>CM021109.1:570417515-570614852 GCA_007115665.2 Sequoiadendron giganteum | reverse complement strand
AATGAGAAATGAATTACTCAAATAAAACAAATTAGTTAGATTTGTTTATTTAATTAAATTTAGAAGAAAATGATTCAAGATAGGAAGAAATTAGAGAGTGAACTATGCAATTAAATTTTGCAATTTATTAATAAGTAGGGGAATAAAGAGGGTCCATTAATCAAATAGCTTGTATTTAATTAATCGACTATCCTGACCGATTTTAGGTGTATACAACAACACTAGTAGGAGGTTGTGGAGGCTAAGACATGGAAGACGCTCCATGAAGACCCTTCCCCTTACCATACAAAACGAGTCGAGGCATCGTACATAAGATAGGAAGTTCAAATGTTGGATGCTTGGGCTTTCGGCAAGTGGGCACCGTCGAGCTCTCTAGCAATCACATGGGAGTGGAAGCCGGTGGCACCACAGTAAGATGAGAGGAAGCATCAGGAGCATGGGCAAGCTTTCCCTTCCCCTTTCTACTGTGCTATAGGGGGAGTCACTTTTGGTAGTCCTTTGCCCATGGTTTTGTACTCTATGTAATTCTGATAAAGTAGGTCCATTCTAGGAGGAAGTGGACCAACCAGGGCGGGCCAAAAATGATCCAAGGAATAACCCCCACGGGATACCAATGGATGATACCCAGTGTCATGCACAACATGCATGAAACCTTCGTGAGAGAACTTCAAACATTTGTGAATGACAAAAGCGATTATGTTCATGGAAGCTAGCCAAGGGATGTCCTACTTCACCTTGAACAAATCAAATTCTGGAATGACATCGAAAGTAGCATCCACAACTTTAGGTCCTACTAGGACAAAAAGAGTTATAGAACCATATGGAGCAAGAGAGAGGCCCTCATGCATACATATAGTAGTTTTTGTCTTCTCATATTCCTCCCTTTGTAAAGAATTTAGCCACAAAGTCTCCTCTGCACTAGCATTCACACAGCTCGCAGGGTCAACTAGGACCCTTGTCACAATGTTTCCATTGAGGCGAGTAGGAATGTATAGAGGAGAGGCCTTGTTATTCATGGGTAATTCCTACGAGGTGAAAGTCACATCTAGCGAGCCAGTCACAACTTGAGGGGGAGGACTAGGAGTGAACAAGACCACATTTATGTATGTCGAGGCATTCAGAAAAGCATCGAAGGGATGAATAATTAAGTTCATAGAGTGAGACGAAAACGGGTCTATATAAATCTGTAACTCACTATTTTCCTTTGCGACCAAATTATTAGTATTCTGCTTCTTTCCATCAAGACAGATGGTACCGTCGTTGATGCAATCCTGTATCTCATAACATAGGCGCATGCAACATTTAGTATCATGTCCATGGACATGATGATACTAGCAAAACACATTTCCATTGTACCTATCAGGATAAGGCTCCCTCAAAGGTCGAGGGTCTTCTAATGTTATAATCTTATCCATTAATAACTTTTCTAGAATAGAAGAATAAAATTTAGATAATTTCGTAAACTTTATGTTGCGTTTGGGGCCTTGATTGTTAGTCACGGTGACTACATTCGCAACAGACTTTCTTTTTCTTGAAATTGACACTATAGATCTCCCTTAAGAATGGGAGCACGAGGAGGATCCCTAGAACTAAACAACCGTCTACTGATACTCCCGCAACGTAGCACAAATGCGCAAAAGAAGGGTATTTCATCAAGGCGAATTTCTCTTGCCAAGCTCGCTGCAGGTTGCCTATGAATACCTTATGTACATCCGAGTCAGGTAGCGGGTATGAGATTTGTGAAAAGAGCGATTGGTATCGCGCGATGAAATTAGTGATCTTCTCGTGCTCTCCCTTCTTACATCGGACGAGATCCGAGAAGGTCATCTTCAGATTGATGTTATCCTATAATTTTTGAAGAAACTGATTGACAAGTTTATCGAATGAGAATATAGAATTGTTAGGCAAGGAACAGTACTAATTTAGTGCTATATCCTTGAGAGAACGAGGAAAAATCTTGGCCATCAGAGCATCGTGATGAAAGAAATCCATACACATAATGTTAAAGGTAGATATGTGTGTTTGAGGATCCTCTTTACCACCATACTTTTCAAACTTAGGAATCTCCATTCCCTAAGGGGAAGGAATTTCTAATATTGTTACAGATAAGCGGTTGTGTCAGAAGAAAGGCTAGAAAATGGGTTGAGTAGAAGCCTCAGATAGGCTTGCTAACTAGTTTTGCATTTGGCCCATGTTTCGAAGCAAAGCATTCAAAATAGGGTCATTAGACGATGTAGGACAAGTAGAGCCACCACCAAGGTGACCATCAAGCCCATCTCCAGAACTGCCTCCCAAGCCCCCACCAAAGCTTTCACTGTGACCACCGTTGTGGCCCCCACTGGAGCCACCACCGACACCACTATCGCGACCACCGCTAAAGCCACTGTCATGACTGCCACCGACCCCACCACTAGCGCCTTCACTGCTACCAAAAGCACCACCACTCATTCCACCAGAGCCCTGACCACTAGGGGCATTAGGAGGAACGAAGCTAAAGACATGGGGTATTCTACTCGCCTTGATTGTGTGGGATGTTTGAGGAGCAGAGGAAATGTTAATTGAAGGGCTCATTTCAGCCATGCATACAGACGTTGTAGGCATCGAGACACCTATCTGTCTCTCATAAGCATTGAGCATTGTCCCTCAGGTAGTACCCGATCTAGTGTTATACAAAGGGATATATGCTTCAGTTAGATCAGTGAGGCCGCATACGAATTCTATGCCCATCCGATCTTTTCCTAACATATATCTCACCTCATTAACAAGCCTAGTGGATCTTGCCATGTTTGGTAATTTCTCCAAATGATTTTCGAGGTCTAACAATCTCATGTCTAATGCCAAAAGGTGTTCTGCAAGAATGTGCACAACATCATCCTCATCCATAGATGAAGTTGTGGGGGATGCTAGAGGAGTGGGTACACAGGTGGTCTCGTTAATGAAACCCATCTTGTTTGTCAAAACCTCGTCTTGAGAAAAACAACCAGTAGTAAAACCAGTAGTAAAGCCGGAAGTGACCTTCGTCTTTTCCATTTATAAGTGTCATACACTTCTTCTAACAATGTACTCGGAGGTCGTAGATTGGGTTGTGATGCTCATAAAACCTCACAACACCTGATCCTACAACGATTGTCGAGTGTGAGGGAAAAAGTCTCAACACAAAGAAATGGATAGATGTTGTTCACATCGGGTTCACCAAAATTTAGAGGGGGACCAACCACTCAACAACTCCAAGTCACAAAAAATCGAGAGTTGAAGGTTGCCCTAATCTACCTCAAGTTGGACAAGTCTTATGCTAGGGATAGAGAATGAAGAGCACTCTCAGTGCTTCTACCACTCTGTTAACCTGAGAGTTTTAATGGGGCTAAACAAATAGGTTTTTGGAGTCCCAGTCATAACTCTATCAACTCTCTGCTAGAGGACAACAACGTGGAAAAGGGATGACAGTGCGACACACTAGTGTCTCAAAGATGCAATGTCCTCCGTATGGAAAGACAGTGAAAAAGTACAAACAAAGACTACGAAAAGCATGCTGACAGTCTAGCGGTTAAGGTTTAAGTGGTGATAAAAGCAAGAAATAACTGAATAATTGAAATGCTAAGAAATATGATACAAGAATGATAAGAACAAAGATGGTGAAGATTCAATTCACAAAAAGTTCAGATCTCCCGCAAGCTCCACACGAACGAGTACCTACACAAAAAAGTGGGGAAAACTGTTGGGGTTGTTTCGGGGCTTGCCGTAGTCAAACCCCCATTTTGGTGTTTCCACCTCCACAAGCAACGAGATAGATAGAGAAGTAGAAATTTGATAAAGAAAGTATGCTAGAAAGGAAAGAATACTGAATACTACAAGAAACACTGTGCTACTCAAATCCAATAACAATGTAATAGTAAGTAAACAATACCACCCTTGACCAAAGGCACTCAAGGCCAATGAGAGAGGAATGCAAGTCTACGACTATGGAAAAGTCAACGTGGTTGCAGCGATGCTGAAGGAAGTCTCACAAGACACCAAGTTGCAGCTTTTGTGGTAGATGTGAAGAATGTTGTGATGTTGGAGCAGTGAAGCCAATAGTGTAGCAAGTAGCTCAAAAGTGTGAGAATTGTCAAGAAGCTATACCAAAATGTCAAGAATGTGAAGAAGATGAGATAAATGTAAAAGATAGGCATTTGAAGATGAATTAGGATGGAAAGAGCCATTCAAAGGTCAGTTGAAGGGCGCAGGGGCGTTACATTTCGTCACCAATGGAGAACATAGCGCCTCTACATATTCTAGAGGCAAGAATCCTGTCAAGACGACAGTGCGCCACATAGACTTTCGCACGTCGTGCATGTGTCCCCGACAAAAATTCCCCCATCGACACTAAAAACAAGTGCCAAGTGGATGCAGTATGGATGGGTGATGTGGAATTGCATGGTCAAATTTGATTTTTCTAAGGTGAAGGATGTAAAAGGGGAACTTGCAAGGGGGGTGCAAATTTGCTCCTATATAGATTTTCATTTTTGGCTTGAAAATTAATTTAGGCTTTTCATTGAAGAGGTAGGTTGAAGTTACATTATTGTCATTTCGAATTGATAAAATGTTTTATTTTGAATCATATTTAAATTTTATCATTCTTGGCAATCAATTGTTTCTTTTAGTCAAAGACCAAGTCTCATAGAGAAAGGAGGAATTTTGGATTGGATGTTTTAAAATCTAAATTATAAGAGACAAGATGAATGTGTTGAGGTGTGGCCAGACATGGAAATTCTTGAAATCTTCAAAGATCAAAATTGCACATGCGGCCAATATGGAATAGGAAAACTAAAAGGAAATAAATTAATTGTTTGATGTGTTTGGGTCAGCGCTAGATGGAGAGGAAGATTGAAGGGTGCACAACCTAAAGGTTAAGAATATATAGTATAACAAAATCAATAAAAAAAAGGGTGTGATATATCTTTGAAAGTTTTTTTAAAATAAAATTTTAAACCAAAAATGCCTAGCACAAAGGAGGGGATAAGAAGGGTCAACTAGCAAGAGTGGGGAGGATTTTAATAGAAGATAAAACAAAAATCAAAATACACGACACAACCATAGTAGAGAGGATTTTGGCAAGTTAAAAACAAAAAAAAGTACAGATTGGAGTGGTGAAGAGGGGTCATGCCAAACAGAACTAGGTTTTGATTTAAAAATGAAAAAAAGAAGGAAAAGAAAATGAATAACAAGTAAAGAAAATAAATAGAGAATAGAGGGGGTGTAGGGAAAAGACAGTGTAGAGGAATTAAGAGATTACTTGTAGATAGTGGCTAGAAAAAGAGATAATAAACAAAACAAAATGAGGTGAATTGACCAAAAGTAGGTCGCGAACAAGAACAAAGGGAGATAAAGAATGTTTTAAAACTCAGACCAAAAGAATTTAATCAGTGGAGTATAAAATTATTGTATATGGTATGGCCTGTGAATTAAATAATGAAATTGAAATTGAATTCAAATGTGAACTTAGAACTTTAAATATCTAGAATGTTCTATTGTTTGGAAATATATCAGATTGTAATCATTATTCTGTGAAATTTTAAGTTGGTGTTAATTGACAGATGAAATTGTCACATTAAGGAAATTGTTGGCTGCAAATTTCGCTCATCTGATAAGACACTCTAAATTAGAACTGCATCAAATAAGAATTATGATTATAGCCCAAGAATCTATTCATAAAGAGAGCAAGGGATGAAATTTTGTTGAGTCTATAGTCATCAATATTTGGTAGATGAAAGTCATCTTTAATAGAGGTTTTGTTTACATCACAAAATTCAATGCATATGTGAATACGACCATTGGGTTTACAACAACAATGATTTCAATATACAAGGTGAATAGTCTATTGGGTAGATAAATCCAACTTTTCTAAAAAAATCTATCTCATCCTTAACAATTAAAGCCACCTTGGAATGGATTTTATGAAATTATATCTAATTGGAAAAGTCTTAAGATAAAGAATTGTGTTATGAATCAATACTTTACGATCAATACCAAGCATATCCCCATACAAATCTAGGCAAATAGATCAAAAAAACTATGCAAAAGTCTAAAATGGAAAGAGAGTTCTTCAAGAAAAAGATATTGTCCACATTGAATAACCTTCTCAACATTACCAAGATCCTTGGGACATTGATAGTATCACCTACAAATAGTGTATTGTGGTCTTGAGGACCAAACTTGAGTAGGAAGTCTTTAGAGACATTTGAAAGGGAACTATACTTAATGAATATCATGGAAGACTCTCGAAAGTATCTTTGAGAATTTGAACTATAAGGAAATCTATGATCATGATGATAGGAAGGAAAATGTGCATACACCCCAAGGAAATATTGTTGCACATATGTTACCTATGTTTGGCATTGTTTGTTATTGATGTCAACACTCAATTTGGGCTGTCATTGATGTATGATGGTGTGCTAATAGTGACGTTGTCGATGCTCATGGTTGGATTTCATGCCTTGTTTGATGTCAAATAAAGTAGTATTGAGTATTTTTTTTGTTAGCAAAGATGATATCATGATAATATACTAAGATGGAGATTAGAAGCATTAAGATGATGATTAGAAGTATTAAGATGAGGATTAGAAGTAATGTTGAAGTTGGTGAAAGGTTATGCTATAGGAAGTTGCTTTAAAGACTGGTTGGGAGAATTCTCTGCATTCCTCCACCTTTGAAGATGTGGTCTTGTGGTTTGGGATTTAGTGCTTATGTTCTATAGATGTTGCACTCCTATATTTTCTCTAGGAATTGTAGAGGGTTGGCAGTTTGGTTGCTTGCTAGGATTGGTCCAAAAAAATGCACCACGTTTCTCTGCATTGTTGTGTCTATTCTTGCGGCTTGGTGGGCGTTCTTTTAGTGTTCGTGCAGTGTCTCAATTCAGCTTTCATGTGATGAAGTGTACCACAATTTTGTTTCTTAATGTTCTATCTCATGGTTGCGTCTTCTGGGCCTTTGGGATGAAGTGTTCAGTTTATGTTTGGTTTATGGTGGTTGTTTGTGGCATGATAGTGAAAAATAAGTTCATGGAAGTGTTGTTGGATGTTCATGGGATGTCTCTTTGTGGTCCACACATCAATGGCTAATCTTTTTGGTGTCGCATATTGTTTTGAGCTGGTTTTCTAGGTAACTTGTGGATGTTTGGCCGACAGTGCATGTTCTCTTTCTTGCGCTATGTGCTTGGGGTCTACACCAACAATTGAGGTTGTGTTGAGATGTATTTGGGTCCTACCCTATCTTGTTGAGAACCACATTGAGTAAATTTTGTTGGAAGATGTGTTTTTGGGCCAACTGGTAATGTGCTACACATTTCTTCTACGTGTTTCATTGTTACCAACTTGGGATGATGTGTGCATTAGCAGATGTAATAAGATGTTTTTGGTCCTCTCTATCTCCTGGATAGGACTACTTTCACCACAATTATATTTTGTGGCCGACTTGGGATCATTATTTGTCTCTTGTTTTGGCTGTAAATGTAATCAAATCTTTATCAAATAGGATCCTAAGAAATCTAAGGAAACACTAAGGTCTGAAATTCTGTGTGAGAAATTCTAAGTCAAATATTAATTTCCAGATTTCTTCTCTTTATGTTAAATGTGTTGATTGCAAAACATTAATAAATTTTGATGTTTTGCATATCAACAAGGAACCACCATAAGTACGTTTGGAGACCCGCCTCTAAGAGACGCGTCTCATGAGAGGACGTGTCTCCACAAGTGGAGGCACGTCCGCTCATGGGACGTGTCCCTTTGAGCGTGCGGGTTCCTACATGACCGACTAACGTTCGGTTAGTGCCTTAACACACACATAACCTTATGTGGCGGGTATATGAGTTCCAATTTATTTAAATACAAAATTTTAACATCATTTATTTTATCAAATTTATCCATGCTTATAAATTCGATTTCACTTATTTTCCAGAAATGTTTATTTTGAAGAATAGCCTTGATCACATATAAATGATGATGTTGCTCTTTAGCAATCATCATTTATATCTGACCGAAGCTACCATTCATTAACACTCCCTCTTAGCTAGGGAAGATATTTCAAATCAAATAAGTGGAGATATCACCTTCACACGTGATATCAGAGACATAGTATGATTTCTCAATATTGTCAAGTCACATGACATTTTTCATAACACATATTCATTATGGTATGTGCACTGACATCAAGTCACATGATGTCTACCATAATTCATGGCATATCCACGGATATAAATATCCACCATGATTTATCTCTTAAGGATCACAATAATCTTCATATGACATCAAGTCCCATGATATCCATCAAGGTGTCCAAGAGATACTATCATGACATGTCCACAGATATCAAGTCACATGATATCTATCATGATAGTTTAGCTCATCATTGTAGAGTCGTCACTTTACAATGTCAAATACAAGTTCATTATTAGAAAGATCGTCACCTTTCAATAATGTACATAGGGGGAGTAGGCCCATAAGGTCATGGAGTCACACACATGACAAAAGAGTTTACACATTAAACATCTTTATATATTAGTACAATTTATAAACAATTTGTATTTCAAACATAAATATCAAATTACATTTCAGCCATACCAAGTTTCTTCCTGAAGTGATCTACCTTAATTCGGGAGAGAGGCTTGGTGAGAATGTATGCAGTTTGATAATTTGTACTAACATACTCCAACTAGATCACTTTCCTTTCCACCATATCTCTTACATAATGATAGGGGATCTCAATGTGCTTAGATCTATCATGGAAGACATGATTTACAGAGAGTTTGATGCAACTCTGATTATCACAATGAATAATTGTAGGATTCAAGGGCTCACCAAAGAGTCCCACAAGCAATTTACGAAGCCAAACTACTTCTCTTGCTCCCATAGAGGCTATAATGTATTCAACTTCTGTTGAGCTCTATGAAACTGAAGACTGTTTTCTGCAAATCCAGGAGATCATAGCCGATCCTAAACTGAAGCAACATCTTGATGTGCTTTTCCGATCTGTTACACTTCCAGCCCAATCTGAATCAGAGTACCCATGTAGATCTAGTTGATTATTCTTGTAAAGAAGACCATATCCAATAGTGCCTTGAAGATATCTCAAAATATGTTTCACAACCATTAGGTGTATTTCCTTTGGTTCACACATGAACTGGCTGAGAACATTCATTGCATAGCAAATATCAGGTCTGGTGTTAACCAGATACATCAAGGATCCAATCATCTGTCTATAAAGGGTTGGATCAACACACTTGGATTCTGCTGCTGCTTCTTTCAGTTTGTGAAGGTTGGTTTCCATAGGTGTAGACATCGGTCTCCAGTCCAACATTCCAAATCTCTTCAGAATATCAATAGTATACTTCCCTTGGTTTAGTATAATGCCCTCTGATTGCTGCCATACTTCCAAACCTAGGAAGTAGTGTAGAATGCCCAAGTCTTTCATGTCAACTTCAGAAATTAGATCCTGCTTTCCTTGAGCAATGAGGTGATCTTCTCTTGTTATCAGTAGGTCATCAACATATAAAATAATTATTAGCATATCACCTTTGATTACCTTGAAGTAGAGATTGGAGTCAGCATCATTCTTGGAAAATCCTAGTCCCAAGAGATAGCTGTCAATTCTTTCATACCAGACCCTGAGAGCTTGTTTAAGTCCATAGAGGGCTTTCTTCAATCTGCACACATGTGAGTTAGGTTTATGTATCACAAAACCTTCAGGCTGTTCCAGATAGACTTCCTCTTCAATGGTTCCATTCAGGAAGGCAGTTTTCACATCCATTTGATGGATCTTCCAGCCTTTAGCTGCAACAATGGCTAACACTGCTCTCACCGATGTATAACGAGCAACAAGTGCAAATGTTTCTTCATAATCAATGCCTTCCTTTTGAGAAAAACCTCTTGCCACAAAACGTGCTTTGTGTTTTTCTATACTGCCATCAACAACATGCTTGATTTTGAAGAGCCATTTGGAAGAGACAATATATTTCTCTTTCAGTCTAGGCACTATATCCCATACATCATTCTTTAGAATGGATTGATATTCCTCTGTCATTGCATCCTTCCATGCTTGTTGTCTGAAGGCTTTTGTAACACTGACAGGTTCTGAGTTTATGATGTTGTTCATTAGAGCAACATAGCTAGAGAACCGTTTGGGTCTTTTACTTTCCCTGAAAGTTCCTTTGGGTGCTGCATGATCCTCGGCTTTTTTGATCATCTTTCTAGCCCAAAGTGGCCTCTTTCTACCGTTGTCATTTGTATTCTCATATGAAGTAGAAGGAAGTTCATGTGGCATTTCCTCAAGATGCTCCCTCTGAATCTCAGGAGCAGGTTCTATTTCAAGTACTCTAGGGGAATAGGTTTCTATCTCACTAGAACTTCTTGCCCTCTTAAATGCAATATCTTCTTCAAAGATGACATCTCTACTCAATTCAATTTGTTTCTGCCCAGGTAAGAATATCCTATAGGCTTTGGAGGTTTCACTATAACCCACAAATACCCCCTTCTTTCCAGAAGGTTCTAGTTTGAATCTCTTCTCTTTGGGCACATGAATATAGACAGGACAACCAAAAATCCTAAAATGACTAATGTCAAGTTTTATGCTAGTAAAGGCTTCTTCAGGAGTTTTGTTATCAAGATAATAATGAGGACATCTATTTTGGATATAGACAACAGTCCTAGAGGCTTCTGCCTAGAAAGAAGTTTCAATGTTTTGGTCAAGAAACATTGCCTTAGCAGCTTCTACAATTGTTCTATTTTTTCTTTTAGCAACCCCATTTTGTTGAGGGTTGTAGGCAACTGTGAACTCCCTCTTAATTCTAGCACTCATGCAGAATTCCTTAAAAATTTCAGAGGTGTATTCTTTTCCATTGTCTGTCCTTAAGGTTTTTATTTTCTTTCCGGAGAAGTTTTCAGTAAGGGCTTTGAACTCTTTGAACCTTTTGAGGATTTCTATTTACACTTAAGGAAATAGATCCAGGTGTTCCTAGAGAAGTCATCTATAAATATGACATAGTATAGAAATCCTGCTTTAGAGGGTACAAACATGGGTCCACATAAGTTTGAGTGAACCAGTTCTAACACATTTAGGGTTTTGCTCAAACTATTGGGAAATGATCCCTTTGTATTCTTTCCCAAGGCACAACCTTTACAAGTTCCTTCATGAGATGGTTTTAACTTGGGTAAGCCTGTTACAAGTTTTTCCATAGAAGGTAGGGCACAAAAATGAAGGTGTCCTAATCTTCTATGCCAAATCTCATTTGAATCAAAGGTGTCAAGGGTAAGGGCTTTTTAAAATTCAGTGTATAGTTTGTAAAGGTACCCTTGTCTTACACCTATGGTTTGGGGTTTCTTGATAGTTGAGTTTTTAGGCCAAGCTAGAACTTTCCCATCCATAAAGGTAACTCTATATCCATTGTCTTCAAGGGTAGAGATGGATATTAGATTCCTCTTTATTCCAGGTACAAATAAGACTCTAGTGAGTTGAAGGGAAATACCAGATTTCAATTTGATGGAGCAAGTTCCAACCCCTTTTACAGGGTGTGCAAAATCATCCCCAATGGTTACTTCTTCATCAGTCTTTTCAGTCATAGTGTCTAAGTGTTCTCTGAACCTTGTGATATGTCTAGAGGAACCACTATCAATTATCCAGTTATGGGTGTTGTTAGATACTTGACTAAATAAGGTTGAATAGAACACAAAGTTCTCAGATTCATGGTCTGAATTTGACTTTCCTAATTTAGCAAAGGATGCTTGTTGTTTTGATCTGTCAGGGCGCTTCATTGCATAGTGGCCATATTGATCACATCTAAAACATTGTACTTGAGAGATGGCTTTCTTCTTGGAAGATCCCTTTCCATTGGAATTTCTCTTTCTTTTAAATGATCCTTTCCTGTAGAAGTTTTTCTTTCTCCTTTTATTAGATGTTGTGTTGAGCACATGAATGTCTTCATCTATGTTCTTTTGTTTATTTTCTTTTGTTGAGAGTCTTGTTTCCTCTTGAAGGCAGTCTGTTCTTAGCCTATCAAACTTGGGGAGTTTAGATCTCGCACTTATTCCTTGAACAAATGACTCCCATGAGTTTGTTAGGCCTCCTAGTGCAATTAGAGGTAATTTATTTGCTATCAATCTGATATCCAATTGTGGATAATTGATCCCTTAGTTCAATGATCCTCATGAACTATGCATTAATAGTTTCTCCTTTGTTTATTTGGACATTGTTGATTTGCCTCTTTAATGCAAGAGTCCTACTGGTGTTGTTTATCTCATAGGTGCTCTCAAGGGATTTGAACATTAGATATGCAGTTTCATGTTTTGCTAGAATGGGCACTATATGATCCCTAACTGCATCTACTAAGATTTTCATGGCCTTTTCATTGTTTTCAATCCATTGAGTTTTCTCAGGATCAACCTTTGGTTCCCTTTTGTTTTCTTTCACAAGTGAGTCTAACTTATTCTCTTTAAGAATCATCATGATTCTAAATTTCCATGATGTGAAGTTGTTTGCTCCTTCAAGATGATCTTCAAATTTGATCACACTTGACATTATGAAGAATTTGATGTGAATTCGATTTAAAAATACAAATTTTTCCTAAGCAATTTGATATCTAGATTTGATTTGGATTCACTCAACCTGGCTTTGATACCATGTAAATATAATCAAATCTTTATCAAATAGGATCCTAAGAAATCTAAGGAAACACTAAGGTCTGAAATTCTGTGTGAGAAATTCTAAGTCAAATATTAATTTCCAGATTTCTTCTCTTTATGCTGAATGTGTTGATTGCAGAACATTAATAAATTTTGATGTTTTGCATATCAATGAGGAACCACCATAAGTACGTTTGGAGATCCGCCTCTAAGAGACGCGTCTCATGAGAGGACGTGTCTCCACAAGTGGAGGCACGTCCGCTCATGGGACGTGTCCCTTTGAGCGTGCAGGTTTCTACATGACCGACTAACATTCGGTTAGTGCCTTAACACACACATAACCTTGTGTGGCGGGTATATGAGTTCCGATTTATTTAAATACAAAATTTTAACATCATTTATTTTATCGAATTTATCCATGCTTATAAATTTGATTTCACTTATTTTCCAGAAATGTTTATTTTGAAGAATAACCTTGATCACATATAAATGATGATGCTTTTCAGCAATCATCATTTATATCTGATCGAAGCTACCATTCATCAACATTGGCCAACCTGATTTAATGTTTTCCTCACTTGTGGAGGATATAAATGGAAGAACAAATCAGTTGCAAGTGTGTTGGTTGTCTGGGTGGAATGATGAAGTAAGGAAAGTGAGTTGTGGAAAATATAAGTCAAATATGCTTCAACGCCTCAATCAACAGAGTGTATTGTTGACATATGTAAATTCAAATTCTTCAAGTATCCTGCTATCAGACAATGAGTCTCTTCAACAGGGCCTTGTATCTTGCCTTGACGTTGCGTGCCTCAACTTGCAAATCCCTTATATCTTGCCTTAAGGTTGTGTGCCTTATCCTACAAGTCTTTCAAGGAGCAGTGTGCTTCCTTAGGCAGTGACCCTTAAAACAAAATTATAATTTTCGTAAGCAGTGAGCTTAATTTATTATAAGATTTCTCACAAAGGTTTTTCCCTTCGTGGGTTTTCCAGGTATATTTGGTGTTATCTTGTACATGTGTATTCATTTCTATCTTTTCATTGTTGTTGATTTGTTTAAGGGTTGTTTATCTTGCTAAAAGTGAATTTGCATTGTGTTGAAGGGTTTAAGTTTTGATGATGTTAATTCATCCCCCCTCTCAGTATCTAGATGTCTTCAACAAATGTATTAGAGCATCATCCATATAAAAAGCATCTAGAGGGGTATAAGTACATTTGCAATATCCATAATAAGTTTAGGGTGTAACAAATGAAAATAAGAATCAAAAGATGCATAGAGCATATTTATACCCATAAAATTAGAGTACTTAGCTTAGGAAGGGTGAGATTCAAGACCTATAATAGAGTAATATGGAATAGGCTCTATAGGGGTCTTATACCTTGTTTCTTACAACCAAAATATTGCCTTTATACCCAATTTTAGAAAGAATATTGAAACCATGACCATAATATCATTGCAACTCTATGAAAGGTGACAAATCACCATTAGTAGCATAGCTAATATGGGATTAATAGTCACAAGAGTCACTAGAAGAACTATTAGAAGTATTAACTATTTTAGATGAAAATTTTATAAATGATTTTTGTAATGTCAAAGTGAGAAGTGTTAACTTTATACTTGCCAACAAAGGAGTGTGTAGAATATTAAGAACCCTAGTCATCACTAGGAGATGCATTAGATGTAGATGATGAAAGTATCAACATGATTTGATGATGGTGTAACGAGCTTTGGAGATGAAGAAGGAAATAAGATATGAAGTGTTGAAGAAAAATTCAATTGATGACTAACATCCACTTGTGGACAATACCTAAAGGGATTTTTATTAACTTTGATTGGATATGCTTTGTCACCATGCACAAGCATTATGAATTGATGTAAAGTAGATGGAACAACAACCATGGTGTGAATCCACGGTTTCCTAAGAAAGAGGTTGTATAATAAAGCTCATGGCATCACATATACTACAATGGGATATGTTACCATGCCAAGAACTGGCCTCCAATGTTATCAAAGCCACATGTAGATAGTGTTGCAGGAGAAAGATAATACATATCTACATTGATCCAATTCAATAAGTCTACACAATAAATATTGGGATATGAATGAGGATCAATGACTACGCTTGATACCAATAGAATCAATAGAAATAGTCATTATAAGAGGTTCATCCTGATTTTAAACCTCAAGAGGAGGAAGTTCATATTTTTGGAAGATAATATTTAAAGTATTTGATTTCATATAATTAAGAAAGGAAGCTACCTTATTCATCCTAATAGAAGATGACACGAGGATCTTCGATAAAAATTCCTAGAGCATGCCATGATAAGAAAGATAAGTTTGAATGAGCTCTCAGAGAGAGATCTTAACTAGAGTAACATAGAGTTGCTTGATAAGATCATATTCTCTTATGGTTTTTTGATGAAAACAAGAAGTTGATGATATAATAGAAGTGGGAAGAGAAACAAAAATAGTAGTTTGTTTATTTCTATGAGTATTATATGTGTGGGCTACCATATGGAAGTTAGTAGCCACAAACATGTTAGAAGTGACAAATTTAACAATTTTAATATAATAACCTAAAGGTGTATCAAAAGAAAATTTAATATTTCTAACTAGTTTAGATGTTTCTAGTTTTTCTTCATGAAGATGAAAACCATTTTTTGTTTTCAAAATGTGTAGAAATGGGGAAAAAATGTGTTAATTAGAGTCTTAGTAGAAGAATGATAAAACAAAGAAAATGAAGTAGAAGGAGAAGAATGATTGTGCTAAAGTCTTTGAGAAAGTCATTTTACATTTGAAAGTCTTCTTTAGAAAAACATTGTTGAACATGATAAAGGTTTGGAGAAAGAGATCTGACATGGTTAGATAGCTTGCATTCACCAAACAACAAGAAAAATGAAGCATGACAAGACAAATTCATCAAAATGTAATGAGTATAATTTTAATCTCATTAAAAGATAGTGGTTTTCTAACTAAATGATTCCAATTTTACTTATCCTAAGATTATACAACTTTAAATGAAGATTAATCTAATTCTACTCAATATGGAAAGAGAAAAATAATACTAATAACCTCTAGAATTCTTTTAAATTCAATAACACATCATTCATTTTATATAAGCATGAATATAAAAACAAAAAAGTTAATTATTGGAAATTAAAAGAAGCTTTATAGAAGCAAACCATATAATAGAAAATAAAATGAACAGAGGAATCCTAACACTAGACATTTGTGTAGTGTGGACATTTGTGCTTTGCACTATTGTCCATACAACTATAATAGCATAGAACTTCCAAAAATTGTCTAAATGTTACCCAACAACTCCCCCAATCTCTCAAATCAAAATTGGAATGCACTTCTAGTCTACCGAATAACAAAATTGATAAAGAATTTAAAATTTGAATGGCACTCCCACTCCTACTCCTATCTGTTTTTTAGCAATTTGAAATGTCAATGCATGTATGTTTAAACGACCATCTATTGAATTCTTCTACTGTTGGGGGGTCATGAGTCTATTGTATGCAATGTTTTGCATCACTTTTCTCTCTCTTCAATCCATGTTTGTTCATGGCCCACTTTCAACCTTGGCAATTGTGTTTTAGTTCCTTTTGGGGTTGGTTCGCCTTTTGCTATTGTTGACGTTAGCATTTGTGGTGCACCTCCTCTAGTGCATATTATTCCTTCTATTATTGGTGTTTGGAACTTTACAAATGTTGGCGATGCTGGTGCTACTCGTCCTTTAAGGGAGAAAAATTGTCTCATCCCTTGTGCCAAATCTTCCCCTATGGCGGTTTGTGGCCAAGGTGTATAAAATGAGGACTTCTATCAATGTAGTGTCTAGTGTGTAGATTCTACAACCTTTGGCCTTCAATACCTGACCTTCACAAAGGGGTGTTGGATTCTTGGGGCCTCTTATGACAGGTAAGATTGAGCTCTTATATTGTGATTAAGCTTTCTTCATTACTACTCTATCCTCTTCAAAGGACAAAGATTTTGTGTTGGGTAGTTGTGGTCATGGGGAGAGCACTCTCTCTCTCTCTCTCTCTATAAAGTCGTGGTCAACTTCCTTTAACCCTCTTATTGAGTCTCTAAATGTGTGTTTGGTGTGGGTTAGACTTATTAATCTTCCCCTCTAGTTTTGGGAGGTTTTGTGTTATGAGGCCATGGACAACAATATTGGTTGCTTCTTGAAGGTTGATTATTCAACTTCCTCCATGGGGCACTCTACTTATGCTTGCATTTTGGTGGACATTGACATCTCGAAGCCTCTTCATGAAGATGTTGTTTTGATGGTATGAGAAAGGCCTTGGACTCAACCTCTTGATTATGAGGTTCTTCCCTTCAAATGTAGACAATGCTTCTCCATCAATCACCTAGTTACATATTACCCTCTCTCAATGTAAGGGTATTAATACTTGGTATAAGAATACTAATGAAGACCACTTGACTATTCACACCCTTGATTCTATGTTGGATGGCTCTTCTTAGGATGATGATGATGACTTAGCTTCTGGTGTGACTTTGACATGCTCTTCTTAGGAGCTTTGACCTAACAACTCGCTTTGGCTTCAACTTCAGATCAACTTCATATTACTAATGTGTTGGAGGGTCACCTTTCACCTCATTGTTTTATTGCTTTCTTCACATGTTGATGGGATATCAGTGGGGGAATCCCACCCCTCTTGCTTTCGCCTATTTAGAGAATTTGGAAGAAAAAATCTCCTAGGTTGTTGTTAGGAGGAAGAAAGGTCTTCCTAAATCATTACCCCAACTTCATGTGTGTGGGTTGGGTGAAAGGCCAATTTGTACAAGGCCTAGTATTACTTAAGAGGAACCATGAGGGTCACGACTCTATCTTCTGTTTGTAGTTGTTCTAGGTAGCTTGACCACAACTATTCCTCACTTTTTGGGTTGTGTTTTTTTATGTTGTTTTTGGCTAGCTCAAGCTTGTCTCACCTAGCCTTATGACAACTTTTGTAAAGGGTTGGGACTCTTTTTTTCTTGCTTAATCTAATGAAAAACAAAATTGATAAAAAAAATACAATAAATAAAAACTATATTGCATTAAATGATATATAGAAATAAATAATAAACACAAAATAACACTTGCAAACCTCCATGTGGTTGAGTGCTCTAAAATACCTATGAACACAATGAAAAGGAGAAATGTTTGGGGTTATTTTGGAGCTTGTGTTTAGGTCAATCCTCTATTTTGGTCTTTCAACCTCCATAAACAACAAAATAGTAGTAGTAAAATATGTATGATATTATCGTACAAGCATCTAGGAATTAAGAGAACTAGATAAATGAAACAATGAGTATCAACCCTAGTCTATGTGGAAGACTATCGTAGTGTATGAAATCAATCAAATATGTGGTGGACTACAAAAATATTTGTCTAAAGATAGCGAGAGATGCAACATCAACACAAAGCAATATTATTCAAACAAATAAGAATAATATTAGCGCAAATAGATAGTTCCATGAGGATTTGGAAGATGTGCAAGTCAAACAAAATCTTGTTAGAGCTTCAATCAACTAGGTAGACCAAGGAATATATCAAAGATGGACTCCTTTAGCCTTCAATAGAAATTTCAACACAATTTCTCCAAGAGAGGCAAGAGGGAGAGCTTAGCGTTGCTAAGAAATTCAAAAGATTGTTTTTCAAAGAGTGAAAGAAATTTTTGTTTGGTTGAATACACAAGTGTGGGGTGTTACATTGCGAAGAGGAAATTACCACATGGCAATAGATAGCTAAGCTCAACGTCTGAAACTTGAAAATTTCTAGGACACTAGCTTATCATGCTCACATCCTTAAAAAAATCTTCAAATTTGAAACGTGTTTCCATAACAAATAGGAGAAAATGATATTATGGCCTAAAATTTAGGTAAACCTTAGTGTAAGGGGAATAGGCCAAGGTTCAAGCTTAAATAAACCAAAATATGCTACAAGAGAAAACACTAGAGAAAGTTCAAAACATGTGGAATTGCAAGGGTACACAATTTTTTTTTTGTTACACAATAATTGAGAAATAAGAAATATGCCCAACTAATGTATGTTACAAGTCACCTTGCTTCTAAAATTATTGCCTCTAAGATGTGAATAAGCAATTGCATCTTCAAGTGTTGTGTGTGGCATATGAGAACATAGGTTATCAAAAGGAAATAGATGATCTCTAGGGCCAAGAATAAGCAATTGCATCTTCAAGTGTTGTGTGTGGCATATGAGAACATAGGTTATCAAAAGGAAATAGATGATCTCTAGGGAAAATTGGCACATCTCACACCTACACTCATTGATATATTTGGCCCATATTTTGGAAATAATGAAGGATTTCATTATTCACATCTCTACTAGCCTTGCAAAGTGGAGTGAATATTTTTGATTGCACTAGAACTTAATTTTTTTTTTCCAATAACCTCTTGAAAACTGTTTGGGTTGATTTTTTGTTTAAATTCATTTTGTCTATGGGCTCAAGGGCCAATTTTCTAATCTCCTCCCTATGATCATTGATACATTGGCAAATATTTTGGAAAGAGTAAAGGATTTCATTGTTCACATCTTTTCTCGCCTTGCAAAGTGGAGTGAATGTTACTTGCACAACTTTTGATTGTGTTAGAACCCATTTTTACCAATCACCTCTTGAAGATTGTTTATATTGAGCTTTTGTTTAGTTTAGTCTTGTATGTTTTGAGCACATAACACGTAACTTAACTTGGGAGAATATTGGAGAAAAAGATAGAATATGATATACAAGTGCTATTTTTGCACATGTAGATAGGGATAGGACATCAAAAATATATATTTTGGGCACACCATGTATTTTATTGTTGTAAGCTAGAATGAATGCCAACTTGTAAGCAAAGCATGCACTATAGATAGAATTATGTAAAAGCAATCTTAATATAGATTCACTCAATAGGAATAAGTGCCTATATAAACCCATGTTGTAACCTCTTTTGATATAATGTGAATGAATAGTAAAGCTCTATTAACTTTGCCATTTGTTTGTCTCTTGCACAAGTGTTATTTAGTATAATTTGCATATATGTGTATCTAAGTCACACATGTTAATCAAAGGTAAAGAGCTCAAATGTTCTTTAGGTATTAACTATGGAGTGATGATAGGCCAATACATGGGAGTTGATTCAAGTGTTTGGCCAAGATTATTTACACGTGCAATATATTGGCTATAATCCCCACCCCTATTTTAACCAATACTTTTCTTCCTAACCTTAAAAGGCATTTTAGATTATTCTGCTTCATTCTCACATGCAACTTTATTTTGCATTAAAGTTTGTTCCACTTCATGAACTTTTTGAAGCCATCCAACTCAATCTTATATTGATTTTCTTTACATGGATTGCAAGTCAAGAATGGTTTATATAGGATTATACATGGAGGCACTATTGGAAAGTAAACATATTGAGAATGCACCAATCCTTACTATGCTCTAGATAAGTGATACACCATCTAGAAGTTATGAAATGTGAGCAATATCAATCACCAAATGCCACCTCTACACTATAAAATGTATTGGATTAGATTTGAGTAACTTAGCTTGTGAGATTATAAAATGCGTATCAATCACCAAATGCCTCCTCTAAACTATTGACAATCGTATGACCAAGATAAAACCAAAAAATGTATGCCTTGGATAACCTCTCATTCTAGTGTTGACCCACAAAATAGGAACACTAATTATTTTATTTTCGTCACAAAACACTATAAATATGCACCATGTACAACTAATTGATATCAACATCCTCATTTAAGAAACACAATCATTTTTACTTTCAAACCAAAGTGCAATTTTTATATCACCAAATGTAGTTGTATAAAATTGTTCTATGAAGAAGCCTTAATGGTAAAATCTTACACTATCACCCATTGTTAAGACAAATTATGGATTAGTTGATTTGTCATAAAGATAGTTGAGTCATTTGAGAATATCATATTGCCTAATTTTTCCAAATATCATAGAACCTTGGTTCCCATAGTAGACGATTTATCATTGAATTGCATTAAAGTATGTTGTTCTCTTAATAACATTGGCACCACCAAATGATTCTTACTTATTGTTTATCGCATGTGAGCATGGGGAGATACATGTAACATGTGACTTGTTGAAGCACTCCATGAGCCATCATCATTCTTGAAAAGTTATCCATAAGTCAAGCCAATTGTTGTAGTACACCCATCATGAGAGCATTGTTTGAGGGCACTTCGCTTCTTATTGACATGTACTTATGGTAGGACAACAATTGCAGCTAGATAGAACTTTGGATCATGCCTTACTATGGAGCAACTTTTATAAGTTATTGATTGATCTTTAACGCCTTGTACATCACATTCAAGATGCATCACTTCAACATTATTTATTGTCATGATATTTGACATGTCATTATTGAGAAAGTTCTCATTACAAGGCATTACCACCTTTCCTTTTGTCCTTAGCTCATGTACAAGAGAGGATATTAGTATGTGATCACTAAATATTAAATGAATAAAATTCAATTGTGTTTCTTAGGTTGGATTTGAATAATTGGGTTGTCTATTTTAGAGGCCTTGATATATACTAAATATTTGTATGGAGAACAACGTAGGTAATCTTAGAGGGTCCTTCTATGGTGGCATCCCCTAGGGATGATATGGCTCAGGCAATGAAAACAGACATTAGTGACACCAAAACCAGATCAAAAGAGTCATATTAGGGAGTGATGAAATGGGGGGAGGGGTGGGTGGAGGGATTCTTGCTCATGATCGTTTTGTGCAACACATGACTTCTTCAATTAGACATTCTTCCTCACCACATGAGTTCACTTTGGATGTAGAGGCGGAGGCTGATTCCCTCCTCTCCACATTTGGAGAAAGAAAATGGTGTGTCGTGGACAGTCATACAAAGAACGAAGAGAAGTCTTCTTAAGTCTTTCAGATTCCCATCCATGGATTAAGGGTGTGTGCATTGCAAGGAGGGGGACAAGGGTAGTGTAGGTTGGGTGGGTTGTTTCCCATCGACATCTAGGTGCAACTATGTTGTTGAAAGGGCTTTTTGGTAGATGTTGCAATACATTTATAAAAGGTTAGAGGCCCATTCAAAACCTGGTCTTTTAGTTGTCAGATGTTTTGAGGTATTTGGGTTTTAGGAGTTTATCAAAATCTATTTACCCATTGATCAAAAAACATAGGTGAGATTCTGATATTCCTTGATTTGTTAATGTATATGTTGAAGTGTTTGTCCTTAGGTGGCTTCTTGTTGATTCTTTCCTTCAGTTCTAGGAATTCTTTGTGAGGGTGTCCAAGATGCTGGCACAACTAAAGCAAGTTGCTGTTTTGCTTGACCAAGGAAAACCACTCATCCTTGCAATCTCACACCTAAATCAACATTATAAATGTACCTCAGTTTTGATAATGCTATCATATGTGCAGTGCCTTTAACAACCTGCTGGTACCTCTCCTGCCGTTCTTTTGATTTGTTTTTCTCATTTAAAATCTTAAGCCCTTTCTATGATTTATGTTGAAATTGACATACGAATCTCAACCATGGTAGAGAAAACTCAAAATGTTTCGAGTAAAAATCACTTATCATCACCGAAACAACTCCCAAATAATTGCTAAGATACAAATAAGTAACTAATAACAAAAGACATAAAATGGAACACATGCAAGCCCCTGCCATGTAATAGATGGTAATATTTCACAGATCTTGCTGATTTTGCAACATATTTTAATCTAAATAAACCATTACGAGTCTATCATAACTCAGCTGTAAAGCTAGCATTTTTTATCATTTTGTGGTCCTGTACCAATAGTCCATTTGGTAGTGTTACCTCTTGCACATTAACGTTTATCCATTATTTTCTTTCTCATCTTACAACTAGCAATTAATTTCCAATATTTAAAAAAAGAATTACCTTCTCATATTCTGATCAACTCTTTCCAAAAGGTGTAAATGCTTTGTTTCTCTTAGATGCCATTGTAGCCTTATAATACATTACATCACGATACATTAAACTGCTACAATAAAGTTAGAAAGAGTAAATAGTCCAAACCATAAAGAATTTTGTTCTAACACTTCACTACAAAATTCTATTAAGCTGCTACAGGTGTTCTCAACAGCCCATTATGCCTAAGAAGTGCATCTGTTGATGGTTCTCTACCACGGAAATCTATGAAAACCTGCAGTAAAGGCAAAGAATGAATCATTGTAATTCAAGATTTGCCAAGCTATGTGAAGCTCTCATGATACTAAATAAGTATACAGACGTTGCAAATACATGAGATTGAAGAGACTTGTACTTTTGCAATCTTTGACTGGGCTACTCTAAAAAATCATTAACCTGCCAAGATATGCAATATGCAGGTTACACAAATAAAATTAACCACCATGAACTAGGTGTTTTAGCAAACAATTGTGGTACGGAGGAGAGAGATCAGGTTTACTCAGGTTGATATGAGAAAACTACAATGTAGATATATTGCACAAAAATGCAGAAGTGCACAATAGTTGGAACAAAAAAGACATATGGGCTTTAACAAGACAACATATTATAAGATTGTTGTGAAAGCTAAACTAAAGAAAAATGCAATCTTGTACAGTTAAAACTGAACAAATTGAATGTTTCAGCCTTTTCTCAATAGATATGGCTTCCAATGAGAAAATCATAAAACTCAGCCAGCATGCATGAAATCCTATTACAGGGATACATGCACCATATTGAACAACTTGTCAATTAATGTGCACCACACAGATAACCAGAAGGTATTGGGTGCCATAAAGCTTGATACTGAAAACACCACTGGTGTAAGTACTGGCGAGGGGAAGGATGCTAACACATCTTCCTGAAGAGTGCATGAGGAAGGGCAGTTTCTAGAATGGAGACTGATTTTATAAGTCTACTACACAAGCTTCTGGACTCCTATTACTTTTTAAATAACAGCCTAGCAAACAACCTGCTGCAAAGAATATAATGCCATCAAGAATTGGATTAACAGAATATAATAAGGGAAAATGATCTCTCTCAAACAAACTAGAAACACAGCACTTCGTAGAATATGTATTATAAAACAAGATAATTATGTCTGATAGTCTGCTAGCAAGGGATTATATTGTCCTGTTCTCAGAAAGCAGAGAAGGTGCATGAATTTGGTGACATGAAGAATTGACACGTCTTTAGTATCCATCTAATGTGCATATCACCTATGTCACAGAGTTCGGCAAATATGATACA
Source organism: Sequoiadendron giganteum (assembly GCA_007115665.2). NCBI lineage: Eukaryota > Viridiplantae > Streptophyta > Pinopsida > Cupressales > Cupressaceae > Sequoiadendron > Sequoiadendron giganteum. Next base: position 570,590,975 of record CM021109.1, on the reverse strand, counting down.
TGAAATTTGAAATCTGACGAATTTTTAAAAAAAAACCTAAAAAAAGTTGTTTCAGTTAGCCTTAAAATTCTACAGTAAAATGGGTTAGATTTTTTCTAATCAAATATGTATTTTAATGTGTTTTCAACCAAATTTTTCGGATTAAAAATGTGAGCTTCATTCACTACTTATGCTGCGAATCTTCCCTCACCCAAAGGTTCGATCCTGCAACCAACAGCTGGACATTCATTCCCGAGTTCTTGCCGCAAAACATCGAGCGCTGCACCATTGCCATCTTGAAAAACGAGATGTATATGTTAAAATGGTCCAGCGCGAACCCTGCGGAAGGCTTCTAAGGTACGATAAATCTACAGGTGACTGGATATTTATGGACAAGGTTCCCAATTCTAACAGAAAATATTCTTTCAAGAAGCAGCTTTACCCCATTGGGAATGAACTGTGGGTTTGTAGATGTTGAAAACGTGATAAAGCAAATAAAGGCGCCGAATGAAATAAAATCCACTACCACTGAAGTCTCCGCCACCAAACACCAATGAACAATACAGTCAGGTCAACATAAATATTTAAGATAGAAGCTTCTCACCGCCAGTCTATTCTACCGACAGTCTAATCCCTCATCCACATTTTTTGCATGTTTTTAATTGCAATGTATTTCTGGAGAATTCCAAGACCTCTATTTATAGAGGCATGTGTAATCATTTTTTTGGTAAGCAGAAAATAGAAGAAGTTCTATTTATTTTGCAGCAGCATTCAGGATTCTTTGGCCTCTTCTGTAATATATATTGCTGTGTGTGTGTTTTGTTCTGCCCAGCATGCTCCATTTTGCTCTGTCAATCTGCTTTGTTCTATATTCAAAGCGCTGTCTGTGTGCTCCATCATTTTTGGAATGTACTATATATATCTGCTGTGACTCTGATTGCTAACATTTTTGGTATTATACTTTAAATTTCTAACAACTGGTATCAGAGCCAGTCAGGGCCAGCCATGGAGGCAGCAGCAGTGAGCGATATGGAGAAGTTGAACGGGGCTAATTTTGCCCTATGGAAATCCCAAATGGAGGCTGCAATGTTCCCCTTTTGGCAGTAATCCTGTCAGTGGCTCATCAGCTTATTCCGGAATCCTGTAGGCTCGTTGAGGTGTTTCAAAGGGTTTCAGTTTTGGAAGAATTGTGTTCATTCCTCATTATTTACTATTTATAGTAAATACTATTTTTGGCAGTTAGCAATTGTCAACCTTCAGTTCATCACGTCATTGGAAGCAGTTTTCAGTATTAAGCCTTGGTCATTTAAAAATATCATTTTAATGAATCTCTTCATTAATAAGGCAAATTATTCTAATTTGCAGTTGACCCCTTGGCCTAAGGTATTAACTTAAGTTATTTTTAAAAAGGGGACTTCAAGGGTGGCTCCTCATGAAGGAAATTTAAAGTGTTTTATTAATTCTTCTTTGTCTTAAGTGGGGCGTATTTTTGAGAAGAAATTATAATTCTTTTTAGAAATTTGAAAAGGCTTGGCTTTTGGCGTACCTTCTTGGAGGATTGGAACAGTCTCTTATCTTCCTTTAAAAGTAAGGCTTGGCTCTAGCATTTGAACATCCATTATTTTGCTAAAGTTATGCTGTCAAAATGATTTATCATTTTATACTTCGAGGAATGCTGACCTCCTAGTTCTTCCTTCAATTTCGTGTTTGTAAGACAATACCTAGTTGAATTATTGCTGCTTCTCATCCAAACTAGCAGATTGTGTTTCAAGGTGAAAATTTGATGTATTTTCTAGTTTTACAGTAGTTGTTTGCATACAGCTGAATGTTGTTTTTGCTCATAGTTGAATGTACGAAGTTTGTATTGTTCTGGGCATTTGATAATAAGATTCCTAAGGTCTGGGCGACCATCTCCAAGCAAATTCAGATTTTATTTTGGAGTGTGCATTTTTATAATAAAAAATCGCCCCTCTCAAGAGCCGTACTTATCAGCATTGCATTGGGAAGTGTGCCATTAATTATTGCAGGTGTTTGGAGCTGTTTTCTGTGTCTCAACAGGGGCGCCTATCTCCCAATTGATCTATGCTTTTGACTTCACGCACATCGGAGGTACTTTGATTGAGTTGTGAGCAATTTACGAATTTCTGTAGTTGCTGATATACATTTCCAGAATTACAGTTCGCTGATTAGAATTAAAATCAATTGCTGTTTTCTATCTTTCTCCTTCTTTTCTCTTTATATTCTAATAGAGAGATAATGTATAACAAGGTGCTTGAATATTGGTGAAATTGGCATTGTAAATTGCAGCCTTCTCTTTTTGTACAAGCTGCTAACAGTAGTACTGTTTCAGTTTTATTATCGCTGCTCTATTTAATTAATTTCACACTAAGCACCCCTGGATGGTTTACCACCAGTGAGGACAATCTGTTTGTAAACTCTTCCTACCCACTTCAAGTGGAGAATTCCCACGTTTCAGTGGATGCCTGCCACAACAGAAGAAGTCTTAATGTTGTAATCTTTTCCCCCCACTGTTTGGTGGTAGCGTGGAAAGTTCATTGGCTGGTTATCCGCCTTGTTGTTATTTCAGTTCAGCAGTAGTACTCCACCATATGTTAGCACCTCGCCTGCAAAGGGATCTTGAGTGCACATCCTTGGTGTCGAGTTTAATATTTCTCTTTCAGTATAATCTCGTATTTGTTGATTCAGTAGATCCTAGGGATCCTCTGACCATATGCTCGCCCCTCCTTCTTAAGTGGTTTTAGGGCGCATTCTTGGTTAGAGTCCTTTCATGTACGTTTTGGTTATGCTAACCTTAACGGGTGATTGATTTCTTTGTAAATGTTTGGTTTGAAAATCAAAAAAATTGAGAGAGAATATTTTAGGAGGATATATTGATTTTGAAGGATCAATATTTTCCAATTGAGGGAATATCAAAGAAACCCACAACAATGGTGGATGAAGATTGGAATAAGCTGGATAGAAAGGCGATTGCAACCATTCGTCAATATCTAGCTAAAAATGTGTATTTTAATGTTGCAAGAGAGAAGACAGCAACAGATCTATGGAAAAAGCTACATGATCTGTATGAGAAAAACACAGCTTCAAATTAGGTTTTCTTGATGAAAAAATTATATAATCTTAAGATGAAGGAGGGTGCTTGTAATGTTCCTTGGTTAGACTTATCCTAAAAGTATAAAGCACAAGTTAGGATATTTATTTTATTCTAACAATACATCACTTTATTAATATAAATGACCATGAAGACCTGTATGCATCACGTATTATCTAATAAGCACATAATATCTTGTTCATGATTATCTCATCATAGATTGCATAGTTTAAGAAATAGACAGTTAGATGCATTATCGTTTAAGGCATAAATCCACATGATAAGGCTATGACTCATTACTCTCGACTAGAATAGATCTTTGGCCTTGTTTCCACTTTCCTAGCCTCATTGGATTGTAGAATGATTGTGCAAAGGGCGCGTGAACAATCTCAAAGGGGACTCCCTCAAGGTGTTCCACCCGTCTTGGGACCGTCCTCCAGAGGATCGAATTACCAGCTTTTCCCTCCACAAACTCCCTATCCTTGCTGAGTGCTAACGAACGGAATTGTTTTGGCTTAAATCTATCCTTTGAGGTAAAGGCATAGTCGCTTAATGAGACACAATAATTGTTGTAAGCAATCATTGTTACATAATCGTATATAATACTATATAAGGATCTACATATAATTATTCCTAATTGATTGACGATAATTACCTTTGCACATATATTGATCAATTATCAAATGTTAATATCTACATTAATATTTTTATCAATATCAAATATTATTATCTTTATCCATTATCAAATATTAATATCATAAATTTATCAAATATCAATTCCTAATATATTTATCAATCATTAATATTTGCATTCATAACGTATTTAACAAATATTATTTTCTAAATATAAAAAAGTATTTATCACTGCTGATTTAGAGTTATGAGAATACTCACCTAATACTTACCACTTCGATCTGCAGAAACCATTTCCTCCTCTCCTCTCTTGTTTGGAAATCTCCTTTTATTCAGAAATATATTTCAAATTTTATTTATTTTTATATATCAGATTTATTTATTTTCCATTCTATAATTCCAGTCTGCTGTATTTCTCAGCTTTTTATTCTTTTTCCGCCCCCCCATATCTCATTCACATCTACTTTACATTCTTTTATACCATTTAACATGCCTCTTCATGAAATGAGGTGTTTCTTCAATTTATGAATGGACATGACTTTTTATTAATTAATTCTCAAAACCTTTTATTAAGATCGCTGCCCTTAGCAATCATAAATCATTAGTAATCTCCAATAGTTTTTTTAAATATTACTAACGATTGCTGTGTCTTTAACATATGCTAATCGCTGTCTTCAAAGCACCTTTAATTGCTTGGTAGATAATCGTTATTTTTGCAAACTTAGGAACTGCCTTTAGAAACCTGTAATCTGCCTTTGCAAACTCAGTGCTTACTTAATGAATCGCTGCTGTTGAAATAAATCGCTCACCAATTTTTAATAGTTGTATTCCCTTTCAATGTATGTATTATTTTATTATATGTTTTCTTATTTTACTGCTATATATTTATATATATATATAAATTGAAAATATATTTATTTATTTTAATGTGTTACAAACTTACAATCTTCAATATTGATATGTTGTGTATTTCACTTTATAATTATTATAATATTTATTATTCATATTTTGGTAATTATAATATTATATTTAATATTTATAATATTATCTTTGATAATTATAAATATCGAAATGTTTTCAATATGTATTTTGTTTATGTTATTTCCGATGCTTTATATCTCAATGCTACCATTTCAGGGGACATGACAGTGCTTCGGTTGCAAAGCATTTAAATGAATTTAATATCATTACTAGTGAGCTTGCCTCAGTTAAAATTGTTTTGGATGATGAAATAAGAGCTATTTTACTAATGTGTTCTATCTCAGACAGTTGGGAAAATTTGATTGTCGCTATGAGCACTTCAGTGCTTGCAGGAACCCTGAAGTTTGATGATGTCAGCAACAGTGTAATGAATGAGGAGCTGCGACGAAAGTCAATTGCGGAAAACCAGGGAAGAGAAGCTCTAGCTCTAGCTGATTGTGGTAGGAGGATTGATCGAGGCTATCAAGGACGCTCAAAATCAAGAGGCCGATCCAAATCAAAAATCCAAATAAAAAAGGGGCAGGATCACTTGTTATCATTGTGGAAAGCCGAGGCGCGTGAAGAGAGAGTGTCGAGTCTGGAAGCGAAGCCAGAAAGATCAAAATCAGAAGCCAACTAGCACAAATGAAGGTGAGACCACTGCTATAGCTACAGATGGAGAAGTTTTACTTACTGTTTTAGTAGAAGATGTATGCTTGAATACCTCTAGCAGTAGCTTTGATTGGATCCTTCATTCTGGGGCATCTCACCATGTAACTCCATGCAAAGAGAATTTTGTTACATATAATCCTGGTGATTATGGTAGAGTGCATTTGGGAAATAATCATTTTTGCAGCATTGTTGGAGTGGGAGATGTCAAGATCAAGACAAAGGAAGGACAAGATATCCTATTGAAAGAGGTTAGGCATGTACCAGAAATGCGCATGAGCTTGATCTCTGTGGGACGATTGGATGATGAAGGCTATTTTGTAAGCTTTGAAAAAGGTGGCTGGAAAATCAACAAAGGAGCATTGGTCGTGGCTAAAGGACCCAAGACCAGGACTTTGTATACATTGACAACAATGATAGAAAAAACAGATACAACTGCTGTTGCAAAAGAAGGAAACTCAACAAATCTATGGCATAGGCGCTTAGGTCATATGAGTGAGAAGGGCATAAAAATCTTCAAGGGGAAAAATTTGCTACCAAGTTTGAAATCTTATAATCTTGATCTTTGTGAGCATTGTATTTATGGTAGACAACAAAGAGTTTCATTTCTTAGAGGTGGTCATGAACAAAAGAAAAATCTGTTAGAATTGATTCACTCAGATGTATTTGGACATGTTAATATTAAATCATTAGGAGGAGCATCATACTTTGTAACATTCATAGATGATGCATCTAGAAAGGTTTGGGCCTACCCCATGAAAAACAAAGATGACCTATTTGAGATATTTCAAAAGTTCCATGCTTTTGTTGAAAGAGAAACTAACAAATTGCTCAAGTGCTTGAGGACAGATAATGGTGGAGAATATTGCTCAAATGCATTCAAAGAATATTGTAACAAGTTTGGAATTAAGCATGAGAAGACTGTCCCTGGTACTCTTCAACAGAATGGTGTTGCAGAAAGGATTAATCGCACTATCATGGAGAGGGTGAGGAGTATGTTGTCAAATTCCGGTTTAGAAAAGCATTTTTGGGCAGAAACAGTGAGGACAGCCTGTTATCTCATAAATCAATCTCCTACTACAGCCTTGGATGGCGGCATTCCTGAAGAAGTTTGGCTGGTAAGAAGGTGAACTATTCTCACTTGAAAATCTTTGGATGTGAAACATTTGTGCATATTCCCAAAGAGAATAGAACTAAGCTAGATGATAAATCTATGAAATGCATTTTCTTGGGATATGCGGATGATGAATTTGGTTATCATTTATGGGATCCAGTTAAAAATAAGATTATTAGAAGCAAGGATGTTATATTTAATGAGTTAGAGATGTTTAAGAAGATTGTAGGTAGTTTGGAGGTTAAGAAAATTGTTGACAAGTTTGATGAATAACAAGAAAATATACCACCAATGCAAGAAAATGGGCAGCAAGATCAAGAGTATGATGAACAACAAGAGGAGAATGTGGAACAACAACAACAAGAAACCTTGCAAGAGCCTTTACAAGAGATTCAACCTGAAAACACAACACCACAGTTGGTTCGCAGATCCACTAGGCCTCATAAGCCTTCACAAAGGTATACACCCTCGGACTTGTTGATGCGTGTTTTATGACACACCAAACACTCTAGAATAAAGTATCCATAGACGCTCTATCCCCTCTTGAAAAACTACCTTGTATGCTAAGATTGCAAGAAAGATCATATGGCAATTCCAATGTTTCGTAAGTTAGGTGTGGATAAGCTCTATGGTTGTTGTGATTTGCCGGTAACACAAAGGGACTTATGCTAGGCTTGTTTAATTCACAATGAAGGTCTAGACAATAAAGCTCTATTGTTTGGGTCTTGGATCAAACAAACTAAAAAAGGAGATAAGGGTTTAGAATTTCTAAGCTACTTCCTAAGAATCCAAGAGACGGTATTAACTTGGTGAAACCAATAACCACGCTTTGTTTCGCCACACTCAACGACAACTACACAAAGTGGGGTGCAATCTTTTGGGGTTTTGTGCTTAAGATTTCTTTACTACGAACAATACCATCAATAGAGCAACATTATTTGAGGTAAATATTAAAGCATCCACATCAAAAGCTCAGTCTAACTTTACGCATTGAATGAAAATCATCCATCCAAAGAAAGTATGAGCCAAGTTTATGTCATGTCCCCAAAATTACGATACTAAAAACTCTAACCTTGAATTACGAATGAATAAATTACATATTAAAAATATTATTATAATTATATTTATCAAATATAATGTTGTAAATATTAAAACATGAATACTAACAATTTAAATATTATTATCATAATACTAAAATATGTAATAATAATAATAATAAAACAACTATATTTTAAGAATCATCTAATATAAAATATAAAACATTAGGCATAAAATAAATATATATCATATCAATATAAATGAACAAATATAAAATAATAAAAACAATAAATAATATTAGCTAAACATACTAAATCACCTATATAGTCCTAAAGACCAGCAATTAAAAACAATTATGAAAAGCTGCGGTTAATAATAAGGCAGCAATCAATAAATAGCAATCTTTAATTATTAAACAAGACATCGATTGGGGTTGAAAAGTCATGTCCCCACCATGGGATATAAAATGAGGAATATATTTTAAAGGGGGGAAAATATATATAAGGAAGAGATAAAAAAAGACAAGGAATACAATAACCAGCAGTAGTAAGTTTAGTATTATTATGAATATAAATATATATACATGTACATTATATATATATATTTCTATCAAAGTAATTATTGTAAATTGAAGTTAATTAGAAATATATATATATATATATATATATTATGATTATGTAATAATGATACTTGCAGCAATTATTAAATCTTATAAATAATGACGACTCTTTAATATAAACATAAGTAGAGTATGTATATGAATTGTCCTCATCCTATGACCAACCCAGTATAAGGTTGAAGTAGGCAAGTGAGGAGTCAAAAAATGTGGAGAGATATAGCAACTCAGGTGATGTACTCACTTAGCAATAATATTTAGCATATTTTGAATATAAGAAATAGATATTGTTAATTTGATTATTGGTGTAATGCTTTCTTTAGTATTATCATGATGATAATGATGTTGATATTAACTTAAAAAATCAATAATAAATGCAAATGCATTTGATTGCTAAAAGATTGTCTTCTGAGTGTTTGCAAGCCTACTAGGGAGGAAGGGCTTGAGAAAAGTGGTGCCTAAAACCCCCACTTAACAATCCGCTACGGCCATGGAGGGGTGGGGGTCCCACTTAACAATCCGCTGCGGCCATGGAGGGGTTGTAGGCCCGGAACCACTTCTAAACTCTGTTGGCTTCCCCCCAGTAGGTTAAGTGTCTTTTGAGGTGTTGGCATGGGTAGAGAAAGCAAGTACAAGTGTTTCCTCTAAGCACGCCACTCCGAGAAGTTCATGTCGCTCGGGGCCAAGGGGTGGGTTGTCCTGATAAGACACTTGTGCTCTTGGTCTTAGATGGATAGCTTCGGACGGCTCTACCCATGCCACTCCTCATGTGTCTTTATTATTAATTTGTTATTATATTTATATTTGGATATCTAGATATTAATGCTAACAAATATATGTACATGTGGAAATATGAAATGCAGACTTCAATCCAATATTACTTAGTCAAAGAGAACATTCATTTGAAAAAGAAGAAACCCTAAAACTAATCAACAAGTGTCATGCCCCCGAAATAACAAAACCATAAAGACCAAGTGTTAAAATAGAAATCAATTAATAAATAAAATAAATAGCAATATTAATATTAAATATAAAATAAATGTGTATCATATCAATATAAAAATATATAAATATGAAATAACAAATATAATAATAATATATAGGAAAATTATTGTTATTACATTCTAGTATTAAATAACTTAGTATCAAAAATAATAATAAATAAATATTATAATCATTACACATCAAAGATTGTAATACATTAAAATAAAATAATAATAAGATATTAGCAAATTGTTTTATTATTATACTTTAATGTTCAAATATGTTCAATAAAATATCAAAATAAAATAATAAAATAAATAGAAATCTGAAATATCACAATTATAGTAATAATATATTATTTTAAAAATAGATATTATTGTGATAATAAAGGCAGCAATTAAATCTAACAAAGGGATGTATTTTATGAAAAGTCACCTCTTTCACCAAACAATACATTCCCCCCATGAGTCACCTACCTTGAATGGTATAAATAGAAGGAAGGAAAATAAGGAAGGGGGAAAAAACATGGAGAAATAGGATTTGCAATTTAGAACAGCAGCAACAATTATTGTTACGCATTGGAATATAGAGCCATTTAATATATATATTATTTAATAGGCATGCAAGTATATATGCATAGATATAGATAAATTTTATAATGAATAATATGCAATGAATAAAGAATATATATGAATAAGGAAAGAATAATTATATAAATATATATATATATGAATACTAATGGATATAAGTAAAAGAATAATTATATATATGTATATAAAGTATACATATGTATAAATACATATACATGATTATGCAATAATGATACTTATAAGTAATGATGACTATTTAATATAAACATAAGTAGATTGTGTATATTTATGAATTGTCCTCATCCTATGATCAATTTAGTACAAGGTTGAAAGAAGCGAGTAAAGAAACATGGAGAGATATAGCAACTCAGGTGATGTACTCACTTAGCAATAATATTTAGCATATTTTGAATATAAGAAATAGATATTTCTAATTTGATTATTGGTGTAATGCTTTCTTTAGTATTATCATGATGATAATGATGTTGATATTAACTTAAAGAATTAGTAATAAATGCAAATGTATTTGATTGCTAAAAGATTGTCTTCTCTGTGTTTGTAAGCCTACTAGGGTGGAAGGGCCTGAGACAGGTGGTGCCTAAAAACCCCACTTAACAATCCGCTGCGGCCATGGAGGGGTGGTAGGCCGGAACCCCTTATAAGCTCCGCTGGCTTCCCCCAGTAGGTTGAGTGTCTTTCGAGGTGATGGCACAGGTAGAGAAAGCAGGTACAAGTGTTTCCTCTAAGCACGCCACTCCGAGACGTTCATATCGCTCGGGGCCAAGGGGTGGGTTGTCCTGATAGGACGCTTGTGCTCTTGGGCTTAGATGGATAGCTTTGGGCGGCTCTACCCATGCCACTCCTCATATGTCTTTATTATTGATTTGTGATTATATTTATATTTGGATATCTAGATATTAATGCTAACAGATATATGTACATGTGGAAATATTAAATGCAGACTTCAATCCAAGATTACTTAGTCAAAGAGAACATTAATTTGAAAAAGAAGAAACCCTAAACCTGATCAATAAGTGAATTCTAGGGCAAAGTCGGGTAAGGGACATTACAAGGGATATCTAGATATTAATGCTAATAGATATATGTACATGTGGAAATATTAAATGCAAACTTCAATCCAAGATTACTTAGTCAAAGAAAACATTCATTTGAAAAAGAAGAAACCCTAAACCTGATCAATAAGTGAATTCTAGGGCAAAGTCGGGTAAGGGACATTACAAGGGATATCTAGATATTAATGCTAACAGATACATGTACATGTGGAAATATTAAATGCAGACTTCAATCCAAGATTACTTAGTCAAAGAAAACATTCATTTGAAAAAGAAGAAACCCTAAACCTGATCAACAAGTGAATTCTAGGGCAAATTCGGGTAAGGGACATTACAGTGGTATCAGAGCATCTTTCTTGCCATCCTGTGCGTGCTTGAGCTAGTTGCTTGCGTACTTGAGCTAGTTTACCACTTGCTTGAGCTACTTACTTGTGTGCTTGAGCTGGTTGCCTACTTGTTTGGGCTGGTTGCTTGTGTGCTTGAGCTACTTGCTTGCCTACTTGTTCGAGTTGTCGCTTGTGTGCTTGAGCTGGTTGCCTGCTCACTTGAGCTAGTTGCTTGCATACTTGAGCTACTTGCTTGTGTGCTTGAGCTACCTACTTGTCTACTTGAGCTGGTTGCTTGTGTGCTTGAGCTACTTGCTTGTCTACTTGATTTGGTTGCTTTTATGCTTGAGCTACTTGCTTGTGTGCTTGAACTTGAGCTACTTGTTTGCCTAGTTGAACTACTTGCTTGCTTGGTTGAGCTACTTGTTTTCCGTTGCTTTTGAGAATGGAGAAATAGTAAAACTTAAGAATATTAGTCAATATATTGTCCTCATAACTAGAGTAACCATCACTTGGGATTAGAACTTCCAACTCCTATCAAAGATAATAGCATCACCACAAGAAACATCTTAAAATCACACATCTTAGATCATGATTGCTTGAGGGCAAGCAATCCTGGGTGGGGAGGACTGTCATGTCCCCGAAATAACAAAACCATAAAGACCAAGTGTTAAAATAGAAATCAATTAATAAATAAAATAAATAGCAATATTAATATTAAATATAAAATTAATGTGTATCTATCAATATAAAAATATATAAATATGAAATAACAAATATAATAATAATATATAGGAAAATTATTGTTATTACATTCTAGTATTAAATAACTTAGTATCAAAAATAATAATAAATAAATATTATAATCATTACACATCAAAGATTGTAATACATTAAAATAAAATAATAATAAGATATTAGCAAATTGTTTTATTATTATACTTTAATGTTCAAATATGTTCAATAAAATATCAAAATAAAATAATAAAATAAATAGAAATCTGAAATATCACAATTATAGTAATAATATATTATTTTAAAAATAGATATTATTGTGATAATAAAGGCAGCAATTAAATCTAACAAAGGGATGTATTTTATGAAAAGTCACCTCTTTCACCAAACAATACATTCCCCCCATGAGTCACCTACCTTGAATGGTATAAATAGAAGGAAGGAAAATAAGGAAGGGGGAAAAAACATGGAGAAATAGGATTTGCAATTTAGAACAGCAGCAACAATTATTGTTACGCATTGGAATATAGAGCCATTTAATATATATATTATTTAATAGGCATGCAAGTATATATGCATAGATATAGATAAATTTTATAATGAATAATATGCAATGAATAAAAAATATATATGAATAAGGAAAGAATAATTATATAAATATATATATATGAATACTAATGGATATAAGTAAAAGAATAATTATATATATGTATATAAAATATATATATGTATAAATACATATACATGATTATGCAATAATGATACTTATAAGTAATGATGACTCTTTAATATAAACATAAGTAGATTATGTATATTTATGAATTGTCCTCATCCTATGATCAATTTAGTACAAGGTTGAAGGAAGCGAGTAAGGAAACATGGAGAGATATAGCAACTCAGGTGATGTACTCACTTAGCAATAATATTTAGCATATTTTGAATATAAGAAATAGATATTTCTAATTTGATTATTGGTGTAATGCTTTCTTTAGTATTATCATGATGATAATGATGTTGATATTAACTTAAAGAATTAGTAATAAATGCAAATGTATTTGATTGCTAAAAGATTGTCTTCTCTGTGTTTGTAAGCCTACTAGGGTGGAAGGGCCTGAGACAGGTGGTGCCTAAAAACCCCACTTAACAATCCGTCCCACTTAACAATCCGCTGCGGCCATGGAGGGGTGGTAGGCCCGGAACCCCTTATAAGCTCCGCTGGCTTCCCCCAGTAGGTTGAGTGTCTTTCGAGGTGATGGCACAGGTAGAGAAAGCAGGTACAAGTGTTTCCTCTAAGCACGCCACTCCGAGACGTTCATATCGCTCGGGGCCAAGGGGTGGGTTGTCCTGATAGGACGCTTGTGCTCTTGGGCTTAGATGGATAGCTTTGGGCGGCTCTACCCATGCCACTCCTCATATGTCTTTATTATTGATTTGTGATTATATTTATATTTGGATATCTAGATATTAATGCTAACAGATATATGTACATGTGGAAATATTAAATGCAGACTTCAATCCAAGATTACTTAGTCAAAGAGAACATTAATTTGAAAAAGAAGAAACCTTAAACCTGATCAATAAGTGAATTCTAGGGCAAAGTCGGGTAAGGGACATTACAAGGGATATCTAGATATTAATGCTAACAGATATATGTACATGTGGAAATATTAAATGCAGACTTCAATCCAAGATTACTTAGTCAAAGAGAACATTCATTTGTAAAAGAAGAAACCCTAAACCTGATCAATAAGCGAATTCTAGGGCAAAGTCGGGTAAGGGACATTACAAGGGATATCTAACTATTAATGCTAACAGATATATGTACATGTGGAAATATTAAATGCAGACTTCAATCCAAGATTACTTAGTCAAAGAAAACATTCATTTGAGAAAGAAGAAACCCTAAACCTGATCAATAAGTGAATTCTAGGGCAAAGTCGGGTAAGGGACATTACAAGGGATATCTAGATATTAATGCTAATAGATACATGTACATGTGGTAATATTAAATGTAGACTTCAATCCAAGATTACTTAGTCAAAGAAAACATTCATTTGAAAAAGAAGAAACCCTAAACCTGATCAACAAGTGAATTATAGGGCAAATTCGGGTAAGGGACATTACAACAAGCGAATTTTGGGGCAAAGTCAGGTAAGGGACATTACAGTTTACACCATAAATCAATACTTATCCGATCTTGCATTCGTCTAACATACATGAAATGAAATCTAAACTATGATGAGGGATAAGAACCATGCCAACTCCAAAATTAGAGAAATAATCACCATCAATTTGAACAATGCATTACTTATTACTTTGGCAGTCATATGCAACAATTTACTTATCTCAACATGTTTTGCAACATGCTCCCATGCTTTACAAATGAGGGATGAGCTCAATTTATAGGCTCCCCAATTACAATTCAATGGCCAAGATTGATTTAGAATCAACGGTCGAGATTACAAAATAAAACCCTAATTAGGGCTTGTCATTACTAACTACCTCTCGACCAATGAGAAAATTACATTTTAGGACACTTGTCCCTCTTGCTAAATATAAACCAACAATAAAATAGAAAGTTGTCGCATGGTGGAGTGTCAGATTCATTGAATCTAGACGTGTTGACTTGGAACAATTTGATTGGTCGAGGCCCCACTTTAGCAAGTTGGATGTCCTCCTTGTTCACTTTGTTCGTTTTTCCAAGTTCTTGCCTTAGAATATTTTCCTTGCCGGTGACTCTGTCCTTTGTGCTTGTTTCTTCCTAGCTTCGATTTTGGACTCCTTTTGAGACTTTGATTTCTTCTTCTCACCTGTATTGGAAGTCTTGCCCCAATGGAGGAAATTGGAACTTTCTTTGTGAAGAATTTCCCACACTCAAATTTTGGCTATTCAATTTCATTTTGTAATATTGTCATGTGGACCATTCAACACTTAGCCAAGATTTTGGCCATCTCTATGCTCGAATGAACTTTGCCTATGGATTTTCCTTCAATTCTGAGTTTGGCTTGTGCTGAGTAGGGCGGACTCCATCCTTGGACAAGGATTATATACATTTCCTCTTTATTTTCATCTTGTTTTCTTTCCAACACTTAGTCAATTTTCTGAATTTCCCTCCCCAAGGTATCAACACTTAGTCAATTTTCTAAGTTTTCTTTTGCGGACTTCATCTTCTCTTGGGCAAGGCGGACTTTGAAGCTGCTTTGGACATGCTTTCTAGTCACGTCGGACTTTCTTGGTTCTTGGACATTGCTTTGATGAGGGAGGTCGGACTTCACTTGAGTTTTTTCAACCTTTTTTTTTACTTAGCCAAATTTTCAAATTTCCTTGGCTAGGCGTACTTGACCTTGTGGCTGGACATCTTCATGGCGGACTTGGAGCTTGTCTTGAAACTCTCCTTTGGAGGGCAAAATTTCCCATGCTATTTCCCATCTTCTTGGAGCGGACTTCATCATGTCACAAGCCATCAAACTTGGGCAGACTTGCTTTAGGTTGAGCCAACTTCACAATGTGCTGGGCGGACTTGGTCAAACTTCATGCCATCTTCATCATGGCGGACTTTCCTACACTTTGTGCCATCTTCACTTGGTAGGGGCGGACTTACCAACACTTTGTGCCATCTTCACTTAGGCTGGGCGGATTTGGCTAATGATCAAGCCATTTTACTTAGGGCGGACTTCCCTTGTCTCCAAGCCATTTTCTTCAAGAGTTGGGCGGACTTGCCAACACTTTGTGCCATCTTCACTTAGGTTGGGTGGACTTGGCTAATGATCAAGGCATTTTACTTAGGGCGAACTTCCCTTGTCTCCAAGCCATTTTCTTCAAGAGCTGGGCGGACTTGCCAACACTTTGTGCCATCTTTGACTTTGGTTGGGCGGACTTGACTTGCTTTCATGCCATCACCTTGGGCCGGACTTGCCTTGTCTCCAAGCCATTTCTTTAAGTGTTGGGCAGACTTGGCCTATGTTCATGCCATCTTTTATATGGCGGACTTACCAACACTTTGTGCCATCTTCACTTAGGTTGGGCGGACTTGGCTAATGATCAAGCCATTTTACTTAGGGCGGACTTCCCTTGTCTCCAAGCCATTTTCTTCAAGAGCTGGGTAGACTTGCCAACACTTTGTGCCATCTTCACTTAGGCTGGGCAAACTTGGCTAATGATCAAGCCATTTTACTTAGGCGAACTTCCCTTGTCTTCAAGCCATTTTCTTCAAGAGCTGGGTGGACTTGCCAACACTTTGTGCCATCTTTGACTTTGGCTGGGCGGACTTGTCCATGTGCCAAGCCATCTTCTTACCTTCCATGGCGGACTTGTCCATTGTCCATGCCATTTCACTCTTCATGCTTGGGCGAATCTGCCATTAATTCCTGCCATGCTCAACACTTAAAGCGAATTTTTCAAAATTTTCAAAGTTTTTCACCCATTTCCATTTTGGAATCTTTTGAAGTTGATTTTGACGAAATTATGACCTGCACACTTTCCAAAAATGGAAACCCTGCCAAAAACATAATTTTTTCCAAAAATAGCCCCTAAAAAATAGGAAGTCCAAAATAGGCCAAAAATGCCAAAAAAAAGTCCCTAAAAAATAGGGGGTCGGGGTGAAAACCCTAAAATTTAGGAGGTGTCAGAATTGACTGAAATGACAGTCGATCTTCATCCACAAGGCCTTCTAAACACTTTGATGATGTTTGTGCAATGATTCGGGCTCAAAATCATTACTTGGCTTAGGTGACCCTTCAAAAAACTCAAACTTCTCATTGTAAAAGAGAACATGGTAATTAGTAGTTGCGACGCCAAGGCAAAAAACCCAAAAAGCAAAAAAAACAAGAGGGTCCCCATTTGCAATGGGGCGATGTGTGAAAAGGTCACAACAATACTATATTCTATTAACTGACGAAGGTGAACCTGATGGTTTTCAAGAAGCTTCTAAAGATGAGCATAGCAAAGAATGGAAGAAAGCGATGGAGGAAGAAATAAACTCCTTGCTGGAAAATAGAACTTGGGAGTTGGTAAAGCTTCCAAAAGGAAGAAAAGCCCTACAAAACAAATGGGTGTACAAGATCAAGCATGTGGGTGACGAGAAGAAGGAAAGATACAAAGCAAGGTTGGTAGTGAAGGAATTTGCTCAAAAAGAAGGTATTGACTTCATTGAAATATTTTCCACTGTTATTAAAATGTCATCCATTAGAGTTATTCTTGGTCTTACTATTGCTTTAGACTTGGAGTGTGAAAAATTAGATGTAAAGACAACCTTTCTTCATGGAGATTTGGAAGAGGAGATTTACATGGAACAGCCAGAAGGATTCAAAATAAAAGGTAAAGAGAACTTGGTTTGTAGGTTGAAGAAGAGTCTCTATGGGTTGAAACAGGCACCTCGCCAATGGTATAAGAAATTTGATTCATTTATGTTGAAGCATGGTTTTAATAGACTAGAGGTTGATCATTGTGTCTACATCAAGAGATATGATCAAGGAAATTTCATTATATTACTGTTATATGTAGATGATATGTTAGTTGTCGGACAGGATAAGAATATGATTAACAGGTTAAAAAGGGATTTGGGTCCAGCACAACAAATATTAGGCATGAAGATTATTCGTGACAGAAAGAAGAAAAACTTGTGGCTGTCACAAGAAAAATATATTGTAAAGGTGCTAGACATATTTAATATGAAGGATGCCAAGCCAGTTGGTACACCTCTTGCTTCTCATTTCAAATTGAGTGCCGATTTATGCCCTAGTGATGACAAGGAGGAGGAGGAAATGAAAAAGATTCCTTATGCTTCAGCAGATGGTAGCTTGATGTATGCCATGGTATCCACTCGTCTGGATATTGCACATTCAGTGGGAGTAGTGAGCAGGTTCTTTGCAAATCCAAGCAAACAACATTGGCAAGCAGTAAAGTGGATTTTTAGGTATCTCAAGGGTACTAGTCATTACTGTTTATATTTTGGCAATACTGATATGGTGCTTGAAGGATTTACAGATGCAGATATGGTTCGAGACCTGGACGCTAGAAAATCCACCACTGGTTATTTGTATACATTTGTAGGTGTTGCGGTATCTTGGGTATCCAGACTACAACGAATAGTAGCTCTCTCCACAACAGAGGCAGAGTATATAGCTGCGACAAAAGCTTGCAAAGAGATGTTGTGGATGCAACGATTCCTAGGAGAGCTAGGAATAAAACAAGACAAGTATGTGCCATATTGTGATAGTTAGAGCGCCATTCACTTGGCGAAAAAGTCCAACTTTTCACTCATGGACCAAACATATTGACTTGAGGTATCACTGGATCCGGCATGTGTTGGAGGAAGGACAATTATCCTTGGAAAAGATCCATATAGATAAGAACCCTGCAGATATGCTCACTAAAATTCTGCCAAGAGAAAAACATGAACTATGTAGAGACATGGTAGGCCTGGGGGTGACTTGATGCTTACAACTTATTCAGAACCCTTCATTTGCTTTAAGTGGGAGAATGTTGAAAATGTGATCAAGCAAATAAAGGCACTGAATGAAATAAAATCAATTGCATCTAACTATATTTAATATAGAAGTCTCCGCCACCAAACACCACCGAACAATACAATCAGGTCAACATAAATATTTAAGATAGAAGCTTCTCACCGCCAGTCTATTCTGCCGACAGTCTAATCCCTCATCCACATTTTTTGCATGTTTTTAATTGCAATGTATTTCTGGAGAATTCCAAGACCTCTATTTATAGAGGCATGTGTAATCAATTTTTTGGTAAGCAGAAAATAGAAGAAGTTCTATTTATTTTGCAGCAGCATTCAGGATTCTTTGGCCTCTTCTGTAATATATATTGTTGTGTGTGTTTTGTTCTGCCGTGCATGCTTTTGCTCTGTCAATCTGCTTTGTTCTATATTCAAAGAGTTGTTTGTGTGATGCATCATTTTTGGATTTAACACTGATGCGTATTGCTATTGTGTAATATATATATATATATATATATATATCTGCTGTGATTCTGATTGCTAACATTTTTGGTATTATACTTTAAATTTCTAACAGTAGACTGTCACCACTCTGAGTCATTTTGTGAATGTAATAAAGTCTTTTCTTAGACTTGTGCCTGGCACGTGTTTGAAGGGCCGTCACTCTGGCTCTGCTCCTCATGCATGCCAAGTGGGGTGGCAAATGAGGAAATTTGGTTGATTGCAGTAGACAACCAAATGCTCGTTTGTTTGTTGCCCTCCCCTCTTCTCCTTAGGAAAAAAGGCGATTAGGGCTCAGCTTGGCCATTTGAAAACTCAAATTGAATAAGGTTTTCATCGATCTCCTTGTCATTCATACATACTCGATTTCAGGAGAAGCTACTCGATCTGCCCCCACCCCTTCTTTATATCCAGATCTGCGTGATAAATGAACTAGGGTAATAGACTGCCTATTTGCCACCTCTATATCCATTCATAACAGGTTGATGGGTTCAAATCTGCGACTTGCAGGACATGCTGTGGGAAGATTTTATTTTGTTTTTCATTTGTTTTTATTCTTTATTTTTATTTTAGGATTTTTTTGTAATAAAATTTAACATATTAAAAAAAATCAAACATTGTTTTAATTTTTAGTATATTAAAGTTAAATATCTTAAAATATTTAATTTAAATCATTAATTATAAATATATTAAACTGAATATATTTAGTATTTGAATAAATTTCTACTATTAATAGTAATGCTTTGAGGATTATTAAAATTGTTATACAATATAATCTTCTAAATTGTGATTATTGTGTTGATTATTTACTATTATTTAATATTTTAAAATATTTAATTTAGATGATTAATTATTAATATATTAAATTGAATATATTTAGTATTTATAATATTTAAATTAAAATTTTAAATATATTTATATTTTAATATTTTTAAATTTAAACACGAAATTGTACTTGAACCTTGTGGCATAGCATAGCACACATTTGAACTGCTTATATCAGAGATCACTACAAGACCTTGTTGACATAAGAGTTGGTTCAAATGCTACGTTACCAGTTCGCTTAGCATAGGTGTCGGGTCCTAGTCCGGTCCGACCCGGGTTCGAGGTCCGAGTCCGAGTCCGAATAGCAGTGTTCCACGGGGACGCATCCCCCCCTAAATTTTAGCCGTCCCCTCGTCCCGAACGTTTCAGAGACTTGGAGACGGCAAGGGGACGTCCCTCCGCCATCCTGCCACCGCCGTCGGGACGTGAGAAACGTCAGGAAGACGCGAGGGACACCTGGGCGTCCCCCGCGCTGGGATGTCATGAAAAGAGGCTTTTTATAAAATTTATTTTTATTTTTATTGGTCTTTGAGCCTGGGTTCGAACCCTAAAGGCTTGTGGGACCCATCTAAAAGCCTCTAAATGAAATAAAACACTCTAATTGCTCATTTTTTTACTCACATATGCATTTGATGTTTTGGAGCAGCTAGGTGAAGAAGAGGAAAACCAATAAGAAGAGTGAGTGAAAGAGTGAGTTTGAGGTGTTGCAAGTGCAAGAGGGGTGAGAAGGATAAAGAAGAAGAAGAGGAGGAGCATTCTACACCAATTTTGAAGGATTTTTCAAGAACAAGGTAGGGTTTTATGACTATTTTTTGAAGTTTTTTCAATTTTTTTTGAAGTTTTGTTTTCCAAGTTTTTAGATTCATTTTGAAAATGTAGTTTGATGTTTGAAATGGGCATTGAAATGAAAATCAAAACATGAATATGCATTTGCAGCCATGTCTATGAAATTATGATTAAAAAATTAATCATAATTTCATATACATGGCTCCAAATGCATATTCATATTTTGAATTTTCATTTCAAAGCTCATTGTTTTTTTTTTCATCTTTCCATCAAGATTCATCATGAAGTTTTAAAATTTTAGTTTCAAATTTGTTAAACTAGGCTGAAACTAGGCACTTATAGAATTTTTTTTTTACTGCAGTGTCACAATGAGCTCTCATGACATCAACATGAGTGAGGATGAGGTCCATTCACATAGCGATACTGATACTGAATATGCACTTGAGGCTGAGGGGGGTGACCATGGGGCTAAGCATGAAGTCCAAACTAGTTCCATGGCAAGTGAAGCAAGTACTTTAGAGTGCCCTTCTGCAGTATTGGCAAAGTATGCTAAGGGTACTTTTGATTCCAAATCCCCTCTCAAACAATTTGCAACAAAAGATCTAAGCGGGCAAGGGGCAACATCCAGTGGCACAAGGAGGTGGAAGTGCAACTTTTGTGGTGAGGGGTGGTATGGGAGCATCACTAGAGTGAATGCACACCTTCTTTTCACTAGAGGAAAAGGTGTGGGGATATGTGAGTTTTTGGTAAAACCAGAAAACATGAAATACAAAGTTGAAATAAATAAGTTATGGGGTGTCTTGATGATACTCTAGCTGCACTTGTGCCTACTACTTTGTAGCATAGGACACATGTTCAACATAGCTAGCCACAAAGATCCAGCCATACTTTGCAGATGAGAGTAGGAGGGACACCAGGTTCTTCTTCTAGTGCCTATGCAGGAGAGGGGAGGGGGAAACGGAAATTGCAAAGTCAAACTCAAAAAAACCCCATCGCAGATTTGTTTAATGTGCAGCTCAAGGATGACATAGATGATGCCATTGGCAAGTTCTTCTTTGCCAATGGCATCCTGTTTCATGTTGCCCAATCTCCTTATTATAAGGAGATGATATCGATGGTGGCAAAGGGAGGACCATCATATGTGCCACCAAGTGAGACAAGATTGAGGACTACGATCTTGGATAAGAACTATTCCAAGATCAATTTGTTTTTTGGAGAAGATGAAGGAGTGTTGGGTTAAGACAGGATGCAGCATAGTCATGGATGGGTGGACGAACATTAGCCATCGTCCACTCATTAACATCATGGTTACATGTACTGAGGGCCCATATTTTCTTAAGGCAGTTGATTGTTCAGGGCATCGCAAAGATGCCGATTTTCAGTTTGAAGTTCTCAAAGATGCTATTGAGGAGGTTGGGCCACAAAATGTGGTCCAAGTTGTGACAAATGCTGCACATGTGTGCAAAGCTGCAGGGAGACTTGTTGAGGCTACTTACAGGCATATTTGGTGGACCCCATGTTGTGTGCATGCCATGAACAATGCACTCAAGGACATGGGAAAGATTGATTGGATTAGAGCAGTGGTTAATGATGAGAGAGATGTGCAGATGTTTATCTGCAACCACCACACATCACATGCACTCTTCAGGACCTTTGCTAAGAAGGAGTTCCTGAAACCTACTGATACGAGATATGCTTCCTATTTCATTCTCTTGGACAAAATGATTGAGTTGCAAGAGGCATTGCAACTCATGGTCATGACAACAGATTGGAGTAGGTGGGCCGAGTCTAAGACAGAGTAGGGGAAGAGGGTGAAGGATACGGTGAAGAGTGATGTGTTTTGGGGTGATGCAAAATATATTGTTGCCATCATTAAACCAGTTTTCCAGGTTATCAGGTATGGGGATGCGGATGCACCTAGCCTTGGAGAGGTGTATGAGTGCATTGATTCTATGCTTGATCAGATGAGGGTTGTTGTGCGAGAGAGTGACCCACATTAGCATTCGACCACAAGCACATTAAGCCAATCATTCACAGGAGATGGGAGAAGCTCAACACTCCCTTGCACATGGCAGCCTATGCACCTAATCCTAAGTGGTATTTGACTAGGCCTGGTAGAGTGACACCTATAGAGGATGCAGAGGTGAAGGCAGGGTTCTTCAGGTGCATTGAGAGGATGTATAATGATGTAGATTCCAATGTGATTCGCACTGAGTGGACCAAATTTGCCACTCTTAGGGGTTATTCAGATGCAGCCAAGATGGATATGCGAACTATGGCGCAGGAGGACCCAATTTTGTGGTGGACTTGCCATGGATGAGGATCTTTGACTACCACTCTAGCCATCCGATTGTTATCTCAAGTTTCTAGTTCTTCAGCTGCTGAGAGGAACTGGTCTACATATAGCTTCATCCACTCTCTTAAGAGGAACAGACTTACCTCTAGGAGAGCAGAGAACCTTGTGGTTGTACATAGTACTTTGCGTCTCATTGACCGCAAAACACTTTTGTACAAAGAGAGTCCAGCAACACGGTGGGATGTAGAGCCAGAGGAGCCAGAACAGATTGAGAGGATGCTTCAGTTTCGGCTTCAGATGCAAGACTGGTTGGTGTTAGTTTGGCAAAGCTTGAGCGCGAGGATTCCAGTAGTTCGAGTGATGAGGAGTTTGGAGATGATTAGAGGCCTCCCTTTACTACATTTTTGCATTTTGTACTTATTTTGATTATGATTCATATCAATGTATCATGCAACTCATTGTAATCATTTTTATGATATGATATTTTGATGTGACATGTCATATTTTCGATATTCATATAATAGAAATCTCAAATTCGACAATTTCATTTGTCAAATTTCAATATTTATTTACTTTTAGTCTTTTAGTAATAATAGTATTAAAGTATTCAAAATGTTAGTATTTGTGATTTTACTAATTTGCCAAAGTTTAATTTGAAATGTTATTCTTAAACAATTTTTTATAACTAGTTATTCAAGTACCATATGTATATCAGCACTGCCCTACCGCCGTCCCCCTGTCGTCCCCTTGTCCCCGAGACGAGTCCCCTTCAGGAAACTCCGTGGAACACTGTCGAATAGTGTCTAGCCCATAGATTGTGGGTCCAAACATGGTCAGGATCACAATTTATGGGTCCAATCCTATTGGACCTGCAACAAACTTGAACATCACATTCAATCCGCATTTTTTATTGACTTTTGCAATTTTTTAATAATTTTTTGACTTGCTTTTTTACTTTTAAAAATTAAAATATTCCTCCAACCCAAATTCATGCCTCCTAACACATCAAACAAGCAAAATCATACTCATTTATCAAATTCATGCTTCCACAAGCACGAATAGAGTTGAAGGTTGATCATTGATTGTTCGAAGTTGGTTGTGGTGATATTCCTAAGCACTTGCAAGTGTTCATTCGTTGCCAAGAAGATCGTAGAGGAAGATTTCTTCAAAAGAGGTAGGTTTTTTGAAATTTTTTGGTTATTTTTTACTTCTTTTTTTACAAATGAACTCTTTTGTTTTGTTTTTAAGTTTTTGTTTGTTTTCATTCTTCTAGGTGTCTATAACACTTGTTCATTTTTTTGAAATGAGTTAAATTATTTAGTTTCAATACTTCGAATTTTTGAATAAATGGAATGTTTTGTGCCTTAGGTATTACAATGGCAACCGGTTCTAGCTCCTCAAACCAATCTCGTTTCAAAATAGACCCAAACTCTCCCCTTTGGTAATATGTTGAAATGGTTCAACAATTTCCAAGTGGTGGAAGATATGTTTGGATTTCTAGTCATTGCAATGTTAAATATTCGAGCTCATACAATCGAGTGAAAGGGCACTTGTGCAAGATCCTTGGAATAGGCATCAAAGCTTGTCCAGGTTTAGATTAAAAGGGCAATCTAGAATCCCAAATATTGGCATATATTGATGAGCAAGAAAGAATGGGCCAAGCAGTAGGCCGTAATAAATCAATTCATCCTTTGATAAAGAAAGGATCTTGAGGGATGAAGCCCCCCACACCGCCTTCTCATTTTCCACCTATAGAGAGCCATCCATTTATGTTCGTACCTCGAGAGCAAACCATACCCTCTACAAATAAAAGATCAAAAGGACCATTGGAAACTTCATTTTAGAAAGAGTCTAGAGAGATTGTCGATCAAAACATAGCGAGATGTGTCTATGCCAATGGATTGGCATTCAACGTTGTTCACCCACCATATTGGCAAAAAATGGTGAAATCTATTAATGAGGCTCCAAAGGGGTATAAGGGCCTACGTTTTGAGAAGGTGTGTGACACTTTATTAGATAAAGAGGTCAAATATGTAGTGGACTCTTTGAAGCCCATAAGGGATTCATGGATCGAAACAAGGGCGACCATCGTTTCTGATGGATGGAAAGATGCAAAAAATCACCCATTGATCAATGTTATTGCAGTGTCCCCTAAAGGGTCAATGTTTTTGAGGGCAGTGGATTGTGAAGGAGAGGTGAAGGATGGTGCATTAATTGCTAACATCCTTTCTCAAGCTATTGAAGAAGTGGGCCATCAAAATGTTGTGCAAGTTGTAACTGACAATGCAAAAAATTGTAGGGATGTTGGGTTATTGCTTGAGGAGAGGTCTTCACACATTTTTTGGACACCTTGTGTTGTCCACTCCCTTAACCTAATGCTACACAAAATTGGAACCAAAATTGAGTTGATCAAGCACGTGTATGTTGAGGCTCAAGACATCCACATGTTCATCACCAACAAGCATATGTCACAAGGCATATTTAGATCCTTCTCAAAATTGGAGTTGATGAAGGTAAGTTAAATAATAAACATGTTTCACTTTAGTCATGTTTTTTATTTTGTTTTGTTTTTCAAACAGGTTGCTAAAACCCATTTTGCCTTCAACACAATTGTGTTGAGACGACTTGTGAAGGTTCGTGAGGCACTCTCTAATATGGTCATCAACCCTGATTGGTCCATTAGGAGGCAATCTAGCACTTAAAGGGAAACTAATGTTAAGCAAATGATCCTAGATGACAATTGGTGGGATTGTGTTGAGTATCTCCTCAGTTTCACTGAACCCATATTGAGAATGATCTGTTATAATGACATGGATAGACCTTGTTTAAATGAAGTATATGATGGCATCAACTCAATGATTGAGAAGATGAAAACCATCATCAATGCAAAAGAGGAAGATCCTGAAAAAAAGTTCTTCAAAGAGCTACATCAAATCATTGTAGAGAGATGGAACAAAATGACCACTCTGTTGCATCTTCTTGCTTTTGCATTGAGTCCCAAATACTATAGTGATGAGCTACTTTCTGTGACATCAAGAGTTGCCCCATATAGAGATGTTGAAGTGGCTCAAGGGTACAAGGCAGCACTTCATAGACTCTTCACTAATCATGACCAACGTGATCTAGTGAGGGCTGAGTTCATGGGTTTTGCATGCTCTAGCAATTGTGGTCTTGATGCTCTTCGAGACAAGTATAGAGTGGATGCTCATAGTTGGTGGTACTTCCATGGCCAAGAATACACGCACCTCCAGCCTCTTGCAATAAAAGTTTTATCCCAAGTAAGTTTTGCAGTCATAATCTTTTTTAAAATTTAAGTTTTATATTTTGTAATTTTAATTTTAATTTTAATTTATATTTTAATTAGTTAAATTTTGTAACTCTTAACTATTTAATTTGGTCTTAGTAGGTTCCTAGTTCATCTTCTTCTGAGAGGAATTGGAGCACATACTTGATACACTTAATAGACTACATGCAAAAAAGGCAAAGGACTTGGTGTATGTGTATTCAAACTTGCACCTCATTGCACACAAACAAAGTTCCTACAAAGAAGGAGACACAAGGAAATGGGATATTGAGCCAGAGCATCTTGACTTGGATGCTTCCACAAGCCACTTAGCTGCATTTAATATTGATGATGACTATGAGCCTGAGGCAGTTAGTGAGCATGAGAGTGCTAATATCAGTGCTAGTGGTAGTGCTTGTGTGAGTGCCATTGACGCTATTTGCGGTTCTTGATGATGATATTTTTGGTGACCCAAATGATTGATCAATGATCAATCATGGCTGATTGTAAACACTTGACATTATTATGTTTGAACTTTAATTTATATCATGACATTTGAGTATCACTAATATTTTATTATTTGACTATGAAAGTGGTGGTGTATTTTTGCTATGTTATTTGACTATTAATATGGTGGTGTATTTTGAACTTTATTACTGCTGCAAATATGTATATATTTCTAATTTTTATATGTTTTTGTATTAAAAAACCCAACCCCAAAAAATTTTTTGCCCAAACCCTCGAACCCGAACTCAAACCGGTAACTTAGTTCAAATGCAGTCACCAAGAATCTTGCTTGCCCAGTCAAATCATTAAGAAATTGGAAGTGGGCAAAGATGCTTGGCATTCTACAAAAGATTGTTTGTTCAAAAAAATGCAACTTTATCCATTAAATTTTTTGCAAAAAAAATGCATCATCTCAAGGGCAATGATTTATGCGTGTGAAACCTATCCCATATATAAATTTAAACTAAGATATTGATAGGCTCAATATTAAAGTAATATTGTAAATTGTAATAACGGTCAATTAAGTTGTTAATATAGACTTTAGGAATATTCTTTTATTCTTTTAGTTAAGTTTTTATCATTTGCTTTATTAGTTATCAATATTATCCTTTTCGGATAGATCTTTTGTATCTCTTATTTAAAGAGACTTTTGCTCCTTTATTTTAACATCAACTATCTTGGTAGTCATTCTATGTCTTGTATTTTTCGTAATACGGTATCAGAAACCAAGTCAAGTCTCAAGATCTATGGATGCATGAAGGCCTAGGGACTGTTGCCAGCAATGACGGTTCGAGAAACGCACGTGCTATAATATCCCCAATGGGATCTGCCCTAAATTTTCTGATTTATTTTTCTGCACTTTTTCAATTTAGTTTTCTGCTCAAACCCTAGGACTGAGTTCTGATTTTTATTTTCAGAATGATAAACATTATAGGCATCCAATAAACATATGCCAAACATATATATATCAGCAACTATGATAAAAACAAAAAAATCAACCATCCAAGTGCCAAACATAGATCCAATAAATCTGATTTTTGATTAAATAAGTCTACTGCTACAAAACTAAATATTTTGGACTGACTTCACAAGGAATTCATGGGCTTAAACATGCCAAACATATGCCCAGATTTCTGCTCTACAAGTCAGACCTAAAACTATGATTGTACATACCAAATATATGCAAAATAGTATTCAAATAGCAAACCCTAGATGGGTGAATTCCTCCTTGGCAAGCGCTTAGGGTTTCCTGCTCCAAATATGTGAAATCACCCTCCAAAGATGGGTGCTCAAGTCTACTCCAAAGTGTCACTCTAAATTAGGGCAAAACCCTTATGCAATATGCTCACAAAATGCCACAACAATGCTGCTCTAATTCTGATCTTCAAATCTGATTATGAAATGATTCTCCAAAGCTCTAAATGTGTCCAATGAACTGCAATTAGAATTCCATCATAAGTTCTCCACAAGATGAGCTAGGGTTTCGTCCAAGTCACCACATTCACAAGGGTTTTCGTCCTTGGAATGAATCCCAACCAAAGTTGCAACCAAGGAGAAGAATCTCCAAAATGAAATAAGATATGAATCAATGCCCAAATGACCTCAAATGTTCTTAAATTTATAGCCACCTTTTCCCTCCAAATTTGGCAAACCTCTTGAAGGCAAAAATATTTATTTTATTTGCTTTTTTTCCCTTTTTCTCCTCCAATCTTGGCTGACCCCAATAAAGTATTCTTATTTTATTTTATTATTTATTTATTATCATTATTTTATTTTTTTGCTAGATTAATTGCTGCGTGTAGGGCAGCACCCATAAAATGAACAAATGAATGAAATAGAGACAGCTTCAAAACCAAGAAGGGGGAGCACAAAAAGACAGGCCAGAAACAAACCCACGAATGGGGAGAACCAAGAATGGAGAAGAACCTACAACACCCTAAGAAAATTCAAAAAAAAAAACCTGAGACCAATCGGCCAGCAGCCACAGCACATGAAGATTCTACCCCAAAGATATATCTTAGAGGGCCTGCTAAGCCTTTGCTTTCCGCATACTCCTAGTGAGGAGGGCTTCCATAGTCCATTGTTTTCCTTCATCAACAACATCTTTGCCTTCAATCCGGAGCTTTTCAGCCTTAGTTTTTCGCCCCTTTCTCCCTTTGGATGCATAGTTTGGTTTGGTGATGGCACTCGATGTGTGATGGAGGGAGCAATTTTTTGGAATATCCATCTCATCAAAGTCCAGAAAATTGTGGTAATCCATATCCAGGTCATCCATGAAGGGATAGGAACCCCCAAAGTCGGAATCGTCATTGACCACCTCTGTAGGAATGGGAGGGTTGGCTGTAGGCAGAGGAGGCGGAGCCTCACAAGGTGCATCAACGGGAGATGAGGAGTGAAGTTCCACCCCAGTGGAAGCCCCCAGCGGGCCCTCAGAGGAAAGTCTGGAGTTCTGAAGAGCAGCCAAGAAAATACCATGATTATGCCAAATGAAATCCGCACCTGGACTGCCAGCCTTCTTAACCCATTGCCTCAGCTGAAAACGCCTGGTAGTGGTCGACATCGAGGAGGAGCAGCCAACGATTTTGTGCCCCAGCAAGTTGCAACGAAAACACCGAAAAGGGAGGCCTTCA
This sequence comes from Sequoiadendron giganteum, assembly GCA_007115665.2. Taxonomy (NCBI): domain Eukaryota; kingdom Viridiplantae; phylum Streptophyta; class Pinopsida; order Cupressales; family Cupressaceae; genus Sequoiadendron; species Sequoiadendron giganteum. The sequence goes on along the minus strand of CM021109.1, from coordinate 570,561,861 downwards.
TAGTTGAGAAATTGAGTCCAGGTGTCGTGAGTTGAATGGACCAAAATTGAATGTTGCAAAGGTTTGGAGATGTCAATGATAGCGCAGACCCTTGCAAACTTGCTGCGGGATACACTAGAATCCATTGCAAGTGCATTGATTACATTGCGCATGTGCATTGATTACAGGATCTTGAATAAAAGGACAATTAAGAACAGGTACCCGATACCGAGGATTGACGAGCTTATTGATGAGCTCCATGGTGCCTGTTACTTTACCAAAATTGATTTACGGTCGGGTTATCATCAAATCAGGGTCCGTGAGCAGGACATAGAGAAGACAACCTTCAGATGTCATTGTGGGCACTTTGAGTTCGTAGTGATGCCATTTGGGCTCACTAATGCGCCAGCTACCTTCCAGTCTACGATGAATAGGGTTTTTCATTCATTACTGAGGAGGTTTGTGTTAGTCTTCTTCGATGATATTCTCATATACAGCAGCACATGGCAGGAGCACTTGGCTCATTTGGAGACCGTATTGAGTATTTTGGAGAGGGAGTCCTTGTACGCCAAGGAATCCAAGTGTGACTTGGGGATGACCGAATTGCTATATCTAGGTCATATTATCAGTGCAGATGGAGTGCGTATGGATCCTGAAAAGATCTGCGCCATTGTTGATTGGCCTACACCGGCAAACCAGACACAGTTGAGAGGGTTTCTCGGTTTATGTGGGTTCTACCGTAGATTCGTGAATGGTTATTCACGACATGCAGCCCCGATGACAGATTTACTGAAGAAGGGGGCTTTTGTTTGGACTTCTGAGGCATAGGAGTGTTTTATGAAGTTCAAGGAGTTGATGACCACATGCCCTGTTTTGGCACTACCTGACTTTACGAAGTCGTTCGAGCTTTAGTGCGATGCATCAGGCGAGGGCATTGGTGCGGTGCTTATGCAGGACAAGCACCCGATTGTGTATGAGAGCTGCAATCTCAGAGGACCAGAGAGACTGTATAGCATATATGATAAGGAGATGCTCGCGATTATGCATGCCTTAGCAAAGTTTCGACAATATCTTGTTGGCAGCAAATTTTGCATTAAAACTGATCATAACAGTTTGAGACACTTCTTGGGGCAGCGAGATCTTAATGACCGGCAGCAGAAATGGGTCAGTAAGTTGCAGGCTTATGACTTTGATATTTCATATATCAAAGGTACACAGAACGTAGTGGCTGATGCACTTTCACGTAGACCGTACTTGAGCACTATGGTTCATATCTCGGAGGATTGGAGGCATATGATAGTGGCAGAGTATGCCAAGGATAGTTGGGCCTCCAGCATTGTTGAGGGATCAGCAGTTGATACCAGGTATACGCTTGTAAATGACTTGATCATTTACAAGAACAGGATATTCTTGATCCCAGGTTCTGAGGTGAAGAACATCGTTATGCGGGCCTTTCATGACATGCCTACAGCAGGACATCCCGGATACTTCAAAACTTACAGGCAGATACGGGAGAGGTTCACATGGAAAGGACTCAAGGGAGATGTTCTTCAGTATGTGCGTGAGTGCCCTGTTTGTCAGCAGAACAAGCAGGAGAACACGTACCCGACAGGTTTGTTGCAGCCACTTCCGATTCCTGACAGGAAGTGGGAATGCCTGTCGATGGACTTTATTACGGGCTTGCCTAAAGCCCAAGGGCGTGATTGCATATATGTAGTTGTGGATCGGCTTACGAAGTATGCCCACTTCTTTCCGATCACCACGACTTATACAGCTACACAGGTAGCAGAGGTATTCTTTCGCGAGGTATTCAGACTTCATGGGTTGCCTCGGAGCATTGTGAGCGACAGAGATAGTCGGTTCCTGAGTAACTTCTGGCAAGAGGTTTTCAGACTTTGTGGGACCGAGCTCACTCCGAGCACGAGTTATCATCCACAGACAGATGGGCAGACGGAGATAGTAAATAAGTGGGTGGAAGGGTACCTCAGGAATTATATAGCAGGGCAGCAGAAGGCGTGGGTCAAATGGATACATTTGTGTGAGTATTGTTATAACTCGACATTCCATATGACCATTCAGATGTCACCCTTCATGGCGTTGTATGGGTATGAGGCGCCGAGTTTCCTTCCGAAAAAACCTAAAACAGTCAGATACAAAGATTTTGGGGAAACTAGGGTTTCTACATGGATTATTCCGGTTCCTGCACCCAGCGATGTAGAGAGGAGCCGAAGGTGACGGATCAGGGGTGGGAGAAGTCCTACGCAAAGCCCCGGGCGAATCAGCACTCTCCCAAGCATTTGAAGCTCTGGACGGGGCAGCAACCTGCCCACCTAGCGCACCCCTGTCAGGCCTGGCCAGCCTCTTGCCCTTCCCATGGGGGCGAATCTGTGCAAAGCGACCACCTTCATCGACGGTCTTACCAGTGTCTGCCCACGCGCGACGAACAAACTCCCACTCTCCCGCGCCATCACACATTTCGCTTCTCCGCTTCGAATTATGCTAATATTTATTATTATTATTTTTAATTATAATATTTATATTTTAATATTATATAATATATATATATACTAGTGTTTAAAAACACTATTAAAATAGGGTTAATTTAGGACAAGGAAAAAGGGACATTGCAGTGACACAAAAGTGCCAAAGGAGCGACGTACGCTAAAATATGGTACCGTACAAAATTGTATGAATTTGTATTAAGGAAAATTTGTAAGTTTTTGCTACAAGAAATTGCGCCATTTTGTTTTGGTGAAAATCAAAAAATTCACTATTGAAATGTGTGGAATATTTACCTCTAAAAATTGCAAGGGTTTTACTAGTAAATTGTGGCATTTTTATGAGAAAATTGCGGATGTTTTGTCTGTAAAAAATCTCAACCTGGTTCTGTAAGAAAAAAGTGTGCCAAGGGTTTTTTGCAATTTGCACACCATTTTTTCTTCATTTTTTGAGGTCATGTGGGGAAGAACAGCATTTTTTTATAAAAATCATGAGTTGCAAACCTATTTTTGCTGATTTTTTCTGAAAATCATGGATTGTTTTGTTAGATTTTTAGCAAATCTGCGATGGGCAGGTTTTACACAATATTTTCTAAAAATCGTGGTTCACCTTTGACAATTTTCTTAATTGTGGGTTTCAGACAATTTTTCTGTGTTTTTAGAGCTGTTTTTCTGCAAGCAGCAGCTGGAAGAAATATTTTTTGATGATTTTTCAATAAAATCATGGGGTTTTTGCCATTTTTTTAACGATTTTTTTGAACAAAAATCATGGGTGTTGTTTGCTGCCTCAGGTTTTCAAAATTTTGTCTTAAATTTTTGTGGTTTTCTTTCAAGGCAGCTAGGATTTGCAGAATTTGTAATTTATTTCATCAGCAAGGGCTTTTCCTCCTGTTATTCTACATTGCGGGATGGATGGCTTGATCACCCAACATCATGTTGGAAGGCAGCCAATGTTTTTCTAACAAAAATTACAACATTTGCAAAACACACATGCTCACAATTTTCGAGTACAAATGCCTCGATAAGATCATCCTCAGTACAAACGCTCAACTGATGATCTCAAGTAAAGACAAGGACAAGTTTGATGAGCATGATTGAGAAGTCATCATGCTAATCAAGTTATCGATGATAGATGAAATACTTTCGAAGGTTCAAATAGGAAAATCATCTATGGCAATTTGGAAACACTTCTGAAATCTGCACAAGACATCAAATAAAGGCATAGCCTTCTTCCTAAAGAATATGTTGTTCTCAATAATGATGGAAGGGAAGATGTCTTTGCAGGATCATTTGATAAATATCGAAGACATTCCCAATCAATAGGAAACCATTGGTCACAAGATGGAAGAAGATATGGTGGTTATAACATTGAAAAGCTTACTATGGCCATATGAAACTTTCATTGAGACACTCAACATCACATCTACAATTGTTGACTTGAAGTTCAAAGATTTGTGCAACAAGCTCTTGTAGCAAAACAAATAGAAGAAGCAATTTGGCAGTGGCAATGATGCACCTAGTGTGGAACAGGCGTTTGCAGCCAAGGACAAGGGCAAAGGCAAGCGGCCTCAAAAGAAAAGTCAAGGGAATAATGAAGATACTTCCAAAACTCTGAAAAATATCACATGTTATTATTGTAGTAAACTTGGTCATACTAAGAAGCACTACAAAAAGAGGTTGGTTGAATAGAAATCCAACCACGGAGGGCCTCCACAAAAGGCTCATGTCGTAGAGAATTATGAGCAAAAGGAGTTAGCTTTCTATGCTTTCATGGCCAAATGACTAGCAGATCAGTCAAAGTCTTTTGTGTGGTATATCAATTTTAGAACATCTCGATATTTCACCCACAAGAAATATTGGTTCACAAAGTACATGGCTAGCTTCGATTCATTGATCTTCGGTGGTGGTGAGGAGTACATCGTTGTTGGCAAAGGGAATGTGCAAATCACTTCTAGAGGGAAAAAAGCTCTTTTTTCTCAATATGTATTAGGTCCCAAGAATGGAGCTCAATCTATTCTCAATTTCTCAGTGAGTCAAATTATGTGCCATCATCCCAATTTGGATGTCATATTTAGCAAAAACAAATGCTATATTGTTGACAAGGAATCCAAGAAAACCCTTGTTGGTATCAAAGATCATGGTTTGTATCGACGTGTTGATACTAGATAGGTTCAAGAGCATGCATTGGCAGCCAATAGTGCATCAAATATCAATACACTATGGCATTAGCAAAATGGGCAACTCAACTTAACCTACCTCTCTCAGTTGGCATGAGAGAATTTGGTAGATGGCTTACCTAAAATACAACAGCAAATGCAGGGTGTCTACGGAGCTTGCCAGGAAGGGAAGCCGCATAGAACTTCGTTTTCAAATTGATAGGCTTGGAGAGCCTTGAGAGTTTTAGAGTTGGTTCATGCAAACATTTGTGGACCAATGAATACGGCATCAGTCACTAGTGCCAAGTATTTTCTCTTGTTTGTTGATGATTTTGATAGCAAAATGTGGGTGTTTTCCTTGTAGTCAAAATCAAATAGAGAAAATGTGGGTGTTTAAGGAATTTCAAATTTTCAAGTCATTAATAGAGAAAGAATCACCACGTGACATCATAACTCTTAGATCTGATAATGGAGGAGAATTATGTTCAAATGAATTCAAAGACTTTTGTGCTAAATATAGTATAAAATGTCAATACACAACACCCTACACTCCACAACAAAGTGGAGTAGTTGAGAGAAGGAACCATACTATTATAGAGATGGCCTGGTGTATGTTCAAGAACAAGAGTGCTCACAAGAAGTTTTGGGCTGAGGCAGTTTTTATTACAGTCTAGCTTCTCGATAGGTCTCCGACAGAAGCAATGAAAGAGAAGACCCCAAAGGAAGCTTGGTCTAGGAGGAAACCGAAGGTGAGTCATCTTAAGATTTTTGATTCTACTACATATATCTAGATTCCAAATGCAAAGAGTGTTGGAAATGTTGTCATTGATGTCAAAGGTGTATAGACGTTTGGAAATTGTTATCATTAATGTCAAGTATACGAATAAGTTTGTTGTCATTGATAATGTAATTGATGTCAAAGATTGGAGAAAATTGTCGTGGTCAAGTGCTTCATCCCGTGATAGAGTTGTTGACTGTAATTGAGTAATGACAATTGTAAACTGACAGTCCATGAAAGGTTCAAGTGACAAGTCATGATTCATGAGGTTGCATGAGAGGGTAGACATTCTACACACTTGTAGATGGTATTTCATTGCAAGCAAAGGACATTCAAGTTGTGAAGATGATGACATAGGCAGAGATCCTTTGAATTCATAGTTGCCCCAGTATATGTGAAGTAAGAAATCCTAATATGAGGTAAACATCTAAGAGAATTAATTATGAACTAGGACAAGAAGATAATGAACAAAAGATTGTATAACAATTAAGAGAAAGTCATGAATAATGCTACCACCATCATCAAGAAAGAATAAAAGAGATGGATAGCTATGGGAAGCCAAAGACAAAGTATGTAACAGACTTTCAAATGTTTGTGTTAAGATAAAAATCAAGCATCAAAAGGCAACATGGAGTCAATGCTATTAAAAAAATTAAAGTGAATAATATTGGGCTGACCACCTTTGCCAATCACAAAGAAACTTATACATAAATATATTGGCGCACAAGTTTGTAATTAAAAAAATGATAATAAGGCAGCAATTTGTATTAGTAAATAAAGAAAAATGAAAAGCAGTTAAATTTATTAATGGGCAGCAACTTTTATTCAAGAGAACCTAGATCAACATCGAGCTGACATCGAACTAGGCAGCCCAAGTCATGATGGCAATGCTATTTGGCTGGAGAGGTTTCTCATAAGAGACCAAAATGGTGGGAAAAACTCAATGGTGATGTTCGGGATGATGAAATGATCAAGGGTAGATCATCCAGAGACAAGAGGAAGACCACAGTTAACTTCACTCTTATGGCCAATCTTCAGGGAGTTCATGAACCCCAAGAATTTGCAGAGGTGAAAGGTGAAACCCAAATGGGAAAAGGCCATGGAAACTGAACATCAAAGTCTTATGAAAAATAAGACTTGGGTTCTTTCAGATCTTCCACCAAGGATCAAACCCATTGGTTGCAAATGGGTGTACAAAGTTGATGGTACACTTGACAAATACAAAGCTCGGTTGGTTGCTAAAGGGTTTTCACAAAGAAAAGGCATTGAATATGGGGAAACGTTTGCTCCTACAACAAAGATGAGCACCATCCGTCTAGTTTTGGCCATGGTAGCATAGTTTGGTTGGAAAGTCCATCAAATAGACATAAAAGTATCTTCCTCAATGGTGATTTGGAGGAAGAAATGCACATGACTCAGCCTCAAGGTTTTCAGGTTGCAAGGTAGGACCATCAAGTATGCAGATTGACGAAAGCTCTATATGGACTGAAGCAAGCACCCAAGGCATGGTACATAAAAATTGATAGGTATTTGGTTGCACAGGGATTTCAAAGAAGTCCTTCACATCCAAATTTGTACTTCAAAAGCCTTGGTAGTGATACCATTTTACTAGTCATTTATGTAGATGATATCATCATTACAAGCGGTGAGGCATATTTGATAGAACAAATCAAATGTAATCTGAGTAAGCCTTTTGACATGACTGATTTAGGCCTCCTACATTACTGCCTAGGTGTAGAAGTTTGGGAAACAAGTGGTGGTATTTTTATTTCACAATCTAAGTATGCTAGGGAGTTTGCTCGACAAGTTCAAAATGATAAATTGCAAAATCTCATCTACACCTATGGAGAAAGGGTTGAAGCTTTTGGCCAAAATAGACGCAAAGGTAGTAAATGAGTCAGCATTTAAGCAACTAGTGCATATCTTTATCTATCTTACAGCCACTAGACTGATTTGAGCTATGTTGTGAGTTACATTTTCAAATTCATGATAGCACCGAAGGCAAAACATTGGGTTGCAGCGAAGCAGGTATTGAGATATGTGAAAGAGACACTTGACTTTGGCATTATGTGCAACAGAAACAAAGATCCTAAGTTGGTTGGGTTCATAATTCAGATTGAGCAAGTTTTCTTCATGGCCGAAAATCCACTTTTGGATATGTTTTCAGTCTTGGCACGAGTGTAGTCACATGGACCAGCAAGCAGTAGCTCTTTCCTCAACAAAAGTAGAGTATTGAGGAACAGTCAAAGTAGCATGTGTGACAGTATGGCTTTGAAGGATGCTTTCAAACATGAAAATGTCTCAAGCAAGGCCTTCACGCCTTCACCCTTGTTTTGCGACAGTCAAGGGGTGCTAAAGCTTGCCAGGAATCCAATCTTCCACAAGCATACCAAACATGTGGAGCTTCATTGTCATTTCATCAAGCAAGTTGTAGAAGATGGATCAGTGATGTTGCAGTGCAAACATTCTTACCAAGTCTTTGAGTCTTGACGAATTTGTAAAATTTCGGGATAAACTTGGTGTAGTTAGTAGATTGACCATTCAAGGAGAATATTAAAAATAATATTGTAATATTTAGTTTATAATGGTCATTAAGTCGTTAGGATAGACTTTAGGAATATTCTTTTATTCTTTTAGTTAAGTTTGTATCCTTTGCTTTATTAGATGTCAACCTCATCCTTTACGGATAGATCTTTTGTAACTCTTATTTAAGGAGACTTATTCTCCTTTGTTTTAATATTGAATATTTTGGCAATCATTATGTCTTATATTTTTCATAATATTCAAACCAAAGGTTGGCAAACTCAACATGGAGGAAATTTTAGGGCAAGGGTCATAGGATTTTCATTTTGCAAAACTTTAACTACCCGCAATCCATTTAAGGAAGACACAATTTATTGAAGGAAAGAGCCTTAATTTTAACCATGTCTTGATATCTGAAACATATCGAGCAACTTCAGTTACAAAGATTCTGGAGGAAATTAGATAATCTACAAAAGGACATAGTAGTGTACAAAAGTGAACTTTCACAAATGGGTTGTTGGTTCATTCAATAATTGATAAGGTTGAAGGCATGATAAGTTTAGCCATCATGATTCCACTCTCGGGGAGGTCCCCTAGCTTCAATGGTGCTGGCTTCAGTGGTGCTTATACAATTCGACCAAGGTACAAAACTGATGGTTATTTGGTAGACACATTGAAGTGGATTTTAAGATGTATGTGGTTCAACCCTTGTATGTGATGGAACTTCGATGTTAGATCTTTACTAGAAGGTTTGAGTTTACAAAAACATGCCATGCAAAAGCCATTTTTTAGAAAATCAGAGCAACTTTTAAGCTTCTTGCATCTCAATCGAAGGCAATGAACAAATAGGTACGTAAAATCCCAATAATAAAGCTTACCTGCAATGGCGGTCGGCCACCTCCAAGAGCAAGAATTGTATCCCTGAATCTTCTGCCTGTTTCTTTAACAGCCTGACACATTAAATTGTAAATTGTAAGCCTTGTACAACTAGTATAGTGTTTCTTAAGTAAATGCAACAGAAATTAAAAACCAAGAATCTGAATTTACTGATGGCTAAGCTCAATTAGAATATCTTTTAAATCTCCTTATAAAATAAAACTTATGATTTAAATCCGCCGTTTTGTGCATAAGTTTGTTCCATGGGGATGTACCGATAACTTTGAGGCTGTTTGGGATGTTTCCTTGTCCCCCTTATTTTTCAGCATCTCTCTCATGTCCCTAGGATGTTTTTGAATTGTTTTGTCATCATGGGAAGTTTCCTGTTTTTGGGGCAGATGAAGGGGGATGGGACTGAGGTGGGTGCGGAGTGGAATGTCCCCCTCCTCACCATTTGTAATATAACAATTGGACATTCATATTCACAAAATTGTATTTGCATTTCTGCATTTCACTCAATTTTTTATTTCAATTTTCAATGGTCAATGTTGAATTTTCATTGTTTAAAGTTTGATGCCATGCATGTGTCGTTTAAATTTCAGTGCAATTGAAAAGCTATAAAACATGTTCTATATAGAAAACAATTATATTGTATTATATAATTATATATCAACACATGCACACATACATATTTCATATAGATCCACCTTGCCATCCCCAAAATCCAGAAATGTTTTGTTTGCCCTCCTATAAACTCGGAGAAACATAGGCATAAACTCGTCATGATAAATCCAATCAATAAAATTTTATGTCGCCCATAAAAGGTATCAACAAGTGTTGAGAAAGGTCTCCATGAGTGTTTATAAATCTTAAAAATGTGTGGTGTTATCAGGCATTTATGAAAAAAGAAACAAATAACAACAATATCAAGAATGCATTGCATAGGAATTTATTGTACCTGGAAGAAAGAAATTCTTAGCATAACATCATCTATAATGTCCTTGGTAGGATGGTCAGCTCAAATCCACCAAATCTTTTTATAATCAACTCAAATCCTAACTTTTTCTTATCACCAAGTGCCCTATGTGAGCAAGGTGAGTATACAGAGACTAGAATGAGGACCACGAAAATAACTAGCAAGATATTGGCAATTAGCTGAGCTAATTACAACAATATCATACCAAAAGAATTGATCAATGCCCAAATGACAAATAACGATATACAAGTTCTGATTGTGCCAAATTAACAAATAACTAGCAATTGCACCTTGGTGTTCAATGGGTACGCCGAAGAGGTGTAGAAGGTCAATTAGGATAAATATTGGTTTATGTTTTGCATACATTTGTGTAGTACATTAGGTCAATTGGTAGGCCATTTAGCAAATGATGTTGTTTGTTCAAAAAAGGTGTCAATGGAGAAGTGATCAAAGATAGCTATGGTTATAACATTTGGGAGAGATCTCTTCCTTATATCATGAAATAAGAGAGGCATGTATCCTGATATGCAAGTCATGGACCTTGAACCAACGCAAAGTGGTCGTGCCCAATTATTTCTTTGCACCTAAAATTGTAGATGAAGGTAGGAAATGGGCATGTAATTTTCAAATTGGACAGGAGTGCCATCAAGAAAGTATTTGGATCAAGAGCAGAAGTTGATGTAGTGTTACAATTGAGAATTTTGGGCTTATATACAGTCATCGGGAATGTCTTCAGGGGCCTCAAGTTATTAATTCATAGAATTCCTCGGAGATGAAAGACTTCATGACCAGGTTATTCCAGCTACCAAGGTTGAGACACAAGATGCAGATAAATTCTATGCATACTTGCAGGATGCTCACCAATTCTTTTGTTGATTGACAGGAAAAAGATGCAAAAATTAAAATATTTGAGCCTTTGTTGGCCTATCTATGTGATAACCAACACCCTGAGAGGAACAATCTATATGATTTTGGAAATACATCTCCAAGAGATTCATAATGAGTATTTTGAGTTCAAGAAAATGAGTCCTCCAAAGAAGTTCAAGAGGTACTCTCACTCCTTTGCTACATCTTTCTATATTGTTTGGCGGATGAGTGATCTGAGTTATTGGGGATCAAGGTAATATTTCCTAACAATACCAATGGAGAGATTGAGTCGGTGCAGTTATGAACAATACATATGGACAGGCACCATGACTTTGCTTCATACAGGATATTTGAGAACTATTTTGTAACACTTCTGTTGGAGATTTTGGTGGGCTTGGAAATGCCCACAATGGCCACTATGGTAATAAATCCATTAGGCCACTGCAGATGAAAGCTCCGGGTTCATGATGGAACTAATGGGTTCATGAGACCACAATTGGGGAGACTACTTCCATGAAGGGTAAACTATTATCAGAATGTACAGAGCTGATGCTTCTCCTTGTTACTACCTTGGGCAATACCTCCCAAACTTGCCCTAATGGAGACAATCAAGCAAGCAGATGTTCCTAGCGTTCAAAGTCTATTCTAGAGAGACTGGCATGACATGTATTTTGCCCTCTGCGACTGAGATTGAGGATTTCAAGTTCTGTGGCAAAGGCACATTCAATGAGGGCTTCAAGTTCACTAAAAATCTATCTATGAAGCCTGGTGCTTGGAGAGCTTATGACCTTGAGGGGTTCATCCATCTTGAAAGAAGATCCCAAGGTAGATGAAGGATGCAACATCAATATTATGAATCGGAGAACCTTATCAGAAGTTGTAAAGATGATAAAGAAAAGGTCTTATTACCATATACAGGTTGCCATAAGTAGGTAATTAAAACTTGCAGCCTTGCCTTTTGCAGATAGCAATACAAATATCATTCCTAAACAATGGGAACTTAGGATCAATAATGTTTCATCGAAACGTATGAAGAACCTATCAAATCCTTATTGAGTCTTTTTGCAACGAAAATAAGAGTAACAAAAGGCAAAGAAAAATTAGCACCAAGATTTGAGATTGAATTTGCCTACAGCTGCAGAAATAAAAGCAGAACGGCTACTTCTCAAGCAGTCTACAAAATAATACAGACTCATAAACTAAATGCTTGGAGATATAATAATGCTGTAATTCAACATGCAACTCATCTAATAGAAGAAAGAAGTTAATCAAATAAAGAAATACCAGACTTTGCCAAACAAATGCTAGATTTGCATGCAAAAACAGTTATTATGCACATTAGTTACTGAATTTAACTACATTTATACAGAAGTTGGAGCGATCTTTGTCGGTGATCAAAACTGACGCTTTGATATTTATTGGAACTCCATGATTCTCGCAACAGCTTTTCACGTCGGGGAATAGTATTTATTATATCCAAGTATTGCCAATGTTTGTGCGCACCATTCAACCGCATTACCTACTATATAGACTATTTTTTCTCGTATTGATTATCAATAATTCAACGGCTACGGACGAAAAATGGAGGGAAAAAACGTGAACAGATCAACGGTTATGGACGAAAGATAATAATATATATTATGTTATTATTATTTATATTTTATATAATATAATATATATTATGATATTATAATATCATATTTATTATATAATTATATTTTATTCAACTTATTAATTGATATTAAATATTATTATATTGTATTAAATATTTATATTTATATTGTAAAGTATATTATATAATATATAAATATATATATATATATATATTTTTTAAAGGTAAGTACTCCCTAGTCCCTACCATTTTGGGGTAGCTCCCAAGTTCACCATCATTACAATGCATGCCGATTTACTGTCCTTTTCTCCGCCAAATTGTCCTCACCTATCTTGATAACATTTTCTCCGCCAAATTTGTCCTCACTTCCCTTCATAATATTCGTACTCCGTATTTATTTTTGGGCTATTTTCTCTTTATCCATGCACCACACGTCTAGCCATCGTATACAGAGTCATAATTTTTTGTAATGGCTATGAACGCATCCAGAGTTTGGTCTTCTCGAGGGGGTATTTGGCGTCTGTGAAATAATAAATGGGAAATACAAATGGAATACGAAACCAAAAAGAAATGTATCTGCTGTCACTGATATCATAAATGTATCACTGTCAATGATGCCGATAAACTGGCAGATATTGCAGGAAATATTTCAGATATTGCAGATGATGCCGATTGAAACTTGTTTCCTGTCGTGCTCATAAGTACCTTCTAATAAGCAAGCTTGTGCTAGGGCGTGCGAAATATTTCACTCAGGATGTGAAATGATGCGAGCAGGCTGTGATTTGACAAGGGTCTTTATTACCTTAACAGGCCATTTGTTGATAACTTGATATAAGCGCCATTCCTCTTTAAATTGTTGTATTTCGTCGCCATCTGCCATCTCAAGTTGTGTGGATTGTTCAATAATTTGTGGCTGCTTTGGGTGTTGTATGGTTCCAAGCGTTGGTGTGCATTCTGAGCAGTTTAACCATGGACGACTACAGCTCCTGGAACAGGGACTACCTCCCCAGGAATTATAGGGTCGAGCTCAGTGTTCATGATTGGGAAGAACCGTTCTCAAATTCCCTGTCTCTTGAGTGGATTTCACAAATCTTTATTACAGACAACCCTAGGTGTTGTTGATTGCATTCGCACAATAGTGGGAGCCGGGGTCATTCAGTCGGAAGCACCGAGGTTGATTTTTCCATCTCAGGTACTGTCCATCTTTATTCGAACATTCTTGACCTTCTGCAATCTTTAGATCCAGTGTTGCATATTACTTCTGAGGTAGTTAGGGAGCAATTTCTGGATGGTGAGTCTATGTTAAAAGGCATCCAACAATACGACTTGCACAAAGGCAAAGGCTTTATAGGTGGTATTTTTCCAAGAAAATACCTGACACAGAAAGAGGCTTATGTCTTAGTATATGATGCCCTAAAGCAAGCTCTTGAAAGGAATTCAGATAGTATTTTGCTCTCTGCACTTGACCAAACTGCTAATGATATGCGCATTGAAATGGCCTCAGAATTTAAGGAGAAATACTTTGCCATTTCTTGTCTGCTGTCACATGTTAAACATCCAGTTTTAGCTGATGTTCCTCCTCCATTGTTAGCACCAGTAGTGCATATTTGTTCGTGTCAAGATGAGAATCAAGGAGAAAACTCTCTGCAGTCGGAGCTTGCCTCGTGGTTATAACTGTTCTGTAAGGGTTTTGAATGGTTTTCCATGGCCGTATTCGAACATATCCAGCTACTTTTTGCGAATATGTATGCTCTATTTTATCTGATGCAAACTCTAAAATTTTGGGGCTTTGGTAAGGTTATAACTGTTTTGTAAGGGAAAACGTGAACAGATCAACAACTATGGACGAAAGATCCGTATTGCATCTCCTCTCGAGTAACGTGCACCGTGGATGGACAAACTCAGTTGGCTATTCTCAAATAGGACATGCCTTCGGCGTAACAAGTGGAAATGTGTCAATACCAAAATAGTAGACTATATCGTACAATTCTGATTCACGTCAAATTGGTGAATAACAATATAAAAATAAAATGGATCCAACAGTTAAATCGACCAAGATCCTCTTACAATGATAGCATGGATCTGATGATAAACCATCCAATCTTTAACAATAATAATCAAACTACTACTAGTAAACCATCCATTTTAAAACTGATGAATTGCAATACCAAGAATTTCATTGGAGTGATGACAGTTCACTAATGAAATTAAATGCTAAATCAATCTACAGCTTCTTAACTGAACAGTTTGATATCTCAAAACATGTTAATAAAGCTTGGGGTACAAATCTAACCAAAAGTCAATGGATAAAAAATCTTTAAAAAGAACTGTGCTGGAACCTAAAAAGGCATGCTTTTAGATGGTTATTGTTAACGCAAAGACTGCCATATAAGATAGAATCTAATGGCATTGATATTTGTAATATTTATAATATCTGCAGAGTTCCTGAATCAATCAAACACATCTTCTTTGATTGTTTGTATGCTAAAGAGATTTGGAAATTATTCTGTGATAATCAAAATATATGGGGGAACAATAATGAACCCAACCCAGAAAATTTTTTATTGGAAATGGGTAATAAAATGAACAAAGATCTTTCTTATTTTTGGATCTGCTTATCCTTTGAGATCCTTTGGTCCATTTGGAAGGGGCTACGAACGAAGACAAATATAAGGGGAATAGAAGGGTGCTTACTGAGTCTGCTAAGAGACTCACAGTTCATAATTTTGCTATGCAGGTGGTCATCACCCTAGAGATATCCAAAGGCAAATTCTGGAAATTTTTAGAAAATGGTACAATCAATGTTAACCAACAGGAGGCCAGGTAGGGGCACACATGGAAGGGGGGCCACCCCAACATTGAAATCTTCCTAAAAGCCTTGCATGATTTTCAGAAAGAACTAAAAGGAGCAGCAGTAAGCAATAAGGAGGCGGCAAGCATCAAAACACCCGGAATGCACAGCAATACTAACATAGAGGAGGACACTACAGTAGATGAGCAAATGGCAGCAGAGACCCTTGCAGGTTGGAGGAACTCAGCAGGCAACAGCAGACTCAAAAGCTGGTAAAAATGGAAGTTGTTGACACCTTTTTGTACAGAGTAATGTGCATATTTGCTAGTTATCTGATATGTAATTTTGTTGTAAATGGCCATATAATAGTACATATATGTAAATTCTGCTGAACAGAATGTAAATGTGAATATACTGCTGATAACTGTGAACAGCTACAGGATAGGCTTGTAGCATATCATAATCTGATACCTGATATGTAAACCGATGTAATTTTGTTGCTTAATCTATATTCAATACAAAAAAAAAAAAAAAACTAAGAATTCATTGGTGATACAGGAGATTTTCAAGTCCTGTGTTCTAACCTTTGAGATCAAAAACAAATAGGTCAAATTTGCTTTAATTATTTCATCTTTATGCAAAAAAAAACACAAATAGGTCAAATTTGCTTCAGTTATTTCATCTTTAGGCAAAACCATAAAGAAAAAATTATGCAGTGTTAGCAGACTTGTTTATTGTTTCAAATTTAGAAGTTGATTAAATCAGGGAGCTTCCCATACAATTTTGCAGAGAAAATTTTCTCATCCACTGTTATGTTTTGTGTTGTCACTAAAATGAGAAATTAAAACACCAATAATAGGTTACTAGGTGTTTTTCATTATGTGAGGATATATATATTCCAGCCTTCTCATCTACAGTTGCACCTCTACATATAGTTGCAGTCATGGGAAGAAGTTTTCATTGGGTCAGCAAACATCATGAAACTTTTCAATCATTGAAATATAAAACTAGTCATGCTCTTGTGCTTGCTTTTCCAAATTTGCAGCAACCTCTTGAGGTAGAAACAGATGCAAGTGAATATACTATGGGTACCATCTTATTACAATGATGGTCAGCCTATTTATTATCATTCCAAGGATTTTACTTCAGCTGTTAGAGGATAACTTGGTTGTGATAAGCAATTATACACACTGCTTCAGGCTATCAAAAATGGAGGCATTATTTGTTTGTTTAAAAAACTATTGTGCCTAGTAACTACCAAGTACCAACCTCTACAACATTTGCAAGTTGAAAGTAAATTCTATTAGTCAAGACATTATAAATAGATATGATTTTTGCAACAACTTCATTTGGTGATCAAACATAAGTAGGGAAGACAAATCTGGTGGTGGATATGCTATCTAGGCCACCAATCTCAAAACCAATTTCAGCCATGGCCATGGTGACTCAACTTGAGCCTTTCACCAAATTTGGGGAAAAGTTCAAAGAATTACAAACACAATAAGTTGTTAAAAGTGAATAAGTCTTCCACCTCAATGATGGTCTTCTCAATTGGATAGGAGAATTGCTAAGTTACCGAGTTCTTGCATTTAGGCCCCCATACTAGGCAAAATACTCTTGGGTTTGTGGTTCAGTACGGTTCTTCTGGGGGTTCAATCAAATTCGCCCTTGGCTACCCAGGTTCTCTATGGGTCCTTCTGTGAATGACCCACACAGAACCCGGGTAGCCAAGGGAAAACCCTGGTCGAACCTGTGGCAAACCAAGGAGCCGAGCGGACCCACGTCATCTAGCGAAAAAAAAGGCAAAAACTCACTTTAAAAACATAAAAGAAAACCCTTAAAAGTGCAAAAAATGCCTTATATTGCCTTGCCCAACCAAATGAGGCTCATTTTGCAAACTCAAAAGAGCAAAAAACACCATTTTTTTGCCTCCAAGCTGAAATAGTTGATTTTTGCAAGTTTTCTCTTTTTTTCGAAGGTGAGACCGTGAGAGCTACGAAGGAGTTCAACTGATAGAAACAAGGGAGGAATAGGTGCACTAAGAAGATCAAGCAATTGAAGGTGAGTGAATCTATCCTCTTTTTTTAAGTTTTCAATAATTTTTTTGAAGATTTTTCAAGCTTTTTTCAAAAAAAATCAAGTTTTTGTTTTGTTTTTCTAGTAAGCTTTGAATTTTTTTAAGAATTTTTTATGCAAAATAAGGGGTTATAATGCCCATTTTTTCTTAACAAATTTACTTCTTGTGTTGTTAATTTGTTTTAGTTTTTATTTATTTTAGGTTCATAACTTCATACAGAATGGTCGATAGTTTTGTTTTAGTTGGCATAGGTGCAGAGAGTCAATTTAAATATGATCCACACTCACCTCTTTGGCGACATATGACAATGATTCAACAACTTCCCGGTGGTGGGGGTTTTCTTGGCGTTGCAGCCAATGTGGAAACACATATAAGAGCTCGCACTTTCGAGTGAAAGCCCGTTTATGCGCTATTGGTCAACAAGGAGTAAAAGTTTGCCCTCGGCCAAATAAAAAAGGGTTGCCAAAGGATCAAATAATGGGTTATATTAAAGAACAACAGGACATTGACAATGCATTCAAAAAATCAAAGCCTATAGACCATCCTCTTACCACGAAAGGTAAAAATAAAAGTAAAAGCTCGCAAAGACTTAGTGGCTTATCAGAACCGGCTGGCCCACATCCTTTCATGGAAATGGCACAATCTTCTGAAGGAGAAAATATTTTGGTGACACAAAAAAGAGGCCCGCTGGAGAGAGCCTTCAACAATGAAGCAAGGGAGTTGGCAGATTGGCAGATGACAGCATTGCACGTTGCATTTATGGCAATGGGCTTCCTTTCAACATTGTTAGATCACCTTCTTGGCAGGAAATGGTGAAAGCCATTTCTAATACAACTTCTGATTATGTTAGTCCTGGGTATGAAAAGGTGTGAACCACCTTATTGGCAAACGAGAAATCTTCAGTAGAGGCAGCATTGAGAGTAATCAAGGATACATGGGTCGAAACAGGTGTGTCCATCATTTCTGATGGATGGAAGGATTGCAAAAATAGACCATTGATCAATGTTATAGCAGTGTACCCTAAAGGGGCGATGTTTTTAAAGGCAATTGATTGTGAAAGGGAAATAAAAGATGCAAGTTTTATTGCCAATATAGTCACAAAATCCATTGAAATGGTGGGGCCTAAAAGTGTTGTCCAAGTCATAACGGATAATGCTAAAAATTGTAGGGCAGTTGGGGCTATAGTGGAGGCTAGATATGGTCACATTTTTTGGACACCATGTGCAGTCCACTCACTCAATTTGATAATGCAAAAGATTGGTACACAAATTGAGTGGGTCAAGCAAATCTACGTGGAGGGCAAGAAGATCCAAATGTTTGTGACTAATCATCATATGTCACAAGCCATCTTCAAGACCTTCTCCAAGTTCGAGTTGTTGAAGGTAATTTAAATTTGATTTTTTAATATAATTTTTTATTTTAATTTTTCATTGCTGATTTGTGACATGCATTTTCTTACCATGTTAGAATGCCAAAACTCGATTTGCATCTTACACAATTGTCTTAAGACGACTTGTGAAGGTGCGAGAGGCCTTGAGTTCTATGGTCATCAACAGCTGGTGGAGTGTATGGAAGCAATCAAGCACTGAAAGAGCCCAAAAAGTGAAAGCAATGATCTTAGATGATGAGTGGTGGGCTCATGTGGAATATGTTATAAATTTCACCGAGCCTATTATGAGCATGATTAGGTATGCTGATACTGATCACCCATGTTTGGGTGAAATTTATGATGGCATGGATTCCATGGTGGAGAAAATAAGAGCAGTAATAGATGCCAAGGAACATGACCCAACGGAAATATTTTTCAAAACTGTGCAAAAGATTATTGTTGACCGTTGGAACAAGATGACCACCCCTTTACATCTCTTAGCATTTGCTTTGTCACCAAAGTATTATAGCAAAGAGATACTTTCATTGCCGAGGAGGGTGGCACCATATAGGGATGTGGAGGTTGCTACTGGCTATAAGGTTTCATGTTGAAAGATATTTGCAGATGAAGAAATCCAAAGCATTGTCATGAGCGAGTTTAGCCAATTCATATTTGCAAAGCATCATGATGTTTCCGCTCATCTAGACAAATATAGGAAAAATGTTTATGATTGGTGGTATCTACATGGACAAGGCTCCATTTATTGCAGCCTCTTGCAATTAAAATACTCTCCCAAGTATGTATCTTTTTATTTATTTATTTTTTTGTTTTTCATTCAATGCTATTATGCTATATATTATCGGAAAGTAAAATTAACTACTAAATGTTGTATGCATACTCAACGGGTTGCAAGTTCCTCTTCAGCTGAGCGGAATTGGAGTACATGCTCCTTCATCCACTCGGTCAAGCGCAATCGTTTGGGTGCAAAAAAAGCAAAGGATTTGGTCTATATACATACCAACCTTCGTCTCTTATCACATAAGAAACCTGAATACAATGAGGGTGTGACAAAGGATTGAGATCTCGCCCCTGAGTGTGCTAATTTAGATGCTACAGTTGCACAACTTACCTTAGCTTCTATAGATGACAATGAGGCAACTGATGCATTTAATGCACCTAGTGGGAGTGGCAATCCAATTGATAGTGGTTCAAATGAAATTGAACCAATTGAGGACCATGACCTTGATGCTTTTGATGAAGACGAATTGAAGAATACCAAATGAAATATTGATTGTAATTTGAATTTTCAATGTGTAATGACATTTTAAGACTTGAGTATTTACTATTTACATTTTTGCAAATTATGAATACAATTATATGAGGTATTACCATATTTCACTATTCTATGGCATTATGGCATTATGATTATATGATTATGATTTTGAACATGCTTATGAGTCTATGGCATTATGTTTATAATTTAATAATTTATAAATTATATATATATACATATATATATATATACACTCCCGTACCCGTACCCGTACACAACGAAAAAAAATTGCCGTATCGACATACCCACATCCGTACCCGTATTTGAACCTGTACCTGAACTGGCAACTTAGGAGAATTGTGTGTGCCAAGAGCACAAAGATTAGTACTTAAGGGAAGCACAAACCTTCGATGTCATGGGCCATTTTGGAGTTGGAAGATCAATGGCTCTAGCAAAGGTATGTGTATGGGCCCAAAATGTAGCAAGACTTGGGAAGATTTGTTGTACTAATAAATCTAAAACAAGAAAAGAATGATTGTATTTGGCTCTCCCTATACCAAAAAGAACATGGGAAATAATTTTATCTGGATTTTGTAGGAGTTTTACCTATGAGTAAATAGGGGCATGACCCTTTTTGTAGTTATGGATAGATTGAACAAAATGTGCATACTAACTCCATGCAAGAAAATAATTAGTGAAAAAGAAGTAGCTGAAATGCTTTCCACTGATGTATAGGTACACATTTGCCTTCCTACATCCATCATTTCACATTGAGATATGAGATTTGTCAGCAAAATTTGGTCTACATTATGGAGTATAATGGATACCAGACTGAAGAAGACTAGCATTCCATCAAAAAATGGAGGTGGTCAACAGACCTTTGCTGCAACTCATTTGAGGTTATAACAGCAGGTGTCCCAAGACTTGGGATCACTCTTGATTAATAATATTTGGTAGACATACAATCACCACAACTAGTTGCTTTTTCCAAGATAAATTTCTAAGTTTTCTGTTGATTTCTTCATTTCTGCATTTAATTTTCAGAATTAACATTCTATCCTCTAAGACAAGTAGGACAGTCGTTTAAATTGGTGATTTAGTAGTTCCTATATGATGAGCACACACATTTATACTAAGAAGGTGGGTAAATCAGTATATGATAAAACTTTTACTTATTTAAAACAGAAACCACAAACATAGCAATCACACAAGATCTACCAACTAAGAGACAACATATGCATGGAAACCCTCTCAGGAGAAAACCATGGCTACCTGGATCTACTGTCCAAATCCAGCCAACAATAAAATTCTCTTTTACAAATCTTCGTAGGCACCAACCCATTGGAGACACCAATCCCCACCACTAAGCACCAACTTAGCAAGAGACACCAATCTCTTCTATTGGGAGGCACCAACCTCCAAATGTAGAAAATTTCATCTTCATGAATATAGCTTTTTCAAAACGTGATTATCATGTGAATCTTCTTCATAAAATCTCCTCAAAGGTCTGCCTACAAATCACCTTGAAAGGCTGCTACAAATCTTCCATAAATCACCTTGAAAGGTCTGCTACAACTCTTCCATAAATCCACATCAAGATCTGCTATAAGTCTGCTTTAAATCGACTCATAAGTCTGCTTTAGATCTGCTCATAAGTCTGCTTTAGATCTCCTCATAAGTCTGCTTTGAATAGGAAGATATTTCGTTAATTGCATGAGTTATTCTTCCCCCACACATCTTATTTTATATCACACAAATGCACCTCTTCACCCAAGAGGGATGACCCATCAAAAGGGGTTGGCCTCATGTGCATAAAAATGATTTTTTTATTTAAAAGTCTTCCAACATTGGGCAACCATGCTAGGGGGGTTGGCCTCATTTGAAACACAATAAAATTAAATTTTAATTCCCTCAAAAGGGGCGATATACCATGCTTGGTTGGCCAGCCCAAAAGGGCCCTCAAAAAAAAAATTACTTGCATAAGATGAGAGCCCCAAAATCCATGAGGGGCTGTCAGCAATGTGGGAACCAAAAAATAGCACATAAACGACGGAAGAAATATCGTCTTGATCCTCCTCTCATCTCATCTTTGACATCAATGACAATAATATTTCCAACAGTATAGGAAATTCTTACAAGTAACGGATCAGTTGTAGCTTCAAAATTCATGCAAGAGAAGACATGACCATCCCTCTTCCCATTTATCGTAGAAAATATTAATTAATGCCAAATGATTCCATTGCAAAGCATGTTTCTAAATATGACAATTTAAGGTTTGCTGGCCTCAAGACTACATACAGAATATGTAGCATGTTCATGCAGTATTAGTGAGACATGACAATTTCACAATTGCCAACCTCGGAGTGTAGAGGTTGCTTCGTCCACTCATCATTGTAAGAATGTAGATTATTCCCCTTGAAAGGTATGTTTCAAGAGCACCAAGATAATATATGACATATCAGGTTTTCTTTCAGCATTGACCAATTTATGAAAATTTGAACTTAGAAAACCAGCCATTCCTCCACAAACATCCAACTTTCTCGTGGGAATAGAAGGCATGACTGATTCTTAATCCATCCAAAATTCAGTCTGCACTTGAGAGGAGCAATGGCTGACCCTTTTCCAACTCACCCTCAATGTAAGAAGTAGGGCAGAAAGGATGGCTAACGGCTAACCCTTCTATGGTCTATGCTTGATTTACACATGAGAACAGAAGTTACAAATGACCCTTCTCTGTTTGGCTTTCAGTTTGCATATGGAACTTCCAAAACTTGTTGAAAGGCTAAAATGTATCAGAATGCAAATCACATATAGCTTAATTCAATTGACTGCATTTGAATCACAAAAACTTCAGCATATGCCTACAAACTTGTTACCCATGGAAGAGTCTTCCCATCATTGAGGCTTATTCCACAGACAAATCAAGAGAGTTCAATATATTTGTAGTAAGAGTGAAGGGGACTAATGAGAACCTAGACACGAGAGACTCCAACAAGAAAATAGGATTGCATGAAGAGGCAGCAGAAAGATCAAGAAGGCAATTTTCTAAGTGAAGGAGAAAGAACATCAGAAGCTGGTTTTAGTTATTTTGTGATTTGTTATTGAAAGGAAAAATAAATTGAGCAAAGGAAAGAACTAATCAATGAGCATTGTTTGAAGGAAAAATATTACCAAACAAAAAGCAGCCAAACCAAGCACCACCAAATGCAAAGGAGACACAAGGATTTGATAAGGGGAAAAAACAAGAAAAAACCCCAATATTATGAATGGAGGCAAAATGCCTAAGAATGATACAAAGAGAGAGAGAGAGAGAGAGAGAGAGAGAGAGAGAGCACTTAAGCCTTAAGCTTGCTTGCTTGAATGAAGAATGAGAGAGGCACTTCAATAAATAAAGGTGAGAAGAGGAGTTAGAATTAGAAAGTAACTCCCAACTCAATGAATGCCACCATTCATCTATGTGTGTGCAATGTGTCAAGAACCTCTTAAGGAGGTGGTTACAAATATTCTTTAATAAAATGAGTCGTCCTCACACATGTGAGAAGACAAAAAGACAAAAGACTTGTAGGGATTCCTTTGGAATATTCCTACAAGTTAATAAATAATTACAATTAAAGAATAACCTTTACCAAGTAAAGATTAATCTTCTAACAGTTGTCTTTGATTTTGAACTAAAATGAGTTACTTTTGTTGACAAAATTGTTCTTGCAAATTCAATTTGGTGTTTATGGTTTCCACTTCTATGTATGCTTTTCTGTGCACTTTGAAAAGTTGAGTGGTAACAGTTGATTTGTTTAACCCTTGTTCCATCACAAGAACATGATATGACTAACATAAGAGCAGAGGTCAATTAACCCACAATTAGCTTTTTCAATAACAAAGAGGGAAGAGCACAATTAAATACCACAGATAGCAATAAGAACTGTGCATGTTCTATCTCTTAGACATCAGATGTATGTGGTTTATAAGACTCTTAAGAAGAAGCATTTATTCAGGCTACTTCCTTTCCTTGCAATGATTCAATAAGAAGCTCATGGTCACAAATAAACACCTATACAAGTTTTTCATCAATAGAACACATTGTGGCTTTGTATTGATAGAAAATTATAAGGGCTATCGTCCACACTATCCTCAAATAATTATGAATATATGTCATTAATAGTACCTTTTCATTATCTAGTCCAGCCTCTTCAAATGCTGAGAATGCATCTGCAGACAGCACCTCTGCCCACTGTAGAAAATTTGCCACAGACCAGCTAGTAAGAATAAATTGGCAATCGCTGTATACAATTACATAGAGCAAACACATTGGCAAAATTGCTAATAGTAATAAACTATCAAACATATTTAACTAGTTTTTGGTTAGGAAAAATTCATTTACAGAGCATCTAAGATATTTAAATCAGACTAATGTCAATTCATATGAACAGGTACCAAATTTCAATGGTTAAGGACTAAATCTAATAAAATTCATGATCATAATACATACGGGAAATGTCAAATATGACGCAAGCAGCAAAAATCAAAGTTCAAAGTATCCCAGTCAATCTCTTGGAGACTCATTCAACTTCAATTGGATTTTAGATATAGATAAAATCATAAATATACAACACAAGGAGTTCCCATACATCAATCAGATTCTGCATAGACACTACAGATGCCTTTGACCTCGGATGCATTAAGGAACCATTAACTATGACTGACTATTCTAAAGGATGTTATCTGTTAGATTGTTTTACTGAGAAACATGGTACATCATCTATAAAATAGATGCCCTTTAGTAAGTAATCATATATTGTTTTATTCAATGATATATAAGTATAAATATTGTTCTCTTCATTTATCTGTATCACTGTATAACACAGAATTCTTTGATTGAATATCTCGCCGTAGATCTTTTCAGTTATCACAATTCAGTCTTTATTCATGCAATCAGTAGGCATATGCATATAATTGCAATTCATTAATGCAATAGACTTCAACAAAAAGAGACAAGATGTATTTTAATCTGTTGGATTATTCTATTGAACCTCGAGAGACAACCTCATAATCTAGATTCTATACAATCAATAGATGCCCTACAGTAACCAATCATCTATTTGTTTTATTCATTGATATATAAGTATAAACACTGTTCTCCTCATTATCTGTATCACTGTGCAAAAACATATTGTTCACCTAAATATCTCACCCTAGGTCTTTTAGGATATCATGATTCAGCTATGCTCCACGGAGTTTTGGGGACAGGGACGGCAAGGGATGGCGGGACATGTTTCTGGTACGGGGGTACTTTTGGGCCATTTTTTAGGGGACAACAAGGTACGGTTGTTAAAAAAATAGGGAAATTTTTAAAAATATTGAGAAATTTCAAATGTTCATAGTATAACATTGACAAAGCATTCATCATAGACATTGTAGAAGCTTAATACATAGCATTAAAAATAAAATCCCATGCTCTATAACAATTGTTTGGAACCTAGGGTTTTTTCAACAAATATTTCTCTCCACAATCACTAGAGTTTCAAGTTTTTGCAAGGGCTTTGATCAGCAATTTTCATTAGGTTGTAGTGAATGTTGATAGCAGACTTTTCAAGTTTTTGACAGGTTTTGAATCAACATTTTTCCCCAACATCTAAAGATTTGGGTAAGCGTGTTTCATCTTTGGTTACTCACTTTTCAGATATAAAACAAAGGGTTGTGCAGAAAATTTCATCAAGTAGAGAAAGCAAAAACAGTCATAATTGCAGATTTATGCAGTTTTTGATCATTCTCATAAACAAAACAGAGTATCCAAGGTTGCAGATTTTGGCTAGGGTTTGGTGTAAAAATCAGCAGAAGTAAGGGTTTTTGAGATTTAAGGCACAAAGATTGGTCACAAGGGTTTAGGGACACCACAATTGCAAAATCACTCATTGCTCCTTGATCATCATCAATAACGTTTGCATACAGTGACATATTTTGACTGCTTGCAAGGATCTGTTGTTGCTTCCAACAATCTTGCTTTAAGTGTCCCAGCACTTTACGGTAGTAACACTTCCACTAGAATTTTTGTGATGAAATACCACCTTTTATATATTCACCTAATGAAATAGTTGCATTATTAGTCTGCATCTGCTTTTGAGCCATGCACAGAGTGCACTCTCTGCTGTTCGAGTTTATTGCTTCTGATTGTTCCTTTCATAAAATAAGTGTTGGTAACTTCTCAAAATCAATCTTGAGTCTCCACAATCATATCAAATGAAGATGGCAAAAAGTATGAAATATACTCTCTCAATTTTTTTGATTTTTAAATGAACATTTACAATGTAACCAAGCACCCGTTAAGGTTAGCATAACTCAAAACGTGCATGAAAGAACTCTAACCAAGAATGCGCCCTAAAACCACTTAAGGAGGAGGGGCGGGCATATGGTCAGAGGATCCCTAGGATCTACTGAATCAAATATTACAATGATTACACTGAAAGAGAGAGATTAAACTCGACACCAAGAATGTGCACTCAAGATCCTTTGACAGGCAAGGTGCTAACATATGGTGGAGTACTGTTAATGAAATATAGCTTCGGTCAGAATATAAAAAATGATTGTTGTATAGCATTACCATGATTTATATATGATCGATATTTGACATATTTCTAGATTAATAAAATAAGTAAATCGAATTTCTAAGTTTGCTTAAATTCGAAATAAATAAATGCTTAAATAAAATCGGAACTCTTATAATCCTTATCCTTCATGCATTTGAGGATGTATGTATTAAAGATAGTTAAGCCGAGTGTTAGTCGGCTATCTATGAGACCCGCGCGCCCAAAGGGACACGTCCCTTGAGCGGACGTGTCTCCGCGTGTGGAGACACGTCCTCTCAAGAGACGCATCCCTTAGAGGAAAGTCTCTAAAGGTATTAATCATAGTTCCCACATTGATATGCAGACATCGAAATTTATTAATGTTCTGCAATTAGTCCATTCGACATAAAAAGAAGAAATCTGGAAATTGATTTTGACTTAGAATCTGTCACACAGAATTTCAGACCTTATTGTTCTCTTAGATTTTAGGATCCTATTTGACAAAGATTTGATTACATTTACATGGTATCAGAGCCAAGTTGTGTGAATCCAAATCAAATCTAAAATCAGTTTTGCTCTAGATCGCGTCCTCACCGTATCGATCCCTCTTGTCGGACCTATGAGTGGTGTTGCGACCTGGAGATTCTGGATACTCAGAAATGTCTTGGGCTCCACCATTATTGCCTTCTTCATGCAGCAAGTGACGGCGCCACTGTAAGGGCAACGAAGCTCCATCACGTGTTCTCCTGGCTCGGGCGGAGCAACTCAGGAGACTATCTTCTCCACCACAGAAGGGTTGTTCATTCATGGGGTCCGGTAAAGTCATGAGGTGCGGTAAAATCGAAGGATGTAAATAAAGATTCACTTGTGGTGCTTCCTCCATGTCCGTGTAGAACCGATTAAGTGTGGAGGATCGGGATTTGTATGCAAGAAGATTACTTGAATTTGAGTTTCTGGGGCATAATCTTTCAAGGACACAATCCCCTGTTGCCAACCAATTCCTTCTCATTCGTTTCTTCTTGTGTTCCGGATTTAGTAAGGAGATCGGGTGTGAAAGTCATTCGGTTTTTTGTGACTCCAACTAGCAGGATGATCGATTCGATTCTCTGTGTGCTTTGATTCCAATTCAAGAGACGGAAACATTCAGGAGTCTCCAGTGCCAACCTGAAGATCATCAAACATCTCAAGATTTCATCACAAACAGACGGATAAGTTGCCATCAAATACTCATAACAGAAGTATAGACACATATATGAGTTGAAGGCTTTCATCACCTTGGTTGACTGGCAACATATTATCTAAATTGCTGATTGAAATTTGAGATATCAATGGCTAGGCATGGAGTTAAGGTTATATTACTGTGGTATCTGATCATCTGGGAATATTTGAGTTGATTTCTATAAAGTTCAGGCAAGACAAGCTTCAAACAAAGAGGCGACGCCACTGCTAAGGGCGGAGCAAATTGAGAAGCCCTATATCAGGAAAAATGCAGACCTAAAAGGAGAGTCTGACTTCATCAAGATAAGTATTTGTTTTGTTGCTTATATTTCTATGTGAAACTCAGTCTGCTGAGTTGTATAGATCTGATAAAGTTTATGAGTGATAATCTTATCCATCTCTAACTCTCTAGGTGTTGCCAGTAAGCTTGTTGCATCTGTTTCATAATCTGGTGGATTGCAGCTGAAAATGGAGTGCATTGTAAAAAAAAAAAAAATTAACCTTGTCAGGAGCTTGTGTTCAAACCGTGAAGGTTGTGGACTGATCTGCGCACAAGAGCAACGTATAATACTGTGTCCAAGTAATTGCATCCATCAGAATATTTAAAAGGATTATAATTTGCAAGTCATTTTCTCATGCTAGTTGTGAAGATTTATGAGTGTGACTCTGAAATAAAAAGAGAACTGAAATTTCGATGGTGATAAGTTGGTCACATCGCTATCATTCTCTAATGCATGAACTGTGATAGAGCCTTGACTCTTGGAGAGGGTAGGTTTTTCATGCTAATCTGCATAATGCATTCAAGAAATCTGTAGTTGTTCAGATTGTCTTTTGTTGTGCTGAGTGTAGCACTCTCGAGAGGAGTAAAAGATGGAAGAAAGAGTTATATCAGAATTTAATAAAGATAAGCTTCCTTATTCCTTCATTCTGATCTTTTGATATATTTCTCTTATAAATTGATTTATTTATTCATGTTTTAATATTGTTCATAAATTCTCATGCATTCATGCTATAACCTGAGATAGTAAACCTTGTATGATTCTAGCCTTGATATTTCTTTGGATAGTTATAAACTGTTAGTAATCTCTCTCTAAAATGCTTCCTGGACAGATCTAGGAACAAGAAGGTGATGAGAGATTGCTTAGTGATGAAAAGCTTGAGGCATCTTGTAAGGAAGTCATGCCGACCAAAGAAATGATCAAACATGAAGTCACAACTTGCAGCCATGGGATTGAGTTGGTGACTAGAGGGAGTTCACTTCCAGAAGTCTTCTTTGCAATCTCTAAGGCAGGGATCAAGAGGGAGTTTTGTGACTCACGGAAAAGAAGATGCAAGGCCTGATGCTAAGATCCTTTTCAGCAGTTGAGATAAGAATTGCTCAAGTCAGCCAACCTGGATTCAACATTGGTAGCTCCGCAAACCTGTTTCGTATAGAGTGTTCTAGGATGAGGTTGAAGAAGACAGCCCTAAATCTCTACAGAGGTGTGCATTGGAAACCATTTCTCTAAAAGCAAGTATTGCTGACGATTTTGGATGAGGAGGTCAGGAGGCTGATACAAGTACTTAGAGTTTCAGAGGGAGTCACATCATCACTTGTTATAATGCATAATTCTCTGAGATAGAGAGATATGAGGTGAAAACCCTTGTTCATCTTTGAGACTGAGATGAGGCGTCATGTTAAGAGACTCCATGACGACAGATCCTTGGATCTAACTTCAAGAGCCCAAAGCACCCGCAATGTGGCTTAAAGGGGGGGTGTTGGATATAAGCCACACCTGGACTGATGATGGGCTGGTCACAAGGGGCCAGTAGCTCAATTCATAAAGCACTCATGCTGCAAATGGAAGGTACTAGTGAATGCTCTAAGCCAGTTCAAGTGTGAGCCAAAGGAAATTCACCTTATGGCTGTAAAACATATATTCATCTTCCAAGCACTATTGGATATGGTCTTCTTTACAGAAATGACCAACTAGATCAACCTGGATACTCTGATTCAGATTGGGTTGGGAATATAACCGATCGGGAAAGCACATCAGGATGCTGCTTCAGTTTAGGATCGGCTATGATCTCTTGGATCTGCTCAAAACAGTTTTTTTGTAAGCTCGACAGAAAGGAATGTGATCCAGTTGGAGTATGTTAGTACAAATGATCTAACAGCAGACATTCTCACCACACCTCTCTTCCGAATCAAGGTATAACACTTCAGGAAGAAACTGGTATGGTTGAAATGTAATTTGATATTATGTTGAAATTCAAATTTTTTATAAGTTGTACTAATATATATAAAGATGTTTAATGTGTAAACTCTTTTGTCATGCGTGTGACTCCATGACCTTATGGGCCCGCTCCCCCTGTGTACATTATTGAAAGGTGACGATCTTTCTAATAATGAACACTTGTATTCGACATTGTAAAGTGACGACTCTACAATGATAAACTATCATGATAGATATCATGTGACTTGATATCTGTGGACATGTCATGATAGTATCTCTTGGACACTTTTGATGGAAGTCATGGGACTTGATATCATCTGAAGATCATTGTGATCCTTAAGAGATAATCATGGTGGATATTTATATCCGTGGATATGCCATGAATTATGGTAGACATCATGTGACTTGATGTCAGTGCACATACCATAATGAAGATGTGTTATGAAGAATGTCATGTGACTTGACACTTTCAGAAGCATACCATATCTTCTGATATCACGAGTTAGGTGATATCACTTTTGGAAGTTATCCTCCCTAGTTAAAGAGGGAGTGTTGAATAATGAAGATGTGTTATGGAGAATGTCATGTGACTTGACACTTTCAGAAGCATACCTTATCTTCTGATATCACGAGTTAGGTGATATCACGTTTACTTGATGGAAGTTATCCTCCCTAGTTAAAGAGGGAGTATTGCATAATAAAAATGTGTTATGAAGAATGTCATGTGACTTGACAATACTGAGAAATCATACCATATCTTAGATATCACATGTTAAGGTGATATCTCTACTTATTTGATTTGAATTATCTTCCCTAGCTAAGAGGGAGTGTTAATGAAATATAGCTTTGGTCAGAATATAAAAAATGATTGTTGTATAGCATTATCATGATTTATATATGATTGATATTTGACATATTTCTAGATTAATAAAATAAGTAAATCGAATTTCTCAATTTGCTTAAATTCGAAATAAATAAATGCTTAAATAAAATCAGAACTCTTATAATCCTTATCCTTCATGCATTTGAGGATGTATGTATTAAAGATAGTTAAGTCGAGTGTTAGTCGGTTGTCTATGAGACCCGCGCACCCAAAGGGACACATCCCTTGAGCGGACGTGTCTCCACATGTGGAGACACGTCCTCTCAAGAGACGCATCTGTTAGAGGCAAGTCTCTAAAGGTATTAATCATAGTTCCCACATTGACATGCAGACATCGAAATTTATTAATGTTCTGCAATCAGTCCATTCGACATAAAAAGAAGAAATCTGGAAATTGATTTTGACTTAGAATCTGTCACACAGAATTTCAGACCTTATTGTTATCTTAGATTTTAGGATCCTATTTGACAAAGATTTGATTACATTTACAAGTACTAATGCTGAAATTGAATGTAACAAAGGCGGATAACCAGCCAAAACTTTCCACGCTACCACCAAACAGTGGGGGGAAAAGATTACAATTAAAATACTTCTTCTGCTGCGGCAAGCATCCACTGAAGAGTGGGAATTCACCACTTGAAAGTGGGTATGAAAAGAGATTACAATTCAATTTATCCTCACTGGCAGTATACCATCCAGGGGTGCTTAATGTGAAGTTAAATAAAGAATGCAGCAATGTTAAAACTGAAACAGTACTACTGTTAACAGTTTGTACAAATAGGAAAGCTGCAAATTACAATGTTTTTCACCATTTTTCAAAGCACGAAGTCATACAATGTTTCCATGTTAGAACATAATGAGAAATGAAGAAAGAAAATAGAAACAGCAAATGAATTAACTCTGTTTCAGATATCTGCAATTCTGGAAATGATAATCAGCAACTACAGAAAATCATCAAATGCTCATAACTCAACCAAAATTCCTCTGAATTGCGTGAAACCAAAGGCAAAGATCAACTAGAAGATAGGCGCCCCTGCTGAGATGTAGAAACAACTCTAAAATACCATCAATAATTAATGGCACGAATCCCAATGCAAACAGAAAGGTACGACCTCCTTGCAAGGGCGATTTTAGTAAATAAAATCATAAACTTCAAATTTAAATTTGCCAATCTACAAGAATGGTTGCCTCAAGTCTAGGAATGGAAAGAGAAAACACCCATAACAAAATAGAAATCACTCTCCAAGCTGTAAATAGAAATGTCCTTCAGCCATGAAAGGACTAGCAAACACAAATTCTGGAAAAACATCAATTTCTCCAACACTGAAACTCAATATGTACTTCTGAATAAAGCACACTCTCAATCCATCATCTAGGGAACCATACTTTCAAGCCTGAAGAGTGGAATAGAATTGCTAAGCTTTCTCTTAGCCGGATTCTGGATTTCAAACCAGCAGCATAACTTTGCTTTCCAAAACATTACATGATCAGCTCTTCACAATGCAGCAATATATAAGTTTCAATGGGCAAATGAAACACTCTGAATTCCAAGAAGTCGAATCACTTCAGCTTCCCAAGGGACGCCACCTTCGACCATTCACTTTATTGTGAAAATATAAAACATTACTTCCCTTCCCTTTAGGCGTCCATTTTACTTTGCAACAATAAAGCATTTAATAAATCATTAAATGCTCAACATGACCCCATAATGTCCCCTCTTTAAAACAACATGAAGTTATCACTCCTAGGCGTGGGGGTACAACTTAAAAACATGAAATTGACTAAGTATAACACTTAGTCCAAGGAGATAACCAAAACCAATGCCAATACTAAAACAGAAGGATTACCACAAATAGCATGATGACCTAAGCTGAACTGCAGATGATGATATTGCCAAAATTAGACTTACTAAAAATAGCCACTACCAAAAATAGTAAATTCACTTCAACTCAACAGAAAGCCAAACTGATCGGCCACACTGAACTGCGAAAGATTGAGTTGCTGCTAGAGTGATATTGCTATAAATATACTTACCAAAAATAGCATATTGCTATAAATAGTAAGTTTGTCAAAACCACATCTGTATGCCAACTGAGCAGTATCATGACTTACCATAAATAGTAAGTGTTTCCAAATATCTTTTAAGCACAAACCGGGCAACCATCATGACTTACTATAAATAGTAAGTGCCCGGAAAGGATGTCAGATTCAGATGCATGTCACATCACCCTGGAGATCCCTGAAAACCCTGAAAACTCCACTAGACATGCGTCAAAAAAAACACACATGCAAGCCCTCAAAACTGCATCTGAAACCTCCTATAAAATAGGAAATCCTAATTTCCCATTCTACTTAGCCTACGAGTTTCTAGAAATAGGCTAAATCCAATTGTAGAGTGTAGGGCTAAATCGGGGACATTACAAAGTGCATCACCAAAGCAACCATATCCTGATCATCAACTTCCTTTTCAATGTGCTCACGGAATGAACTCCAACGTATGCAATGAGTAAATTGACAGAACATAACAACGTACTAGAATGTAAAGCATAAAACCATCACTGTTGTCTTTATTTATTAAACATATGCCAGTACAAGTATTTCATGACAATCATAGCAACAGCAGTAACATGTCCATTAACCACATGACTCTAGATACATATAGCGCGCGGACAGTGGTTGAAGGACCAACCGTCGCGTCGTTTCATTACATTAATTATTCTCTCAGTAACTAATTCCCAAACTAACTAGTACGCCAAAACAATTACATTAAATATCAAACTAACTAAGTCTTATTTAAATATAATTAACTACAGCCAACTATGACCGACCACTACCGTCGACCGATTATGACCAACTACAATCACTAAGGTCCTTCAAACACAAAAGAAAGAAACAAATCCCCCTTTCTTCAAGTTAGTGAAAAACAAGAGAAGTTTTTAAATACCAAAGCCTCCCAGCTTCGGATGCGTGATATTTGGTTTTGAGATTTGTCCATAATACAGCTGCTACAGTGATGTTTCTTACTTTTATCAGTAAGGTATCAGCAACTGACAACTTCAAAAGCATTAGGGCCTTTTTATGTTGTTTGTTGTTGTCCTTTTTTATCATCGTTAGGTCTATGTTATTTGCCTAAAATGATTTGATCAAGATCTCTGCACTCACTAATGGTTAGGATCTTATGAATCCATAGACTATAACTCTCCTCATTCAGTTTCTTGTGACTTGGATAACAAAAGATGTTGGATACCAGCTATAGCAACCAGAGAACTAGACCTCCTTGACAATGAAAAAACAATTTAATCCAGAACACTATATCTTTTCAGATCAACTTTCACCTCTATCGACTTTGCCTGCCTAATGTGGGCAATCTGGCAAAATTGGATGCAAAATACCCTCCTGTTCAAAAGTGACAGAATAAACTCCTCTTAATCTTATCTACAGTAAATATTAAAGAATTTTTAAAAAGACATAAATTTTAGAAGGAATTCCAACCCTAAATAGAGCTTAAACTATAGTTAACTTTATAAAAACTGAATACTCCTATTTCCTGGGCACTGCACACTCATATTTGCTGCTGTGTGTGGCTCTCATTGCAACACTGAGCGCTGTTTCTGCTACCATTTGCTGCTGCTGCCTAGTCTGCTAATGAAACATCACTGATCTGAGTCCTCTCCAATTGCCACACCCTCTAAAACCCGCCACAATGGCTGTCACAGCAGAGAACATGTCAACAATTAAAAAAATATAAAATTTCCAGCTTTGCAACACTGAGCACTGCTTCTGCTACCATTTACTGCTGCTGCATAACCTGCGAATAAAACATCACTGATCTGAGTCCTCTCCAACTGCCACACCCTCTACAAGCCCCCCATAATGGCCGTCACAGCAGTAAACATGTCAACAATAAAAAATATATATATTTCCAGCTAAGTGTTGCTGTTGCAGCTGCACCCTGCTTCTGTGCACTTCTCCCTGCTGCTAACACTTCTTCTGCACTCTAGGGACCTGACAAAGAAGAACCACTCTGATGCTGGAAGATGTAAGAAGCCTCCATACCAACGATGTTCTAAGTAGTGCCACTGTACATTTAATCACTTTTGCAGCCTAAGACAATATCAGGCTTTAATACCATAAAACTATTATAATCTCGAGCCCTTAACGAATACGTTGCAGAGAGGTTTTTAAATAAGCCTTAAACATTCAACAATAGTTCCTACATTCCAGGAAAAAATCTACAACAACCTAGATATAACAATGTACCATCTTTAGCACAAGCAAAATTACGCCTCTATAATGTTAACAATATCAAACCATTAGAGGCATTATTACAAACAAAGCTAAATTAATCTAATATTCTCCAGGATATATTTCTTGAGTTGTGTTGTACTTGTGTTCGTTGCTTTTCAATTACATGTTATTACCATGATGTTACAAGTTTCAACAACTAAAACACATTGGATATGGATAACACGAATGTTCTTATCTCTAGTGATTTCAGCCCTCCTTGTTGCTCTATTTCAGCATCAAACTAGTGAGCAACAAAGTAACAAATATAGGTTCATATTGGTGATTAATTTAATGGACCATCCATGGACTTTACAAATCAATTTATCTCCACTTAAAGTCTTAAGAGACGGGAGATGTGTAATAAACCTTCACCATGATTTTATTGGGTCACCCATTAATTAATATTATAATTTATAACAAAGTCAATGGCTGACCTCAACAATGCTTTTAGGTCTCCTCTAATAATCTCTAAGAACGTTCCTCTTTCTCCATCCCCTTCTACCATGCCTCTTGTGCTACCCATTTCCAAAGACAGACACAGAAACCTTGTCTCATAACTAATGTGCAAGTAAAGTGTTCAGAAATCAAAGTTTAAATGGTGGAGACATTTACAATTTCCACCCTCACTGCAGTAATGGATATATGTTTCATTGGATTCCAAATAATAAACAATGGCACAATTTGTACGTTGTGTGATAGTTCTCATACATCTTAGTAATTTAGTGATTCATGGAGAGTCTTAATGGTGAAACTGTGGGAAACTTGGATGAAAGACATAATGACTATGGAAAGGAGTAGTGGATACTAGTGTACAACCAATATCAGGGGCATCACAAAATTAATGTATCGCAAAGAACTTCCAGGCAATGTAGAGGAAGTACAAACCACTTACAAATGCTTCAATCTTTATGAAGACATTCATGGATACCATGCACATGAAACCACAAATGAGCAAAGTTATGATAACCACCTTATATATGTTTCTAGTAAGGAACGTATTCATGGTATTCCAGAAAAAGATCAAACGCACAGCACAGCATCTGCCTGTAAAAAATGAATGTTTGACACTTTGACCATCATAACTGAATTCTACAATACAAACTACAGCCTAGTTCTCTATTAGTTCCCTCTCTTGGCTCTGTCAGGTTCTTTTTGACAAGAGGCCTTCCTTTTACAGGATATGATTTTGTGTATGGTGACTCTCCTTGAGTTTAAGAGTTTTGGTGCTTCATAGTTTAACTTTCAGGTACTTACTTTTGTTATTGTTGGGTGTCACATAATTTCTTCCTTTGTTCCTAACACACATTATATTTGATTTGGCACAAGAAACATACAACTTTATCACCCTATTTAGAAATCTAGACGAGCATGCAGATGTGAGGCTATTGACTTGTCTGTTCTTCAATATGTTGGTTAAGCTATACTAAAAGAATATAACCTCGGCACTACTTCCGTAGTCCAAATCTTTTAATTGGTATTGCTCTTGAGAAAGGACGCTGAAACACAATTTAGATCTATTATGTCAATTTTGGAGGCTAAGTATTTTCTTTTGGGAGATGTGAAATAGAAACGATACATAGCAGGCTTCTAAGTGATTCTCTTTTGTACAAAGTGTCACTCAAAGGGAATGCAAAACCTGAAATATCTAGTCCAATAGAAAAATTCTATACATATATAAGTTAGACTGTTAGAATAAGTAGAAACATCAAGCACTACTAAGTGCATGCAAGATGTCAAGAGCTGAGAAGGAAGCTTCAGGTGACTTGCTGTATTGACATATCTCAGCATATATCAGGCATCTTAGATAAAAGGTCAATGAGATACATTCCTGGCTTGAGAAAACAGTCATTCAAAAGAAAATTCCAGAACCTCACAACATGGCTAAACCTAGTTGACTGCATACATATTTTGATTCCATATAATTCATAAGATTACAAATATAAACAAATGCAACTTAAACTATAAAGTAATTTAGATTGCTGAAGGAATAACAAATGCATGCTACGGGCTACCTACCTTGTAGCTATAGTAACCAGCTGCATATCCACCTGTTTAACATACAAGATGGTAACAGGAAAGGAACTTTTTAGAAACAACCAAAAATACCAAATATACACCTAATCTGAAAACCAATAATTAATAAATATTTTAGAAGGCTATTTAGTTAGAAAGAAACTTGGACTAACCAGCAAAGATGTGACTGAAACTGCAGAGGAACCTATCTTCTGGCAGAGGTTGAACAACCTGTGTCTGCTGACCTACTCTATGATCAACATCAAAAATTGTCTCTGAACCACCAGGCACATACTTTGAATGTAGCTCCAGATCAATACTTGCAAAACGGATCTACAAGCCAGGATATCTATGTCAGATGAAAATCAATCAACAACAAATCCAACCAAGCATAAAATGCTTTAGGATGCTCACAATTTAAAAATGAAAGGAATTATGTCTAGACATTGGAAGCTCCCATGATTATATAATTTTTAGCGTTAAAGCAATATTTATGTGTCAACCTTGCATCATATCAAAATTTCAGAGAAGACAAGAATTCAGGAAGTGGGATTTTAAAAGTAGCTAGTCCTGATTAGGCCACTGGCCAGAACAACACACAATGATGATGGAATGTGATCCTTGCAGTTAAAGTTTAGTTGATCACATCTACTTGTTGCAAATCTTCTAATGAGTAATCTTGATTCTTAAAAATAGTATGCTGAATATTTGGACTCAAGTATGGAAATTAGCCAGTGTTTCTCCAAGTTACAAGGACAGTATACAAGGGACTGGGAAGAAGGTTTCAGAGATGGCAAATGAATTCCAGATTTTGGGGATGGCTATTAAGATAATATATAAATATTAGCATTTGAATTTTTCAAATACAATTAAATTAAAAAATACCAAAAGTTGACATTAACAAACTAAAAGAAGACAAAAATTTTAAATTGTGAACAAGAGCCCACCCAAAGTGCAGGACTCTTGAAACTTCTCTACATTTGAAAAGGGCATAACCATGTAGATGTCTAGATCAATTTCAACTCGAAACAAATTCAATTATGGTGTCAATGAATTTGAATCGCTTGGAGTAAGCTTGTCTAGTCTCGCAGACACATTGAAGACATTGTTTCACCAAAAAACTATGTTGCCAGTTTGCTGGCATCTGCCCCCAGATCTAGGTCCATTTTGAACTAAACTTGCAGTTCAGCTCAAAATGGCTTCAAATTCTGGCAGGGGATGTTTTGATGATTGTGGGTTCATCCCAAGCAAACCTGAGCAAAGCTAGAACAAACCACGCCAAACACTGTAGAACCCATGATGAAGCCATCTAGTTTTTCATGTCTTTTTTTGTTTCGTTTTGCTTTTTGTAATCATTTTTCACATTTGTTTGACTATAAAACACCAAAAGGAATCCCTAATCCCAAAAGTACCATGTAAATCATTTGAATCATTAAAACATATACTCATTTTACGTCATTTTGATTCAAAAAGACGAAAACCATTCCTTCTTGCCAAATTGTCATTACTGTTTGTCATTACACAAAGAGAGCTGAAGATTGATCATTGAAGATTCCAAAGTGTTTGCATTGTTATTCCTACATGTATGAAAGAGTCCATTCACTGCCAAGAAGATCATAGAAGAAGATTATTAGAAAAGAGGTAATTTTTTTTTTTCCCTTACATTTTTGTTTTACAAATGAACTCTCTTCTTTTGTATTCAACTTCTTGTTTTCCTTTCTTTCTTATATGAATTGTATCACTATGTTTAAAATATTAAACAAGTTAGATTTAATATATAGTTTTTTTCATTTTCACTTGTTTTGCATGTGTTTTTTATTTATTTATTTCCATAGGAATTACAATGGAACCTAGTTCTAGCTTCATGGATTAATTCCACTTAAAAATAGACCTAAATTCTCCTCTTTGGAAGTATGTTGATATGATACAGCCAATTTCAGCTGGTGGAGGCTATATTTGGATTTGCAATGAGTGTGGTATCGAGTATTCAAATTTGTATAGTTGGGTGAAAGCCCATTTGTGTGGCATTCTTAGACAAGGTATCAAAGCTTGCCATGGAAAGAATAGTGTACAAAAAGAATGAATGAAAGAAATTATGTTAATTTCCACATATGACCAAAAGTATGTCAATGAGACTAAAGAGTATAACAATTTACAATAGAAATTTCTAGGAAGAGATATCCAAAAAACCCCACATAGAGGAAGAACAAAAGCAAAAAAATATGAAAGAACAAAGGACCACCCCATAAGTGGTCAAGAAACTAGTACATGTAGCATCACGAATTGTCACCCCTAACAATTTCACACTATGTTTAGCTCCCCCTTATGTGCCTAGACCTAATTATGCTTATACTTTGCCCACTTTATTGTCATCCTTGTAAAATCAAAATTAAATTGAGAATTATTATTTAATATTTATTTAACGACACTTTAAGGCCCAAAATAGGTCTGCACTAGGGCACTAGCACCCCTATCCAACCTATTTTGGCCCCAATTTAATTATGTCATTGTCAACATTTTAACATTTAAAAATCCAATTTCATTTGTCAGCTTTTGATAATTAATTTTGCGGGAAAAAAACAAATGCATATAAATACAAGTCTTTTTCCCCATTTGAAATCCTAGCAATTTTTTGGAATTACAATTGAGCATCCTATAAAGCTGTCCAAGCAAAGTCAAGGGCAGAATTAGCAGCATTATTACAGCGCTTTCATCAATCAAGATCATGCTTACAAGGCACTAAAAAGAAGGAAACAATTATGAACAAGGAGCTATTATAATCAATCATGCCATGAAGATGTATGAGTTATCCTCTACGTGCTAGCTATAGCAATCTATTGTGTTTTGTGGACTAACCTCTTGCAAGTCTATCAAGCAATCCCAGCATCCATCAATCAACTTTTGTGGCAACTTATGGTGTGAACTTCACTTCGACAAGAGTTTCATGCCTAAGGTAACATTATCCATTTATACTTTATCATTTGTCATTTCAGTCAATTATTGTTTTGGCCTCTACCTGACCTAGGGCATGCCCTCTTGATCATCATCATTTGTTGTACATGGAGGTGGAAACACCAAAATGAGGTTTGACTTAGGCAAGCCCCTATACAACACAACCTTTCCCCCTCTTTTCATGTGTGCAAGACAGATTTGAATGTTTCATCAAGAGTAGGTCACAGGAAACACAGAGCAAACTATAACCTACCTTTCAAAGTTTTCAGATCCCAAAAAAGTCGCACCTCTAGACAAGAGTGTCATCACCCTTGTCCCTCCAATGCAGACCCAAATTTTAATAGCAAGTTCCTCTTTGTATACCTTTCTCAAATCTGTAACCGTTTCAATAGTTTTTGTTTTCATTTGTGCATTGAATTACATTTTCAGATCTAGGGTTTATGTCAAATAGGCTTGTTAAAACACACATCAAACTTCTCTTTGCAACTCAAAAGGAACAAACCCTAGGGGATTGGCTCTCCCTTGTGGAAGCTAGCCAATCATCAACCCTAGTTTGATTTGTGTTTGAATGTAGAGGGCAAATGAAAAGAAAGTTGATCCTAGTTAATCTAATTGGATGTAGGATCAATTTTCTACTCTACAGTATATATAGCCAAAAAGGGGGAACAAGGGCCCTAAAGAGCAAATGCTAAGGAAAATTGGAGACCATCAAGTATCACTGTCGTTGATGCCATGATGAGCACAAGGTTATACTGGGAGGGTAGAGTGAATCAATATAACCCAAACTTTTACTTTTCCAAACTCAATCAATCATATCAACTACACATATGCATGATCTAGCAATTAAGAACACAAAGAACACAAAATTTTACGTGGAAACCCTTTCGGGAGAAAGCCACGGCACAATATATATATTCTTTTATTGGCACCAACCTACTTCTCTTACAATTCTTCTTTTATAAGCACCAACCCACTAGAGACACTAATCCCCACTTGACAGAACTATAGGCACCAACCTTCTGGAGACTCCAACACCCACACAAACTAAGCTCCAACCCAGCAAGAGGCTCCAACCTAGTAATCTTCCAATGGCTGATATAGTATGCTTCTTCGCAGGATCTTCCTCTCACAAATCTGATTACAACTCACACAATATTCTTCTTCCTTAAATCTGATTGCATCCCACACAATATCTCTCTTTTTCAATTATGAATACTACTTCTGATTTTGTATGATGTAAGTCTTTCCTTTTCAAATCAGGTCCACACACAATATCCTTCACAAATCTGATCCCAATTCACACACTATCCTTCTTTCACAAATATGATCCAAATCATGCACACTTCTCTTTCATAAATCTGATCCAAACTTTGTCAATATCTTCCTTCAAACTTGGTCACTATGTATATCAATTTTTCTTTATAAATCTGCTCATATATTTTTCATTCATCACACAACACTTCCTTCTAGAATAGATCATTGATCTTCTTTTTTCGGCTTTGTTTTTCTTTATCTGCTCTTTTACTCAGAGAATATTCATTATATTTTTACTTTCAAATCATGCTTTCACTCAGCTTTTATATGCTCTTCAAGGGAGACATCTTTATGAATGTATGTGACCTTTTACAATGGACACAACTCCTCAACAAATTGCGCCTCTTCTAAACTTTAATTGCTTCCTTATTAAATTTTAATCACACCACCCAATAATATTTGATCACTCCTCATGATATATTATAATTCTTAATCAAATCACTTTCCATAATATCTCAAAACAGATCGCTTCCTTACTTCACAAATAAAATTGTACCTCCTCATATGAAATGCAGCCATAACAAACATAATTGCACCTTTATCAATTTTTGTCTTATTGAAATGCTGCCCTGTCTTTGGTGAGTCGGCCCTTAGGGAGTTGGCCACTTTGATAAGTCTTTGATTTACATTTAAACTTCAAAGGATGACACCAAGGCATATGAAGTTGGCCACATCAGGGTTCCTTATATATATATATATATATAATGAAACAATTTTGGGCTAGAAATTGCTTGAATTAACAAAGAATGACCATTATACAATAGAGAATTTAATATTCTAACACCCTCCCTTAATGGTCAATCTACTAACTAGCCTACAGAAAATAATCTGCAGGTCAATTAGTCACAAATTCTTCAGAACACTCTGCTGCTAGAAGACCCTCCCTGGATCTGCAGAATGTGAATGACCAAGAGAACCAAAAAACATCCAGAAAATGCTCTGCAACAAGAGACAAGAGCCTGCCACTGACTCTGCCACCGAGATGAGTCTGAGATCAACCCTCCCAGAAACTGCAGAACTGCTGACCAGAAGTCATTACAAAATGTCCAACCTGATGTTGGATAACAGACTTGTTCCTCCCTGAAACCAGAGACACACTGAGAACAACAGACAATTTTTAAGGAAAAAATTGCCAAACCCAAGATTACAAATCATCGTTTTTTTTCGGAAAAAACGATAAAAACCAGATATTAGAGCGCCCTCCCGAACAACAGAAACCCTGACTAGGGTATACAGCATAGACTCGTAATTTTTGAGGAGAAAATTATAAACCCTCCCAGATTACAGATTTTTTAAGGGAAAAAACTTTAAAACCCTCCCAGATCACAGATTTTTTAAAGGAAAAAACTTTAAAACCCACTCAGATGATGGATTTTTTAAAGGAAAAAACTTTAAAACCCATATAGATTATGTTGCCGTTGAATCGCAGACTGTTGTTCAAACTGGCCATCTTCATGCTTTTCGAGGCAAGAAAAATGAGGTACTGAGAAGAGGTTGATGCACAAAACCTGAGGCACGAGTTTCAATACACTGAGGCAAGTTTAGACACAAAAACAATGCAAATCCACAAACACAAAATTCGAGGCACGGAAAACAATGCACCCAGAAAAAACGGAGACCAACCCAGTTGAGATCTCGAGAAACCCAATAAGAATCTACAGTCAACAAAAAATTTCGCCTTGAAACAGAGGGTCAAAACCCTAGACGAAGTTTCTGGAAACCCTAGCCGCCATGGATGACCAGAAAATTGCAGAAACCAATGCCAAAACTGAGGACGTTTCTTAAAAAAAAAACGCACAGAGGATGAACTGAAAAATGCGACTATGAGAACCAGCAAAACGCGTCAATAAATTGCAGGTAAATGGCGCCCAAATGCCACGAAAAAAAATGCGGCCTAAGAGGAAAAATCGCGACTTTCAACCAAAGAAAACACGCGTGCTTAAAAGCAAAAGTCGCACCCACCAAACGCATAAAAAACGCATTGAACATAGAAGTCGCACGGGCAGATATGGAGGTCGCGCGCGGATGCAGAAGAGATCACGCCAGATCCCGAACACGCGGC
Source organism: Sequoiadendron giganteum (assembly GCA_007115665.2). NCBI lineage: Eukaryota > Viridiplantae > Streptophyta > Pinopsida > Cupressales > Cupressaceae > Sequoiadendron > Sequoiadendron giganteum. The sequence goes on along the minus strand of CM021109.1, from coordinate 570,518,581 downwards.
CAGAAACATCAAAAACGCCGACAAAAAACGTGGCTTGACAGGAAAAGAACAGGGCCGCAGGAAAAAACATAGGTCGCGTCCAGGAACACCAAAAAGCCACGATTTTATTTATTTTTTTTTTTCAGAAAAACGCGTCTGAAGATGACAAATTGGAAAATCCACCAAAAAATCGCGACCATGAGAGAGGACGTGACCAAAAAGAAACCCTTTAGAAAATCACGGGATTTTTAAGACAAAGCACGCCCCAGAATTATTCGAATTACAGCTCCTTCAAGACTCACGAAAAAAAAAATTTAAGAAATTATAGCGCCTTTAAAACCCTTGAATTTTTAACAAGCAGAGCCACGAAATTTTTTTTAAGGGCCACCAAGAGATTTTCTACAGAAACAAACCCACGAATTTGCAGATAAGGGTTTCAATTTTTAGTGAGAAAAACTCACGAAAATCAGACAACAAAAAACCCTTCCATTCTTGCAAGAAAATCTGAAAGTTCACACGCAAAAGCGAATTACTGAACCCTCCCAAAATCCTGACCCCTCCCGTGAGGGAGACGAGCTCAATCTGGCTCTGATACCATGAAACAATTTTGGGCTAGAAATTGCTTGAATTAACAAAGAATGACCATTATACAATAGAGAATTTAATATTCTAACATATAGTGCACCTCTTAATAAGACTTTTGTCTTATATGCTACTCACTCCTTTGTCTTTTATAAATCTTTCTACATTCTTCTATGCCCACAGTTTACTCTTTTGGATCAAACATATTAATATGATCGCCCATAGTGCTCATAAGGAAAGTCGGCTTTCTATTAACTTGATCGGCCTCCATACTAAAATCGGCTTTCTATTGCTTCATAGAGTCGGCCAGCATAGGTATATATCTATTACTTCATAGAGTCAGCCAGCATAGGTGTGTAATGTTAAATCTTTAATTTAACATTAACAATCTTTTTCCAACGTCTTTCTCATAATCGGCCAGCATTCATAAAGACTCTTCAATCTTTCCAACGTCTTTGATTCCTTGCATTCTCTGTCATTTTTAACAATCTCTTCATTTGTCTAACATAAATGACGACAATCTTGTCCATGCATCTTGGACCAACAATCTACACAACATCTCTTAGACATTAATATTGCCAACAATCTTGGTCTTATGTCTTCGACATTAATGACTCCTTGTTCATGACTATCTTCTTAATCACAATAATAGCATGTGTGTGCATCTTTGACATCAATGACAACACTTCCAACATGCCATCACAATCACTAGGAAGGGAAGATCTAATAGTGTTTATCAAGGAGTGTTGAGGGTTGAGAGGGTCAAGTAGGGTACTTCCCCTAGGATTACATCTAACATCCAAGGCCAAAGTAGTCCTTGTAGTAATGAAAAAATCTTGTAATGTACATTTTCCCTTGTGGTTGTCGGGGATGTCGAAGAGGGGTAGATATATGCCAATGAGAAGAAGTTGAATCATGTCATTGGGAAGATTCAAGACTACAATGTTGAGAAGGAACATGTCGAGCCAGAATTTGTGAGAGATGTTGTCACGCAAGTCTATCTACATCTATGAGAGAAGTAGTAGTACCTACAAGCCATTTCGAGCTGCTAGTCTTTGTTCAAAGCAAGTGATAGCATATATTAATGAGTGGAAGCAAGCTAATGAAACACCAAGCCATAGAGCAAATCATCCTTTAGCAAAGAGACTCAATTTATCAAGCCCCCTTTACCACTATCTAATATTATTATTGTGATAGAGAACCACCCATTTTAGCTACCTCTCAAGAACAACACCTTACAAATAAGAGACCAAATACACCTTTGGAAATGCCATTTCAAAATGAGTCTCGAGAGATTGTCAATCAACACATAGCAAGATGTATCTATGCCCATGGGTTGGCTTTCAATTTTGTTTTCTTGACATATTGGCAAAAAATAGTGAGAAAAATTAATGAGGCTCCAAAAGGGTACAAGCACCTATGTTATGAAAAGGTGTGTTACACATTATTTGGAAAGGAGGTCAAGCTTGTAGAAGATTCATTGAAGCCCATAAGGGATTCATGGGCCAAGATAAGGGTGTCCATTTCTTATCAATGAGAGGATGATAAAAATCAACCCTTAATCAATGTGATTACAATGTCCCCTAAAGAGGCAATGTCTTTGGTCATGGATTGTAAGGGAGAGGTGAAAATGGCCAATTTATTTCTAACATTCTCATCAAACCCATTGAGGAAGTGAGACCTTGTAATGTCGTTCAAGTCATCAGGGACAACGCAAAGAATTGTAGAGTTGTTGGTTTGTGTCAAATCTTGTTTTAATTTGCCTAGTTCAAATACTTAATTAATAATTGTTTAATAGAAAAAAACTAGGAAAGACAATTTGATTATGTTAAGTATCTTTTGAAATATATAAAGGATGATTCTAAGCATTACAACAATATTCAACGACAATAGGAAGGTTAATGATATTTAAATGTCAAAAATCAAAGAGTGATTATAATGATGACTAATTATTTTGGATTGCTTGGAAAGAGTAGAATAGAATAATATTTTATGGCACTAAACAAACATTGTACGAACTAACTCAAACAATTCACAAAAGCGTATGTGAATGAATGAATTCCCATGCCAAATTTCAGAAGAAAACAAAGTTCACTAGTTGGGATGATAGACTAATGAAACAATGGAAAGGACTCACATTTCCCTCTTTCTATGCCCTCATTGCAAATCCATTGGATAAAAGAAAGAATGCTAGGTGGCAACTTCCACCTAGTGGAAGGCTGAAGTTGAACTTTGGCAAGGCCTCCAAAGACAATTTGGGGGCCTTCGAGGTCAGATGCATCATCAGAGATGATAAGGGACAAATCATGTGGGCTTTATCCATAAAGACTCCACACGGGACCAATAGTGATGTCAAATTTGCAGATCTGACCGAGGGACTCCACTTATGCAACGATAAAGGTACTGGAGCAATTGAGATTGAGGGAGACTCCCAAATCTGCATCAAAGCAATCAAATAGAATAAATTGTCAAGTTGGCGTTTACAACCTTAGGTAGATCAAATTTGTGAGCTCTTGGGAACGTTCGATGACTTCTCACTAACCCATGTCCATAGGGAGTCAAATAAAGGCGGACCTACTAGCAAATCATGGGGTTCTACAGATGGGAACCATCGTCATTGCAAACAATGCTAGTCCATGGCTTGGCTTGGCACAAGTAGTGGTGGAGAATGGAATTGGATGTTGAAATGGCTATCCCCACTAAGATGGCCGAAATAAGATCTTCCTAATGGATAAAGAAACTTTTGTTGTTTTGGAAATGCCCAAACATGTTATATGGGCTGGTCAAAGCTGAATATGTAGGTGCAACTAATCCCCCCAATATGATACGTGTTCCTAGGTTTGGAGTCCTTGAGGCTAGCAACCATGACTAGGTGTCAAATTCAAACAATGTGGCAAGATACTAATTTCACTTTGTCCTTACAAAGCCCATTACTACTCAAGGCTAGCAGCAAAATATGTGAAGGACAAAAGAATGTAATCTCTTAGGGAAATCTGGAAGCAATCTTGCAATGGTACAACCCACTCAAGTAGGACGTTGGTTAGATCACAAGACTCATGAAATATGGAAAGTTTGAGATTAAAATATAAAAAGAAAATATTTCATTAAGATTTCTCGAGATTGAAGGATGTCCTTCAACATTCGTTGAAGCCTCATCATATAATATAAATGAGATGAACCCCCAAAACAAACTCAAGAAAAAATGGGGAATAGAAAGATCTTTGAGGTCGAATGTAGTTGCATTGAAGAGGATGCAAAGAATCAAACCAAGAGACTCTTTAATGCAGATGAGAATGGATTGAAGGAAGAAATCATGAAGATAATAGGCCCAGTGAAATGGTTGAACAAAAATCTACATGACAAGAGGGTATATCAAATCTTCCTAACAAACACGGTGTAGCAGCAAGGCAGTAAGAGCTGGGGGCATATTCTAATTGATAGTTTGGTGAAGGCAGATAAGGAGGCTATTAGAAAAGAATTACCATCCATAGAAAATACCCCATCTATGGGAATGATTGCAAGTATCTTTGATGCAAACGCAGTGAAGAAGTGTAGTTCACAGCGAAAGCTTTTCAACTCTTCAAAGAAGGCATTGAAAGACAAAACTTGGAGACTTTCAACTATTACATAATCAACTATGGGGATCTATTCTCCCCTGCCCAAATCGAGCACCTATCTGAAGTCACGAAAGGCTGGCTCTCTATCAGGTCTCATAGATCTGAGTAAAAGAGCAATTTACTCAAGTGTTGTCAATATTTTTTCTTTTTAATATAACGGGTGTTGCCCCCTTCGTAGAGATTATCCATCAAAAAGAAATAATGATGACTAATTCTATGTTTTGTTCCATAAGTGCGACAAGAACTATTGATACTCGCTCTCTCTTTCTCCAAATATTCTAAGTATGGCTCCAGGATGTGTCTAGTAATTGCAAATGTAAACAAGATTGAGTTTAATAATCATGGCTAAATATTGTAAAAGGACTTGGTGCTAATTGTATATGATTGTAGAATCATTTTTACTTCATTTTTTTTTTTTTAAATAGTCAAATGTTTGACTTTTTTGAAAACTAGATAAACATTATGTTTATTTTAATAATTAATTTTCAATTTTTCGGTGATTACTAAGTAGATATTGCATATAGTATCAGAGCTCTAGGTTCACCATTAGGGCCTAGAGTCTTCTATGTTAAAGTTGCATTTCTCTGAGTATAAATTTATTTAGATGCCCTAAGAGTATGAGTGCACTAAGTGTCTGAAAGATCGTAGAATTGGTGTAGAGATAACTAGACAAACAAGAATCTTTCTATTTCCTAAACGGTTCAATAAGGGAACCAAGTAAGGAAAATAGGATCAATGACTAGCAATTAGTGAGATTAGGACTCTCAAGTACTCTACACAAGTCAGTGTAGATAACACCTTTAGGGTCTTACGTTGTTGACCTAGAACAAAAATTTGATATATATTATATTTTTTTTCTTGCCTTGTAGGAAAGGCAATAATCTATGATGTACATGCATGAAGGAACGACTTTTCAAAGTCATGTTTGTCTTTAATTATTGTTGATTTGAAAATATACTTGAACATTACATACCTTTTGCAATCAATGTATTCATGATTATGATTTTCTCATGAGCTTGATATGAGTAGGAAATTGTTGTGCTCATGCTTTTGACCCTATCATGTGAACTTTTATATGTGTTAAGTTCACTTTTGAGACTATAATTGATTAAACCTTCTACTATGAGCAAATTTGCACTTAACCTACCATGACTATTGTTTGTTTAAGCTTTTTTGTGTACAAATTAGTCTTTATTTACTTACCACTAATAAATGTATGTAGTATAGAATGCTTGTATGTTATCACCATTGGCAATGAACTACGCAGGAACTATGGTCTATTTATGAATAATATGTATCACAGAACTATTTGTATATGTTTGGATGTCACATTTGAGTAACATACCACAGTTCAATAACATATTCAAGGTCACATTTGAATAGTAAGAAGGTATGCATGACAATACTATTCAAGTGTCACGTGAATAGGCATGAATTGCAAGATGAACATATTTATAGTGTCACATATGAGAAGTTATGCATGGCAATATTGTTCAAGTGTCACATGCGAGTAGGTAAGAATAACAAGATGAACATATTATAGTGTCACATACAAGAAGGTATGCATGAAAAACTTATTAGTTAATATATTCTTTTGTGTGTGTTAATGTGTGTAATTGCACGTAACCTTTTGAATGAGATATCTTGCCTGATGGGAGATAAATGCCTTAGACAATGTCAAAAGACTTATTTTTCCAACCTACTGTAAAAAGAAGGGTATAGATTGAAATGATAAACTAGTTGTACAACAACTAACCATGCTTAAACAAATAAGTAGAAATGGTGATTTCAATATTAGAATATAAATAGAATCTTAGAAACTTCACATGTATTGTATGATCGAGCATATTTTATCACTCTTAAATACGGAATACAGCTATATGTAGCTTTACTCCCCAGTTGTAACCAAGTAGTGCTGTCTAAAGATACCATAAATAACTTAGATTGAGAGTATGTTTATTTCGTGAACGACATATTATCAAGATGTGATCAAGCTTAATGATAATTTCAGTTTGTATGGGTCTAATAGTGATTTATTTAAAATCTTAATGTGATTGCTTTGATATTTCATAATGTTAGATATTGAAGTGATCCACTCATTGAGATTTTGTAAGCTATTTAATCTTTTGTAACAAGCTAACACCAATGCAAGTGTTTGATTGGTGATTAGACCTAAGGACCATGTCAAGTACATGGTTGAGAAATACCTTGTAACATGGTCAAAAAATAAAGCTATAAAGGTATGATAAGAATAGGTATGAATCTCGTATTTGTTATGATACAAAATAAAATTGATTTTGAATGCTTGACATTATAATGATTATTTCTATATCCTATACTCATTGAGACGATGACTATTCTTAGGGGGGAAGTATGTCACATACCATTTCAATTTGCCTAGTTCAAATACTTAATTAATAGTTATTTAATAGCAAACAATTACGAAAGAGAGTTTGATTATGTTAAGTATCTTTTCAAATACAAATAGGAATGATTTTAAGAATAACAACAATATTAAACTACGATAGGAAAGTTAATGATATTTAAATGTCAAAAATAAAGAATGATTACGATGATGACTAATTATGTGTTTTGTCCCATAAGTACAACAAGAACTATTGACACTCTCTCTTTCTCCAAATATTCTAAGTATGGCTCAAGGATTTGTTTAGTGGTAATTGTAAATGTAAACAAACTGAGTTTTATAATCATGGCTAAATATTGTCAAAGAATTTTAATATATACATGGATTGCAATTGCTATTTAATTTACTTTCTTCTTGACGTATATATGTAATGTCCACTTTCTAGCTAGTGGTTCGAGGGGCAGGGTTAGCCTATTACTATGGTTCCCGTAGGCTAACAGGATGATTAGGGGACCTTTCTGAGGGGATTCAGGACTTGCTATTTGCTACTTACTATTTATAGTAAGTAAGATCAGGGTTAGTGACAACACACCTATAGTTGGTATGGTTATAGGACACCCTCGGGAGATCATTGCTAGTACATGGCCAAGAGTTATTGAATTATTAAGTCGCATTTCTTTAATAATAATCTATTATTAGAGTGACTTAGTGATTTAATATTATGAAGTGATAAAGTGACTTTATTAAATAAATACCTTTAAGTCACTTTATAATTATTTAAGTGAAAGGGAGGGGCGCTTGGAGACATGAAATAAAATATTAAATTAATATGCCTTGTGAAGTTGGCATGGGTTTTCAAGTGGAGAAATTGATATTTTATTTGGTCAAAAGCAAAACCTTAAACTTGGCGTGGCTTTTTGGGAAAGTATAAGGAAAGAAAAGAAGCTTCTTTTCATATTATCCAAGTTTACATTCAAACACAGGAAACTGAGCACAAGGTTGTAGGTATGGAATTTTCAGCTGATTTGAGGACGAAATCCCTCGGTTAGGACAGGATTTGCAAGCATGAGAGACCGTCTAAGGGTTCTAGTATGGATGGCTTCTGATCGATTTACTTAGCATTTACTTCAATAAAACAGAGGCATTTAGCACTTGTAGGCACGTGGGAGCTTGAGAGCTTCAAATCTTCACACAGGGCGTGATACTTCTCCAAATAAGGCCATTCCAGGCTTAATCTCTTGCATCTATCATGGCGCCCAGGTTAGCTAAGCACACAAGGAACTAAATGGCATATTTGGGAGTTTCCATTTGGCACGTGCAAACTAGGAACAAGTCGTACAAACCAGCAAAAGGCCGTACAAATCAGCAAGGGATTTAAAGCAAAGTGTTTGGGGTTTGAGGTTACAAATCCACTATCTTGAGGCATCTAGCTTCAATCACTTCATCAGCATCAAAAACCAATTGAAAAACGAGCAACCTAAAGCATGCCATTCTTGCATCCAATTGTCGTGATTGTCGTGACTGCCATGTAAAAACCCAGGTTCCAAATTATTACTTTTTGCCTTATGGGTATTGTCTTATTATGTTATGAATAAATAAAGACTATTGGGTTATCATTTATTCATGCTTTTTCCCTTCAGTTATTGTTTTATATCAATTCTTGAAAATTATCGGCACTACTGCGCGACAGCACAAAAAAACAAAAATATCAAATTTTAATAGAAAAGCCTAGAGTTAGTTTGGAAACCCCAAGGGGACATTTTAATATATTAGCTTGAAAGCCACAGCCATACAATAAAAGCTACACCTATCAGCTTTCATTGTTCATTCAGCAAGAAGTTTAAGAATAATAATTAAAAAAATTACATCAAGCAATGCTTTGCTTGGCTGCAATAATTGGATGGGATGTTAGAACCAAAGGAAAATAACAAAACAATAGGGCAGTTTGATTTAAATATGTTTCATTTACACAATACTGTTGCCCCACAAAGACACGTTAGTGGAATACTGGGAACACTATAATAAGTTTCTATATATTTTATACCTATTTTAGGGCAAGATGAAACAAACCTACTTAACATGTCCTTTAATAATCTATTTCCTGCATAATCAAAGACTACTTGGAATTATGCATGGGCAACAAGGCAATGTTATTGTTACCTGATTTTTTGAAATATCAAAGGAAAAAAAAAGGAGAGAAAATATGTTTTGCAAAATCAGCAAAGCATTACAAAGTCAAAGAAAGTCAAAGTCGAAGGATAAGGATTACAAATATCTTATCTACAAAGGATAAGGATGACAACACAGAGGATAAAGATTACGAATATCTTATTCACAAAGGATAAGATTGACAACTCATAAAGCAAAAAGGTGAATCTTATCCACAAAGGACAAGGATGATAACTCATAGGAAAAATATCTAAAGTCAACACGACTTTTTGATTTTAGGCTCTCAAAATCTATAAATAAGAGGCCTATGTTTGTTGCAAAGCATTGAAAATGTTTATTGTGACAAAGTGGCATTCGGTCTTTTAATTTTTTCAGTCAAAATCAGGTCTTTACTTTTGTAGTTTTCTTCACTGATTGCATCTTTGACCTTATTTCACTCTGAAATAATGGTTGATTGTATGCTTGTGATGTAATATTTTACTATTTTTCCAAAAACCAGTCATTCTAGCAGCCTTCAATGATTCAAAGATCAGTATTTTTGCCTCTATTTGTTTCAATTTTCTCCATGTATGAAAGAAAGCAGGTATTATTGTGAGTTCTATGACTCCTTGATCACTGCTGTTCTAAGTTTACCTCTCAATTGTTGTTGCAAATTACTGTGTGAACCTTTAGATTGAAATTCATAAGTTGTGTTGCTGAAAGGGAGTAGAAACCTGCTCTATTTGGTGTATCACCTTCATTTTTTGTTTTAGATTTAGACTATCAAATCTTTCTCATCTCTTTTCCCAGCAAGGTTCTTTAGTTTGAGTTAGTTTTTAGGTGATTTACCAAGGGGAAGCCACCCTTTAAAAGGAGGTTGACCTCAAGTTTCCTGAGTCCGACAACTCGAGAGGTCATCCCATGTTTCACAAGATAGCTGGATTCAAGATTCAGCAAGGTCAATATTCCAGGTGATAACAGTTATATTTGATGTTCCACCAAGTTTGATGGACAGGAATGTTGCAACAGCTAGAAATCCCATCAAATATCTAGGAATGATTATATGCTTGCTGAAGTAAAAAGAAAGAGGCTACAGCCGCTGCAAAATATGGCTGCTATGCTGCAATTTTGCAAGAAACTGATGCTTATGGATATTTTCCTTCATGAGGCCACTGAGTTCAGGCATAGATTTTTCAATAGTGGTCCTGGATCTACCAAATCGATTACTCCCTTCTTTCAACCCATCAAAGACATTGGAGGTGTTAAGCACCATTTGGATAGTATTGATTCCTATTGGAATGGAGACAAGTCTTTGAGGCATTGTCCATCCTTGCAATGCACTACAGCTAGGGCTCCTCACCACCTTGGTTCTCACTCTAAGGGTTGTGGCTCTATCTCTTCTCAAATTTATGGACCCTCTCAAACCACTGTTCCACGGCATATATCTCAAGGGAAAGCTCACATTACCAGTTTTTTCCCTTGCTACAAACCTTTATTTGGCTTCAAATGTTAGGAGAGACTGAACACAAAATTGACAACCTCCTAGGATTGTGCAACCAAACTCCCTCTGCCCCGGACTCTCCCAGTTGGTCTTCATTGTTGGTTGAGAAATTTATATACCTTGAGGATATGCAAAATTGTGATTTCAGCCACAGTGTGTGAGTATGATACTCTCCTAATTTAGGGAAGGCTCCCCCTTTTCTACTACCTAACTAAAACTAATATGGGTATGACAACAACCTTTCCTCTTTTTTCAGGAAAGATTATATTATTTTCTCCTCACAGAAAAGTAACGACAACCTTTAAGAAAACTATTACAGCAATTTGAAATGAAATCGAGAGAGAGGAAATGAAGCTTCCTGAAAGCACAAAGACTTCCGTCACCTCCTCCAGGACAAGAAAACAATCACCCAACACAAAGACTTGAGTATCTGAAATCCTATTTACCCTTTTTAGAACGATAACCTAAGAACAATATACAACATATAACAACACAAAGTCTGCAAGTATGGTGCACCTATGAATTAATTTAAATGGGAATTACTACAAGCACAAAGACTTGCAATTCTCCTCAATTCCTAATCACAAATTACTAATTCAATCTTCAATATTTCCAGCACAAAGTCTGAAATATTTAGTGTGAAGCTATCTTCAACGATCTTCTACAACCTTCAAATAATCACAAGGAAATGCCCCAAAATGACACAAGAACACAATGGATACAAAATAGGACTTCAACACAAAGTCTGAAATTTCAACTCCTTGATATTACTTGAAAAAGAACAATTTATAACTATAAACCTCAAAGTCTTTATAAGTACAAAATTCTGCAGAATTTACTTGCTTGCCAAAAGATGATTTTACAATAGACCCCCTCTAGTATATATAGGAGAGGAGTCTTGAGAAAAAGGTGGGAGGATCCCAACTAACTTGAGAAGTTCTCTCAACCACCATGACTTATTCCAACTACAGTCCTAATCTAACCCAACCTGTAGTTGCCTTACATGTAATTACATTTTACAAAAATGCAAGTGAAAGAAACACTTGCAATTACAGAATTTGTTTTTACATGTAACTTGTCGAAAACAAAATACATAAAATAAAGATAAAGTATCATAAGACACTTTTTATTCCATTTCATTTTTGGCTTTGAAGGACTAGAAATTGTTGATAGTTCTTTGCAACTCATCAGGATCAGGACCCAATGTATTCTTAGCAACCACAACAGTCTTAAGAATCACATCAAAATACCTCACTGTTGCTTCTCTGTGTTCTTCAAGGACAGTTTGCATTTTATCAAAGATCATTTGATGATTTACAAACCTATGGATCGAATCCACAGTAAATTGCTCTGACTCTAGCTCCTGGCGAAGATTTAATGTCATTTTGGCAATAACCACATCTGCTGCACGCAACTCTCCTTCATGACTTAGAATCTTGCAAGACATTTTATCAAAACTAGAAAGTATGTCTTGCTCAACTTCGCCACTCATTTCAAGTGTAGCCTGAACATCTTTGATGAGGTCTTCAACAACTAATGACTTGTTTGTCATAAGTTCTTCAAATTCTATATAATTTTCTCTGCCAAATATTATCATATTGTTGCACAAAATTTCCAGCTTGATTTGATCCATCTCATGCCAGATCTTCAAGTCTTTTTCAATTGAATTCAGAATTTGCTTGAAAGCTTCCAAAGTCCGATTCATCTTAACTTTTGCTGCTCTAACAGTGCTCAAAACATGCAATGCCTTCTCAATCACTTGAGTACCTTGATGAATCAGCTGATCTACCCAAGAATCAACTGCCTTGGCCTTTTGGGCAACCTTCTCCAATTGCCTAACCGATTCTTCAGATGTAGAAGAAGTTAATGTATTAACTTGCTCTGAAGAATTCATTATTTTTTGAATCACCGTGATGAGCTGTAAATTCTTCTCTTTGAGCTCACTCTTCTTTGCCAGTAACTCATCATACTTTTGAACTAATGAAGCTATTGAATTTGTGGCATCATGCATGAGACCAGAATGTGTTTGTTTACCAAGTTCAATCCTGGTAAGCCTGTAATCTGATAGCTGCATTTCTTCAAGTGGCTTCTCAACCAATGGCTCAACTACTTCTGCATATTTCATTTTGTTTTCATCTACCACCACCTGCAAGACTTTCTTCACCTTCTTAGCAATTCTGGACTTCGGTTTTGCAAGCTGTTGAAAATCAAAAATATCAGGAGAAATCTCTTGCTTCTTCCTTTTGGGTGTAATTGAACTCAGCCATGGGGGTAGTTCTAATGAGTTCACATTGGAGACAGCAACTGTGGTTTCTGAAGAAACAGGCTCTACCTGTACCATAGTTGCCACCTTAGGAGAAGTTTTTGTCTTAATAGCAACAGGCCTTTGCTTAGGTGTTAACACATGACTTACTTCTGCCATGTACTTATCAAAACTCAAAGCAGAAGTATCGACCTCAGGAAAAGGAACATTGGACATGGCCACATAGGAGGGACTAACATCAAAAATTCTCTCTAGATCTCCATGAGAAGTTTCAGTAGGTAACTCCATACTAGCACCAACGGATGTACTAGGTTCCACAGGATCCACGAATATAGTGGAGAAAGAATCCACATCCGTGTCAATATCCATGGACATTTGAGGAATGACTGTATGAGGAGAATCTGAGACTACTGAAGGGGGCGATTCTACTGTATTCTCCTCACAGGTATCATTCTCAGCATCAACAACATGAATCTGCATCTGTGATGTTTCCTTTCCTTTCAACGACACTTCTGGTGGAGGAATAACCAAAGCTCTGCTAACCCTTAACTTGATCCTCGTACCAGAAGAAGAAACACCTTCTATAGACTTGACTCTAATTTCAGACCTTTGCCCAACTGGCCCAACCAAATCATTTTCTGCTTCACCTTTGATCTTGATGATCTTGACATTATTATCCTTCAACCAAGCATTAGTATTAGCGAGGATGGGCTGAAATATGTCAATGATAGAGTCACACTCCTTTTTGGACCATTGTGGAGAAGGAAGAGAAGCTTCTGCAACTCTTTGCTCAATGTACTCTCGATCTAGGATTTCTCCATCATCCACCATCCCTTCCGAGATTCTGTTTAAATTAAGATCCACGATCTGCTCCAAGGTAAGCCTACTATAGTCCATTCTTCTTATTTCCTCTTCGGTACGGAGATCAACCTAGATATCTTTGAGGCGATGAACATGAGCAAAGGCTCTCTTGATTTTATCTTTCATCCCTCAATAATCAAAATCTTTCCTTGCGATGAACTTCTTCAACTTGATTTCTTGAAGCTCACCTTCCATTGCCTTGGCTCTCTGAGAAGTGTTCAAAGAATATCGACCAATCTGCAATGGATTGTGTGAAGAAATATTGATACCCAACTTGTGATTGGCAAGTTGTACAACATGAACCACCATTAACTGTCTCACCAACTCCATCTGAAAAATTCTATCAGTGGGATATCGGGGTAAGATGTGTGGTTGTCCCTCAAAACATCCAACCCTCATGTAAGTGAAAGTAGGGAACTGTAGGAACAAAAACCATACTCATTCACTTTTTTCCATGTCGCTTCGGAGACTCTTCTATTCTTGAGTGATTTATCAGAAAAACACATGAAGTGACCAAAGAAAGCATCCTGCACTCTTTTGTAATGAAGCCTACTAGGCTTTAGAGTCGCCTGATCATAGTATTCCCACACTAGCACCAATGACCTGTTACCTTTGGTTGAAAGACCAGGAAACTGTCTAAGTGACGCAGCAATATACACCAAGAATGAATTCATATAAAAAGTGAAGGTAGTGGGAACTTGTGCCAATTGCCTACACAAGTTATCACTGATTAACTATCCCCAGAAAACATGAGATTGCCCTTTCCTCATAACCACGATGTATTTGTACATCCAAATTTCAAACACATTAGAGTGTTTTAAACCTGCTATCCTACTGAGAAGAGTGATCATATCACTTACTTCCTCAATGAAGTCAGAATGATATAACTTAGGCCATCTGGAAAAACAAGTCCAAGGAGTCTTCAACCACTTAGTATTAATATGTCTAATGCAATCCAATCTTCTCTGATTGTAGTGATCTGTAGCACTCTTCATTATGATTTCAGCATACAAAGGGGCTGCGGAAACTTTGAAGATCTTTTTCGGTTGTTTCTGCATCCAAACTTATTATGACATTCCCATCTTCATCCCTGATTGTCTTTGTTTCTTGATCAAAATGAGCAGCACATGCAAGCACAAATTCAGGTTCTAAAGCGGCCATTGGGAATGAAGAAACCAAATGAATATAACTATTGAGAAGCAACTGCATCCCATGAGTCGGTGAACCCTTCGATCTTTCCAAAAACTCAGACATATCAACATGCCTAATCTCGGTATCTCTAATCTCATCAATGAGAGAAACCACCTGAGAGGGAGCAATCTCATTCAGATATTTGTCATAATTAGACTTCATTTTCTTGTTTGGAGGTGATGCTGGCTCTTCTGTCATCAAACAAGAATCTGAAATACTGTGATGAAAACTCATAAGAGTAAGAACATCTTTAGTGATTGTTGGTGATTCCATGATGCCAAATCCTTAAAAATCAATGCTTCCAACAAAACTTGCATGAATATTTAACTTGCAACAACTTGGAATGACTCAAAGATGCTTTGCAGATATGCTTTGGACAGCAATGGGAAAGAAATTGAATCTGGGGAGATCATTGGCAAGCTTTACTTGTAATCAGGTCTCTAAGACCCAATTGCAAGCAATGAGTATTTTTCAACAATGGATACTTGTAGTCGGATCTTAGAGACCCGATTACAAGTAACTAAATGATGTAATGAAAGCATTTTGAAAAAGCTTTTTGAACATAAGGTATGGCGGATAGAAACCAAGTAGGTTGCTAAGTGTGACAAAAACCTCTTTCTTGCAATTAGATCTCTAAGACTCGATTACAAGTACGCAAGAGGAGTTTATAAATGTATGTCTCCTACTTGCAGTCGGGTCTTAGACATTCGACTGCAAGTATACATTAAGGAGTTTCAAATGATTTACTTACAAACGCATTACTTGCAAGTAACTAGGGTGACGCCAAAAATGAAGGTGAATGCAAGCCAAAAGCCATTTTAATGAAATAAGCATCTGAAAATAAAGGTTTAAACCCCATCAAAAACAACAAAAGAAAAACAAAGAAACAAAACATACCTGGAAGAAAGGAATCACTCAACTTTGGTAAGATCAAATCGACACTTATAAGTGACAAGGGATGAAGACTCCTCTTTGAATGCAATAAGCTTAAAAATAAATGGTCTCCTCCAAAAATGCAGATTTAAGAGGAAGAAGAATGAGCTTCACACCACTACTTGACCAAGGTGGGTTTCACATATTCAAATGCATGTAACTTTGCAAATGCAAAAGAAAACCTTCAAGTTCGAAATCGAGTTTTTTGGGTGTAATTTCAAGTCATAACAATTCACTTACTTGAAATCGGATCTTTAAGGCTTGATTGCAAGGTCTTTAAGGCTTGATTGCAAGTCATATAAAAACATAAAAACCACTCACTTGAAGTCGGGTCTTTAAGACCCAATTACAAGTGACTTCAAAACATCAAAAAAGTAACTTAACTTGAAATCAAGTTTCTAAGGCCCAATTGCAAGTTAAAACATAACTTGCACTTAGCTTCTCAAGACCCTCAACTTGCAATGAAGACTTCAAAACCCGATCTAGAAAAGAAGAGGCAGAAAACATGACCAAAAAGACATCTAAACTAAAACAAAAAGGACCAAAACTGCCTAAGAGCTTAAAGATTATACAAAGCACGATTTTCTCTTGAAAAAGGTGCATTATATAAACCATAATAGGAATTTTTAAAGAAAAATTTGTGTAGGTTGTCCAATTTTTGCTTTACAAAAACTGACGACAACATTCATCTATTTCTATTGTTTTGCAAAGTCTTCCCCAATGTCTGTTTATAATTGTACTAATTTGGGGGTGGGTTATTGTTTTTAGGTTAACCCACACGTGCATATTTTTCCAGCTTTTCTTGCTTATTTGTTTTGCTACGTGTTGTCTAGTGCCTCTTTTGCCCTATTCCATTGCTATTGTACCTAATGTATGTTTCAATCCCCTCGATTTGTTTTTGGTCATTTGTGGACATTAAAATTATTCTTTTCTTTTTTTATGAACTTTGCAAACTTGTGGTCAAACTTCGTAAAACTAAGGTCATGATTTTCAACATCACCAAACATCTTTCCAAATTCCAATTCTTTTACTAGGTAGAAACCTTGGAGGCCACGTCTAGTTACACATACTTGGGGGTTCAATTTTTTGGTCTCTCCTTCAGGTTCAACATGAAGCCTGCCTCACATTCGTGTCTTTGCAAGGAATATGCCTCTCTCTATCTTGGAATAGTGTTTCTAAATCCACTTCCAAGATATCTCTTCAAATAAACATCCTTTCAACACCATTATCAACCCTATTGTTTTGTACGACTGAGGTTTCGAGGCCTAGCCTAGGATTAATTGATTGGGCCCATAATGAGAGGATCTAGACTCAATTGCAAGGAAAATATTCCTCAAAGCGTTGTCTAGGCTAAGTTTGTTGCCCAACCACAGCATCTCAAGACTATCTTCTAGCTTACTTTCTACATACACACTCAAATCCATGGGAGATTTTGCTTTTGATCATGATAGACATCCGTACTTAGCTCTTTATTCTTCTAAGAAGATTGCTTCATTTGGCCCAATTCAGCACCGTCGTTGTTGGCGCTCTAAGACTAGCACGCTTCTTTGCTCTATTGGCATCTCTATTGATAAACTACCTCCTTTCATGTGTTCCTTGGATGTTCCTCCTCAACTCCTTTGAAACCCCAAAGCTACTTGTAGGCACATCTACAAACAGTATCCAACTCACCTAGTCCTCCACTCCTATGCCACTTGACTCTTTTCTTTTGCATTTTACATTGAGCATTTCTTACATGTGGACAATGGTATATTATGTTATCCTCGCTATCTCCAACCGCATTGGTCACATAGCTTGAGGTTTCCCCTTGGCCAAAAGAGGGTTTGCTCCCACTAACCATGGGTACAGATAGACCATCATATTCCTTGCCCTAAACAGACTTGTCATCTTTGCTCCCTCTAGGAGATGGAGACTAAAGAGCATTTCACCTTTAGATGCTGCATTTACTATAAGATCTGAGGGAGATATTACTATATCTATAGGGAATCAAGCAACAATCTCTCTACTTTCTTTAGGTATTTGGACCAATGGAGTTTGGCTTTGTCTTTGGGAGGCTATCACCCTTCAAACTGAAACTATTACATGAGATCTCTTGGGATTATAGAGCCCCCAAGTTGATAACCTCCTTCAACCACATCCAAGAGCCCAACAACTCTAAAGGACATTTCAATATTACTACTTCTCTTATTGATGCCAATAGACCTAAGAGATAGGATCTCTCACAACTTCTACCTCAACATGTTCCCCCTCAACATTATGTCATGTTTCTTCCTAATGGCACAATCCAACTTCTTATAATTGGCATTGATATACTCCTCTCCAACCAACCCCAACCACAAGAGTAGACACACATTACGAGTTTTTTCACTAATACAAGGGTTATTTTCACCTTATATGTTAGATGTAATCCTAGGCGGAGTATCTTGCTTAACACTCCCAATCCTCAAAACTCCCCAATGAGCATTATACAATCTTTTATCAATCACTTCACATTGATGATGGCACCAATGACTTCACCATTTCAAGTCCAACAAGTGATACTTGATGATCTCCGTTTGCTCTTTGGGGTTCTTGTTCCCCCTTCTTGGCTATACATACTAATTTTTTGGCTACTTGTGTTGATGATCCCTTGTTTTGTATTTATTTTCTTTTGGTATTCCCCTTTGTGGAGCCTTTCTAGGTTTCTCTTTGGGTTCTTACTCCCCCTTCTTGGCTATATGTACTAATTTTTTGGCCACTTGTGTTGGTGGTCCCTTGTTTTGTATTTTTGTTCTTTTGTTCTTCCCCTTTGTGGGGCGTTTCTAGGTTTCTCTTCCAAGAATTTTCTATTGTAAATTGTTGTTCTATTGACTCCAATTGACCTATTTTTGCTCATCCATGGACATTAATATAATTTCTTTCTTTCTTTTATTTTTTTTCAATGTCTGAAATGTGCACATCATAATAAATGAACCATAGAATAGGGACTTTAGGGTTTATAAAGCTAGGGTTAGGCTTTCATTGGGATTTTATAGTTAGGACTCATTAACTATTAAAAACGTATTTTTTGCATATTTTGAGAGGGGAGGGAAGATTGTTAAGATATAGCCCACTAGACTGATGGTTATTTCAATGTTTCTCTTAACAAGGGGTGTTGGATAAATGCCTTATAAACATCCTTAATGGGGAACAAATGTCTATGGGTTGTCCCCAATGTTTTGGGGGCATCTAGGGATGTTTCTTGTGTTTTCCTAATCCCTAAAATGTTGAGCTATGTCACAAAGTTTGTGTTTGCATTCAGCAAAGATAAAATTCAAATTAATTTCCACAAAGATAAATTTACCAAGAAAATTGTGATTAAATTCGACTAATAGAAATTTGTAATTTTTTAATATAAACAATTAATCCACAAATTTATCAAAATAAACAAACATTGGTAAATATATATATTAAATGTAATATATTAATAATTAAACATCTAAATTAAATACAATATTAAATTTTAGAAAGATAAAAACAACATAAAACAATGTTGATACATTTTAATGTATTGAATCATATAAAAATAAAATAGAAATAAAACAAAACATATCATCATGATTACATTGTCAATACAAAATAATATAATAGCTTGTCAAAAACAAATATATTATATTGTATTAATAATCCAAAACTATGGATGAAACACAATAATCTCCTGACAAGTGAAACACAATTCTTGCCTCTCAACAATGTTGAACACAAGTATGAAGTATGAATTGTGTAAAGCAAACACCAATACTTCAACAATGAGCAACCACCACAATTGCAATAATGAATTGGTCAATGAATATGTTTTCAATATGTACACAAAATACTCCATGTCTAGAGTTGTTGGGTAGAGTAGTTGCTAGGTTATGCTAAGTTCAATTAATGCATCAACAAAGAACTCAACTATGATGTGTATGATCCAAACCATCTGGTTTGATTAATGCATCAACGGCAACAAGAATGAGTGACAGATTGTCGAGACTCCAAAAAACATGAAAAAACTTGATAGAAAATGCATTTTTAAATATATTTTAATCAAAAAGTAGGTACTTTTCCACACAAATTTAGGGCAAACTAATACACTTTTTTAATATTTTCTTGAAGTTAATAGATTTCAAATTTTTTGCTCAAAATTTGTCAAACCCTATGACATAGATGTTGGGTATGCAAAGAACAAACCATAGACATTAGGGACTTGTTCCATATTTAAACACTCAAATTCAAACACAAACATTTAATTTGTTTATATTCTAATAGAAAACCTATTATATTCATTGTTCACTATCTTCTTTTATAAGTTCACGTTAAAACCCCCATTCATGAATAAGTATATAAAATATGGGTCAATGAAGATTTACTTGAAACTATGCAATTGAATCCCAATAAATCGCCACATAAGTTGATACATTGCAAATAAACCACTTACATGAAAAGATATGAATTATTCATGTTCTATAGTTTAAAAATATGATTTAGAAATGTGTATCATTCAATAATAGTTATTTGAAGATTTGGTTTACTAGAATGAACACAACTTCCTATGAATTATGAACTCCACTGTGGTTTAAAGATATGATTTATCAATTTGTATCATCAAATAATACTTATTACAAGTTTTTGGTTTACTGGAATGAACACATCTTCTTATGAATATGAACTCTTAAACATATTATAATGAAGTAAATGCATTTTACTTCAGACTTAGAAAACGTGATATTCCTCATTAAATGCACTCTTACATATATTACCATTGAAAAGATGAAAAGTACCTTTAGATTATCTCCAAATGACAACAAAATCAAAATATCAACGATTAGAAAGTTTCAACATAAAAATAACATTCCAACAAAATATACCTGCCGCAAGTTCTGTGAAGCTGCCCTAAATGTCCGTGCAGCTACAAGCTTGGAGTATATTGATTCAGTGAGTGTCTCACCAGTTTTGTAGTGCTTAGCAATACCCATGAGTGTATCCCTGTAGGTGAAAAAGTTGGAAGAAAAGGTATTCAATGTATGCAACCTAAAATTGTTTACAAAGAAAGAAGTATTCATCATAACTAGACCTAATCTACTTAAGCATTCCTGCCACCTGATCTATCTAATTGTAGTTTGCAGTACTTATAGAAAAATCTATAACTCGTTAAAATAATCAACTGCACCATCATCACTGGTCAAGTCAAATTAACAAACTATCATGAATATCTTTTCTAACATCGAAAAAATTCAACCTAGTTATATAATTTATTAACAATTTGATGATAGGTTTATAGTCTATACAGGCTTACTTGAATGTCAAAACAATCATATTACTAAAATTCAAGTAAAATTACAACTTCTGCTGCTTCTGCTCTGACCTGAACCACATTATAATAACTCAAAAACAGTTCCATTTTCCCATACTCTATAAGGTTTTACATCCACAATCAAAGGAAAGTGGACATAAATGCATAAATAGCCAATAACATCTTTGAACTCATAGTTTATTGAATGGATTTCAAACATTATAGGAAATATCATGGTACAACCCTCTAAAAATAGCCTACAAATGCCCACTTAGCCATGAGAAACTGCTAAGGGGAACCAGATATATTATGTCCAATTCAACTGCATTTTATTTTCTTAAGTACTTGCTAGATAAAGGTAACCACAACTACTACTACTGCCCATAAATAACCCTTCATTTTTTCTCATTTGCTAATCCCTTTAATATTAAGGTTTGCAACATGATTCATATGCTCGACTTGACCACGAACAATATCCAGCTTCCTTGACAATCAAAAAGGATATCATGTCAACAAAGCAATACCGTTTTCCTTGCCATCCAGCAGCATAAGAAACCAACACACTAAACACTGGCAGGAATTAACAGCAAAACCTAAGATATCTAATGACAAATCTTTAACTTTAAATCTTAACTTTCTAATACTGTTGAGCAATGTAGATAGAACATTTTTTATGCCAATCACAGTGTGTGTGTTCGAGACAACTAGAAGCAATTCCAGCTAAATTTAGAAAAGGATAAACACAATGAATGCAAGATAAAACAAAATGAGTGCATACTAAAAGGAAGTCGTGGCTGATGTATGGTTTCATAATCATTAGAGAAGCAACTTATAAGCTCCAAGGTCTTGTTTGCAAGAATCTATCAGTTGGTAGAAAGCACAAATTTTCAAAAACAAAACAATGTTGTCATCTTTCTATTCAAAGGAGAAAACTAAGATATTGTGTTGCAGACTATAATCCCTAAAAGAGCAAGGATCTACACAAATACTTCAAAATCAACATGAAAATAATTTTAAGAAATTCATGTAACTGACTTTTCTGCAGTGTATGAAATTATGTGATGATGAGTGAGCTAGGGAGCTCTACAATGAATGGTTCATCAGGCACAACACTTGCTGAAGGTTTCACACATGGGGTAGCAAGCTAAGTTAGCTTGACTATTGGGGAAGCTCCATTGTTAAGCACACTTGAGCCGCTGTAGTACTGGAATGGGTGACTTCTCACAAAGTACTGATGCTTCACCCTTGTGAGCATCACCTAGATGCACTGAGTGCTAAGTGGACCTTTCATGGTCATGAGTGGGGTTATAGGGACCACTACTCATGAAATATGGTTTGATCAAGATTGAATCAAAACTACACAATTCAAAATTATCACATAGCTAAAAAATTGCCAAGAAAACTATGTAATGGCAACAGCACATAAAGCTATCTCATTATTGTGTTAAGTGTGACAATTCTACCTCAGGCTTCCAGCAATGTGCAGGGACACTAATTAACATAGCTCAATAATGAATGTCAAAGACTGACCAAACTATTTGCCTTTCACGGAAATAAAAGTGAATGGCGGATAGGTGTAAGAAAAAATAGCAAAGCTTGTGTGTACGTAAGCATCAGTCAAGAATCTAGGCCAGAACTCACCAACCATACACATCATTAACAATCACCTTCATGGCTTTAGGTTTGACTTTGTTATCCTCTGTTAAGTCTACATTTTCAAGTTCTTTTGACACCTATTGATATCCATTTCTTGATTAACCAGCAAACTTTATCTATTCTTAGATTCCCACACTTAGAATGGCAATGAAGCATACACAACTTAAATTTCATTTAAGTGATTTAAATTTTCACTTACATTTAGGTAATTTTCATCACATGAATCAAATGATCACTCAAAAGTAAAAACCAGATGACAATAAAGAACCATTCCGTTCAGTTTGAAGTTTACCTAGAAGCAAAATCATATTCCTTAAGTAAACATTCAAGCAACTCATAAACACTCCATGTCACCAGTGAATTTCACTTAAATTCAGTGATTTTAATTTTCTACCACATATAGGAAATTTTTCATATATGACTTGAATGAAAATTCAAAAGTCATAACAAACAGCCAGCATGATGACAACAAAGAACCATATTATTGACTTATAAGTTTACCTAGCAGAGAAATCATACTCCATAATTACACATTCAAGAACCTAAGGGATAAAAATCATCTCCTGCTTTCTCAAGAAGATTCAAAAGTCATAACAAACAGCCAGCATGATGACAACAAAGAACCATATTATTGACTTATAAGTTTACCTAGCAGAGAAATCATACTCCATAATTACACATTCAAGAACATAAGGGATAAAAATCATCTCCTGCTTTCTCAAGAAGTTACTATGCTGAAGAATTGTCCAACCCCTTTGTGCCAAAATATTTTATATGAACTAGATAGTAAAGACCAATTACCTGTGGTAGCACCAGTTCTCCATGAACTGTGACGGAAGCTCAACTGCATCCCACTCTATACCTCGAATGCCTGCCACTAATCCTTCATCTTGTTTGGTAAGCATATGTTGTAGAGCATGCCCAAATTCATGGAATACAGTTTCAACCTAAATGCAATGCCAGAGGCATCATTAACATCATGAATCTGATATAAATATTATGATGCTTCCTAAAAGCCTTAGTTTCTTGCACAGTGTAAATATTGAGATAGATGTTATACTACTTTCACTATTGAAACTTAAATGAAATCTTGTTCTACAGAACAAAGAGAGATTATTTGGCTACTCTAAATCAACCAAAGCAAATTGGTAGGATAATGCTAAGAATTCAAATGATTCACTGATTCTGGAGTTTACTGAATATTAAAACTGTCAAATACATAACACATGGGCATACATGCATATGTTACTGAGTCATGGACTTCACCTCTCCTTTATTATTGAATCATAGGGAATCAAGAGGTAACATTTTCATGATTGAATAAATGCTATGAGTAGACGGAGAAATGTGTGGTGCAAATCTGATGTCTATGATATACTCGACACAAACACATCAAATAAGCTTAAGTGCCACAGGTAAAATGAAAGAATGATCCAACCCATCAATTTCTAAGCACACACAAGATGTCAATATACAATTTGTCACAAACTTCTAATCACTGGAATGTTAAGGTAGGCAATACAAACTAATTAGGATAAGTTTTCAACAACAATCCAGCCATTTTCTCCCCCATGCTCGGTACTTGCTTTGGGTTCATGCTATTAAGTTTAAATAAATTAGCTACAAATAAACTGTAAATGTTGAGTTGAACTACTGTTCTATTGTATCTATAGTAAACATGTGACTTTTAAACAAGCATATGATATTTCTAGTATCCTGAGTTCAACAGGAGTGTTGCATTTATGACTGTCAGAGTTCATGTAGTTTAGTACTTAGAAATTTAAACATCTATCCATCATTATCTAAATTATAGTATCTAAACAGAAGTTTTAATTCAACCTCCAGCAAGACAATCAAGACACATGAGTCAATATAAAGGTTAGTATAGTATGCAAATTAAATTTACAATAATGATGAACTAGAGAGCTTAACTCTCCAATTCACTTAATTTGACTTTGAATGTCTCCTTTTGACTCAAGATTTGTGAAAACATGACATTCATACTTACATAATTCATTATCTCAAACTTTCAAACTCAACTTAAGCCTACTATAATCATCACTGTGAAGATTAAATTCAACATGCCTCATACTCAAATAGTAATCCATATTTGAAAATATAAAAATCAATGAAAAAATAGTAAGCAATGTTCCACGTCTCCACACTTTCTCCATTCATGTTGTGTATAGAGATAGTTTTTGCAATATAGTATCAGCACAGCTTATGACCCCAAGGACCTTCGATCAAGTTCTAGCATGTGATCTAAGGAGAGAGAAGCTGATGGCAGAGAACCTTAGTTACGTTTAGGCCAGGGCCAGTGGCATCATCATCCACTTAGGGCCAATGCTAGATTAATATCCATCAAGCAGTTTGAGGACTAAGGAATATGTATCCCTCACAAAGTTATGATTGAGAAGCTGACCCCAAATTGAGAGACAGACCTCTAAGCTGAGTCCCCAAGAAGGTGGGAATAGTCAAGTTATCTGTAAGGCTTGCCTTCATAAAAAAGGAAAGTTCTTTAGAGCTACTAAAGGCCATAACTCTAATTTTGCTGACAATAACCACAAGATGGCAGAGCTCACAGAAGCAACAAATCTGAAAGGCCAACAAATTGTCTCTGCAATCCCTCAAGGATGGGACAGGAGGACCACATCGTATCCAAAAAGCAGATAGCTTGGTCTCAAGCATCATGTTTCGGACAATTTTAAGTCTCCAGTTCCACCTATACTCGGAATGTTTTTAATCACCAATTTGCCAAAGAAAAGTGGATTCAGTCATTGAGAGAGTCTTAAAAACTTTATTGATAAAGATATGCAATAGTCTCCTAATACTTGCTTTCAGAAGTTTCATCTTTTTCCTCTGTTACCGGATCCTCCTGCAGACTGGCCGGATCTGGGTTCGGTTCAAACCAGATCCAGGTTAGGCTCGAATTCACCTGTGGATTCAGTTTGGAACCGGCAGAATGGGGTTGGGTTCATTTGGGAAGAACCCGAACAGGATCCGGGGGAACCTTGGCAAATCTGTCCATATTTCTTCTTTTTTAATTTTGTTTTGCTTTTCTTTTTAATTTTCCACCTTTTGGTGAAGCTGTGGGATATGGAGCTAGAAAAAATTAGCAGCAGCTATCCAGCCCCACAAATGCACCAGGACATGGATATGCCGCATCATGCCCCATACCATTCAAACACAATGAACCCGTGCAGAAAAGAACACAACTGACAGACCTGATGTTTTCTATTTTCGAGCACAAAGTACAGTGGTTTTTGGCAGGGAAAAAAATACAATCTTAAAGAGTTTATATATATTTGTTTAATATATTTAAAAAAATATTTTATAAACTGTTTATAAAATATTAACAATATAAACTATTTTTTTAATATATTAAACAAATATATATAAACTCTTTACTATTTTTTAAATATATATAAACTCTTTAATATTTTTTATTAAAGATTTTAATGGTGTATTAATAAAAAACATTAAAGAGTTCATATATATCAAAAAATTAAATTATAAAATAATTTTTAAACAAATAAAATAAAATAAATATTTAATAAATACAAATAAATTAGTTCTGAAGTAAAAATAATATATTTTGAACATATGAAAATAATTTTATTATATAAAAAAATCAATAAAATAAAATCATTTTTTTATAAATATACTAACTCAAAATTGATATTACATATATTTATATTAATGAAATAAAATTTTAATCAAGCAGGGAAGTCCAGTGAAAAGAGAATATGTCGTCTCTACAATCTCTCCCGACGGGCATGGCTAGGGTTTCCTACAACGGCTCGAGGAAGTTTTCTGCATTTGATAGATCTGTCGGTTGGTGGCGACGACCATAGTTTGCGGACTCGCCGTGGACTCGGCGGACTCGGGAGTCCGTTGGCCAGCCGAGTCGACTCACCATGAACTCGGGAGTCGAGTCCAAGAGAGTCCTGACCCAGGACTCTCCTATGCGGCTGGGAGTTAAAATGGGTTAAAAACCCATGTTTTTTTTCACTTTTTCTTTCATTTTAACATTCAACTTTGTGAATTTATAAACTTTGATGCTGTTATACATTGAAACTATGAGTATTTGATGACTATGAATGATTAAATTTCAATTATTGAGTGTTTGATGATCATATGACATGTGTAATATTTGAATTATGAGTGTTTGATAATCAAATTAGGCTCTTATGTTCTCTAAATGCATTCATTTGCTCTTGTTTCTTTGTAAAACTACGGTTTTTTCTTTTTTTGCCGAGTCCTAGCTGAGTCTTTTCCCGAGTCCCGAGTCTAAGTCATATTTTTGGGCTGTCGATTCCACGGCAAGTCCGAGTTTGCAAACTATGGCGACAACCATTCATGGATGTAGTGAAGAATGGAAGGCATTTTGCGAGAACGGATGAGGGAATGAATGCGATGGTACAGTATGGTTTGAAGCGCCCACAAAAACTTGCCGCCCGAAATCAGTTTGATTGGGCCTGTGTACCATGTGATGAAGGGAAGTTGAACGGGAGGAATGCTGGATGGATGGAGCGTGGGGATCAATCGTGGAGAATAGGTGAAGGATCAATGCGCCCAGACTTGGAGAAGGACTACAAACCTCTGCGTTGTGTGGATACCACTCCTTCTGTAGCTTTGGAAGGAGATTTAGCAAACGAAGTAGTGGAGAACGAAAAATATTTCACAGAGTTAGGGTTGATTGGTAGGTTCAAGGGTTTCTGGCCGGGCCTTGCAGAGCTTCATCGTTCGATATCTGAGACATGGCATCCAATTTTGGAGGGTGATGTACAAATATATCCCACTGCAAAAGGGTTCTTTGTTGTGGTTTTTGACAGTGAAAAGGATAGGAAAGTTATGCTTTGTGATTATCAATGGAGTTGGGAGGACAAACACATGCTCATGGTGAAACCATGGCATCCAGCATTCAACCAAACACAAAATCCTTTGGGTTGGTTCATCTTTGGATAAGGCTTCCTAACCTCATGTTACACTTCTGGTTTGATTTGTGCTTTGAAACCATAGGCAATACGCTAGGGAAATTTCTAGGAGTTGATGAGGGTTCACTTAATTTTTTGCACACTACATATGCTCGCAAACTGATAGAAATGGACATTACAAAAGATCTCCCTACGGCTATATCTTTAAAATAATTTGGAGGGAATTGGTTACAACTGCTTGACTATGAAGGGCTACCATTTCGATGTCGCAATTGCTTCAACACAAGACATATTGCTGAGCATTGTTCCAAGCGAAAACGGGTAAATCAAGGAACTTGGTGGAAAGAAGCCTCCCCCCATCATTATTCGGTGCAAAAAGAAGATCAGGCTGGAAAAGCCCCAGATAAGAACCCAATTTCTACAACTTCATGCGAACCCCCACAAAAGGAACAAGTGCATGCGGCGGGTATTTCAGCAAGGGTGGAACAGGGTATTGTTCCTAAAGGTGAGTTGGGCGGGAGGTTGAAGTGTTTGTGCCTGGCTTCTTCAAAGGGAAGTAGCATAATAGTTCAGGATATAGAAGAGCCTACATGGACAGAAGATCAAGAAGAATTGTGGCACAAAGTTCAGAGGAAAAAGGAGAAGAGGGATACCACTTTCAAAATGATTTTGCGCTCCCATAATAAACGGAAAAGTAGTAAATAGGCAGCAATAGGAGGTTTGAATTGTTTTGTTACAGGCTTTGTATTGTTCTCCAACTGTTAAGTGTGTTTAGATGTCAGGGAGGGGGGCATAAGTTGGGTAGTTTTGGTGGTGATTTTTCTTTTTAGTTGGAAGTTTCTTATGGATGTAATTGCTGGTTGTAATACTCTTCAGATCAATAAAAAATCTTGCAGGGTCTCCCTGCCTTTACCTATCAAATAAATAATAAATAAATAAAATTTTAATCAATATTTTAATTTAAATTCTATAAAATATTCAATAAATAATAATATAAATAATATAAGAATTATATAATTTGTATTTAAAATTATATAATATATTTTATTTTTTGAAAAATATGTAATTTTTTAACCATTTTCCTATACATTTAGTATTAAGATTTCTACATCTTTTAACAATTCAATATGTAAAACAAATAAAATACAATTAAAAGATGTATAAAGCCTTCACAATATTCATTGTGTTCAAGCATACTTATTCAAATCTAAATAAACTAGTTTTATGTCATGTCCCCGAAATTGGATACTAAGATAACAGAAACATATTTTAAAAATAATTTCGATACCATTATAATTATAATTGTCAAAGACATATATTATAATTATAATCATTAGACTATATATCGTAAATCCCCAAAATTATAAGTATTAGACAATGTTATGATATGGAATAGATAATATTCATTGTTATTTTGGTAAATACCATTTTTATATGATTTGATAACTAATATAAAATTAACGATAAAATTTAAATAAACATTGGAATATGAAGATAGATAATCGCAAATATCACCTTAAGGGATAATAAAGTATTATAAGGAAACAATGATAATAAACGATTAATACCTTGGAAGGAGGATAGCATAAATATTCTTTTAGAGATAATAAAGTCATCAAATAAATAAATCAATAATATTATTATCGGGTCCTCATCATGCTCCCAAATAAACAAGACAACAATATTATCGAGCCCTCAAAGGGATATGCAATACATCGCAAGAATAGTCAAAGGAGATAAAATAAGATTAAAACGTATTATCTTTAACCATTGATCGAGCCCAAGACAAAGGTGGTACGTGATAATCATCCTTCAAGGTTGAGCGCTAGCATCTAAAATGGAACGGGTGCCTCTGATCAAACAACACAACCAAACATAGACAGGTACAACTCGTCTCAAGCATAGATATAGAGGAGATAAACCAAGCATGATCATCATCGGGGCACACAGAAGGAGGCAAGGAGTAGGTGATGGGATCAAACACAAGCTTTCAGGTGATGTAACTTCACTTAGCATTAATAATCTAGCAATCCCAAACTTCAGATTTGATAGTCAATTAGCAAATGATTGATTGGATGAAATAGGCGTTGTAACTCCATTCTGCAATCTCTCAAATATACGAGCCAAATATTTTGTAGAGCCCCATCTGATTCCTGCCTTCACTACGTCTAAATCAAAGATCTTCTTGACCGATTAATTATAAACTCCTGTACATTCTATCTAGGCAAGGAACCTGAATATTAAAGATTGTGGCTAAATTATCTATGAATTCTGCCTTTTAGATAATGTTTGGCCTCATGGGTTATTTAGTAGATATATGTTTTTCCATTAATTCAAAATTGAATATACAAACTAATTGTGCTCATCTAATGGTTAGTGAAAGGATGTCTTTAATATCATCATAACCGTAAGAGCTCTAAGAATTGATTATGGTCTCCTAAAACATTATCATAGTTGTGTTGGCGTTTCAATTAGCACCTCTGGAGTGCTTATTGGAAACGGACAGCTATTGCAAGTGTGTTAGTACATGCTCTTCGGATTATAGAGAGGAAGATCTCTCTTTGCTGATTTTCTACTGTAAAAAAA
Source organism: Sequoiadendron giganteum (assembly GCA_007115665.2). NCBI lineage: Eukaryota > Viridiplantae > Streptophyta > Pinopsida > Cupressales > Cupressaceae > Sequoiadendron > Sequoiadendron giganteum. The sequence goes on along the minus strand of CM021109.1, from coordinate 570,488,672 downwards.
GGGTGTACTAAGATTCCTATCTTTTTTACTCAACGGCAGGACACAAGGGTGCATAAACCAATGCGCCGTAGCTAAGCCTTTTCTCTGGTTTCCGCAGATCTTAACTACGACTAACTAAGCTTCTAAACTATCCTACCTCCCCAAGATAAACAGAGCATGAGGGCGTAGGAGCGAAATGGATGGTTGGATCACTCGAATCCTCCATCTCAATGGAATATGGCCGAGGCTCTAAACCTTCGGATATATACCAAGATAGGGCTCGATACAAGTAAACACTCGTTACGGTAAACTAGATCTGAGACTTGCCAAGGAGGAGGAACCCCTATCTGAGGTGTAGGCTTGGAAACAGCTCACTGGAAACAACAAGGAACGATGGCCTGTCTAGCAGGATTCCCGAGGAGGTGACGACACCTGTCCAAAGTGTAGGCTACAAGACAAAACATTAAACAACATCAAACGATAATGATCGATGACAAAATATCCAAAGAGGTGACGACACCTGTCCAAGGAGGAGATTGAAACAATGCACTATTTAAAAACAAGACTTTGAATGGACTCAATTATTTAGATCAAGCAAGCATGCGCCATCTGATTTATTTCTTCAAGCTTCTCCAAAGAATTACAAAGGTCGGGACAGCAAAGGCACGAAATCATGCACAATTGCGATCAACCAACGAAACTCTCATCCAAGAGTGAATAGATATAAACAAGCTAACTCTGGCAACAATGGCGCAGCAATTTTGCTAGCAAATAAAGCTTAAACAAATAAAGAACCTAAGGCTCTTATTTATAGAAACTCAAAGGAGTAGGTAACCCTAAAATCTCCTTGAGTTAACAAACAGTTCTTGCCAATCAGCAAGATTTATTTCTATGTCTAAAAGTAGGTGAGCAAACAGTTAACTGGAAATCTACTTCAGTTAACTGAAACTAAACAAAAGTCAAACTGGAAATCTACCTCAGTTGACTGATACCTAACTAAAAGTGAACTTACAATTACATATGTGTCTCCAAATAGACATCCACCTTTTGAGGAGATCTGAGATCCACAAATTGTGGGAGTCAAATAGACATCCTAGATTAGTGGGATCTGACATGCATGATCTGTGGAGATCTGGAGTCAACTTGTAAAGGGGCATCAAGTTGACTTCAGTCATCATTAATGCTATTTGGAGGGTAGGACGTCCTTCCTTGGTGCTTTACACCTCTTCACCACTGGTCAACAAAGTCTCTATCCAGTCATTGACCTCTTCGGCCCCCGAGCAATTAATGTTTTTCAAAGTGACTATGTGGCGTCTAATCATTTCTTCACCCGTCGTAAGCTGCTGCTAATAGATTATGCATTGGTCAGCTGCTTCATCTAAATGGATAGATATGGCTGCAATTTTGGCTAACTTGCAACCATTGGGATCTTCAAGGAATGAAGATCGGATGACATCTTGGAACTGTGTCTGTACCGTTTCAAGCTCAACATATTCTCCTCCTTCTCGCTGATATTCTAACTCAGGGAAGCATATTACCAACGTTCTTGCGAAGTTGATAATATTGGCGACAAAGCGTCTATAGTCAATCAGCTCCACTGAATTGGCATCGTAGGCTCTCACCTTGTATGCCACCTGTTCTTTCCACTCAAAGACATGGTGTTTGTTCTCAGTGGTTGTAATTGATTCATATGCCTGTTGTAGATCAGCAAATGTCGCCTCCTCTCTTGGCCTTCTCTTGAGCTGCCTTTACATCTGACTACTGGATTTCTGATCTAAGTCCATGTGCTCTGTCTCTCAGCTGATATGCTTCTGCCAACACACACCGTCCTTTGATGACAAACTCATCCACTTGACGTCTCAAGTGTTTGCCGCATGTAATCAACTGATGATGGTTTCTTTCAGCTGGGAGATCCAATAGTCCTTGAGGCAAGGCCGAGGAGTTTGAAGTGTCATGTATCAAACTAGAAATGTACAACTTTAGCTGACGGATTTCAGCCTTCAAGGCTGCTTTGTCTTCTCCATCCTTTGTCATCCTTTCTTTGAGACTCACTGAGGCGATTCCAAGAAGGTCTGCCTCCACCTGTCGAGTGGTCTTTCCAAGGTTCACCTTTGAAAGCGTGAAATTCTCAACCCTCACATTATGTATATCTTTGTCTTCAGGTGGGGCAGCAGTCTCTATGATACCTCGTTCTCTGCATTCTTCTCTACATGTGTCTGCTTCTTCAACTTCTTTGTCGGCATGTCTTGTGGGACATGGTGGAATTCAGAGAAGTCAAGCTGATAAGGTCTCTCCCTTTTCCTCCCAATTGAGCTTTCCAGCTAGATAGAATCTCGGCTAGGGAGGAGGAGCATAGGCCTCCTGAATGCTGGAAGAACGAGACTGTGCCGGAGTAATGCCTCGTGGTGGCGAGTCCAAATCAATAGGACTCTGCGACCTCTATGATGGTGATGAAGCTGGTGGCTCTGTTTCTATTACTGGCACCACTTCTGCTGCAACTTCTTCTACGATGGATTCCATCTCTGCAGCGATTATTTCAATCACTGATTCTGGTGTAGTTGCAGCGGTCTCAACTATCTCAGGTAAATTAGTGGCTGTCTCCACCTGTACCTCTTGTCGGCTTGTGCTGGCAATTCCTTTTCTCCCCCATGTGCTCCCTGACATCCGCATTCCTTCTGGAAGAAAGCTCATCTTCTTCTGTCTGGGTTTCCTCCTAGACGTGGAAGGTAGTGTAAACTGAACCGCTAGCAGCTCTGATCGGGGAAGTACTACCTTCCTTGTCCTTTTACTGTCCAGGTAGAGTTGACTGTGTCGAACTACTCTACCCGTTCTTTCCTCAATAGACGTACTCTCTTTCGCGTACCAGTCTACTTTGCCGAGTGGTTGTGAATCCACTAGACCCGTGAAGAAGGACGAAAGAATGACTTCTTCTTTGTCCTCAGATAAGCCCTCGATGTCCTCTAACATGAATTTTGCAATCTACGAGAGCTTGAATCTGCTATGGTTCCTTCTTCTTACTTCGAACTCATCCTCGTAGTTGACCCAAAAAATCCTCCATGAAAGGTTCATGTGATGATCTTTGCTCAAGGTGAGCTGCGAAGATGCCTCTCGGGTCATAGGATGGCCTCCTGTCGATGAGGTACTTGAGATTAAATCTCACTATTTCCTGGCTTATCAACCTTGCATCGGCTGCAGTCCTACATCTGTAGAATCCCATCTGAAAAGGAAAGTTTGCAGTAGTCTTTTTCTTTATGCGAAGGTAAGAGTGAACCTCGGCCAATTGCCTTAGGAATTCCATGAACACTACCCTATCTGAGGGGTAGCGTGGCATCATGGCAGGGTGGCCATTGTAGCCATACACGCGTATGTAGGTCAAAGTGGGGAATTGGATGAACCAATCCGCCCAGTCCACCATTGCTGCCTTAGCTACTGGTGAAATATGCACATGCATCTCATGGTCTAGCTCGTGCATGATGTGCATAGTAAAAGGGTCATTTATCTTTTTGAAGTGTCTTTCCGCTAGAGTGAACTCTAGGCGAGGAAAGTATTCTTGTACCTTTTGCACACCTAGGGTTCCCACAGTGTTCAGTGTTTTGAAATCGCCTTGGAAGGCTATCAGGTAGACCAGGTATGAACACATGTGGAAACGGTGCTCTTCTAGAAACCCGATGAATTGTTGGTGGAGTGTGTCACTGATCAGGGAGGCCCAGTCGTAACGTTCTTTCCTGCTGATTATTTTGCCAATAATGTAGAACATCCACGGCTGGAAGGATTTTCCCTCCTCTTGTCCAGTGACTCTGCTAAGTAGGGTGATTAACACTCCGTACTCATCTTTGAATTCTCCTCTACCAACCAATCTGGGCAAGCTGGTTCTCTTTGTTTTCAGCCAATGTTCAACCATTATAAGTGAACACTCATCCTTCGAAGCCTCGAACGCCTTTTTGCATTCTGTCACTGATATGACCTTCTTGGTAGGGCATGGTGGAATCGCAAAACAAGTCTCTATGTCCACCGGCTTCAAGCTATAAATCACCCTCCCGTCTACTGACAGGATCTCTCTTGTAGTCGGGTTGTAATGCTTTGTGCAAGCAGTTACAAGCTCAATGCTCTGTAAGGTAATCGGAATAGATGCAACTTGGAATAAACCGGATTCTTCAATGTTTTGCAACGTGATTTGGTTCATGCCCTCCAAGTCTTCAGAACTGACCTGTGGATTTTTCTGCCATAAGTTTGTGTCAGTCGTTTTCAGGTAATCATGGTATAAGACCGTTTTGGTCTTGTATTGTACCTGAGAGTATTGCATTCTGAAAACCTTGAATATTGACTGGGCACTTGACCTTGTTCTGACACTTTTTTGGAAATGCTAAAAATAGCCTCGCCGGGGGTAGTTTTTACGAAAAATTCTGAGACATGGGTTTTGTTGAGAATGATTTTCTAAACAAACCCAGATCGTCAGAAATTCGGAAAAATAAGTTTTTCTTTGACATGCAAAAGCCCTTTGGTGGCAAACGTAGCAGGGGCACCAGAAAGTGTTTTTTCTCAGAAAAATCTAACACATGGGTTTTGTTCGTGCTTCAGAGCTAAACAAACCCAGTTTGTCTGTTTTTCAATATTATGACTTTTTCCGAAAACCCTAAAAAATAGGGGCAACAAGGCTACTTTTTCTGGAAAAATCTACCATGTGGGTTTTGTTGAAAAAGCTGTGCTGATCATACCCAGTTGGCCAGATCTGTGATTATCTGTCGTTTCCTGTGACATGCAAAGAAATATAGACAAAAATAGAGGAAGTAGACAGAAGATGGATTGGAAATTATAAATTGCCACTTTGCAATAATCTGTCTCTGGAAGCAATCTTGGGGAAAGAATGTTTTTACTGCCAATGATCTTCAAAAATATTGAAGATCCGTCCAAAACCTCTGCCAGATCTTGAAAACGTGTTCTTGAGAGCTATTTGATGTTTTATCCTTCAACCTGCAAAAAGAATAATGAAGAATGGGACGCCTAGCATGAATATATGGTGATTAGGGTTAAGATCCACAAAGTATGGAAGATAACTCATGACTCAGGCCTGATTTGGAGTTCCAAAAGATGATTTCCACTGATTGTGGAGTGTTTGGTCTCTTTTTGGCTCCAAATTTGCTAACTCAAGTCAACAATTCTGCTTTGACTTCTTTTAGGTGTCCATTCTTGAAGTTGATCATTTTTTGTTCATTTTGCAAGCTGAAGTGCTCCCGTTTGATCTTTGATTCAGGCTACTCAGTTGATCTCTGGCAATGGTTGGCAGTTCTGTTGTTGAGGTGGGATCAACACGATGAGATATGCCTGAGAGGGATTAACTTAGAAAACTGAGTTTAGGCCTTCAGAAAGAAGGGCACCTTTCCTTGAGAGGGCCGTTTTGACAATGCCTTAGTCAATTTTCATTGACTGTTCTTTGTTTTGATCTTTTCAGACCCTCTTTGCTTTGATCTGACGTTTCTGATGTTAAATGAATCAGATGACTCTACTTGATGATGCATCGGGTAGCCAGCTCGGTCTTTCTCAGGATGACTGACTTCTCAGTTGAAGCTGGTAGGTTTAGGTCCTTCAAACTAAAGGGCGCCCCTGCTGGCTTTTGATTGAATTTCTTCATGCTATGAACTGCCTGACTTTGACTTCCTCCATCAGATGATTGATTTGTCGGAAGTTATTGCTGATAGTCTCACTGACGAGATAGGTCATAGCTGAGAAGGTTATCTTGGGAGGCAATGAAGATTTTGGTTGAATCTGGATGCCTTCAAGAAAGGGTGCCTTTCTTCAAGAGGGGCGCTTTTAGCCATGCCTTAGCCATTTTCTGGCTTATCTTTCCAGTTCTTCAATTTTGGCTTTTTCTGCTTGATCTCAACTCGTGATCGTTTGGTGTGTCTCATGGACTTGTTGTTAGATTGATCACGTAGCTGGGAGGAAGTTGGAAAGATATCATGTATAGAGTTGCTGCTTATGGATTCATCTGGTGCCTGTAACTGAGGGGCGCCCCTGGCAAGCAGGGGTGCTTTTGCCTTGAAGCTCTCTGATTTGGCATCTTTGTCGTTGATGGATCCTCCATACTTTGCTGACGGTTGGTCAATGATACCTGAATCAGATGATTTTGCTGATTGTTTCGTTGTCGAGCCAGCATGAGAGTGAAGAGGATGACTGAGTTGAAGATGCCAAATGATTTCATTTGCCCTCTGAGATCCAAGGGCGCCTTTCTTCAAGAGGGGCGCCTTTTCACCTTGTAGACTGTGTTTTGCCTTGGTAGACAAAACGTCCATCTTCCAGAGTTAGCCAAATTTTGGCCTTTTCCGTTTCGAGAATATCCTTCGTTGAAACAGCATCTTTTCATCCTTTTTTGCCATAGCTTCTTGGTTGAAGCTTTTGAGGTTTAGCTTTCAGTACCTGGTACTGGCCAATCTGCCATTAATGGCTGCGGAGCTCCTAACTTTGTTCCTGAAAAATAGAAATAGACCCACCAGAGTAAAACATGTATTTTGATAATTCTGACTTGATCAGTGTGATCGTGAAGGTAATTAACCCTATTAGAATTAATTTCAATCATTTCTGGGAAGGTCCTATTTTTAAGGGTTTCCTTAAAAATAGGGGCGTAAAACCCTAATTTTCATTTTTTCAGAATTTTAACCATAGGTTCCTTGACAGAAACCCACAAAGATTTCATATTTGGTTTGACCTAAAACATACTTTCGATGGCATTTTTACATTGTTTAGCTCAATTTAAGCAGAATGCCAAAAATTTCATTTTGGGTATAACAAGTTGTAATTGGCCTATGAAATGATTTGATAAGAATGGATAACGAATACAATTATATCAGAATGCTTAAAGATTGTCTTCTATGTGTTTGTAAGCCTACTAGGGTGGAAGGGCCTGAGACAGGTGGTGCCTATAAACCCCACTTAACAATCTGTTGTGGCCATGGAGGGGTGGGGGTCCCACTTAACAATCCGTTGCGGCCATGGAGGGGTGGTAGGCCCAAAACCCCTTAGAAGCTCTATTGACTTCCCCCAGTAGGTTAAGTGCTTTCTCGAGGTGAGGACGTGGGTAGAGAAAGCAAGTACAAGTGTTTCCACTAAGCACGCCATTCTGAGGATGGAATAGTCTTAGTTTGGACGTTCAACTCGGAGCCAAGGGGTGGGTTATCCTAAAAGGATGCTTGTGCCCTTGGGCTTAGATGGATAGCTTCAGGCAAATCTACCCATGCCACTCCTCATCTGTCTTCATTATTGCTTTGTGATTATGTTTGTATTCTTGGATATCTAGATCTTAATGCTAACAAATATGTTGCTAATATGTTGAATACAGGATTCAAATCTAAGGTTACTGAATTAGGTGAACATTCATTTGGATAGAAGAGAACCTAAACCTAATCAACAAACAAATTCTAGGACAAGTCAAGTAAGGGACATTACAGTGGTATCAGAGCCTAAGTCTTGCCAACCTGTGGAAAATAATGCAAACCTACCATCGAAGAAGCTCTAGGAATAATAGCCTAGGAAACGATCTCATGAGTGACCCATTAAGAGATGAACTTAGGGCTTTCATGGAGAATAGTGATAAGAAAACCCAAGCCCTAATGGAACAAAATGAGAAAACTTGCCAAGCATTACTTCAAGCCCTCCAAAACTTGAGTAGCAATAATACGAAGAAAGCAAACTCTAACCACTCTGAAAACAACAATCCCTCACCCTCACGGGCCACAAGCTCTAGACCCACCCGACCCCCTTTCTTACCAAGTGAAGGAACCATGGGAGAAAACAATATCAACAAATCCCTCGTAGAGGATGTGGATGAGATCGTTGCGACCTATTATAGGCTTGAGCCTGAAATTAGGGAGATTGTGCCTTTTAAAGACTATTGTGAGGCCAAACAAAGGGCCACCTCTAGAAGGGATAGAAATGACCCAACCGATAAGGACCTCAAGAATAGGGTAAGCAAACTAACCCTCCCCAACTTTGACGAAGAAGGAAAAACCATTGCATGATCATGGGTTCAAAAGTTAGACACCTATCTATCCTTAAGCCCAATGACAGAAGCAAATGCCATCAAGTTTTTCGTTTTACACCTAACCGGGATGGCCCATGATTGGTGGCATCACGGTCTAATAACTCAAGGTCATCAGCAAGTTACCACCTACGATGACTTTACTCAAAGGTTAATCAAAAGATTCGACCAAAAGCACCCGGAATGGTACTTTAGGGAACTCACATGAGTGAGGCAGCAAGGCACTATAGAAAATTACGCCACTGAGTTTCAGAGACTAGCAGTCATGGTCCCTGAAATTTCCCAAGAGAGACTCACCTATTTGTTCATAGAGGGTCTAAGAGGATCAGTTAGAGGTATGGTGAGTGCATTAGAGCCCAACCGCCTAGATGAAGCTATTCAAAAGGCTATGAAATATGAAGAAAACGAGCCAAGGGACAAACCCAAGAACTCTACCTCATCATCCAAACTCCCTCACAAGGAAGAAAGGTCAAGGAGGGAAGATTCACAAAGAACATGCTCATACTGCAACAGGAAGCAAGATTATGGACATATGTGTCAAGCAATGGAAGATCTAAAAAAGAAGGGGTTGTGCTTCACATGCCATGGACCATGGGAACGTGGCCATCGATGTAAGAGAAAGATCCAAGTCCACACGATAGGAACGACCCCTGAAGGTGAAAGCAAATCGCAGTCAAGTAAGAAAACAAGGTACGAAGAAGGTGATCTCAAAAGCATCCACTCGAAAGAAGGGACAATGAACAAATGGAGCTTCGTGGAGGAGAAAGCCTAAGTGGTTATGACAACCCTACACCATCAAAGATCTAAAAACACGTATTGATCAACCAATCTCCCCAACAAGAAGTGGGAAAACTTCTTCATAGAGCATTGCATAGATATATGTCACACCCCAAATCCTCTTCTTAAGTTCTTGTCTTAGAGGACGTCCGAGATACAAAAAGTAAGTTGCTTGAGGGCAAGCAAATTTTGGAGGCGAGGACCGTCATGTCCCCGAAATCGGATACTAAGATAACAAAAACATATTTTAAAAATAATTTCGATACCATTATAATTATAATTGTCAATGACATATATTATAATTATAATCATTAGACTATACATCGTAAATCCCCAAAATTATAAGCATTAGACATTGTAATGATATGGAATAGATAATACTCATTGTTATTTTGGTAAATACCATTTTTGTATGATTTGATAACTAATATAAAATTAACGATAAAATTTAAATAAACATTGGAATATGAAGATAGATAATCGCAAATATCACCTTAAGGGATAATAAAGTATTATAAGGAAACAATGATAATAAATGATTAATACCTTGGAAGGAGGATAGCATAAATATTCTTTTAGCGATAATAAAGTCATCAAATAAATAAATCAATAATATTATTATCGGGTCCTCATCAAGCTCCCAAATAAACAAGACAACAATATTATCGAGCCCTCAAAGGGATATGCAATACATCGCAAGAATAGTCAAAGGAGATAAAATAAGATTAAAACGTATTATCTTTAACCATTGATCGGGCCCGAGACAGAGGTGGTACATGATAATCATCCTTCAGGGTCGAGCGCTAGCATCTGAAATGGAACGGGTGCCTCTGATCAAACGAAGCGACCAAACATACACAGGTACAACTCGTCTCAAGCATAGATATAGAGGAGATGCTTGATATAGAGGAGATAAACCAAGCATGATCATCATCGAGGCACACGGAAGGAGGCAAGGAGTAGGTGACGGGATCAAACACAAGCTTTCAGGTGATGTAACTTCACTTAGCATTAATAATCTAGCAATCCCAAACTTCAGATTTGATAGTCGATTAGCAAATGATTGATTGGATGAAATAGGCATTGTAACTCCATTCTGCAATCTCTCAAATATACGAGCCAAATATTTTGTAGAGCCCCATCCGATTCCTACCTTGACTACGTCTAAATCAAAGATCTTCTTGACCGATTAATTATAAACTCCTGTACATTCTATCTAGGCAAGGAACCCGAATATTAAAGATTGCGGCTAAATTATCTATGAATTCTGCCTTTTAGATAATGTCTGGCCTCCTGGGTTATTTAGTAGATATATGTTTTTCCATTAATTCAGAATTGAATATACAAACTAATTGTGCTTATCTAATGGTTAGTGAAAGGATGTCTTTAATATCATCATAACCGTAAGAGCTCTAAGAATTGATTATGGTCTCCTAAAACATTATCATAGTTGTAATTGGCCTATGAAATGATTTGATAAGAATGGATAACGAATACAATTATATCAGAATGCTTAAAGATTGTCTTCTATGTGTTTGTAAGCCTACTAAGGTGGAAGGGCCTGAGATTGGTGGTGCCTAAAAACCCCACTTAACAATCCGTTGCAGCCATGGAGGGGTGGTAGGCCCAAAACCCCTTAGAAGCTCCGCCGGCTTCCCCCAGTAGGTTAAGTGCTTTCCCGAGGTGAGGACATGGGTAGAGAAAGCAAGTACAAGTGTTTCCACTAAGCACGCCACTCCGAGGATGGAATAGTCTTAGTTTGGACGTTCAGCTCGGAGCCAAGGGGTGGGTTATCCTAAAAGGATGCTTGTGCCCTTGGGCTTAGATGGATAGCTTCAGGCAAATCTACCCATGCCACTGCTCATTTGTCTTCGTTATTGCTTTATGATTATGTTTGTATTCTTGGATATCTAGATCTTAATGCTCACAAATATGTTGCTAATATGTTGAATACAAGATTCAAATCTAAGGTTAATGAATTAGGAGAACATTCATTTGGATAGAAGAGAACCTAAACCTAATCAACAAGCAAATTCTAGGACAAGTCGTGTAAGGGACATTACATTTTACTTTACTTTTATTTTTAATTATTGATTTAAAATATTAACAATTATTGATGTATATTTTTTTTATTATTATATTCTATTTAAACTTGATTTGGCTCAATTAATCAATACTCGGTACATTTTAAAAATATATATATATTAAAATATTATCTACAACATATATACAAACACATAATTTATTATATATTATAATATTAAAGATTCTTAATAGTTCTAATTATTTATATTAGTTTCAGTTTTAATAAAAGATCAAATATAGATGTAATTTTGAAAATTATATATCTATACCTCTTGATTTATATTTTAGATCTAATATAATCAAATTATTGTTTATACATTACCTAACATAAAAACCTTATACTCTTAAAATAAAAACCAATAACATCATAATTTAAACAATAACAAATATATATAAACTCTTTAATATTTTTTTAAATATATTAAAGATACTTAATAGTTCTAATTATTTATATAAGTTTTAGTTTTAATAAAAGATCAAATACAGATGGGGTTGGGGCCCTAGCTCGGTTGGCTAAATCTTTCTTGTTGCAGGAGGTTGGTCACGAGGTCTAGTCTCCCCCACCCCCGTGGTACCGGAGGGTGTGTCGCGCCAGCGCCGCCGGTCACATTAAAATGTTTACCAGGCGCACTGCAGTTTATAGGGGGTCATGCTACCCGATTAATCAATACTCGGTACAAACACATAATTATAATATTAAAGATTCTTAATAGTTCTAATTATTTATATTAGTTTCAGTATTAATAAAAGATCAAATATAGATGTAATTTTGAAAATTATATATCTATAACTTTTGATTTATATTTTAGATCTAAGATGATCAAATTATTGTTTATGCATTACCTAACATAAAAACCTTATTTATACTCTTAAAATAAATTCCAATAACATCATAATTTATTCGATAAAAAACAAAACAATTAATTAATCTTTAAATGAATATTACAAATCAATACATAATCCAAATAAAATGTTTTTAAATTGAAAAGAACCCATTTTATTTACACTTCAATAGACTTTTTTTTAACAATTCAATACATAACACAAATAAAATATTTTTATATAACAAAATACATCAATAATTGTTAATATTTTAAATCAATAATTAAAAATAAAATTAAAGTAAAACTAGTTTATTTAGATTTGGATAAGTATGTTCGAACACAATGAATATTGTGAAGGCTTTACATATCTTTTAACTGTATTTTATTTGTATTATGTATTGAATTGTTAAAAGATGTAGAAACCTTAATACTAAATGAATAGAAAAATGGTTAAAAAATTACATATTTTTCAAAAAATAAAATATATTATGTAATTTTATATACAAATAATATAATTCTTATATTATTTATATTATTATTTATTGAATATTTAATAGAATTTAAATTAAAAAAATTTGATTAAAATTTATTTTATTGATATAAATATATCTAATATCGATTTTGAGTTAGTATATTTATTAAAACAAATATTTTATTACTTTTTTTTATATAATAAAATTATTTTTATATGTTTAAGAATTACTTTATTTTACTTCAGAATTAGTTTATTTGTATTTATTAAATATTATTTTATTTTATATGTTAAAAAATTATTTTATAATTTATTTCTTTAATATATATAAACTCTTCAATATTTTTTATTAATACACCATTAAAATCTTTAATAAAAAATATTAAAGAGTTTATATATATTTGTTTAATATATTAAAAAAATAGTTTATATTGTTAAAATTTTATAAATAGTTTATAAAATATTTTTTAAATATATTAAACAAATATATATATACCCTTTAATATTTATTTTTTCTGCCCAAAAACCGCTGTACTTTGTGTTCGAAAATAAAAAACGTCAGGTCTGTCAGTTACATTCTTGTTTGCACGGATTTACTATGTTTGAATGGTATGGGGCATGATGCAGCATATCCATGCCCCGGTGCATTTGTGGGGCTGGATAGCTGCAGCCGAAAAAATTGGCATAGATGCTTCCACTTTCCAACATCTTACTCTTGAGTTTGAAATGTGAGCATACTTTTAGTGCAAATGGCGGTGGGCACTTTTTGTGATTCTACAAATGTTCATACATCATCTAATGTCAATGATGATGCTGGTGTTGATGATTTAGAAAATCCTTATGACACTGAAAATTGATTGTTGAACTTGAAGTTTGAATAATGGATATTTTATAATATTTTATCATTTATGTTTTATATGACATTAGAGTTTATGGTGGTTTTGTTGATTATATTATGCTATGTGGTATTCTAAACTTAATTCTTGTATTTAGTCTGCATATATACATGTATGTACATATATATATAATTTACATGGTTTTTGTATGGACGAACCCAAAACAACCTCAGCCCCAAAAACATTTTGCCAAATCCGCGAACCCAAACCAGGATCCATACCAGAACCAGCAACTAAGGTTTTTTCCAAAAGCAGCTTTCTTGCAGGATTTGATTAAGGTACAGTTTATCTCCTGTCCAACCTGACCTGTTTGAAAAACCTGGTGTTACATTCTATTGATATTCTGGCAGTTTTGACCAAAGTATTACAGTAAAGTTGTTTTGTGTAGTGTGAGACAATTAACTGACATGTGTCAGATGAGTTTCTGATGTCTGATGTTTTTCATTTTGGGCAAAATTCAAGATTTATCATATTTAAAAGGATAACAGTATTATAAAAGCCAGAGTCTTGAGAAGTGCAAAATGTAGAGACAATGGCATAAACTTAAAGTACACAATTGATGAATACTATCAGTTCATCCAAAAAAACAGAGAACGAATAAAAAGCCTACAACTGAACACAGCTCCTATCCAAACACCGTGTATAAGGCCCAATTACATACCTGATTGTGATGTCCCCATCCTAGTCAACGCAGCTGGTGACGAGGTTAGCCTATTATTCGATCCTCGTAGGCTGACAGGAGTGTGCAGAGGATCATCTGGGGCAGTTACTCAGTGTCTGGTAGCTCCAGTTTTGCAGTTGTTTCAGGTTGAGCCTTCGCAGAATCTTCCAGAGTGCATTTTCAGAAACTTTCTATTTTTAGAAAGTTAGGTCAGGCGGAAGCTGCTATTTTTGGGCAGGGCATCTGGTTCAACTATTCTGCTCAGAGTCGACCCAGTTATTCAGTGGTGATCGGACGGAGAAATAAGGAGTATTTAATGATTAATGAATATTTAATATTTTGACTTTATACTAAAGTCACTTTATTGAAATATTTAAATATTTAATTTAATTGGCATATTATAAAGTATTTATTATACTTTATAATAATGAGATTAATAATTGATATAATGAATATTTATTATTCATTAATGATGGCGCCAATTATTAAAAGTAATTCTCCTAAGTCTAAAAGACGAATTTAATCATTTTTTATTAAATGAGCTATTGGGTCGAATTTTCTCAAGAAAGTATATATTGGCAGGAAAGACAAAATCGAACCATTATGTTATGCTATTCAACTTTGTCTTATTTTGCTCTGAGCATTGGAGTTTGCAAAACCTAGGGTTTCCGGCAGACGAATCGATTCTGAGGAACGATACCTCTTCAGAATTTGGGCATACTGAGACTATGCAATACCAGTTGAAGATTGCATCTTGGTGACTTCACACAGAGGTTACAGACTGAGCTTACTGATTGATTCAGGCAAGGTTTATCAAAGAATATCCATCTAGCAATTGGGGCGACTTCACAGAGATATTTTATTGAGTTCTGGCACCATTACCAATAGAGTCGTACCATATTCCTTCTTGCTGCTGGGCCGTACTTTTCCTTTTTCCAGAAGAAACGCTTTCAGTTATTCAACATCTGGCAGAGGGAGCTAATGCGTATGGGGTTTCTAGAGATTTCCTGGAGGTTATGTGCTGGAGATGCATGCTAGCCGTACAATCTTCTTCACTCTATCTATGCTGCTGCAGCCGCCATCAGGTTCCTTATAAAAAATGTTATATTTCATTCACTGTTCAGTTTTTGTTATTGCTGTAACTCGGAAAAATTAATAAAGTGGTGCGCCTATATGTTCTGGTCAATTTCCAAGCAATTTTATTACCTTAGCATTTATTTTGGTATTTTAAAGCAATTTAGGATAAAATCGCAGCTCTTCTTTTATTTATCAAAAACCCTCAAAACACAAAAAAATACAAAACATACAAAACTACAAACAAATCAGCTTTCTAGTTGGATTTCCGGGGTTGAGAATCACCAGGATTCTTACACTGATACCATAGGCCGATAAGTATGCTAATCTTAACAGAAGAAATAAATTCTACAAACTAATGAAGTTCTGGGCGATAAAGTGAATTTTCACAATTTATAATTGAATGAGAATTAGGAGGTCAGGATAACCACATCTGCAAACTACTCATCAATATTGAAATGGACAAATATCAACAGATAATTTATAATATGCTTGATTCTCTGCACTATATCCTCTCATCTTTTTACATGAATACTACATTTACAACAATTTAAATGCAAGTTGGTTGGCAGTGACCGCTTCAGAAGGTTCACAGCGCAGATATATTGAAAAATGGCATCTCTATCATCTGAAGAAACGTACAATCTTATAGTCTGTAATGGCCTATAGTTTTGTTGGCAACTCCAAAGGGCCTAATGTTAATTCAAATTCAGATAGTCATAAAAGTTAAGCTGACATTTAGACTAAGCCATACAGGTTGGATGACCTGTTTTTTTATGACATACATGCCTATAATGAACTATGCTACATTTTCTCTATGATTAGTCTATAATTGAAACCTTGATGGCTACAATGATCTGTAGCTACAGCTAGTAAATTATTTATGGTTTTATCCTGAAATCTTTTTCTTTTTTTGATAGGGTGTATAGTTAGACCAATTTATAGTGGCCTATACTGCAATACAAATTATTCTATTGATGCATTGTGGCTAAATTCAAGAAAAGTATATTAAAGATGAGCAAGCACATAAGGCAAAAACTATATCAAATTAATGTGTTACCTCTTGGAAAGTCATTAGACTTGGTTCATCTCCAACTGGTGGAGTCTGATTGCAAACCATGTGTGCTATCGGTAACCTTACTGAACTGCCATCTTGTGCAAGGACACGGCTTCGGCCAAAAACTTCATCCATCCATGCACCACCTCGTTTTTCTGAGGGCCTTGAATATGGGTCAAAATAAAAATATGCAACTGGGCTACCTGATGAGTCTTTGACAGCATAGAACCTCACATCCTTGTTCCACACCTGGAAACAGAAATTGTGAATGTAGAAACCGTAATAACATGGTAGTATGTCCTATAAATTCAATAATTCTTGGTGTAAAATAAACAACTAATTGAAATCTAACAAAACTTTGTCCTTACTGGAGCAAGACCATCTGCCGGTTCAATGTCAATATTGAAAAGCATTTTCGCAAGGCCAAAAAGGCCATCCAATACTTTTGGCAATGAGAAAAATGGCCGTAACTCTTCCTGCAAAAGACATATTTTACAGTATATGCATCAGTCCCTATTGAACTGGTGAAAAAAAGCTCCTTTTATAATCTACAAAGCGCACAAAACCATGTTCGGTGATATGTACAATTCTCCAAAATGCTAAAATGAAGACAAGTCTTCCAGTATATAAGGAAGAAAAGGAAAGTTGCATCAATGTATGCATTGGTCAGAAAAATCTGAGACAGTTTTTAATAAATGTATTTTAATGAAAAGAATTAAATCACCATTATTTGACTACCAAAGAGAAAACTGAAAAGTGATACACAATTTGTGGTAATCATTTCTAATACATGACTACCGTGTAGTACGTAGATAATAAAATTAGTTGCTTTGTAGTTAAAAAGATAGTTCCTGACAATTGTTGTTAGTTGGTGGTTACCGACAGTTGGAGTTCTCAAACATTGTCCACTATCCTATATATTTCTCATTGTACACATAGTCGGGATGACATGCACGAACTCATGTATCTTTGTTATTTTGTTTACTCCCTAATACTCATCAAGTAGAGTTAGCGAGTAAACATTTGGTGTCGTTGCTCTAAAGAATCTAGTAAAATACAAAATGGGCAACATGATGGTATACATAGTTGGGACAACATGCATTAACTCATGTATCTATTGCAAATCTTATGAATGAATGAATGAATGGAACAACATATCTTTTTGGAAACATTGTTATGAATTATTATTATCTTTTGTTATTTCATTTAGTCCCTGATACTCATCAAGTAGAGTTTGCGAGTAAACATTTGGTGTCGTTGCTCTAAAGAATCTAGTAAAAACAAAATGGGTAACATGATGGTATAATGGGATAGCCCGTGGATGAACCTGTGCTAGCCAACGAAGAAAGGGAAGACCAACTTACACAAGACTTGTTGAAGTTGTGGGATATTTCATTAAAAGAACATGTTCAAAGGGAAGCTCTCAAGAGAGAGGTCCCCCAAGACACCATCTAGGACAACCTAACCATCAACAAGGAGGTTAATCGTCTTCTACACAAACTACCAAGATTCATTACACACCATTTCATCATCCTGCAAAACCTTCAGGCCGAGAGAGACCAGGAACAACGCAAGCAACAAATACTATAGTGGTATGAAAAAAGGAACCGAAGGGAGGAAGACGAACGTGACACCAGCAAGAGACATACTTCCGAGAATAAATGCTCGTACAAGCCAACAAAGACAAGAAACCTATTCCAAGCGGCCATGAATCAACAGAACAAAGGGTGAGAAGATCCCTTCAAATAAGAGACAAAGGAGACTGAGGAGAATTGTCAAAGAAATTGAAGGATTTTTTATAAAAATTCAAAGCCCACCAAGGAGCAAAAGTCAAAGAGTCAAACGAAGCCGTAGTTGGGAAGAGAGGAAAACCTACACCGAAGAATATACGAAGGGAGAGTGGGAGGAGATAGACAAACACCTACCACTCCCCGACAGAACATACAAAGACGACGCCAACCAAGCAAAAAATTTGTTCATACAATCAACATCGAACAAAGAGGAGGAAGAAGGAGATCCTAGAAATGAATTAACTGAAACATTTGAAAATAACATACGCCATATCAAAGAGCTATTCATTTCACAAGAACCAAGAATTGGAGCAACTAAGCCGAAAACCCTCAAACGAAGGGAGCACATATATGATTCTGAAGATAATCAGAGTACAAGGAACACTAAAGGAGGACAAGGACTCGCATGTGGTCGAGAGTGCAAGTGAAGCACTGGAACGTAGAGGTTAGAACAGTCCAATCAAGTTCAAGGCATAAGGAATACATTGGGTAGAGAGGATGGTGACTCCCACAACGAGTCCAAGTGCGGAAAAAGAGAAACTTCTGAGGTTTACGAGGAATAGGTTTGAGAATCTCATTCAGCACTATAAAACATGCAAGACTATATGGATTGCAAGTGTTCAAGAGGATAAGGATTATTCGTTGAGAGCGTTCCTAGCGACACTATGAGGCATAACGATAGACTAGTTTACATATCTTGATGCACACTCCATAGCCTCATGGGATGCACCAGAGAAAGCATTTGAGGCAAAATTTAAATTGTTGTGGGATGACAACGAGATCATAGCAGAAATTTATAACACTAAGCAAAGAAAACATGAGAATGTAAGAGCCTACAATCGTAAGCTCAAAGAACTGTTAGGGCAATCTTGCAAGTCTCTTCTAGCCGCAAGTTATTGTTCAATTTATATGTTACTTGTGTCAATGTGTTCCGGTTGATCGCAAAACTGTAAGCTTATTTTGCTATGACCTTGCTGTCCCAGAAGTGTAATCTTTTGTTCTTGAGATTTGAGAAAATAAAGTCTTGTGCCTGCTTTGCTGCCCTGATATAATGTCTCAGATTTCCGTTTTATATGTTATGCTTATATGATCTTTATTTAAGCTTGCATTGAAATTTCAATAGATGTGCGTTGGGAGAAAGTTTGTTTAAGTATTTTCTCAGAGAATCATTCCTTGTTCATTTCTAACTCTAATTCTCTGCATTTACTTGAGTAGTTAGTGTTGATGTTATAGAAGCTTAGGGCTGCACTTCCATTGCACGTGCTTCAAGAAGAAAGCATAAATTAAATGATAGTCTTTCGGCAATTTAATTTATGTTACTAATATTTAATAAACATAAAGGGCCGACCCTATAATGGTTCGCATGATTTGTTTATTGCTTGGGCCGACCTACCTTGTAATTATCATTTATTATGTTTCTTCATAGAGGGCCGACCTAAGTTGAGGAGGCGCCTCAATTGTATATATACAAGGTCTTTTCTTGTCATTATGATCATTCAAGTTCATCAAGTACATTTGCAATTAGAGCAGAAGTTCGCACCTTCATAGCAGCAGTCCTAATTCAAGGAAGATCATATTCATTTGTAAATCTTGCATCTAGGAGAGGTGTGATTTCATTGTACCAATTATTGGCCATTGTTGGGCCTAAGTTGTAAGCAGATTTCTGCTCTTGTTCTACCTTATATAAGAGAATTATTTGCTGGGTTTTTCTCCCTCAAGAGGAGGGTTTTCCCAGGGTATCTTGTTGTGTTTAGTATCTTATGTGTTGCAATATTTTAAGTACTTTCAGTTGCATAATCTGATCTAGGAAACTCTAACAATTAGAAACATCATTAACGTAGGCTTAGTCGTAGTTGAACTTCTAAAAGAGAAAACCTTAGCTACGATGCTTGAGTTTTATAACCTTGTGCTCTTAGCTGAACAAAAGATAGGCAAATTAATTTTAATTTACTTTCTTAAGCAACATCAGCAAAGAGGGAGCTTCCCCTCCTAATTCAAAGAGCAGTTTATCTGTGCAAAGAGATTCGTTTCTAATTCACATAATAGAGGTGCGAATTGAAACGCCAACACATAGGAATTATTGTATTATTGCTTTATTATTTATGTTTCTATTGTCATTTGGAATCAGAGCGAGACTTGGCAATTGACAAACCAAGAGATGAAATCATGATCTCTCATCTGAGGATGGCATATGACTCAGTCACCGACGAAGAAGATAAGGAAGCTATTTTTACTTGGAGAACACAACTAATCTTCAAGGCAAAAATATAGGAGACAATGGCTTCAGAGTTAGCCGAGAGCAAAGAACACTGACTAGTGCACTTCAATATGTGAGAACTTTCGTGTCCTGAGTTCCTTGCCAGTATCAACGTGAGGGTGTTGAGTACATCGATCTCGCCGAAATTCAGTTAGAGTTGCAGGTGCTCATCCATGGTATTTTCAATGGAGATTTCGTTGGCTGTAAGTTAGATCAACTTACAATCATGTCAGCGTTATTTGATGAGGCGGTTAAGAGTATGGGAGAACTTCAAAGTCAGATCATGGGCAATGAGGAGATGCTACGAAGACACGATGTGCTACAAAGAAGTATCAGTGCCCCAGATGGTGATGCAATCAACAACCTCGTAGAGGGGTTACTTGCTTGAGATCGCAGCTAGTGAACTCCAGATCAAGACATCCTACCTTTTCAGGATAGACATCATACTCAACAGTTAACTCGACGCCTCTTTCCAAGTTAGCTCATTGTTCATCTCATGCACGTCTATTTTAGAATTTCCTATGTACAGATGGAGTTTTCATTTAGTTTTCATTCTCCGTTAACTGATGTTAGTTATCAGTTAACATGCATATCAATAAGAACTTGCGTGTTGCAGACGTCCATTTGTTTTAGTTTGTTCCAGTTAATTGATGGTAGCTTTCCAGTTAACTATATAGTTACATACAAATAGGTTTAGCAATAAAATCTCGCATTCTTGCCAGACTGTAGTTGACTCAAGGTGATTTTAGGGTTTCCTACACCTTTGATGTCTATAAATAAGAGCTCTTTGCTCATTTGTAATTAACTTTTGCATGCGATAGTAATATATGTTGAGCCACCTTGCCTGAAATATTGATGTTTTGTATCTGTTCACGAGCTTTTACTATGATAATAAATAGTTGTGCCACCTTTCCTGAATGTTATTATTATGGTACTTGTTCATCTTCGTTAAATATAGTTGCTAGTTTGATCGTTTATTGTATGCGTGTCTCGCCAATGCAATTTGCTGTCCTAGTTTGCTATCGTATGTTGTAATTAATAGTTGTTCTTTCGTATCTACGCTTCGGATAGGGATTCCTCCTCCTTGGAAATTTGGAAAGAAGAATCATCGTTTAAGTGTTGTTGCCAATAAGCTTGTTGCATATCTACGCCTCAGATAGGGGTTCCTCCTCGGAAATTTAGTAATTGATCTTATCATTTGATGTCGTGCCTAATAAACTTCATATCAGCCTATGCCTCGGATAGGGGTTCCTCCTCCTTGGAAATCCTGTTGTAAAGTTTATTGTATATCACATTCTTGCTCCTAATTCCTCATGCTCTGTTTTTCTTGAGGGAATAGGATAGATTAAATCATTTAGTTAGTTGTAGTTAAGATCTGCAAAACTAGAGAAAACCCTTAGCTGCAACGTTCTTGGTTTCCTTAACCTTGTGCCTCCTCCAGCTGAGTCAAAAAGATAGGATTTTAGAATACTTTACTTTTGAGCATATCAGCAAAAGAGGGAGCTTCCCCTCATAATTTGAAGAGCAGTCATTACGCAACGTGCATAGCTGGTCGTACTAACTCGCACTCCAAAGGTGCTAATTGTTACGCCAACACATCCTTTTTCAAAATCCAAAGTTGCATATCCAAAATTTGAAGCATTGTCATAGACCCATTATCACTTTGCATCCCAAAGCATAGTCTAGTTGCATTGTCACCTCACACGGTCTAGTTTCATTGCCATCTTGCATCCTTATAGCCAAAAATCCCAAAAACATAGCATAACCTCATTGTCATCTTGCATCCTCATTCTTAGTTTGCATCCATCCCCAAATCAGAAAAAAAAACCCAAAAATAAAAATAAAAAAATCAAGCCAAAGCTCCTCCATCTCATTATCCATTCCAATCCAAACTCACAACCATGTCTTCAATTTAGCTTGATTTTCTTCGTAGTCAAGTTGAAAACCTCATGCTTCGTCAATACTACCAAACCGCAACCCTTAATAACCCATTCATTGATCCTCCATACCAATCACCCATAGTCTCGAGTCAACCACCCATCTACCCCTCTTACCAAAAAATCCATAAGCTCTAGTTATCCATCCATCTACCCTCACTATCAAGAGCTGGCTAACATGATCTATACCATTAATCCCCAACAAATACCCATTGGTCACCCTTATCGTAACCTTGACAAGGGAAATCAATCTTCCATCCAAATTATTCCTCAACCCCAAACCATATCGCAAATCCCTATTTCACATGCATATCCTACATTTCATCCTCGTCACCAAACCAAGAAAGTCTTATAGCCTCCACATCCTATTCTAGTCCTTCATTCACTAACCCATTGCCATCCACTCCATCCCAGTCTACAATACCATCCAATAAAAGCACATTGAGTAATGCTCTCCAAGGACAACGAGGAAAGGAACTTGTTTGACTCCTATATGGAAACAAAGTTATGAAATCCAATCACATTGCTAATCCTATACCATCCAACCATCTTTCGCCATCATGTCCTTTGCCTACCAACCCCAAAAAAGATCTTCCTATCGAAACTCCATTATTGCCATGCCAAAATTTTGATTTCATCGAAGAGAATCATATCATTCCACTGCCTAAACCATTGGAAATAGGTCAAGAGCATGGTCCAAAGCATGATGAAATAAACTCCAACCCCTTTCAGTGACCATAATAGCCAAGATAATCCAATCTTGGATCAAGATCTTAGTCCTTTCCATGACATCCATATTCTGATCACCCCCACCTTTGCAGATGAGACAATTGCTTCCATGGGACACATAGACAATCTTCCTCTAGAACAAGCGTCTCCTACTCTAGACATACTTGCAAATGATCAAGCTATCCCTGAATTCACAGGAATCTATGGTGATGACCATAAGGAAGGTTTCTATATCGACTTGCAAGCATCCATATCTTTTGGAGAGCCGTCAAAATCCAATATTTCACAAAATCAGGCCAAAGATATCAATCAGAAAGCTATCCCACATATCAATGGAGCTAAGATATCTTATCAACTAGGATCATCTACCTTTGTCAAAGCGGGCTTTCTTGCAAATGAGAAAATATTGAGTAATGGGTTCCACATAGACAATGATGGGTTCGCATCTTGCTTCCAAAATAACAAATACCCCGTCGCAAATAAAATATTTTAGAGCATGCAGCATCACAAAAGAGGACTAGGTGTACATGGGCAAGGCATTCTAGAACTAGTACAGATTCAAGAAAACGCTAGATATCAAGGTCTTGGTTATTCTTCAATCAACAAATTGAATGGTGTTAGTGATACCTCCATGATATTGGGAGAAACTTTATCCAATACAAATATCAAAATAGGGGCCATGAGTGGTCCTAATCGTAAGTTTGTTGCCAACACTCCTTCCATCCACACCATAAACCATCATTCCCAATTAATTAAACCTATCAATTGGAACCAACAAAAGCAAAATTCTTCTAAATCCAACGTCCAAAATCAAATGTCAATTGAATGCAAAAATCCAAGTGGACCAATAAAGTTAAAATGGATCCCAAAGAAAAATGCCTCAAGTAAAGAAAATCCAATATCCAGTAAAAAAGTGGACCCACAAGAAAAAAGGTCTCCTACATATAACAAATGTCCACCTACTTCAAAATGGTCATCATGCAAGGCATATAAAAGTGTTGATTTCGAACACTATCCCAATCAAAATTCCAAACTCCATCATCCACCACCCCAAGTTTGGAAATTAAAAATTCCTACATCCAAAATGCCAAATAGTCCATCCACACCAACCGTCATCCATCATAATCCTACATCTTGCCTAAAATCTAAAAATCCCACATCACAAATCCATCACATTTTGGCAACAACTCTTTACCATAAGGACTCCCATGGAACTCTATCACGATGTGTGTACCAATAAGGCCAACCCAAGTATCAGAAAGGATTACAATGACATCCATCAATTGTATACAAGCGTTATGATCCTGACAAGGCAACTACTCCATAAATATCACTATTGGCATATCATGACACTAGCATCTACATCAACACCATCAAAGGATTGAGAACACTCAATGATCATCTAGAAAAAAATAGTAAAGAGAAATAATTCGTCCAATAGTGAAAACCATTCTTATAGTGCTTTGGATAAGTACCATGATGAAAACCTAGAAAACAGGCGTCATGTGTAAGAGCAATTATCTATGTGGACCATTACACTTGGGTGCAAGTTGTCTCATCTTCCATACCTTTCTCATGACATTTCCATCTATTCATCCAATCCATATCATTTCCATTCATCTTCCCTACCTACCTTGATCTTGATAAGGATCGGGGTACAAACATAAATGATGCTTTGAGAAAACTCTTGAGATGTTAATCCTTTGGTCATACACTATCCATGAAATATCATGTCATTGCCTACATAGCATTTTCCAAACCCATATTTTGGAGAAAACAAATTATTCCCATGCAACATAGTCCTTGGAGATCATATGCTAATTCTGCCATCCAATAATCCTCATGTCTCCTATCTTTTACCAAAGCCACCCATTATCCTTTCATACCTATCGCTGGAAATGGTTTTCCCTTGTCAGTGGTCTAAGGATTCTAATCCACTTATCCAACATACCTCCATAATCCCATTCAATCCTGAAAAGAAGTCATTCCAAATGCAACAAGTCTAATCCATACAATCTTGCTATGCAACCTAGCGCATCATCCAAAACGTTCCCTGGCTTTGTTCCTAGCCTTGCTGCAAACCTTGATCCGTTAGTTGCATCATCATCAGCAAGATTTGTCTTTACCAATCCTCACATTGTTTCGAGATGTGTCCTTCCCATATCAACAACGTCGCCATCATCATCATCACCTATCAATTGGTTTTCAGCTTGACTAGGGGCAAGATCATGTTTATCATTGTATCCTTGTGCATGCTTGCTCGCTTGCTTGTGTGTACCTTTCACATGCATTTGTCACAATCCTTATAGCGTATCATCCATAACAAAATCCATTCTTCCACCAATCCATAATAAAGCTTTGACACCCTTCTCATATCCTGAGAATAGTTGACGCTATGTGCCCTTTGCTTTCCATATCCATTCATAGTAAACATTACCCCATCCAATCCAATTCCACTCATAATAAACTGTCCATATTCTCATTCCTAATAATTGGTTCTACACTTTACTAGGGGAAAATCCTAGACTTGCGTCTTCACAGTATCCTAGGCTTGGTATCGAAGGTCATCATTCCCAAAAATACAAAAAAAATCAAAATATTCCAACAATCCAAAAAACACCCAAATAATCTTTCAAAAGCCAAAAACATCAAAAGATTCTAAAACCTCAAAAAAAATATAGAATATTATAAACCATTTCGATTTTTTAATTTATTTCATTCAGCATTAAATTATAAACTAACATCTTGAATCTTGATAGTAAACCTGAACCTATTACACTGAAGACACAAGAATAACTGCCCACCAAATTTGCCAATAGAAAGAATGAAAGTAGCAATACTGATTGTTCAAAAAAGGACTAACCTCATTAATGTCATACTTAGCCTCACGAAGGCGCTCACTCCAAAAGTTAATATCCCAATGGCACATATCATTAGCTTCTTCAGCTCCCTGCTCTTTGGCAAAGATCTTCAAGTCTTCCAAATCTAACAATTTTACATAACAGTATAAACCAATAAACGAAAGAAAAAAATTAAATTATTATAAACAAGACATTTGTGTGCCAAGTGTATACTCGCATCCATTATTAGTCCTAAAAAAGAAAAAGAAAAATGTTGAGATAATTTCATTATTTAGTATTGCATTCTAGATGCTTTAAAGATTTCCCATAGATCACAGATTACTTATACATTCAATTTGTGATTTTATTAAGAATAATATGAAACCATAGCCTGCTCATCATAAATCTAAGTCGCAATTGTAAGTCTTTTCTAAAGTCTATTTCAGTGAAGCTTAAAGCTTTTTGTAGAAAATTGTTGAGTAGTTTATACATCAACATTTTGGATCACACTATATGATCAAAATTCAATAATTTTTTAACAAATGAGCCTTTGAAAAGAACATCATAAATCTAATAAGTGTAAATAAAAAATTCAAAACAAAATGGAATGCCATTTAAGCTATGTTCCACCGAGCTTTTAGGATACGGATGATAGGGGATGATGAGGTGGACACATTTCTGAGACAGATTTCTTTTAGGCCATTGTGGGGGATGGCAGGGGATGACAAAGTGGATGGCAATATAAAAAATAGGGAAAAATTTTAAAATATAGAGAAATTTCAAATATTCATATGATAACATTGATAAGACATTGATCATATACATTATAGAATCCTTAATACACTGAATTAGAGTTGAATTGAAAGTTCACATGAGCGTCTAACAAATTAACAACTGTAAAAACTATAAATTTAGTTGCTTCCATAATCCATTCTCAATGTGCAAATGATTAAAATTATAAAACACAACAAAATAATGAAAGGCTGCAAGTTTAAACTACAAAATGACAAAAACATAAAAAACATAGTGATAGAAAGTATGAGGCTGCCCCTAATCGGCATCCACCAACATTGCATCAAAATTGGAGTCTAACTCTGAGCCACTACCACTTTGAGGGACTAACTCATTCAATGGAACTCCAACCAATCTCTCTTGTGTCTCCTCATCAATCTAGGTAGCATTTTCAAGATCAACATCCCACCATAAAGCTAGAGTCTACTCATACTCTAATGTTTGACAATCCTGAATATGCAAAGCAACTAACTTCTCTAGTTTTCTAGAGGTAAGCCTATTCCTTTTAATAGAGTGAATGAAGTTGTATGTGGATCAATTCCTCTCTGCAATAGAAGAACTAGAAACCTATGAAATGATGTGAATAGCAAGCATCCTCAACTCTAGGGCGTATCATTGTCATGTGATGTCCACCATCCAACTAGATCAATTTGAGCTAATGTAGCTCTATCTATCTTCACCTCTAGATTGTTGAATGTTAGACCACGAAGATTAGTAAAGGAAAGCCATTGTGTGTGAATTATAGTTGACTCCTCACATGAAAACCCTACCATATAAAGTGAGGTGTTCGTAATGTTCCATCGTTGTATCACAATCTATAATGTCCCTTTAACTTAAGTCTAAGGAGTTAGTTCATTTTGCATCCTAACTTTATAAAAATATTATCAAATGTAATACACGATTTAAGATAATCTTGGTTTAGGTCCTACAATAATTTTAATAATCACTAAGTAAGAATATATGATAACATCTAAATTTACAAGCATTAACATTAAATATTAAGATTTCATGATAACATATAAATCCACATAAACCAAAATACATCAATAGCATTAATAATTATTCCAAGGCATATTCCTATAGTAATTGTATTAGGAATTCGTTGGAAATGTTCACAAACCGCAATCTCAAGGATGGTTGTCCTTGTATTGCAAGAGCATGGGTGGATCCCCATCCATCCACCTCGGGTTGGCGTACTTGAGGAGACCTTCAAGCCCAGTAGCACTCATCCACCTCTCAACCCACGAACATGGTAGGATCTCACGTCCACTCCATCCCTCAGTCCACCTTGGAGGTGCACCATCCTCCTTGATCAAGCCTAGGAGCACTCATTCACCTCCCAACCCACAAGCATGGCAAGATCTCCAATCCTTCCATCTTGGGGTGGCATGCTTGATAAGATGCATGAAGACTGTCTTCCTCAACAAGCCCAGGAGCACTCATACACCTCCTAGCCTACGAGCTTGCATCTCGAGGTGGCATGCTTGATGAAGTAAAGGCTGATACTTCACCTCTCATGAACTCAAAAAGCTAGTTGTCCGTCCTATTTGCAAACCATTTCTAATAAATTCAAAAACCGATTACTTATAGAAACTAGCTATATATAAATCTTCTATTAAATACTTTTAAAAGGAAATGCAATTAAACTACTTACAATTAGCAATCACTTAATTTCTGCAAGGTATATCTATACATCTATTTATTTATAATCTAATATTTTTTTATTTTTTATTTTTTATAGATAAGTGCTATCAAGGGGATAGCGTCCATTTACATATTGGATACTGGAACAAACACTACTGGAGCCCGTTTACAAACTGGACCATACATTACTAGATCGCTGTTCAAGCATTGGATACCGAACCATATACTACTGCCACACTATTGCCATATTCAATCAGCCTTGACAGACTGTTTGTCGAAAGCCAGTTGTTGCCTTCAAGCATGAAACGATGGAAGGAACCCAATTTGTTGTTCCTTATCCCCATCCGAAACACCTCCCAAGCTTCCCCCATTCGGTTTCTTCTTTCCATACTTTGTCGACCGAGCACCTCCTAAACTTATCTCATGATATTGTTAGTGTTGAAGACAGTATTTATTTTTGCCTTTATGACTCAATTTCCTTTTCTACTTTCCAATTTCCACTTCATGCCTCTCCCCACTCATTTGTTCTCCCTTTTATATCTTCCATGGTGGGAGAGTCACATCCATTCATTGGTCATCTTAACAAGGGACACCTCCTTCCACAATCAAACATTGCCCCTTAAATTCTTTTAATTATTAATTATTTATTTTTCTTAGGAAGTCGTTGCCTTAACATCTTTCTTAACTAATTCTCACTAAACCTCTTTAAGAGTCGCCACTTTCATATATCCTTGGTCGTCGCTTCAATATCTTCTTTGGTGACAGGTTGTGATTTATGGCGGGGGCATGACACAATGGGCTTAATATATTACTCATATAATCTCAAATTAAGATCCTTGTTATAAATTGCTTGCTTCATCTACCCAAGAATGTTGTCAAATGTCTCATAAATCTCTCCAAGACTAAAAGAATCTATATCACAATATCTAATGATATCTACAACAAGTGAGATGAAGGAGCAAACATATCTGCAAACAAAAATTTCAAAAAAACTAAGTTAGAAAATTAGAATAAAATATTTAATAACAAAACCAGCATCAATTATTGATAAAATCAGCATGTTCTTACCTCACAATGGACCACTAATCATCATCAAGGATCTTTTGTTTTATACTTTATCCTTTAGTAGTGTTTGCAGTAGGCCATCTACTCCAATTTGAATTAACCATCATCAATTTTAGAGAATCCTCTCTAACAAAATTAAATAACTAGCATACCTTGCATCCTCTCTAACAAAATTAAATAACTGACCGAGTGATACAGGCTCCTCTGAGCCATAGAGTCATAAACTTCTAGCTTTTGTTTTGATATTTGTTTGGAACTTTTGATGCCATGGATTTCATATTTCATGAGTTTTGTATAAATTTGACAATATTTATATATGATATTGCTATCAAGATTCAACAGTGCAATTTTTCGAGTCAAACTCATTGACCCATGTTTCATGAGTAGTGGTCACAAGAACCCATCATGGGTCAATGAGTTTGACTCGAAAAACTACACGGTTGAATCCTGATAGCAATATCATAATTTGACTTGCTGTGGAAAATACCTCCTACTTATCAATATTTATATATCTAAATGTGTTATTTGAGTTATTTCCTTCAGCTAAAATTTGCATTTATACTTATGTGATCGATGTATACTTGTGTATGTAATCGAAGTAGCTTCTATTTGATGAAATTATTGTCATTAAGGTTTATTTATCAAAGGGTGCATAAAACAAGTTTTAAATCCTTAAAAATCTTTGAATTTCTTGGGATTTTCAATTTGTCGAGTCTATGTAGAGTCCTAGTCCGAACCAAAAATCAGCTTGCCAAGTCCAAGCTGAGTCTAAGTCTTGTAACAATGGTTAAGACACAACCAAGACACCCAACTATACATAACCAAAAAATGATTAACATGCTACCTATGCCAACAATGAAATAACAAACAATGCAACTAAGTCTGTTGCAAAACAATGATTTTACTCATATGTTGATAACAATAACTAATGATAACATAGCATATTATATTATCACCCTCTTAAAACAAGTCAAAATCACATCAAAAACAACTTGGATAAAAATGATGAAGAATGAGATGGTGCAAGGGAGAAACATGGCATCCCTTCTATGTTTGTTGCAGTTTTAAAGCTTTGAAACATTGTGTTCTACTTCCCATGAGCATGTGCCCATTTGTGGGTCTACACAAATTTTCACTTAACTTTTGTTCATCTTCATATTGGTGCACTACACTCAACTAGAGAACATACTTTCATTCCTTGATGAGTTTTCACAACCCCTTCATCATTCAATGAATACTTTGCCTCACTGGACGCATATGAAAGCTCTTTTCATTGGACCTACAAAGGCACAAATGAGAGACCGCAAAAACAACATAGATAGCCATGACCAAACTTTGAAACATGACTCTTGACTCAATAAAAAGACAAGAATTTTTCTTGAAAGTTGACACAATACAAAAAAATTGTATGGGTACAACACTGCATCACCAAGCAAAGTCGATCCAATAACTGTGCAAAATACTCTACTGATTATATGTCAGTTGGGCACTAACTAAATTGTCTTCCTCACATGTCACTTACATTTCATCTTCACTAATTCGCTCAATTCTAACTAGGAAAAAATATTAACATGTGGAAATTTCGCTTGATGACATGTGTTAGCCAACTCATCCTAATTTCTAGGAACTTTTGGCATTATTTGAATTTCTATAACAACTATATGGAACCAATCACAGGTTGCCATGTAGTGTTGTCAAAAAGTTGCCAAGTGCCCTCAAAAAACTACTAGCAATCTACAAAAGTTGCCACCACAAATCGCTAGTAGTCACCACCAACTCCCTATAAACTATTGTTTTGTCACTATCAAACTACTATTCAACAAAATCAAGCCTTAGCCAAGAGGGGTTTCGAACCCTTAACATCCCCCATCTAAGTGCTTTAGTGTTTGCTTTGTTACCAAGTGAACTATGCCCATTTGCACATCATGTATTAGATGAGTTGGTGTTCCATTGAAACTATGCGCAAAATTGTTGCTTACCCCATGCTAGTGCACAAAATTGTATGTCCCAAATCCCTAAAGCTAAGCCATTCTTTAAGCGCCATAAGTGTCAAACTCGGCGCAACAAACCTCTAACTTATGATCATGCAACACTGGACCAATTTGCCAAGGCAGGTAAGACCTTCGACTTTGAGCTCAGCTAGACCCAAGGGGCCTTCCCTAGAGGTATCTTGAATAGGAGTGAACACAACTAAAGATAGAAAAGCGGATAAACTAATCCAATAGTACCTGATGTACACCTAACCCGAAAAGTTTTCACTAGGCCAAGGACTAACCTATTGCTATAACATCTATTAAGTTGATAAGCATATCACTACATGATAGCAAGATGTGTGTACGCACAAAATGACTCTCTAGGATGATAAATGCTATGTATCATTAGAGATGTTTTCACTAGTTATAATGTTGAATCATGAAGTGCATACAAATCTACTTTCTACTCCTATTCTACTAGTGAAAGATGTTTTTAGTTTAAGTGCATAGTGGATCATCACTTCCAAGACTAATGCCTATTCATTGGGCCACAAAGTCACAACACACCATGAAAGACAACAAATCAAAACCGAAGGACAATGAGTTGTGCATAAACATACACCAAAAATATGATATCAAGTAATTGATTGTACGTAGCAATATAAACTACAAAAACCATATACAATAAATAAATAACCATTGCAAAGCTTGCAATGTCTTAGAATGCTACGACATTCGTCAAATATCTATTAAATTCACATCAGCACATGTGGCAAGAGGAAACCCTACGCTAGAATTCCTCTAAAGATCCACAAATGGAACCATGGAAACATTCGGTTACATAAATCATTTACAATATTCATCTTCTTTTGATTTGCAAAAATCTCCTACTCTGATGGTGACTAGATTTGTAGGAGTTGAATCCCTAAAAGCTCCTTTGGCTTGCAATCGCATGGAAATGTGAAATGATTGACCTTTATTCTAGAAAATGAATTGCTATATATAACACTTTGTTTGGTTGTTGGATCAACATGGGAAATAAATTCAAGATAAAATACTATTAATGTTGCATGTAGAACAAACTAAGATCTCATGAAATCCACTAAAAATGGTGACTTGGAGCTTGCATGAAAAATTTTCCCATAAAAGAAAAACCACCACATTAATGCGGCATGGCGTTCCTATCCTCCATCGTTTGAAATATGTGTAAATATGTGTCCTTAGGATGGACAACTATTTATGGGCAAGAAAATCCCTTTGTAGTAGCCGCAACGTCAAATCGGATCACTAATGGTGTTTTGGGTCATGCAAGGAGATAGGTGGAAGTGAATAGTGCAAAAGGTGAGAGTTTCAAAGTTTCAAGGATTGGAGGTTGGGAATACCTCAAAACCAATACTATCATCAAGGAGTTATGGATCAAGAGTAACAAAGAATTCATCCCTTAAGGCATGCAAATAAAGATAAGTCTTAACTAGCGATCCTGATGAGTTCATAGTGAAAAGAGGCAAGAATCGTGGTTTGGGAATACTAAGGAAAAGGTACTTCAAGTAATTGATGGTTGAAACTTCGACTCCAAAAGGCAACTTAGTATAAGAATTAGGGAAATGAGATTCAAAGGGAATGCATGCTAGTATAGAAAAGTGTGAAACACCAACAAAGTCAAGGGAAAGCATAAGGTGGAGGAAATTGTTTTTGGGAAGGGAAAACCATAAAATGCTAACAAGAAAAGGTGATGAAGGAAAGGGTCGAGGAAAAGTACATCTGAATGGGAAAGTCTGAGTCTCGATGGAGACAAAGGAAAGAGCGGTGTTGGGACGAAGGCATACCAAGAAGCGAAACTCCGACATAAGTACAATCCTTAAAACTTGAACATAAAACCTCCACACTTAGAACTTTTGAGACCTTTGCAACTTCTAACACATGATAGGCAAATTGAGGATCACTAATGGTGTTTTAGGTCATGCAAGGAGATAGGTGGAAGTGAATAGTGCAAAAGGTGAGAGTTTCAAAGCTTCAAGGATTGGAGGTTGGGAATACCTCATAACCAATACCATCATCAAGGAGTTAGGGATCAAGAGTAACCAAGAACTCATCCCTTAAGGCATGCAAATAAGGATAAGTCTAAACTAGCGATCCTAATGAGTTCATAGTGAAAAGAGGCAAGAATTGTGGTTCGGGAATACTAAAGAAAAGGTACCTCAAGTAATTGGTGGTTGAAACTTTGGCTCCAAAAGGTAACTTAGTATAAGAATTAGGGAGTCGGGATTCAAAGGGAACGCATGCTGGTTTAGAAAAGTTTGAAACCCCAACAAAGTCAAGGGAAAGCATAAGTTGGAGAAAATTGTTTGTGGGAAGGGAAAACTCTAAAATGCTGACAAGAAAAGGGCATGAAGGAAAGGGTTGAGGAAAAGTACATCTGAATGGGAAATTCCAAGTCTCGATGGAGACAAAGAAAAGAGCAGTGTTGGGAGGAAGGCATACCAAGAAGGGAAACTCCAACATAAGTACAATCCTTAAAACTTGAACATAAAACCTCCACACCTAGAACTTTTGAGACCTTTGCAACTTCTAACAAATGATATGCACATTGAGGATGATGGAGAACAACACATATGTAAACTTTGACCAAGGGAGACCCATTAGAAATCATCTTAGATCAGTTATTTATGATGGGCATAATAAGGCCCAAATGCATAAAGGGGGTTAGGATTCCAGCAGAATTGGACACAATCAAATTGGATGCCAACACCTTGCTTGGTCACCAACACAATCGTCCAAAACTGATCCGCTCATTTGCATGTGACCACCTACAAGCCCTCTTGCTGCTAGACCTAGAAAACCATTGGAGACCTAAATGGACAACTTTTTCTACAAACAAAAAATAGACCCCTTACAATTTTTCTCAAGGACTCTAAATATGCAATCAGATTTGAGTTGTCACGCCCAAAAGAGGGCTCTTTTAGAATCCCTAAGACTCCCATATTAACAAATTCTTGTGACAAGATTAACTCCACAAAACTAATTCTCTCTAAACCAGTTTCCATTGCCTCAAAAAACCACAACGAATTGAAATCTGCACTCTTCCCTTTTCCAATAAAGAGTGACCTTAAAGGAAAGAAACTGAAACCCAACAGTGGAAAATTGCCACTTCTTCATGTACACTTGCTCTAGGAAAGGATAAAAACTTGATGTGTTTTAATCCTTGAGTTCTTCTAGCATATGAGAATTAATGAAACAAGTTTATAAACAAGCTGATAGTAAAACCATAGCAACAAAATCTTTTGGGGAAAACATCAGCAAACCAAAAGATTAAAAAAAAAAATAATCGGGAAAAAATCAGATTTTTAAAAAATGTGAAAAAAATACAAAAAGAGAAAAAAAGAAAAAGAGAGAAAAACACCTATTGTCTTTTAAATTTGAAGGTATTTCAATAGCATATAGATATAGAGAGCAAATAAAATTGAGAGTTTAGCCCATGAATTGTGAAAAATAGAATTTTGTCATTCATGTTCATATTGCTAATTACATTGTATTGCACAATACATACTATATAGCGCACAAATAATAACTAGATGACAATTTTCAAATTTTCAATTACAATCTACTTTGTACAAAGCCATCCTACAAACTCAATATAAAGTTCCAAAAAATCAAACATAGCCAATGACTCTTGCAGCTATGAAGAGAGCTACACTAGAAGGTTGTAAGTCTTGGTGATTTAGCTCTTGGGTCCATCTACCTATTTAAAATTAATATAGAATGAGCTTATAGTATATATCCAAGGGTGCCAGGAGACTGATACTAGTACTAGTACGGGAGACTGGTACCAGTACCAGTACAGCCTTTTTTGAAAATAGGAGGTGGGGGGGTTACTTGGAGACGCCATCTCTTTTTAATATAAATTAATAAATTAATAATTTATAGAATATATCATGACATTGAACTTTCAAAACAAGAGCAGTAGTAAAGTTTAACAATGAACATTAATTTTAAAGTTTAAATACACAAATGTCATTGTGTCGGAGAGTGACAAAACTTTATGTTTTCACATTATAAACTTTTTATGCTTTTAAGTTTCATGGGAGATGCCAAATTTTCCATCGGAAGACATCACGAGACTCGAGAGACAGTGCGTCAAGTTTCCAAGCTGCTGGAGGCATTTCCAGGGACATCTCCAATACCGGAGATGCGTACCAATCCCCGAGACATGTCTCAAGGGGGCAGGAGACGCATCTCCCAGCAACACTGTATATATATCAAATTTTGATGCAGAAGCAGGTCCAATAATCTCATTCATCACTACAAAAAGGTCAATATAAAGTCCGATGATGTCCTCTAGAGAATTGCTTAGGCTAGGAGGGCTAGATAAACCAACATGGGGATTCCAACCTAGAATTCCTATAGTGCATATCTTAACATCCATAGCCAAAAATCCTACAGACAAAGTGAGAAAATAGGTACTTCTTATATGCCCCTATAGTTTAGACTATGATAAGACTAGTTGGCTCTCTACACCATAAGCAAGACAAATAGGTATCAGTACTCTTATCATCATCTACACTAGTTACAACTGAAGCTAATAAAAACATGACAACCCCTAGTAGCTAGAATGACTTGAAACAAGATAGTAATCAATGTAGTTACCCAAGTCAATCTCATGATATGCAGGGCACCTAAAATAAACTAAACCTACGAATGGTGGAATGGTGAAGAGGGAAAACAAAAGAATAAACACATTATTTGACAACAATCTGTAAGAGGAATAGTACGAGATTTCATTTTAGGTGTCACTAGTGAATTCAACGGACAAAAAGTGAACAAAATAATTGAAACAAATACATAAACAAACCAGATAAAACAAGATAAAATATTTTGGCTATACTCACCACATTAGGTTCTGAACTCTAATGAAAGAAGAATAAACAGCTATCGTAGTTTATAAAAACATGGGTATATTTTAAGTTTTAACCCACAAGAAGCTGACATAATGATATAAAGTAGAGGTCTTTTATTGCAACTTTTCTGCGGAACCCAGATTCGAGAATCCATTATAGAACTTGTGTGTAAGTGCACTTAGTGCCTGTATGGTATCTATTTGAGGATGAGTAGAACAGGCAAGATAGGTAGTAGGTTATGAAAGATTATGCTCTGATTTTATTTCTCCAAAGAGTTTCACTTTGCATTCCATACCTTTTTATAAGACCCAATTACTAATATATATTTCTGATTTATGTTTAACAGTTTGTGCTGCCACACCACCTCCCGTTGGTGAGAATTTCCATGCCCCTCCAAAATTCACAAAAGATGCCATCTTATCTTGTATGTGTTCACTTCGTTTATAGAGTTGTGACTTTGCTCATAAAATTCATAAGTTCTCACTTTTCTCCACTCTACTTTTCAGTGAGACAAGGTTAATTTGAAATTTCTGTGGGATCCATCAAATCAATAGTTTGCTTTTGCTTACATGAGGCCACCTTTAGTCATCTAGGCATGATTAGTTCAGATGGATGAACGTGTTTAAGAGGCTTAGCTAATGTTTTAGCCCATCTTCCACCTTGCATAATAAGGACAGAGCTAAATATTTCCACATGCTGGTCCAACAGTTGTAAGAGCTAGATCTCCTGCTCCTATCAACAAAGGTTTGGTCAAGGTCAAAATAGAGAAAAATGAGTTTAAGAATGTCATTAGGACAGAACAGACTTTTGCCGCAGTTAATAACGTTAAATGTGAAACAGATGTTGGGTATCCTTGGCTTCTTTTGGAAGAAAATGATGTGAAGAAGAATGGGAGGGATGAGGTGCCACAAGAGCAACTGCTGATCACTGGCATAGACTTCTTAATGGTTTCTTTGCATTGGAAGCAGTAAAGACATAATTCTATAATAATCAACAAAATTGATTTTTCTAGGATCCTTTAAAAGTTTTTTATATCATGATATAAATCAGTCTTATATATCATAAATTCCTTTTCTAGGTTTTGATAAAATTATGAATGAAAATAGACTGTGGCAGTAACAGCACAACAAATAGACTTGTTTAAAAGGCATTAAGTAAGTGGAAAATGGAATACTGGGTAATGATTAGATTCTTTCTTTCTTAAAATCAATAATACATTACCTCCCAGTCATTTATAGTTTATACTTATCTTGCTGGTCAATTGGGTAAATGTATTTCTGTTGATGGCATCATGCACAGATGAAGTTTTGAGAGGATATATCTTGGTTATATGCTTGCTTTTCTCAGATTTCAATGAAATGGATAACAAATATGGTATAGCACATTGGTTTAGTTTAATTTCATTTAACAAAGCATATAGACTCTTGTATATTTGTGTTTCCAGTCAGACATGGTAGTGGAGAATGAGAGACGATAAGAAACAGTAACACTAATTGCGGTCATGGTCATTGTTTGCTAGCAAGAGCAAAGACTGTTGACCTTGAATTGACTTCTGCAAATATATTTTCCTACTTAAATTCCATACAGAGATTTGTTTGTCTAAAGTTTAAAGTTAGATGATGTGATTAAAACCCTATCACTCAAGTTCTTGGGTCATGGGTCATGTTATTTAAAAGACGGGTTAAAGAAACATGTGAAAATCTAAAATGTGTTTGGGGATGATTTAATCCGATTGAAATGCATTTGAACCTGAAAGTTTTGGTCAAGACTCATTGTTCACAATTTCATAGGGGGGACCGCTGCCAGCAACTCCTGATTAATCATGGTTTTTTTGCATTTTCTGCTTCTAATAACTGTAAAACTACTCTTAAGCAAAAAGGAGAACACCAAACCCTAGGAGTTTCAAAAGACACCAAGGGAAGAATCTCAGTATAAAATAGAAATGAACCACTTGAATGAATTGATTGAAAAAGCGGTAGCCA
Organism: Sequoiadendron giganteum; assembly: GCA_007115665.2. Lineage (NCBI taxonomy): Eukaryota > Viridiplantae > Streptophyta > Pinopsida > Cupressales > Cupressaceae > Sequoiadendron > Sequoiadendron giganteum. Next base: position 570,450,911 of record CM021109.1, on the reverse strand, counting down.
TTGCCTATGTTTATACAACCCAACAAGTTCTAAAAGGGTAGGCTGACCCATTGAGGTTCTAACCCCAATAAAGCTATAAGTGCAAGTTACACATGCAAGGCACATTTACATTTGCATGTTAAACCTACAAGCTATACATAACCCAATGGTATAAAACAAGAATCGAATAGCTCGAAGGAACCCGACAAAAGAGCTTTCCACTCTAACAAACCAACTATAGAAAGACTACAAAAACTACATAGTTTTAACAGTTTATACTGAAAACCATAAGGAGCAGGGAACTATCAACTCACATGAAAATTAATCAACAACATAGGACTGGAAGATTTTGGAGCCTTATAAAGAAGTGACCCCTTGTAAGATGACCCTACTAATGTTCTTTTTCAATAAATAATTCTCTGATTTAAAACGTTCTAAGGCCCTGTCCAGTAACAGAGTACTAATATTGCTCAAAAGGAAAATTCTTATAACTACCAATATTGCTCAATGTCAGTGCCCGTGCCTTACTTCCAATCGCAATTTTTTTCATAGGGATGGATGCTGATCACTAAATTATATCTCTATATAATCTCTTTGCATCATCACTTCGATAAATTCCTACTTTCTACTTTGATAAATATTATGTTTAAACCTTCTAAATATTTTCTAATGAATGTAACTTTATACCTTGTACAGCTGAATCGCACGAAGCACTGCGAAGCCTTTCTAGAAGTTCTTCTGCTTTCTCAACAGTTGCCATTTTCATGGCCATGCCTACCTATGGATAACTAAGACATTCAATCAAATACATACTGATAATCAAGATAGATTGACAGACAATTGAAAAAACCTAAAACCATCTAGCTTACCTCTGCATAATTCTTGTATCCAAGCAGTTTAGCTTTCTCTGCTCGAAGTTTCAAGATCCTATCAATAACTGGAGTGTTATCTAAATCTCCACTAGAAGCACGTGTAATATAGGCACGATATAGCTCCTCACGGAGACCACGATTGCGTACATGCTGCATGACAGGCAGGTAGCTCGGAACATCTAATGTAATAATCCACGGGCCATCCTCAGCAGTTGCACCTTCATGCCCCTGGACACCAAATTATGTCAGGACAATCCATCGCAAATATAACACTGGCAACATTTGTGTTGTTGGAGATTAGTTTAAATCTGTATCAAAACATGGTGGTTTAGGATCTTCTTGCATATTAGCTGCAACATTTGTGTTGTTGGATGAATTTGTATAAAGACATGGTGGTTTAGGATCTTCTTGTATATGAGATAATAGCATCAATTGTAGAACATCCAATCAAAAGGCAGTAGAAATGCATTTGAATTGTATCCTAAGAAGAAAGGAAAACTCGTTTTCCTCTCAAAGAAATATCAGAAGCAATATACAAAAGGATAAACTGGACAACAAAATGAAAATACCTTTGATTTTGCTGATTGAGAAGCCAGACTTAGAGCAGTAGGTGGCAATCCTTCAATATCCTTCTTGTCAGTTATTAGTTTTTCAAATCTTTTGGTTGCATCCAATACATTTTCACTGAATTTTAGTGAGAGTTTTTCTAACTCCTGCAAAAGCAAATTAACACGGTGTAAATATCTGCATACATAAAAAGGAAAACAGAATGTGAATGTGAAGACAAAGAAAGAAATGTCAATCGGTGACCAAGGTAAGTTGATCAAACTCTAAATTAGAAGTTAAAATAGTTAAGTGGGAGTGTGAAAGAACTCCATGAGCTGAAAATTAACTGGAACCAAAACCCAAACTAGAGAAGGCAAACCCTCTAAGGGTAAAGAGACTTTTTGGCATAATAATAAGCGTCGGTTGGTTGACGGTTGTGTTCTTCTTGGCAACCGTCACATCCTTTAAATACATTGTGTATCATCAAGGAGAGTAATATGATCTAGTTGGATCAACTCTGATCCTTGGCTGACCATCTCTGGTCTTCTTCTATAATAATTTCATGTGTGAATAAAGATATATTTTACGCACGTATCCGGTATGCATTGTCATCTCTATTATTAATTCATGTATTTAATTTATCAGATAGAGCAGTAAACAATGAACAGCTGCCAATGTATTGAAAGTATGTAAAATGGAGGTTGAAATCACTAATGAAAGACCTGTAGATGCACTAAAACAGTGATGGAACGGTCACTGTGCCTCTGTCCAGCTAAGTGTGAAATCTGGAGATGAATTAGGCCAGTGCTGGAGATCTGATGGTGTTGTCAATATGTTAAATTTCCACCCTCAGATGTGGTGCTCATTCCTTGAAGCAATTTACTATCCTTAGTTGTTTTTTTCCCACAACTTGAATATATCCTAGGCACTAATACCTCAAATCTGAAAAAATTGCAGTTAGTGATAATGACTAGATAACAATCTCAGCGCAGCCTTAGGATTTACATCATGTTGCTTGGGAATAACCTCCCTCTATGGCAATTAGTTTTATATTGATGTGATTGTGAACAGCTCCAAACATATATTCACTTGACATCTTGAAATGGAGACAGAAGAGGGTTTTTGTCAGTGTTCCACGAGGATGTGTCCCCCTCAAAAAACCCTACGTTTCCTAGACGGGGACGTCTCGGAGACTTGGGTGTTGATGTTATAGCAGTGGGAGATATCTTTCTCTCAAATTTAAAAATGATAGATAAATAATACCAAGGCAAGTTGGACTTGCTATATATAATAATTTTATGAAGAGTCACCTTGTTTCTTAAAAGAGGCCAACCAAATGAAGAGTCACCTAGTTTTGTATAAATACAAGGTGATGATCATTCATTTGATCATCAAGTTCATTCATCATAATTCGCATTCCTAGAAGAAGTTCATACTTGAGCAGCAGATCATCATCTTGTAGCAGCAGATCATCATTTTGTAGCAGCAGACCGATTTCAAGGAGAAACATACTCATTTGTATCTTTGCATCTAGGAGAGGTGCTATTATTCATTGTATCAAATTCGGCATTGTGTTGGGCCTGAGTTGTAAGCAGATTTCTGCTCTTATTCCTTCAATATATAAGAGATATATTTGCTGGGTTTTTCTCCCTCGAGTAGGAGGGTTTTCCCAGGGTATCTTGTTGTGTTCATTGTCTTATGTGTTGCATTTTCTGATTGCTTTCATTTCTGATCCTAAATCTAACATGGTATCAGAGCGGGTCTAAGAAAAGATCTGATCAGATTTGTTTAAGCAGTCAAGTCAACTTTTCATCGGGCAGATCTTGAAGTATCGCAAATCTAAGGTTCAAATTATTTCTGACCTAAGGGCAGATCTTTGAAGGTGAATTTGTGCGGAAAAAGAAGATGGTGAGCGGTGTCAAGGTAGAAGATAGGCTTGATGGAGCTTCAAACTTCAACTCTTGGAAACCCAGGGTACTCATTGCATTAGAGGAGAATGATCTTCTTGATTTCGTGGAAAGTGATATGCCCGAGCCTTCCGATGATACTAAGAAAATCCAGTGGAAGAAAAATGGCACGAAGGCTAGAAAGATCATGATAGACTCTGTGATGAATCACCTAGTACCGATCATCTCCAAGTTGAAGATAGCTAAAGAAATGTTTGATACTCTAAAAGGATTGTATGAGATCAACAACACCAGCAGAGCCCTTGCTTTGAGACAACAACTTCACCATGTAAAAATGGCTAAAGATGATTCAGTCATCTCATTCTTTATGAAGATTGCTGATTTGAGAGATCAGTTGAGCACTATTGGGGATATAATTGCAAACAGAGATCTTGTTATGTTGGCACTTAATGGTCTTCCTCAATCTTGGGAACCCTTTATTCAGAGCATCAGTGGGAGATCCAAGTTGCCCAAGTTTGATCGTCTTCGAGCTGATTGTATACAAGAAGAGTTTAGGTTGGCAGCAAGAGGAATTGGGCGAAACTATCATGATGTAGAAAATCAAGTTCTTGCTACACATACTTCTAGAGAAAGAGGCAAAAGAAGAAAGAGGAATAGAGACAGAGAATCAGATTCTGCCCCAGAACTGAAGAAGAAGAAGGATCTCTCTCACATTCAATGTTTCAGGTGTGACAAGTACGGTCACTTTGCTCAAGATTGCAAATTAAGGTCTACACGACATGTTTCTATTGCGGAAATTGACATAGGGACATCTCAGAAGGAGCCTAGCTCTAAAGTTGATTCAGAAGGTTTCTTATTCTAAAGTCGATCAATTTCTTCGAAGAGGAGGAAATGACATTCAGAGGGAGTCAAATTCAAAGAATTCAAGGCACGAGTTGAGAGCTTGTCCAAGAAAAGGATTAAGGTTCTAAGACAGGTCAATGGAGGGGAGTTCACTACCAAAGGATTTCTTTGAAATCTTTGAGGCAGTGATCAAGAGGGAGTTTTGTGACTCACTAAGAAGAAGTGAAAGTTGCAGTGTTGCAAGGCCAAGTGCAAAATCCTTGGAAGACCTCTTCAACAGCTGAGAACAGAATTGCACAAGACAGTTAATCTGGATTTGACATTGGTAGCTCCACAAACCTATTTAGAATAGGGTGATTTGGGATGAGGTTGAGGAGGATAGTCCAGGACTCGAGCAAGTCAATAGTGTCGGAAGTGTGCATTGGAAACCACTCCTCTAAGGCAAGCATTGCAAACAATCTTGGACGAGGAGGTCAAGAGGTTGATGCAAATACTTGGAGCTCCAGAGGGAGTCACATCATCATGAAGATTTGCTCTAATGTATACTTCTTTGAGACGGAGAAATATGAGGTGAAAGCCCTTGTAGTGTATATTTCTCTCAGACGGAGAAACATTAGGTGAAAGCCCTTGTAGTGTATATTTCTCTGAGACGGAGAAATATGAGGTGAAAGCCCTTGTAATGTATATTTCTCTGAGACGGAGAAATATGAGGTGAAAGCCCTTGTAGTGTATATTTCTCTGAGACGGAGAAATATGAGGTGTGAGCCCTTGTTCATCTCTGTGACTGATATGAGACGTCATGTTGAGAGACTCCATGACGACATCACGTTGAGAAACTCCGTGATGAACCCTTGTACTTGTGTTTCTTTCCACACATGGGAGTAGCCATGGTGGATGTCATGTTGAGAGACTCCATGATGACATCACGTTAAGAGACTCCGTGATGAACCTTTGAGTTTTCCACAAATGGGTGTAGCCATTGTGGGCATCATGTTGAGAGACTCCATGACGTGGATATCTGGAAAGATACCTCCCTAGCTATGAGGGAGTGTTGATGTTATAGCAATGGGAGATATCTTTCTCTCAAATTTAAAAATGATGGATAAATTATACCAAGGCAAGTCGGACTTGCTATATATAATAATTTTATGAAGAGTCGCCTTGTTTCTTAAAAGAGGCCAACCCAAATGAAGAGTCACCTAGTTTTGTATAAATACAAGGTGATGATCATTCATTTGATCATCAAGTTTATTCATCATAATTCGCATTCCTAGAAGAAGTTCATACTTGAGCAGCAGATCATCATCTTGTAGCATTAGATCATCATTTTGTAGCAGCAGACCGATTTCAAGGAGAAACATATTCATTTGTATCTTTGCATCTAGGAGAGGTGCTATTATTCATTGAATCAAATTCGGCATTGTGTTGGGCCTGAGTTGTAAGCAGATTTCTGCTCTTATTCCTTCAATATATAAGAGATATATTTGTTGGGTTTTTCTCCCTCGAGTAAGAGGGTTTTCCCAGGGTATCTTGTTGTGTTCATTGTCTTATGTGTTGCATTTTCTGATTGCTTTCATTTCTGATCCTAAATCTAACATTGGGGACTTGGGGGGGATGTCCCCCCTCCAGCCCACCACCAGCACCACCATCCCACCACCAGTGTCGTTGTCTCCAAGATGCCGCTAGGACTTTGAGGATGTTGGGGTGTCCTCAAGATGTCTAGGGGACTCCTAGTTGTCTCCAAGATGTATAATTCTTATACTTATACATCTTTTTATAATTATTTTTTCAAGTACTATATGTATTTCAGCATCCTGCTGCCCCCCCCCCCCCGTTGCAGTCCCCTCGCCGTCCCCCTGCCGCCCCCAAACTTAGACCCTTTGTCCCAGTGTCCCCGAAACGCATCCCCTGCCACCCCCTTGTACCCGTCCCCCGAAACCCCATGGAACATTGGTTTTTGTTCTCCTAGTCCTCATAATCCAAGGGATATGTATTTCAGCATCCTGCTCCCCAGTCCCCCACCCCAAACTTAGACCTTTTGTCCCAGTGTCCCCGAAATGCCCCCGCCCCCCCCGTCCCCCAAAACCCCATGGAACATTGGTTTTTGTTCTCCTAGTCCTCATAATCCAAGGGAGGCTTTTCCTCCTCAGAGGGCAAAATGAGCATAAACTCCAAAATGGAGGAAACCAAATGAATTCCTGATGACGAAATGAAGGTATATGTCTCTTTCATATACCTTTTTCAAATTGGACCCTTGGGTCCTAAATTTCTCTTCAAGTATTTAAAAATACTTTTATTTTAATACTAGGTTTTAAAAACACCTTTTATTTTAATTATAATAATATTATCAAGTTGCCCCTAAAATTAGAAAATACTGGACCCAACTTAAATAATATTATTAATTATTTTGATCCACAAAAGGGGACATGACTTTTTTTACCGGAAAGGGTTTTCCCCACATACATGTGGTGTAATGTGTTTACTCTATGCTATCTGCAATTTTATTTTAGTTATTTTTAAGTATATGTAATGATTATTAGTTGCCTAAGATCCTAATCTTAACACCACCTGGAAAGGGAAGTGGCTGACCTTGGCTGGTTCTATTACCACAATAAAGTCAATATGACAGGCTTTACCAACTTACATGTTCTCACTGATGAAGAATCTGAAGGTCCTAAAAACATTTGCCAGAATTATGAAAAAATTTCTCTGGCAAGGCATATCCCAGGAAAAAATCCCATTGGTCAAACTGTCAAAAACAACAAAGGATGAAGCATTTTTCTGTTGTCACTTTTGTGCTACATGCACAAACGATGCTAGGAATGATGAATATCACAATGGAATACATCATTTATAGGTAAAAATTTAGGGGGCTGAGAAATAAACCTCCAATAAATCTACTTAGGTTTAAATTTTATACCATTTAAGAAAAGAATATGGTGAAAGAAGAATGTTGCATTTCTGTAGAATTACAATCAAAGCATTTACGAAGGTGCCCAGACATTCTGTTTCAGTGAAAAATATCGACAGAAACAAAAGATTCATATAGTTGAGACAAGTTCTAACTTCTGTCAATTGAGGCATGTGTTGGCCCAAGCTACAGAGCATGCACCAAAATAGGAGATGGATTTATGAATATTGATAGTGAACACGCTGTGAATATCTCACTCAACATAAAAAAAAGCATCAATGAACAGAAATTCTCGGTGGCACCATCCCAGAGTTCCTCCACCACAAATTTTTTTCAATAAAAATAGATATTTTAAATACACTTAGTTTTTTTTTCTAATATTTGTCCCTAGGCTAATGCAACCATTTGCAAGCAAGCTACTTTGAAAATACAGAAAATTTCACCCTAACAAAAGATGCATTGTGGTTTGCTTGGGAAAGAAGCCCACCTGTTGGACTTCATTGAATTGTGTCTTAGCATCTCCTTCTAACGAAACGCCATTAAGTATGGCTTCCTTAATCTCAACTGCACCTCGGAGAATATTGAGTCAGTATAAAAAATCAATGCTTAAACCCTAATACGAGTAAAATTAGAAATATACTTATAAGACCTGAAACTTAAAGCATTACAAATACAATCCCGAAAGAGGCAAACATAGCACATGAAACTGTAATGACCAAAAAAATGAATGAGGCAAGAAAATTTAGTTCTAGCATGTTTAATATTTGTCAAATATAAGTTATCCAGAGTAAATACATTGTAGAAAAAGACATGAAATGGATGCACTTTGTATTATTCTTTTCATTTATAAAGGATTTGTTTTCTCTTGTCAACATTTTGCTTTCGTGCTAAATTCTTTCCTAAGAAATTGAAAATCCAATTCAATTGGTGTTTCAGTTGCTATATCAGAAACACCACTTGTGATACTTCCAGCTTCCAAGCATTCAAGTTTTATTTTTCCTCTCTTTTGCTTAGAAGTTAGTTGAGTTCAGCATTTTGAGGAGTAGGTTTGAGACTATATATTTTATTTTGTGAGATTGAACAAAAATACGAGTTTTTAGTCACTTTCCAGTTAAATTAGATCGAAATGCAGCTAATATTCCTGATGCAATTATTCAAATAGGAATTTGAATTCAGTTTTATTCCATAAATGACATAATATCCTGAATCAGCCAGAAAATACTTGTTCTCAGAAAAGGAATACATGGGGAGGTGTGAATGGTAAAGACGTTCATTATTAACAGAAAAAGATTACATTAAAAAGAAGTTACATAATACTGTAGAAATTAAATATCTACCTACTATCTACCTACCAGATACTGTAGAAACAGTAAAACTAAACTAACAATAAAACATTGACCATTAACAATAGGAATATAATATTCTAACACCCTCCCTTAATGGTCAATCTATCAAAAACACCAAGTTGCCCTCTGAATTTTACAAATTTATCCGGGCTCAGAGACTTGGTGAGAATATCTGCAGTCTGATCTGCCGTTGGAACAAACTGCAGCTGAACTGATCCGTCTTCTACCAGCTTGCGGATGTAGTGACAATGAAGCTCGACATGCTTGGTACGTTCATGGAAGACTGGATTTTTGGCCAGTTTGAGCACCCCTTGATTATCAGTGTACGAGGGAGAAGGACCTGCTTGTGACATGTGCATGTCAGAAAGCATCCTACGGAGCCAAACTGCCTCACATGCTGCCTTGACAGTTCCTCAATATTCTGCTTCAGTTGAGGAAAGAGCCACTGCCTGTTGCTTCTTGCTGGTCCATGTTACAGCACCGGTACCCAAACTGAATACATATCCAGAAGTAGATTTTCGGTCATCCACTGATCCTGTCCAATTTGAATCTATATAACCAATCAGTTGTAGATCCTTGCATCTGCCATACAGTATGCCAAAATCTGAAGTACCCTTAACATATCTCAGTACTCGCTTCGCTGCAAGCCAATGATCGGCTTTCGGAGCTGTCATGAAGCAAGAAATGTAGCTCACTGCAAAACTGATGTCAAGTCTAGTGGCAGTGAGGTAGATGAGACTGCCCACTAGTTGCCTGAATGTCGTTGCATCAACCGGAGGTGAATCAGAGTTGGCTGATAACTTCAGCCCCTTCTCCATAGGTGTGGAGGCAGGTTTGCAATCCTGCATCCGAAATTTGTCAAGCAAACTCCGAGTGTATTTAGACTAAGAGATAAAGATACCACCAGCGGTCTGCCAAACTTCAATACCCAAACAATAATGGATAAGCCCCAAATCTGTCATGTCGAAAGCCTGACACAAGTCCTGTTTGATTGCAGTAATCAAATGTGTTGAATTGCCAATAATGATCAAGTCATCAACATAGACAACAAGAAAGAGAATATCATCACCAGAGTGTTTGACATACAGATTAGTGTCAGAAGGGTTGCGCTGAAAACCATGATCAACCAAGTATTGATCAATCTTGATGTTCCATGCACGAGGAGCCTGTTTCAATCCATAGAGTGCTTTCATGAGCCTACATACCTGATGTTCTTTTCCGGCAACCTTGAAACCAGGAGGCTGCGTCATGTAGACTTCTTCTTGCAACTCACCGTTGAGGAAGGCACTCTTGACATCCATCTGATGAACTGTCCATCCAAATTGGGCTGCAATAGCGAGAAGAAGACGAATCGTGCTCATCTTGGCAGTAGGAGCAAAAGTCTCCTCGTAGTCAATGCCCTCCCGCTGTGTGAATCCCCAAGCAACTAATTTGGCCTTATATTTATCCAAAGTGCCATCTGCATGATACTTGACCTTATAAACCCATTTGCAGCTGATAGGTTTCTTCCCAGGAGGAAGATCAAAAAGAACCCAAGTGTGATTCTTCAAAAGACTATGGTATTCAGTCGCCATAGCCTTTTCCCACTTTGGAATTCCTTTAGCCTCTGAATATGTCTGAGGCTCATAGATGCTTTGGATGTTGGCCATAAGAGAAAAATTGACTGTGTTGTGCTGCTTGCTCTTTCTACGAGCTGATCTGCCCTTAATGAGTTCATCATTATGAAGATCTCTGATAGTCTTGAGCCACCACTTATGCCGACGAGTAGAAGTACCAACATTTGGAATAGGAGAAACAGCATCACCTAGGATTTTTGGAACAAAGTCATCTGGATATGAGTCCTGAGGAAAATCAGGTGGCGCTATATCATGATCGGTAGACTCCTCATCTTCAGAGTCAAAATGCTCAGAAGCCCTCCCATCAGGGGAACTAAGAGGAAGACAAAAACCTTCATCAGAAACCTTCATAGGCTGATCCTCAGGGCTAGGAGTAGGAACAAATGGACCAGTAGTCTCATCAATCACAACATCACGACTGAATATGAGACGATCCGTCTCCACATCAATCAACCTGTATGCTTTGTGATTGTCGTTGTAACCAGTAAACATAAGTTTCTAGCTCTTGGAGTCCAACTTCGCACGTTTGGCTTCTGGAATCCATACATGAGCTGTAGAACCAAAGACTTTCAGATGGCCCACTTTAGGCTTACGTCCTGACCAGGCTTCTTCTGGAGTCATCTTCTTAACAGCCTGTGTAGGTGACCGATTCAGAAGGTACACTGCAGTATAAACTGCTTCAACCCAGTAGTTCTTGGGGACATGTCTGTACTCCATCATAGAACGAGCCATTTCAGTAATGGTGCGATTCCTACGTTCAACGACACCATTCTGCTGAGGGGTGTATGGCGTGGTGAGTTGTCGTTTAATGTCGTGGTTAGCACAAAAAGTAGAGAAGTCAGCTGAACAAAACTCCCCCCCATTATCTGACCTTAGAGTAACAATTTGAGAACTTGATTCCTTCTCAACTAAGGCCTTGTACTGCTGAAATGTACTAAACACATCTAATTTATGTTTCAAGAAATACACCCACATTTTTCGACTGAAATCATCAACGAATAATAAAAAGTACCTAGACCCAGTAACATATGGAGTGTTCATTGGTCCACATACATTAGCGTGAACCAATTGAAGTACCTTAGAGGCACGCCAAGAATCACCATCCGAGAACAGTGTCTGATGCTGCTTTCCAGCTTGACAAGCTCCACAAACTCCATGATTTTGAGTTTGGATCTCAGGTAGACCAGCAACCAAACCCTCCCGAGACAGTTGAGAGAGATAGTGCACATTCAAGTGCCCATAACGCTAATGCCAAAGTTTGCTGATGGAAGTACTCTTGGCTGCAAGAGCGTGCTCCTGAGAATCACCGGAATCAACAAGTCTATACAGACCATGATCCTCAAGTCCCATAGCAATCGTAGTACGTGTCTCCTTATCAACAATGCTGCAAGTGGACGAACTGAAAATAACATCCAACTGGGGAGAATGCTTCATGATCTGGCTAACAGAGAGAAGATTATGTTCCATGCTTGGAACATAGTAGACATCAAGAAATAGTAAGTTTCTCCCTCCAGAGTGAATCTAAACATTGCCCTTACCGGCAACTGTGTACTCTTTGCTGCCTCCAAAGATCACTGAATCAATGAATGGTTCATATTTGGTGAACCAATCTCGACGATGAGTAAAATGCCGAGAAGCCCCTGAATCAATATACCAGGCAGAAGATTGTACTAGATCTGCAATCCTCTTGGCCATAAAAGCATAGAATGCAGACTCTTTCTACTCAGTGTGCTCTGCGACATTTGCCTTTTGTTGAGACCCTCCCTACTTCTTTTGTTCAGAAACCATCCGAATTCGACAATCAACCTTCATGTGACCATATTTATGGCAATAATTGCACTTAACGTTCTTTTTCTTCTTGTTGTCTTGAGAAGAACCAGAGCCTTTCGGCTAAGAAGATTGAGCCTTCCCTTTGTTCTTAGCAGAAGATTTGGCAGAGAACGCTTGCTTTGTGGAGGTGAAACTGGTACTGCTTCCAAACTGTTGTCACCATCGATCCTGCTGCAAGAGCTTGTTGCAAAGATCTTCAAATTTGAGATCAACATTGGTGGAGGTGATATTCAGCGTCTCGATAAAATGCTCATACGAACGCGGGAGACTCTTTAGAGTAATGACCACCATATCTTCTTCCTCCATTTGTCAACCAATCGCCTCCAACTGATCACGAATGTCCTCAATCTTCGTCAGATGTTCCTGTAAGGACATTTTCTCATCCATCATGATGGAAAAGAGCATGTTCTTGAGAAAGAACGCTCTGCTCTTGTCGAAGGTTTCATGAAGAGCCTTCAAATGATCCCAGATTTCCGAAGCAGTTTTGCCAGACGGTACCTGAGGTAGCTGCTCATCTGTGACTGAGATTTTGATGAGCATGACGACTTCCTGGTTGCGTTCATCCCATTTGTCCTGGTCCTTTCCGACTACAGTGGGACGAGGTGAGTTCCCCAAAACGATCTGATCGAGGCAACGATATTCGAAGATCGTAAGCATGCGCTGCTTCCAAGTGTTGTAATTTTTCCCGTTGAACTTCTAACTGCTTTCGAGCATTATATTTGTCAGAGATGCCATCACGTACCCTGAGATCAAACTGGTGAAGGCAAAACAAAAATTGAAACAATACAAATTCAAAGTCGAAACCCTAACACGGATTTCGATGCACTTTGAAGACAAAACCCAAAAGATCTGAAGAGTACCCAAAAAATGATGCTGAAAACCTAGAAAATTTCGTCAGCACCCACTTGCACAAATTTTGAGGCAGGAAAAATAAGGTATCCAAAAAAAACTAAAGACAACCCAGTTCGGCTCTCGAAAAACCCACCAAGAATCTGGTCTCAAAAAAAAAATTTGGGTTGAAAAAATAGGTCAAAACCCTAGTCGACAGTACGGAACCCTAGGCGGCCATGAATGAACCAAATCAAAAAAATAAGAGCTGAAAAAGCGCGTCTAAATGCCACAGAAGATCAGAAACTGAAGGAGATTCGAAACGCATCCAACACAAAAGAAAACACGACACTAAAATGAGTAAAAAAATGCGTCTGTAAAAATGCGTCTAAGCAACCGAAAACCTTAGAAAGCGCGGGTCAAATATCAATCAAAATGCGACCAGGAGGAGAGGAAAAATCGCGTCTTTCATGCAACTAAAAAAACGCGATCAGATTCAAGAAAAAAAATGCGACTTCAATTCTTTTAAAAAACGTGAACAAAGAGCCGAAAAAAATGTGGGTTTATGCCAAGAAGGAAAAACACGTGCCCAGAAGGATTTAGGTGCACGCCAGGAAGAAACACGCGCCCAACATTGAGAAACCCTTGCACACGACTTGCAGCAAGAGGGTCGAATTTTTTGTGAGAAAATACTCACGAAAATTTTAAACAAAAACCCTCCACGAACTCGTAGCTAGAGGGTCACGATTTTCAGTGGGGAATACTCACGAAAATCACAAACAGAAACCCTCGAAAATCTCAGACCAAGCAGCCACGAATTTACCCAGAAACCCTAGTCTACTCTGATACCATGTGAATGGTAAAGACCTTCATTATTAACAGAAAAATATTACATTAAAAAGAAGTTACATTATACTGTAGATATTAAATATCTACCTACCAGATACTGTAGAAACAGTAAAACTAAACTAACAATAAAACATTGACCATTAACAATAGGAATATAATATTCTAACAGGAGGGACATCAACATCCTAAAGGTCAATGTTACAGAAATATATCAATTTGGCTTAAGAGGCTTGCTCTTTAATATCCAAAGTACATACTGATCAATTGGGAAGCAAAATGGATAGCAATGCAATTCTATATGTGAAGTCATGACTCACTAGATTCTCTACCACATAAAATGGGAATTTGAATACTAAAGTACATACTGATCAATTGGGAAGCAAAATGGATAGCAATGCAATTCTATGTGAAGTCATAACTGACTAGATTCTCTACCACATAAAATGGGAATTTGAATAAACCTTTTCATAGACTGGTATTATTTATATCTTGAAAACTCATTTGTTACTCAAGTTTACATTTTTCATTAAAATTTCAGTACTTGTGAGAGGAAGTACAGGATTTGTCAATCAAAGAAAGCCTCTGGATCCAAATAAATTGAGATAATTAAAGATTTTGGATTTTCATGGCCAGACAAAATATCATGTATCTGAATACCACTGTGTTTAAATCATTTTCTTTTCTTGCATTTTCCTTCATATTCTGATTTCTTTTTCTCTGAATCTTTATATTATAGGTTGCCAAATCCTCTTTATGTAATCTTGCCCTTTCTCTGTTAATGATATATAGTTTTGTTTCTCAGAATTCAGATTGTGTCAGCAGTTCCTCAAGCCTAATAAGTCCAAAACTTATTGCAAGAGAAATATATAATCACAGATTAACAGTATCATGCCTTAGAATCTAAGAAAAAACACAATGTTTTTATTTACAAGGAAAAATTATATTACTCTTAGCTGTAAATGTAAAAGAGCTGCATGGGAGAAATCATTGGCACTAGAAGATTCGATTCAGATATTACCTTCTACAATTCGCTTTTGTGCTTCACTCAGAGTTTCCCAATTAGGACCCTCCTTCACACCTTTAAATGCATTATAGATAGGTTTACTCTGTCCTAATCTCAGTTGAAAAGCTACCTTTTCAGGCTGCATATAAGAAGAATAAGTATGAGACTCTGCATCCAAACAAAATGTGAATATCCATGACAGAAATAACATATTACAACATAAGCATGTGACTATAAGCACTCTCCTATTTAGTATTTGTTTGCTTCTTTTTCTTGGAGAGGAGTGAGGGAAGCGAAAGAGGAAGAAACAAAACATAAGCCTTAATGGCATGTAAGGACCCTTGCCAAATCTACCCTCAATTTTCAGTTTTTGATGTTCGGGAATTTTGACAAACACTTGTCTTGCAAACTCTTCAACTGCTGTTTGTGGTTTCTTTTTGTATTTTTAATGCATAAGATGATATCATAAATATAAAGACTCTAATTGTAATGTTCTAAAGACTGAAATGAAAGAGAGAAGCAATGCAATATCTTGATTTTCCAATGCAATAATATGACTGAAACTTATGCAAATATGCAGCTACAGCAAAGTGGCATTTTTACAAACACTTTGTATGCAACCCAAACTCCATAGTATTGCAAATGTAGACTCAAAACTGATTACAATCCTTATGACTGATCGCCCACAAGAAAGTGGCTCTTAAAATGCAAATAAACAATGCAAATTCAAATGATTATGACAGCGATCCAATCTATCCTTAAATATTTATCTTATGAAGTAGACATTACAAAATGCTGTATAGACAGCGACTTCATTGACTGAAAACCAGCGACTAACTGAGGAATGCAAATGCTATTACAATGACACTAAATTCAATGAATTATGGAACCTGGATGGTCACCTTGAAACTGAAATGATATTGCTGTGTAAACCCAATCGATTCTCTTCAAAATCGTCCCTTCTAGATGCTAGCAGGCCGCCTTATGAAGTCTGATATGGTGCGAATTCTTTTCCAGCATGAATTGACCAGAAAACTCCAAATCGCCTTTCTTGAAGCCATGACTTGCCAAGGATAAAATCGAATTTCTTCTTATGACTGACAGTGATCTCCAAGATGGAAAGATCGAACTCCTCCAAACTGAAAATGACTCCAAAAATCTGCAAATGTCTTCTACCAAAATCAATTTCTTCTCTCCTCCAAAATTTGGTCATAGACCATTAAATTTTGCTCAAATGGAAGACTGAAATATCTCCCTCTCAAATCTCCAGCTAGGGTTAATGTTGCACGACCTAACTTGGTATCCTAGAGTCTTCAAACCCTCAGACAATGCACGCATGCAAGCTCTTACCACGCAGGTATGAAAATAGAACTCAAGACATGATCAAAATGGCTTGCATTGAGCTCCTTATAAAGAATTCTCATTCACCTTCAAGAAGCTTCTAGAAAATAATATTATTTTATTCCCAAGTGACTTTATGATATAATATTTATTTTAGTGACTTTATTAAATTAATTAAATATAAAGCTATCTTATGATATTAATTTATTGAGATAACTTTACAAATAATTAATTTAATATTTATTCCCTTATTTCTCCTATTTAGCCTTCGGGAATAAATAAAGGCTAAACGATCTTCGGATGGCTACTATAAAGGGAACATTACATGGCAATCAGAGTTTATGGCACCCATTACTTGAAGCAAATAATGAAACCCTTAATTGAACCTCAAAATGTTAGAATCAAAAAATATTTTCCCACAAAGATTGTTGAACCAAAATGCTCATCAGATTTTAGAAACTGCAAATGTTCAAAAAAAATTCCAAACCAGATCTATTTAATCCCTTTAGGAAATGACATTTAGAAAAGAATTTAGGTTTTCTCACAAAGATTCGTGCGTATAAATATGCTATCCATAAGACAATCTTGGATTTGTTGACACAATATCCATGTTTGTCAAAAGTGAAAACAAGAAGATCAGAAAACCTTAAAATAACCTTCAGTAAAGAAATTTAAGAGACAAGCAAGGGGCAAAGGTGATGCAGACGGGTGTTGTAGGAAGTAGAACACACAAGGGCGTTAGGGCTTTCTCGAGCTAGTAATGTCCCTTTTTGGTCCATTCCAGCATCCTTGGAAACCTCCAACTTTTTTAGAGAGCGTCAACATTATGGGAAAGATATTATAATAATGGGAGAGAGTTCCAGAATCCTTGGGATTCCCAACGAGTATAATGGTACCATCTGTGTGCAAAGCTGACATTATGGGAGCACTCCACACTTCTTGGAGAAGTTTGTCATCTTGGGAGAATGCCAACTTGCACACGGATCAATCTCCTATGCACTCATGGTATTGATGGCAGATCAAATTTCCTATTTTGGGCTATTTTATTATTTTATGTAACTTTGGGAAGTTGTCTAAGCTCAAGCCACTTATTTAATTAATTATTTTATAAAGCAACTTTTTTGGGTTTAAAATAAAAGTTAAATTAATAGCTTCACTTGGCAGAAAATTGAAGATTAGTTTATTACTTTTGTGGAAAAGCGTATAAAGGAGGAATGGAAATGGAAAAGGATTTTGGGTATTTTCATCTTTTACAAACCCCAATGTGGAGAGATGAGCAACTGTTCATAGGACGAAAATCCTATTGCGAAATTTGTTTCAAGGACAAAAATACCCCTAGCCAATCCTTGGTGAACTCATACAAGATTCACAATTGTGTTGAATATTAAGGAGTAAAGAAATTGAGCTAGATTGTCATATTTTTTCAGATTCAATGAGTTTTTCACGTAACAAATTTATAGGAGCTTTGCAGACAAATGATAAATTTGTAAGGAGAATTATTTTGTGCTAGTCGTTCCATTTATATTTTTATGCATAATATACTGGCCACCATTATGAATGTGGACACCTTGGATGTGAGAGGGTTTGTGTTGAAGATTTTATACAATTTAAAAAATGTATCAGCCACACCAATTGGAAGCTACAACCAGCCATAGCTTTTATAAAGGAGGTGTGGAAGAGTATAAGTGTCATTGATGTTTTATTGAGCAGTCCTTATGTCTATAGGACTTTATTCACCCAACCACCTAGCTTTGAGGAGGATTTAAAATCAAAAGAAAAGGTAATCACCCCTTTTGGAGGAATTTCAATATCACTAGGACTCTACAATATGTTCGACCTATCTTTTTAGGAACATTGGAAGGTTTAAATGAAAAGCAACGCCACTTTGGAAAGGTGGAAAGATTCCATGTTGGACTTCTTGGAAGAGTTTGGACCCATTTAGGACTCTAAGGGTCTGCTGTACAGCTTTGATAATGTTTGAAGATTTAGGAAAAAATTCATCACCCAACTTTGGTTTGTGTTTAAGCCTTGAAAAGGGGGTATCACAGCTTTTGGGGAATTACACTTACAGAGTCCTAAAGCAAATACAACTCTTTAAAACCTAGTTGTTCAGCTTTAGTTGATATTTTTTAAGCTTAAAATAATTTGCACCTTTCTCGTTGATGTTGATTATTAAAAAATTGTTTTAGTTATTCAACCATTTCCTGCTTTTGAATCTTCATTCTGAGCTATATGATCACAGAGAGTTAGTTGGTAGGCCTTACCTCTATATCATATTCTAGAATTTTTGTCATCCAACTAGGCCTTTTTCTGTGATTTCTCCCTCTATGATATACTCGCATACACTAAGGTGAGCCACATAGACAATGATTTTATTTTCGGATATCAAATGCCTGAATTTTTTGAGACCTTTAACTAAAGCATAAGCTTGTTTTTGAACAAAATTGTATTTAGTCTCATAATCCTTCATGGTCCTAGAATTGAAAGCAAGAGGATGTTCTCCTTTACTTGTTTCATCCTTTTGAGTCAACACTGCTACAATGCTATGACCACCTCCATATACATGCATTGTAAAATCCTTTGAAAAAGGATTACCCAAAACAGGTGTTATTGATATGGCTTGCCTACTGTTTTCAAAATATTGTCTTCCCTCAAAGGTCCTCTTGAAATTTTGATCCTTCCTGAGCATCAAGATCAGGGCTGGACTAATCCCACAAAATCTGAAATGAATCTGCTCATAAAATTTCCTATAGGAAAGATTGCACAGCCTTTCTGTTCACCGGCAAAGGTATATCTATAATAACTTTGACTCTATCTATATTTATAGAGATCCATTCTTTTATCTCCCAAAAGCTTATGTTGCAGTACTCCAAACACACATTTCTTAGGATTCAGTGAGATCCCAAATTCTTGACACCTTTGGAAAACTTTTTCCAAGTGATCAAAATGATCCTCTTTTGACTTTGAGAACACTGTCAAGTTGTCTAAGTAAATTGGGATAATTTTATTTATCAGCTCACTAAATGCAATATACATAACATGCTAAAAGGTGGCTCCTGCATATGAAAGACCAAAAGGCATTTTGGCATAAGCAAATGTACCCCATTTTGTAGTAAATGTGGCCTTATGTTGATCTTCTTCTTTAAGCCAAATTTGATATACCTAAAGAAACCATCAAGTAAAGAGAACAATTCTAATCCAGCAACTACTTAAAGTATATGTTCCATTGAGGGGAATGGGTAATGATCCTTAAGAGAAACTTTGTTCAAGTCTCTGAAATTGACACGGTGTCTTATTTCACCATTCTTTTCCTAACAAGCACTAGATTTTTGGATTAACCAGCTTTTTCTTTTGTCGAATTGGCTTTGATTATGACTTTCAATAGTGCTTTGTATAATTTCCTTATCATATCCTTTCAGATCTTCATATTTCCAAGCCATTACTTTATCATATTTGTGGTAGAAATAAATCAGTGCATCCCTTTCAACTTTGGTTGTGACGTTGAGCTTGTATTACCCTTTAGGCATCTGCCATATTTTCTTCCGTATTGACAATTCCTTGATTTATTGAAACCTATCCTTCTTGTCTTTTGAGAGCTTCTTGGATTTAACTTTCTTAGCTCCGGAATAGATAACACATCCCATAATGAAATATGAGCTGGTGCTTTTTTAAGTTGTTCAACCACATTGAGTGGTTGGGCTATTTGAGGCTTGACGGCATACCCTAAATACTTTGGCCTTTCAACTTGCATATTTGATGCTCCATAATTTTGTGTTGATACATTTACACCTTCATGCCATTGAACTGTAGAATTGGATGACTGTACTATTATTTCAAGACAAACAATTGCTTTCAATACCTCTACTATCCTTCTCTTAGAAAATGTGAAATAATCGGATTTTACTTGAGGGGCCTTAGAAGTAGAAGGATCATTTTCAAACACAGCTTCTTCCTCCTCAACCCAGGAGAACAATGCATATTCCAAGGCAATTTCTTCTTCATGTTCTAGATACATGCCTTGCATTTGCACCACTTAAACTACATTATGTACTCATGGTGACTAATATGGAGGTTGTCTTGATTGTGTCTTGGGCCAAACACTTTACCGCCTTTGTATTGCTATCTTTTGTTGTAAATTTCTTGTTGGACAAGCTCTAGGCGTATGTGCATCATTGCAAGGAAAACACCATGCATTTGAATCATCTGCAATGTTGTTTTGTCTTGGAACCAAATCTCTTTGCAGGTTAGGGGCAGCTTTTTATAATGGAGTCGTGTAATATCCCCTTTTTGAAATGGGATTGTAATAATAATAAATAACTAAAATATAAAAAAATTAAATTAAATTTAAAATATAATATAATTATAAAATATAAAATTAAAGTTTAATTTTATCAAAGGTCAAGACTCAAGAGGCATGTGAAGAATCATGACTATTGAAGGTAAAAGATATAAAAGAGACACCAAACAAGGAGAAGTAGAAACCATACAAAGAATACATTTTTTTATTATTTGATTATTACTCCTTTGGAGCATGGAACTGCAGTTCCTTTAACTTGAGGACGCAAACCCTCGTGGCAGAAATTAAAGGACAAAAACCCTTTTATTTTCCTTGCTGAGTTTGTGGACTTTTAAAAACCCCTTACTCGGGCAGATTAAGAAATTATTTACCAAAGGCATTAAACTGTTGTAGACCTCAAGAAAATTGACAATACTATAAAAAATAATACCTGATATAAGTCTGGACAGATTTCTGAGTATCCAAACCAATTTAATAAATTTAATTTTGACACCAATTATTAAATCAACAAGTTTAAAATCAAAAAAAAATATTATTAATCAATTGTGCAAGTTTGTATTCTATGCGCTAGGGCTTGAAACTAAAGGAATTAAAAAGGGGATATTACAAGTTGGTACTGGAATTATTTGACCCAATAGTGGAGAAGTACCTACTCCTTGTGAACTTTGATATTTACTTTGTTGAAATTGTGGTCAAGGTCCTTGAAAACTTTGATAAGGAGGTCTAAAGTACGAAGCTTGTTATCTCTTCAAGCTAATAATTTTATTTGAGAAAATTCGTAGAGTATTCATCATATCATCCATCTATGTCAACATTTGTGGAGCTCATAATAGCGCTACTGTTCTTTGAGAGGGAGGGTAAACATATGTAGATGGAGAAGGCTTATTTGCATCAGACATTTCCTCTTGTAGTGGGATTGATAGCTCAAGGAATACATGTAGAGGAGGCCTAGGAAGTAGTTTTCCCACAGCTATCAAGTTATTCTCTGCTCTGACTACCAAATCATGTGCTGTTGGAAGCATTTGTCTTCCTAATGATTGAATCATAACAGCGATATGTGAGTTAAAAGCTTTTAAATAAAAAACAATAGCCATTCCCCTTGGCAGTCTTGCCATGGCTAGAATACTTTCCCAAGTCCTATGGAACAATGTATTGAAATCAGTGATTGCCTACTATGGTGCATGCTTGATGGTTGTCAATTGTTGTAGCAATGATGATTTGTCTCCATTTTCATTAAATCTTTTGAAGAAAGCATTTCCCAATTGATCCCATGTGCCTATGGAGTTGGATTGGAGAGATTGATACCAATCAAGGGCCTTTCATTTAAAGGATGCTGCTAGTAACCTTAGGGCAACGTTTTGCTCCGTTACATGATGGACTGTGCATTCATCCACTCCATCTTGCAATGTTCAGCCAGAGTTTTTGAGTCCTCCCCCAATGAATTTTGGAAGAGCCTTAAGAGCGTTCATTGAGATAGGATCCCATGTATCCGGTAGCATCGTAGGGATCAAAGGTCTACCATTATTCCAGTTAACAAAATTCCCCAAAGCAACCATCGGAAGAGGTGGAGAATTTGGTTGAGCTATCCTTCTTCGAGAAACGGTCACTAGTGGAGGAACCAAGAGATTGGGATTATTAGCTGAAATTGACCTTGTACTTGGTCTTTCACTCATGCAATCTGACTTCTAATCAAACGATTGTGATGCTTCAGGTCCCACCGAGTGTGCCTAAAACTGTTGATGATCAGATCTATAGTTGCCTTTAAACCTATACCAACAATGGGAAATCTTACAAGTGTGCGACGTGGTTTGCAAGGTAACCTTCGGGATTCTAGAAGCCGGCTCTTTGTGATATCTTTTCTAAAGTTCAAGCTTGTGGGGAAAGGAGGAAAGAAAACAATTCTTAAAACTATGCTAAGGCAATGCACCAAATGAAACTCTAATACAAATAATAAGATGGCACAGCATTTCCTATTCAAGAACAATATTCACTCCCAGCATCAAAGAGCATATGTATGCATGATTTCAAACCATTTATAAATAAATTAATAATACTCATCAAGACAAATAAAAAAAGGCATGGTTTGTAACAGAGAAGAACAATTTCAAGACAAATATGTAGGCATAGAATGTCACGTTCTCTTCATTGTTGAACTGAGAACAAAATATCAAAGGCACAATTTGCACAGTAATACAATATTCAATCAGCTCTGAGAAGCACCCATAAGGCCTAAAATGTCTATTGATTTTTCCCTCTAACCCCAAAAAATATCCTTTTTTTATTTCATGCATCTGTTTTTATACAGTTTGATGACAATTTACTTGACACTACAAAAATTACAACAAAGGCATGAATTGTCGTTCGTTCAAACAACTCTAGTTAACCACAGATCAGAAGTAGGAAATTCCTTGGTCTTCAAGATGCATGAGATCCTTTATCTGCATTACATGAATCATCAACTTGCATCAGCCATGCGCATTGAAAACTATGACTTGACTGTTGCATCTCTGAGGAACGCTAGGATGACACTTGTTTCATCTACGAAGCCTTCAAAACTTAACTCAATAATCTTCAACCAATGGCACAACATTTCTCCTTCGTCATTTTGGCAAGATCATTCCAATGCACGAATCGTTGGACTGATGATCAATGGTTAAGAGTCTTCAAGATCTCTTTGGTGAAAAAACGGGACCCACTGTTCCAACTTGACATTCAATAGCCAATAGCGCAACAAAGGAAAGTGTCAAATTCCTTTACCCCAAGCAACAACTCAATAAGCAAGTGGGTTCAGCTTCACAACATAAAGAAGGTGAATTAAAGGGACAAATAGTATCACCATGCAACATTTGAAAGGGACACATGGCATCATTATGATCATTTGGGGTAAAAGAAATCTGACACTTTCCTTCATTGTGCCATTGGCTATTGAGTGTCAAGTTGGAACAGTGGGCCACAATTTTTCACCAAACAGATGTCGAAGAATCTTGACCGTCAACCATCAATAAAAGAGATCCAACGGCTCGTGCATTGGAATGATCCTGGCAGAATGAAGAAGGGAAAATGGTGTGCCATTGGTTGAAGATTACTAAGTTAGCAAGTTCTGGATGCTTCGAGTATGAAACAAGTGTCATCCTAGCATTCCTTGGAGATATAGTAGTCAAGTCATAGTCCTCAACACACATGGCCAACACAAGTTGTGATTCATGTCATGCAAAAAAAGGATCTCATGCATCTCGAAGTCCGAGGAATTTCCAAATTTTGTTCTATAGTTAGCTAGAGTTCTCTGAACAAACGACAGATGATGCCTTTGTTGTAACTTCTATAATGTCAAGTAAGTTATCATCCGACAGTATAAAAGCAGACGTATGAAATCAAATAAGGATCATTTTTGAGGGCCTGAGGGAAAAATTGATAGACATTTTAAGCCTTAGCAGGTGCTTCTCAAGGCTGATTGAGTATTGTATTACTCTGCAAATTGTGCCTTTGATATTTTGTTCTCGGTTCAACAATGAAGAAAATGCGACATTTTGTGCCTGCATATTTGTCTAGAAATTGTTCTTCTTTGTTACAAACCATGCCTTTATATATTTGCCTTGATGAGTGATATTTATAAAAGGTCTGAAATCATGCATACATATGCTCTTTGATGCCGGGAGTGAATATTATTCTTGAACAGTAAATGTCGTGCCATCTTATTATTAATATCAAAGTTTCATTTGTTGCATCGCCTTAGCATAGTTTTAAGAATTGTTTTGTTTCCCCTTTTCTCCACAAGCTTGGAATTCAGAAAAGATATTACGAAGAGCCAGCTTCTAGAATCCCAAAGGTTACCTTGCAAACCACATCCCACGTTTGCTAGATTTCCCATTGTTGGTGCAGGTTTAGAGGCAACTATAGATCTGATCATCAAAAGTGGCTTAGTATGAAATTTTAAAATAGGAAACAGATAAATTTGTGGAGTATCCTAAAGTTGCTACAACTCTATAAACTAGTCATTAAGTGAGAAGTTTGGCGTCCATTTGGTCAGCCACAATATCAGCAATAATATTCATTGATTTGCATAGACACCTGGTTGCTACAACAACAAAGTAATCTGCTACTGTTGGGAAGTGGTAGTGGGGTCCCTGCTATGACCCAGCTGCTCATATGTTTGGTTCCTTGATTCCTCCAATCTGCTGGTTGCAGTTATTAGAGGAAGCATTTCTCATGTAATCTGCAGTATTCCACATCTTGAGGTTAGACAACAATTTACTCAGCTCTGTATTAGCATCCATTATAACAGCAATTTTTTATGATAGCAATAAATATTAATGTTGAGATAATTCTTGTGAAAACTTCATGAATTAGTTGACCATCAAACTATCTTTTTATGCTTATGTATTGGATACTTTGTCAATCAATTGATGAAATAAACCATACAAGGAGCAAAAACCTAAATTAAAGATGGAATATCACAGCATTAGATCATTGGCATTTCATCAAACATTCACAAAAGACTAGGGAAAATTAGACCAGTATTTTACAGAGCTGCATTCACACTTTCTTTTCTCTTTGCTGGCACCTAGTGTTCAGGGGTAGGAACTGCATAGGGTGTGCGATTTCATGCCTTCTTTCCAATTGTCTTTTCCTTGAGAAGATCTCTGCAAGCTGCTGAGGTTTTGCCTGGTTATTTCAACTCCTTGCTGCACCTTTCTGGGTTTTTATTCTCCATTTTGTGACTTTAAGTTGTTTCTGAGGCCTCCACTATGAAGGCATGGAGTTCTGCCTCCCATTGGGGTGGAGGTCAAGGTTCTTCAAAAACAAAACCCCAGTGAAATTGACAAAGCCATGACTCAATCTCAGTGGAGGAAATTAGATGTTAGATCCCTGTTTACTAAAGATGGTTTTATGAAGAAAAATGACCAAATTCCAAAGGCGAAATTTGATGAGAATAATATTCTTCAGGATTATGATGATCTTGTACAATGAGGGTTAATCTACAGGTTCTTTAATCTCTGGCCCTCCCCAAAAGGCATCCGAACTTGGATCATAAACAAATGGAGTTTGGTAATATCTTAGGAGCCTGATAATGTTTTTCAGGAAAGGGTTTTTGGCTTGTTATTTTGATTCAGCAAAAGACCATGAAAATGTTTTTGAGAAGGGGTTGTGGCTTACAGCAAGAAGTGATTCATTCATGAAATATTGGGATGCCAATTTTGATCCAAAAGAAGAGATGCCTAATTCAATTCCTATCTGGGTTAAATTGTCATTCTTCCCTATCCAATTTTGGAGGGAAGGATCTTTCAAAGTGATTAGGAGCACACTTGATAAATTTGTTAAAGTTGTTGAAATGACTTCTCGATGAAGGCTTACCACATTTGCTCAAATATGTGTGGAAATTGATGTTACAAGGTTTCTTCTTGAGTGCAATGAAATTGAGCTTCAAGATCAAAATTAGAAACAAAATTTAGACTATGAAAAAATACCCTTTAAATGCTTGCATTGTCATGAATATGGTCACCTTTTCCTTAACTGTCCAAAATTTCAGGCAGGGAACAAAGGAAATCCTAAATGTTGTTAGAATATTGGATTTGTTACCATTGAAAGTAAAAGCCAAAACAGGGTAAATAGGAAGGAGGTTGAAGGTGTGTTGTTCATTCATAATATATTTGTTGCTTTGGAAAATGAAAACATTGAAGGAATAGCATCTAATCCTAGTGAAGTGGCTGGTGAAGGAAACCCAAAAGCATTCTCTGATGAAGAAGAAAATCTTGAGGAAGCGAAGGAAACTCAAGAAATAAATATTTTATAAAGAAAGGTTAACTTTTTGGGAAGTGGAGAGTGGAATAAAGCAGGGTGTGAGAGTTGAAAATATTGTTTCAGAAAGTAAGGATGATAAAGTCATTGAGGCTATTTGTGATTTTGATGATGTGGCTGCAAATGCCCCTAGAGATTGGGACCTTTGGGACATGTCAATCCTCAAATTGATTGTGATACTTCTGCCAAGAGAAAGACAAGTGATCCTACAAGATCAAAGTCACCTCAAATATTCTCTCAAAACACAGTGGAGAAAGGAAATACAACTAGATTACTATACACGTGGATAAAATAGACAAGGTAGAGAGCAGATTCCAGTGGAAAATCAGGGAGAGAAGAATAAGAAAGCTCCACCTTGCAACCTTATAAAATGATTATTTTTTCTTGGAATATAAGCAGGTTCAGCCTCTACTAAAAGAAATCTTCAAGGAAAAAAGAATTATTTGTAGCATGACATTGTTTCTCTTCAAGAAACTGAACTTTCAGAGAAATACATGTTACAATTGAAAAGGTTATAGAATAATATTAGAGTTGAGATTGGGTGTGTTGGTTATAGGGGTCAATCTGTAGTGTCCCCGATTTAGCCCTACACTCTACAATTGGATTTAGCCTATTTCCAAAAACTCGTAGGCTAAAGCAGAATGGGACATTAGGATTTCCTATTTTATAGGAGGTTTCAGATGCAGTTTTGAGGGCTTGCATGTGTGTTTTTTTGACACATGTCTACTGGAGTTTTCTGGGTTTTCAGAGATCTCCAGGGTGATGTGACATCCATCTAAATTTGGCATCCTTTTCGGGCACTTACTATTTATAGTAAGTCATGATGGTTGCCCGGTTTGTGCTTAAAAGATATTTGGAAACACTTACTATTTATGGTAAGTCATAATACTGCTCAGTTGGCATACAGATGTGGTTTTGGCAAACTTACTATTTATAGCAATATGCTATTTTTGGTAAGTATATTTATAGCAGTATCACTCTAGCAGCAACTCAATCTTTTGCAGTTCAGTGTGGCCGATCAGTTTGGCTTTCTGTTGAGTTGAAGTGAATTTACTATTTTTGGCAGTGGCTACTTTTAGTAAGTCTAATTTTGGCAGTATCATCATCTGCAGTTCAACTCAGGTCATCATGTTATTTGTGGTAATCCTTCAGTTTCAGTATTGGCATTGGTTTTGGTTATCTCCTTGGACTAAGTGTTATACTTAGTCAATTTCATGTTTTTAAGTTGTACCCCCATGCCTAAGAGTGATAACTTCATGTTGTTTTAAAGAGGGGACATTATGGGGTCATGTTGAACATTTAATGATTTATTAAAATGCTTTATTGTTGCAAATAGAAATGGACGCCTAAAGGGAAGGGAAATAATGTTTTATTATTTCACAATAAAGTGAATGGTTGAAGGGCGTCCCTTGGGAAGTTGAAGTGATCCAACTTCTTGGAATTCAAAGTGTTCCATTTGCCCATTGGAACTTATATATTGCTGCATTGTGGAGAGCTAATTATGTTATGTTTTGGAAAGCAAAGTTATGCTGCTGGTTTGAAATCCAGAATCCGGCTAAGGGAAAGCTTAGCAATTCTATTCCACTCTTTGGGCCTGAAACTATGGTTCACTAGATGATGGATTGAGAGTGCTTCATCCAGAAGTAGATATTGAGTATTACTGTGGAGTTTTGGTGAGATATTTCCAGTTTTCAAGTTGCTAGTTATTGTTTGGCTGAAGGAGATTTTTATATACAGCTTTTTGTATGAATTTAATTTGTTTTTGGGCATTGAAGCAATCTATTCCTAGGCTAAGGGCGACCCTCTTGGCAAAGTTACAGATTTTATTTTGCAGATTTGAATATTTAATGCAAGGTCAACCTCCCTAGAAGGTCGTACCATTGTTGGAGGTGTCTTGGAGTTCGTGCTTGAATATTGGTGACCCATTGATGCGGTTTCAGTGATTGATTTTGGGCGCCATCCTCCTAGTATGCATTTGCAATTCATTTCAAAACATTTGAAGGTATTTTTAAAGGTGTTATGAGAATTTTGGTATTATCATTGATTGCTGGTTCAGAATTTCAGTTTGCTGTTCGTCATATCAGATTTGCTTCAGTTTTGATTTTTGGCTTATATCTTGGTGATTGAGAAGATTATATATTGTAATAAACATTCTTCAGTAGTTTGCATTGATTATATCATTGTAACACATGGAAATTGCAGATTTATTTTATTGTAAGGCTGAGATTTAGTAGTACTAATCCAATTATTATTCTTACTGCATTTATTTGTGATTTCCTAATGCAAACACTTTAACCCCTGGCTGGTTTACCGCCAGTGTGGAGAATAAACATTTGTATCTCTTTTCATACCCACTTTCAAGTGGTGAATTCCCACTGTTGAATGGATGCCTGCCACAGCAGAAGAAGTATTAATATTGTAATCTTTTCCCCCCACTGTTTGGTGGTAGCGTGGAAAGTTCCTTATGGCTGGTTATCCGTCTTTGTTCATTTCAATTTCAGCATTAGTACTCCACCATATGTTAGCACCTCGCCTGTCAAAGGATCTTGAGTGCACATTCTTGGTGTTAAGTTTAATCTCTCTCTCTTTCAGTATAATCTTGTAATCTTGATTCAGTAGATCCTAGGGATCCTCTGACCATATGCCTGCCCCTCCTCCTTAAGTGGTTTTAGGGTGCATTCTTGGTTATAGTTCTTTCATGCACGTTTTGGGTTATGCTAACCTTAACGGGTGCTTGGTTACATTGTAAATGTTTGGTTTAAAAATCAAAAAATTGAGAGAGTATATTTCACAATCTAGGGAGATTGCCACAAGCTGGAGCAGCAAAAAATAAAGTTCCTTAAGACGATCAAAGAAAATTCGTAGATTTGAATTTCTTTGGAATGTCAAACTTCCAAAAATATATTTCATTTCACAAATGTTTATAGACGTTATCTTCACTACTTGGCTAAGGAACGTTAGCAACAAATGTGATAGGATATCTCCTTTAATGGGTTGGAAAATTGGGTTGTCAGAGGTGACTTCAATTTCACTTTAGAATTAGAAGGAAAAGGGGGAGAGCTACATAGAAGGGTAGAAAATTCTCTGATTATAGAGATTAGATAGATTTCTTGTTGTTGAGTCCTTGTCGGGTTTCAATAATGAGGCTGAATCCTTCATTGTACCAAAGATTAGATCTGATCATGCTCCTAAACTCCTAAAAATTCAAGGTTTTGGACCTCCCAGATATACATCATTTAAATTTAATCCTCACCTGTTCGAGCATCAGAATTTTGAGGAAAATGTAAAAAGTGGAGGAATGAATTTAACATTGAAGGGTCTGTGGCATTCAGGTTCCATGCGAAATTGAAATATACCACAAGAAAGAGTGGCACAGGAGCATCATGAATTATGAGAGAAAGCTTTAAAAAGAAATGTGCAAGATACCAGATGTCGTAAATACTTTGGCTCAAAATGATCTAGAAACTTATTTCAGCAGAGCTGAAGAAAATGCCTTGCTGTTTAAGTTGGAGAAGAATCAAGAAGAAGAAAATTGTTTATTGCGTCTTAGATCCAGATTTCTTTGGGTTAAGCATGGTGATGCTAACTCCAATCTTTTAAATAATACAGTGGTGGCACATCAGATGAGAAATAGAATTTATGTTATAAAAATAGAAGGTGAGAAAGATATCAATGAGGATCACTCTACAAGAGAGAATGCAGAGGATTATTTTCAGACTCTTATTTATAAGGGTGATTGTGGCAGGAGTTTGGCTCAAAATGAGTCAATTGAGCTCATGCCACCTCTTGCCTCTTATGAAATGAATGAGCAGTTGGTTAAGGAAACAACAATAAAAGAGTTTAAACCGTCATTTTTGCCTTTCAGCTTGACAAGTCGCCTAGTCTAGATGGTTTCCAGGCCAACATTTTTCATAGAGCATGGGATATTATCTATAATGATCTCCTTTATATGGTGAAAGAATCTATAATATCATGTAAAATGTTGTATCTATCAACTCTACTTTTCATGCTTTAATTTCTAAAAATGATAATGCTTGCAGATTTGACAGGTTTAGGCCAGTTTCTCTTTGTAATTTTTCTTAAGAAAATCATTACAAAGATTATGGCTATGAGATTGCAATCTTGGCTTCCTGGCATTATTTTAGAGGAACAAGGAGATGCTGTCAAAGGCAAACAATTTTTTGTTGAAGTGATAACTGTTCAAGAAGCTATCCATTCTGCAAGATGAATGGTGCTGGTTAAGAATTATTTCGCTACTGCTTATGACCATCTTAACAGAAAATTCCTTTTAATGGTTCTCTGCAAAATGGATTTTTGTGAGCAATAACTGGGTGGAAGGGTGCATAAATTTCAACTCCTTTCTTGTTTTGGTCAATGCTGGACCTTATGGGTTTTTTAGGGCCACAAAAAGAATTAAACAATGTTGTACTCTTTCTCCAGCTTTGTATGTTATTATGGTAGAAGCTTTAAGCTATATGCTTAAGCACACTAAAGAGCAGGGTCTAATAAAAGGTCTGTTGATGACTCTTGCTATGGGATATACTTCAATGGAAGAAGCCAGACAATTAAAGAATACCCTTGACAAATTTCCTCTAGCCATTGGACCAAAAATTATGCAAAATAATCTACTGCTGTTGCTTACAATTGCTCCTCTGTTCATAGCAAGAAGCTAGCTCAGATTTTTTATTTACTTATGGGGATCCAAAGCAGTTCTTCACTTATCTCGGTGTCCCTATTGGTCCAAGTAAGCATTGGAAAAAACAGTAGGAAAGTGTCGTTGGCAAAATTATGGATAGGATTAAATTGTGGAATCCTCAGTGGTTGTCTTTAGCTGGGCAGATCATTTTAATCAAATCTGTGTTAACTTACATCCCTCTTTATTTGTTGTCATCAATTCATGCTCCTGCTGGCATAATTAGACTTATTTACAAAGTCATCTGGTCCTTTTTGTGGAAAGGGGTGAAAATACAGAAAAAAATTAAAGAAATTCCATCTTGTTAGATGGGATGCAGTTTGTTTACCTAAAAGCTGGGGTGGTTTGGGCATTAAGCACTTATCCTTGTTTCCTGAAGTTTATGGGGCAAAGTTGATGTGGAGATTGATTTCTAAGAAGGAATCTTTGAGGAGTAGAATATTTGTGAACAAATATCTTGGAGGAAGCTCGCCTGAATTAATTCTTGTTGTGAATGAAAACTCTTTCAGCGGAACTTATGCTTGGAGGAATATGACTACTGCTATTCCACCATTCAAGAAGGGTTGTTCTTGGTTTGTTGAAAATGGTAAGAAAGCTGGTATTTGGGTGAATGCCATAAATGGAATGCCTCCTTTAGGAGTTACATTAGAAAATTTTAAGATTCAAGATTTTTTCAGAAATCAAGGTGTTTGCAATGTGGCTAATTTTTCAAGAAGGATAATCTTTTTTATGTGATAGAAGATTATACTTTGAAACTCTAGAAGGATTGGAATTATATCGATGAGTTAAAGGTGCGGTATGCAATTTTTCAAAATTGATGAAAGATAGAAATATCAAAATAAAAGAAAGTCAGGATGAAATTATGTTGGGAGATTTTAAGAAATCTTGGAAATATCAAGTGAGGCAGGATTAAGATTTGTTGTTATATCAAAATTTTAGTCATCTATTTGTAAAAAGCAGCATTTGGGGAAACATTTGGGCAATTAAATCACTTCCAAAAATTGATTTCTTCATGTGCACTATTTCTCACAAAGCCATTCTGAATGCTGAAAATTTGAGCAAGCAGGGTATATTCGGTCCTTCTTGTTGTATTTATGCACAAGGAATAGTGAAGCCATTCATCATGTTTTCATCTAGTGTGAGTTCTCCCAGCAGGTTTGGGATCATCTGTGGCAGATGATGGATTCGAAATTGATATTCCAAACCTGAATTCTTGTTGCTCCAAGTTTCGGATGGACTGGCCTGACAATTACCCCTTGTGGTTTTAAAGGGAAATTAGCAAAAGTACTTATGGAAGATTACACCAAAAGTTGTCTGCTGGAATAATGGATAAGTAGAAATAAAGCTATTTTTCGCAATGACATGGCTATTTCTTTCAACTGTTATATGTGTTCCTTAGCTCTCATAAGACTCTTAGTCAAAGTTCACAATTTTATTTACTTTGGTTTTCATCTCACTATTAAAGAAAAAAGATTGCTTTACAACTTTGAAACTGAAATATATGAGCCTGATATTACTGAGAAGAATCATCCTCCAAAGTTCTGCACTGATTCATTTCATTTATTTGTTGATGGTGCTTCCAAAGGCAACCCTAGTACTGCTGGGGCTGCGGGAGTTGTTATGAATGGGGAAAAGAAGGAGTACGCTAAAGGATTGGGGAAAAATTCAAACAATGCTGCTGAGTTTTTGGGTCTTACTAGAGGCATGAAAATTGCAATTTTGAAAGGATTCAAATTTTTTAGAGTGTACGACAATTTGTTGTTTTTCATCAAGTCTGTGTTAGGCAAGCTGAAACTGAAGAGTCACTTGCTAAATTCTATAGTATATACTACAGGAAAATATTAAGTTATGCAAAAGTTTTCACTTCATCAGGTTTGATCTTTTTGGAAGGAATCATAATCAGCTTGCTGATTCTCTTGCCAATGATGGTGTCAAGCTCAATCAGAGGACTCTCAGTATCAAGGAGCTAATTCCTAGTGTTTTGTAGCTTTGTTATGCTTTGTTACTTTTCGTAGATTTGTCCCTCCCCTTTCTTAGGGTTGAGGCTGGTTCTTTTTGGGAGATGACCAAGAAAAAAAATGAATGACCTGTTTTCAAGCAAATATCTCAAAGCTTGTAGCATATAAACAACTTCCTTCGTGTAGATTTTTGTTTAGGGCAATCAAATTCAAAATTTGGAGTACATTAAGGATAGAGAGAGAAAGTGGACTAATATTGACCCATTCTTCCAAAAAATCATTTTACTCCTATGGCCAAGAAAATGATAAGAAAAAAAAGCGATAGTGAGCTGAAATTGACCCATTCTTCCAAAAAATCATTTTATTCCTATGGCCAAGAAAACGAAAGAAAAAAATATTTTCATATTCAAATGTTCTTTCCTGCTATGATTTTTTGTATGGGCCTGGTATTAAAAAAGATCTGAAACAGATCCATCTCTCATACACATGGATCTGAAAAAGCTTCATTTTGGGTTTGTTTGAAATCCATATTTACCCTTTGGTTATTAGATCCATAAGTAAAACAACTCTGGCACAGATCCATTACAAATATCTTGCAAACCAGCATAGATCAGTGCAAATATGGTAATAATTGGCATGGTTCTTGGTAAATGCTTGTATATTTCAAGGAACTAATAACCAACTATAATGTTAGCTCTGGTTTTGAATAGAGTCAAAGAGGTTAAGGAGGAAGACAAGCTTGGCCCACTAGCTGCCATTTAATATCCAATGTACTCAATCA
>CM021109.1:570133600-570414306 GCA_007115665.2 Sequoiadendron giganteum | reverse complement strand
AACCAATATGATTTTGTAGAGCAGCAAGTTTGAACAGCAGAATCAAAGAGAGAAATCACTTAAACTCAATGAGAAATGAGAAGAAAAGGACTCCAATTAACAAGGTAGAAGGTAAATCCTTATTATTTCATTTATAGAGCATTTGGAGGAGACCCGAAGTGTCTGGATTGGAGAGGTGTGATCTGCATTTGAACCTAAAAATATTCAGCATTCAGTTGAATGGGATGATCAAACATACTTCTTAGTTTGTGTGGTGGATGAGGCAAAGACCCAATGGAAATAGGAAAAGGACAATAGATGTCCTAGGGCTCGAGGCTGATGAAACATCCTATGGCCCACACAATTTGAACAACTCCTTTAAGTAATGGAGTTTGGCCTGTGATAAAACTACATAACAGGTTTGACTCGTGATGAAACTACAAAGACTGGTTTGGCTTGGTACGAAAACAATACCATAGGGGGCAAAATAGTAGAGCCAAGCATCAAAAGGGAAGTTCATCCAGTTCTTCCATCTCTTCACATGGGAGGCATTTAAAATCCTCTCTATCACTCATTTGCCCAGCTCTTATAGCAAAATCCTGAGGGTCAAGAAAAGGCAATTCAAAGATTCAAGCATCACTAAAAGTGAAAATAGGGAATTATCGAGGAAGGAGATGGCTACACACTGAGGATAGCAATCAAACTTGTTGATAAGCAACTAATGCACAACAAGGCAAACTAGGAAAGCTTTGTAGATGTGCTACTAAAAGCTACAATGAATTTGAAGGCTAAAATTGAGAAATTGGCTTGTAAAAAATTACAAGATAAAATGGAGATGAAGACACGCTGCTTCACTCTTTTGTAATTTTCTTACATATCCAAAGTAACTCTCCCTTTTCATATGTGTTTGATTCATTTGCTTGCTTAATTTCTTTCAATGCAATTACGTCACGATCTCAAGCACTTAAGAAACGAGCATGGTTCTTGTTCATAGCAGCAAATAAAAGTAATTTTCAATCTCACAAAATTAGAAGAATCAACATATTCTTTGTTGCACTATTGTTCTTGTATAATAAACAAGATTTACATATTGAGAGTAAACTAAAAAGGGTATAAAATCTGATATATGGGCATTTTAGGCATATATGAGCATGTTCACAATTGCATAATGGATATATAATGTGGACAGCAGCCATCGAGCCATAATTTCATAGCCTTAGATTGTTGTTTAGGTAGCATACAGAACTATGGGTAAGCATGTAAGGAATGGCAGAACTGATTTAATGAACCGTTTATTTGAACTTCCAAGGAAATTAGAGATCAATATACACCAGAGAAACCCAATGTGGGAATATCCCAACACAGAAATGAATTTGTGGATCCTTATCTCATCTTAAATTAGCAAAATTACAAACCAATTGCTCTCATTAAGCCTAGAATAATACTGTACAATTAATACATGGATCTACCATCCTCTCGTAAGCTTGTCCTAGTCCAAAAACTCACTCATAACAGCTTCACACTTATCTGGAATGCATACAGCATTTCCAGAAATAACTCTACATTAAGATCTACTAGCACTGGATTGTCATTGTCAGAGACCAATGAACATATTTGTGAATACACTGGGTCAGTAAATGACGGTATAAGAACCCAAAAAAACAAATCACCTCAATATTTGGAGGAGAAGCATTTCATCTTCCAATATTGGTTGTCTACTGGTTTAATTGTCATAGATGGATGGTTTGGCAATGCACAGCTGATGCCTAGGTAATGTGTGCATGCTGACTAGAATGTATCACATTACAGTCTTAGCATAGTGACATTTTGTCTGATGCAGATATATCATAAGTGGATGACTAATGAATTTGGCTAGGATTTACATTCAAAGAGGCAAGAAACCATCATTGATGCATAGGAGACAGGTTTGTCTTACAAATTTCATTTTTCATCTTTTTACAAGAGTTGGAAATATATTGAAGAGATCTAACATTTGGCAGAAGTTGCGTCAAGTTTTGATCAAAGTTTCAAGTCCCAAAAGTACCGAGCATAATTAGCATAACCTAAATTATGGCATGTGAATAATCAATTGAGTGTGCTTGCAGTCATACAAACCATATGGCTTAAATTTAACTGATCAATTTCTGCTCACTAGAGACCAATTTGGCCTTAACAGCATTATATCATCTATTCTCAATCAATGGAAAAAAATTCAAGTGGACCTCAAAACAAATAGATAAGTCTTCAGGACCAATTTTGCCTAAATGGTGTTAAAGTCTTGCCATGAGAGTTCATTTTTAAATCAAACATCAAAACAAATGGAATATTCTTATATACCAATTTGGCCTAAATGATGTGGAAATTCATCTCATCTCAATCAATGGAAATTTTGTTTTAAAAGCGGATACCAAGAAAAGTAGATTAGTCCCACATCCAAGGTTTTGCTGCCCAACGATATTAGGGAGCACTCATTAGAACATGATCCAGCTTCAAATCTCCATCACAATACCTTCACCCATAATTCCAGTAAACAAGTGGCAAGGTTTTGGCGTGACAATTATGGGGTACATTCAAGTATGATCCAAATTGACAACTCATTAGAATGCAGTCCAATACTACTCTGCACCACATGAAGTTGAGCCCTTCACCTGAACCAAGATACTAAGAAAAAAATAACACAAATCCCCCAAACTCAACTGCCTAATTTACATTAAAAATAATCTCACCTCATTCAATGAAAATTTTACTTCAAACTAATGGGTTTTAAAATGTATCCCATCTCAATCAATTAAAACTCATTTAAAACTGGACATCAAAACAAATTAAGAAGACCTATTTGGCTTAAATGCCAATAAAATTCACCTCGTCTCAATGAATTGGAAATTCGTTTTAAGAGTGACCATAAAATGAAAACAAATAAATACGCTTAATAAGTTCTAAAGACCAACCTGATCTAGATGATATTAAAACTCATATCCTTTCATATCACTAGCTATAGACTGATTTGGCCCAAACGGCATCAAAAAATTAACTTGTCTCGATCAATGAAATTCTATTTCAAGACTGGATATAAAAACGCAAAGATATCTACTACAGACCAATTTGGCCTAAATGGCATAAAAAGTCATCTCATCTCAACCAATGAGAAAAAAGAAATTGTAAGTGGCCATCAAAGTAAATGGATAAATCCTAAAGATCAATTTGGCCTAAATGGCAATAAAAAGTCAACTCACCTCAATCACTAATAGTATTATTTTTAAAACCACAACTTTAAAACACATAGAAAGTCCTGCAGATCAATTAATGGCATAAATTACCATCAAAGTAATTTTATTTCAATCAATCGAAAATTTGTTTTAAAACTGGACATCAAATCAAAACAGATAGATACACTTCGATATATCCTAGACAGTAATCTGGTCTAGATGATCTTAAGAGTCATCTCATCTCAAATCGCCATAAACCTCTGGACCAATTTGGTATAAATAGAGTCAAATATCATCTCATCTCAATCAACGCAAAAATTTCATAAGAAATAAACATCACAATAAGTGAAGAAGTCCTACATACTAATGTGACCCTAATTGCCTCATAAATCAACTCATCTAGACTAACGGAAAATCATTGCAAAATTGCAGATCAAATATATAAAGTCGTATAGACAATTTTGGCCAAAATAGCATTAAAATCTATCTCATCTCGATTTCTACAACAGGAAATATGGATCAATTTGGCCTCGGTGCCATTCAAAATTCATCCCATCCGAATCGATTATTTTACTTTTTAAAACGTGTAACATATCAAAACAAACAGATACACCCAATAAGTCCTACAGAACAATTTGTCCCGAACAACCTTCAAGTTCATCTCATCTAACTGTAGTGTCATATTTTTATTAAGTGAGCATACCAAATCATGAAAGCGTCTGCATAGTACCAATAGATGCCATACGGATCATTTTGGCCTGAATGGCATTGAAATCATCTCTTTCGACCAATAAAATAGTACATCAAAACAAACATGTGATCACTTTGGCGTAAATGGCATTGGAAACCCCATATCTCAATCAACAGAACAAATCGTCGTGACAAATTCTTTCAGACAAGTTGGCCTAACTGATATTAAAGGTTTATCTCATCTCAATAATTTGAAAATTATATGTTATAATTCTGGATCAAATCAAGACAAGCAGACTGACCCAGTAAGTCTGACTGACCAATTCGGCCTACATGGCATTAAAATAAAATGATCTCATCTCACCTTACCATAATCACGAGAAAATCAGGAAAATGATATTGAAATTAACAATTGGTAAATACACATAATACGCTCTACACGCCAATTTCGCCTAAATGACATTAATAGTTATTTTGTTCTTATCTCGCTGTAATCTGAAATGCTAATTAAGTCGGCACTACAAAATCATAAAACGGGCATCGATTTACCCCATTGACTGATATACCCAATAAGTTCTGCATACCAATTTGGCCTAAATGCCAATGACCTCCTCATAACACTACAATCTCAAATGCTTATAAGGTGGGCATTACAAAATCATGAAATGGGTATTGATGTTACCAGTTGTTTCAAGACGGCCCTAATGCCTGGTAGTACATGCTTGGCTTCCACTGCATCAAAGCGAGGAAAAGGACCCTGCTCTATCAATGGGTTACCAGTCTCCTCCGCCATGCTTGTGACCTGTCTCTGATTATCGCGAAAGAAAAACCTTTTGAGCTCTACGCCTCTTGAATTTTTCCGACTAGAGAAAACAGATCCAAATAAGAATGATTTCTTTTTACTAAACAAAACCAACGTATGATTATGACATTTATTGCAGCCTAAAAAGGGTGTACGTGAATATGAAACGGGTTTGGTTGAAATTAAGCGAGACAATCGAAGAGAATTTATAAGAACTGTCATTCTCTACGAGGCCTGATCCTGTGGTATTTCGCATTAGTGTAACACGAACGCAAGGAATGGGCCACCATGGACTTCGAGGAGGGGCGGGGTTTTATGGGTTTTTGATAATGAAATGAAAAGTAAAGTTTAATGATATCTATGAGATAAGTAATCTATGGCAGTAAGAGTTTTAGTTTTAAATTTTATTTTTTTTAAATAATGTTATATTTTTTTATTATTGATCTTTAGCACCTTCTTGTTATAAAATAGGCATGTTTTTGTTTCTCATTCTTTCTTAGGTAGAGTCCACCTACCAATCTTGCACCTAAGATATTGAGATTCAATCTTCAACTAGATAATTAATAATTTCACTTCCCTTTAATTGCAATTTCTATGCAAGTCTTTTTGTCGTGTTCCCATGTGGGGATAAACACATTAGCATAGTACATTTTCTTTTAACCAATTTTTTTTAATCATATGATAATCTTAAATGTTTCTCACATTATTTTGTATTTCATTATTGGTGTCTGGGCACTTTGCAATATCTCGTACCGGAATATTTCTAATTTTTTGCAAATGCCATAACTTCACATACATGCTCTAATAATAATTTTTTTGTAATTTTCACAAAGTTTAATATTCAAGCATTTCATCAAGTAGTTTGTATGTTGTAGATCTGAGTTGGTTTTCATCTTGTTTTGAATGGATATTTTAAATAATCAACATAGCATTAATTTTTGGATATTACATACTGAAATCAACTTCATTTACACAAAAATATTGCATATGAACCCAACAAGAATAATGTTTTATAGCTTGGAGTATTGTTGTTATAAAAATATATTTTTAGACATTTACACACAATAGAATACCACTATTTAAAGTTCAATATTTTAATATAATAATGTTGACCTAATCTTGGACCAAGTCAAAACTCCAAATAAAATCTCCTTGTATCTCCTTGGAGTTGTACAATCACTTCCCATGTGGTACGAAATTCATAGAAAATGCATAGCAACATATGCAAGTGTTGTGACCCTTCCTTTAAAGGCAAAGGTATAAGGTAGCCTTCCTAGGCTGTTTTGGTATTTAACATAAGCTTTGAGTTTTCAACAAAGGTATCACCCCCCTTTGTTCATTCACTAAAGTGTACAACTTCTTTAAACATGGTGTGATTTCCTTTAGCGGCAGTGAAATGTACGGCTGGGTAAAACTAGTACCCACAAAACATATTTCTTCTAATTATTTCACTTGTGAATATTTAAAATATTTTTTCTTGCCTAAAAGACTTCACAAAATATGCAATCACTGTGTAATGTCTTTGCACATCGAGTGGGATGGCCCCACCTTCTACTCGTGCCTCAAGGTCTACGTAATTGGGGGTTGGTCCCCGCCCTCAGATGCTCCAGTGGTATGTTGTGGGAGATGTTCCCCACAAGCCACTCTTAACGCCTAGATGTCGCCCTTACCACCAGGGCGATCTTTTGGTGTAGTAGTTGGGCCTTAGTGGTATTAGAGTCGAGGTCTCGAGGTCGAGACTCTTAAGGGCGAGCAGACTATAATGTCCTTGTGCGTTGAGTGGGATGGCCCCACCTTCGGCTCGTGCCCCAGGGTCTGCATAATTGGGGGTGGTCCCCGCCCTTGAATGCTCTAGTGGTATGTCATGGGAGATGTGCCCCACAAGCCACTCTTAATGCCTAGGTCTCGCCCTACCACCAGGGCAATCTTTTTGGTGTAGTGGTTGGGCCTTAGTAGTATTAGAGTCAAGGACTCGAGGTCGAGACTCTCAGGGGCGAACGGATTGTAATGTCCATGTGCATCGAGTGGGATGGCCCCACCTTCGGCTCGTGCCCTAGGGTCTACGTAATTGGGGGTGGTCCCTGCCCTCAGATGCTCCAATGGTATGTTGTGGGAGATGTGCCCCACAAGCATCTTTGAATTCTCGAGTGTCACCCTTACCACCAAGCCAATCTTTTAACCACTGAAAGATCGCCCTAGTGGTAAGGACGACACCTAGGCGTTAAGAGTGGCTTGTGAGGCACATCTCCCACTACCGCCCTTACCACCAGGTCAATCTTTTAACCACTAAAAGACCAGCCTAGTGGTAAGGGTGGAACCCAGGCGTTAAGAGTGGCTTCTGGGGTACATCTCCCATGACATACCAACGGAGCATCTGAGGGCGTGGACCACACCCTAATTATGCAAATACCAGGGCACGAGCCGAAGGTGGGGCCATCCCACTCATCATGTAGGGACATTATATTCTACTCGCCCCTCAGAGTCTTGATCTCAAGACCTCGACTCTGATACCATTAAGGCCCAACCACTACACCAAAAGATAGGCCTGGTGGTAAGGGCGACACCCAAGTGTTAAGAGTGGTTTGTGGGGCACATCTCCCATAGCATACCATCGGAGCATCCAAGGGTGGGACCACCCCCCCAATTATGCAAACCCTAAGGCACGAGGTGAAGGTGGGGCCATCCCACTCGACACACATGGACACACACTATCCACTTGTGTGATTCCACCTACAATCAACTAGGGTAGATGTTTCACTATTGAAAATGATACCCTTAGCGATTTCATCCTAGGATTTTCTCAAGCTCAAAGCTCAAACTCTACAATAGAGAAAATAAAGAAGCATACCCAAATGAACTTTCAAATCTTCTTTTATAATTTCCCATAGAACTCTCCCAAAATTATTTTTTAATTTTTCACTCAAAATATAACATTTAATGCACTTTCATAAAGTGACTATAATACTTATCTTTTAAATATTTAAGTCACTGTATTAAAATAATTAAAGTCATTTGTAATATTTTCTTTATTGAATAACTTTATTTATTTAATTAACTCATTCCCTGATATAGCCCAAAATTAGCCTATAGGAATTAAAAAGGCTAAATGGATCATTTTTGGCTACTCCATGGAAGGGAACATTATAGTCCTGTCTTCCCAAGATTGCTTGTCCTCAAGCAATAGAAGATTTGGATGCTGCAAAATATGTTCACCTTCCCAAGTAGAATCCTCTAAATGCAAGTCCTTCCATCTGATGAGATACTCCTTGAGCACTTTTCTCCTCAGTCTCCTTTCTCTAACATCTAGGATAGCATCATGAACCAAAACCAATCTGCCCTCCTCATCGAATGGTGGAAGCTCTAGTGATGAAGTGATGTGTTGCTCAAGTGTCTTTTTGAGGCAAGATATGTGAAACACATTATGAATTATGTTATTTTCAGACAATTCCAATTCATAAGTTGCTTCACCAACTCTCTATGCAATCTTGTAAGGGCCATAGAATCGAGGATTCAAGTTCTTAGCACCACTCTTCTTTAAAGAAGACTGATTGTAAGGTTGTAGGCACAAGAAAATTGAATCTCCTGCCTCAAAGCTTCTCTCAACTTTGTGCCTATCCACATAGATCTTATGTTGATTCTATGCACTTTGAAGGTTATTGTTGGTGTAATTAATTATTTAATTACACTTTATTAAGTTTACTTAGGTTTTACTTAGGTAATAATTAGTTTCCTTAATTAATAAGTAAGCTTTATTTAGTTGAGTCTTTTTAGGTCAACATCAGGGTTATGCATACATTGCTTTTATAAAGTAATTCATCTCTTGTAATTTCTCAATTCCTGAATAATATCAATTTGTACATCTTCATGCAAATCTCTGCTTTTTTATTGTTTTTCTCTTGTGGAAGGCCTTTTTTGGTTTGCATGTATGATCTTGGATTCTAGCATGGTATCAGAGCCTTGATATGCAGCCCCTTCTCGTTTTTTGGAGAAAATCAATTACAGAGCATGTTTGAAGTTCCTCGAGGGTATCATGCCTTGAGATTATTGATGCAGCATTTTGGATCAGATTGGGCATCTCCATTGGATTCAGAGCACTGGAAAAAGTCAAGATTGGCTTTTATTTTATTGATTTTGGTCATCGTTGAAGAAATCTGTGAGGGTTTCAAGCTCAGTGATTTTTTGCAAGCTCTGGGGGTAGCTGATTTTTGGGGGCACTTTGGGCACAAACGGAGGTCACCATCGCATTCGCAGTGGCCAAAAACCTTAAGAACATCTGTCATTTGGTTGATTTATGAGCAGTTGATCCAGAAAGCAAAAATATTGCCAGGGAGGCTGTACGACCTCCCCAGCACGCACTCTGAGGCACAATTTATAAAAAAAATATTTAAAAATTCAATGCCTCTTGTTTAAAAGGTGAGCGCCACCGAGTGGCCACCAGAGGACCGCTCAGCTCGACGGCGCCACCCCTTTATACCGTCGCCCGCTCAGCCCCCACGGGCCCCTCCTCTACACGTCGCGGTCATATGGAGGACTGTCGGCCGCTTCAGCCCTGAGCCGAGGTCATATGGGTGACTAGGGGCTTCTTCCTAGCCCCTTTCCCGCCAACCCCTGGTCACACACAAGACCAAGGGCCGAAATTGTTTTAGCCCCATGGGCTGTCTGTAGGCCAAATTGGCCATTTTGGAGCATTTTTACAAAATTGAGCGTAACTTTTGCATACGGTGTCATTTTTTCGCAAGCGAGATACTATTGGAAAGATGATTTGAAACTGATCTAGTGGTGGAGGTAGTTTTTTTATTTTTCTCCAGTTTTATTTTGCAGATCCTTGAACTCATATGAAGCATTTTTCGCTTCAGAGGGCATATCTTTTGACTCGATTATCCTTTTTTCACCATTCTCGTGGCACTGGAAAGTTGGTTCAGTCCTCTACATAGATTTGAGGTTCATTTTTATTAGGGAGGTAGTGAATTTTGTTTTTTGCATGCACTCTATTTTTGTTTTCATACACTAGGTTTGCTTTTTCTCTTTAGTTTATGCATGTTTTGCATTCTCTCCTTTTACAATCATGGGTTATTGTAATAAATGAACTGATATAAAGTTTCATCAAGGGGGTTTCTTGCATAATAATCTGATTAGAGTGTAGTTGCACTTTGATATCATCTTGATTTTGATGACAAATTGCATGGATTGTATCTGGATTTTGTTGTTTCTTTTGGCCACATCTTGCTCATAGCTTGACACATTTTAATTCGCATCGGTTCACATCTCAGATTGAGAGCCTATGGTTAATGATCCTGAATCGTATCAAATTCACATCAGGTCACATCTCAATTTGAGGGCCATTAAATTTATGGTTAATCTTCCAGAATCTTCATGGTACTTGCTCCTATGGATCAGTTTTAGTCATAGTTTGGCATCGACATCGAGATACACATAGCTTCCAGATTTTTTCATCATATCTTTCCCTCTTATGGGGGGCATTTATTCATCTACTGTTGTTTCACAGATTCTAGGGTTGTTCCAGTTTATGAGTTTTCCAGTGTTCCATGGCATCAGGTCTGATGTTGCTTTTTCATGATTCCTTGAATCAATCAGTGATTCTCATTTGGTTTTAGTAGTAAACAAAAGTATATTTCCTTGCTTGCCAGATTCAGATTCCAGTGTTACTCCACAATGTTCTTCCAATGCTTCTTCGCAGCAGGTCATCTCATTGAGGGGGGGTTTGTCCCACTGGGTTTTCTCCTCTTTCTCATTCATTGCATTTGTATGTGGGTACCTGATCAGGCCTTGTTGTCGGGACCCATTCATGCTTTCTTGCATTCATCCTAGCATTAGGTGCATGCTTTTTTAGTCTCCCTAAGTTACACTTAAGGGAAGGTGTTGGTGAAATTAATTATTTAATTACACTTTATTAAGTTTACTTAGGTAATAATTAGTTTACTTAATTAATAAGTAAGCTTTATTTAGTTGAGTTGTTTTAGGTCAACATTAGGGTTATGCATACATTGCTTTTATAAAGCAATTCGTCTCTTGTAATTTCTCAATTCCTAAATAATATCAATTTGCACATCTTCATGCAAAGCTCTGCTTTTTTATTGTTTTTCTCTTGTGGAAGGCCTTTTCTGGTTTGCATGTTTGATCTTGGTTTCTAACAGTTATCCTTATGTAACTTAAAAGGATGCCTTGACTCTCTTATATGCAATAATTTTCCCTAGGAGCTTTATTGTCCCCAAATTCCAAATCTACAAGACATGGAATCATATATGTACAATTCTCAGAAAGGATTCATCCTAATCAACATACAGTATGTGGTATTGTAGGAATGATCACCCAAATCCAGCCACCTGATCCAAGCCTTTTATTGCCTCGTAACGTAATTGTGGAAGTATCCTTCCACTCATTTATTAACAATCTCCATCTAACCACCGATCTAGGTGTGGTAACTAGTGCTCAAGGTCAACTCTATGCCAACCAACTTGAATAGCTCCTGC
The DNA here is from genome assembly GCA_007115665.2 of Sequoiadendron giganteum. Classification (NCBI taxonomy): domain Eukaryota; kingdom Viridiplantae; phylum Streptophyta; class Pinopsida; order Cupressales; family Cupressaceae; genus Sequoiadendron; species Sequoiadendron giganteum. Next base: position 570,403,138 of record CM021109.1, on the reverse strand, counting down.
CAAAATATACTAAGAAATATGTTATCCCAATCACTAAAAATGTTTTTTGGTAATCCATGAAGTTTGAATACCTCTATAAAGAACAATTATGTGACTTGTGGTTCCTTGTATTCAAAATATATGACAAAGAAATGCTTATTTTTGGTCAACCTATCAAATACCACATATACAATCTTGGTTTTGTACTCTAGGAAGACCTATGATAAAAATTCACAGATATACTCTCCCACTTCTTCTCAAGGATAGGTAAATTTTGCAATAAACCTATTGGAAAAGTATGCTCTAACTTGTTCTACTGACAAGTCATACACTCATGAACATAACACAAGACATCATCATTGAGATCCTTCCTGTTGTACCCCAAATTATTTTTTTTGCTACACTTAGGCATTTTGAAGAAATGAGTCAAAATCTTGTTAAATATGTCAAAAAAGGTCAAAATTGGGGTTTGCATGTCTTGCATGAGGGTCAAAAACTTAGAATTTTCAAAGCTTGACAATCTAGGTCGGTTCAAAGCGACCAAATCAACAATACTAAGATTTCAATTTTTCGGCCCTAAATTTTAGGAAAATTTCTATTTTTATCAATTTTCTAAAAATAGAAACTTTTTCTAGGATTCTTTCAAAACGGATACTGGCAAAATTTTCTAAAAATATAAATTTTTGCTTCTAGGGTTGAGACTGGTTTTGATTGGCTTAAAATACTTCCTCATCAAGCTAGTGCAATAAGAAACACGAAAAGATTGGTTTAGCCCTAGTGGCTCTATTATGCTTTTTCATAAGCTTTTTCAGGAGCACCAAGGTCATCAATGGAGGTCAGTCAACTACCAGGTGTCAGAAAAAAACATCCAAACACTAAACAAAAGCTGCTAATGATGAATGTGCACGAAGAACGGAGAACGAAGGAAGGTAACTGTGAAAGTTGAAAAATGTGAAATTTTTGGTTAAGTCTGGACACACCAAGCACCCCTACTCAGTTTGGGCGGCCAAACCTTCATGCCTTAGGAAATTTTCCATCTCTAACAGCAAAGCAAAGGAAAACACGTCAAACGAAGGAGAATTTTGAAAATCTCATAAAAATTTGTCTGTGAATCATGGGCGCCCCTAGAGAAGATAGGCACCCAACTTTTCAGGAGGTCAAATGATGGAATTAGGGTTCGTGTTCCCAAGCAATTTTGTTGAGGTTCTTCTCATCTCCATAGTGAGCCCGACAGCGCAGTCATTTGATCACTCAGTCACCTGAAATTCCAGATTGAATGGAGGAGTTTCAACCGAAAGACAGAATGAAAATCATGAGAACATCATAAAATATTCTAATTCTGGAGAACTTGGGTGCCCCAGAAAGAGAAAGACGCCTAAGGTTTTTGAGGTTTAGATTCAGCAGCTAGGGTTTGCAGATAGGCTCAATCTCTTCAGTTTTATATTAGCTTCGCAGCGGATGTCTTCGTCAGCTCATCAGATCATTCAGCCACCGGAAAACTTGGGATGAATAGGGGCCATGACAAGAGGTTTTCAAACTTCAAGGTGAAAACAGATGAAAAATGGTTAAGTTTGGAGAACATGGGTGCCCCAAAAGGAGATAGGCACCCAAGCTTTTGAGGTATCGGATGAATGAATTTACAAATGCAACCTCCAACCTAACTTCTCTCAACTTGAAGCAGCTTTCCAATGAAACCATCAACATGCTCATCGGAGGTTGCAGGCATCAAATCTCAAAGGTTGAACAAAGGGAAAAATGTGAGTAAAATGACAGAAGTCAAAAGCAACGATAAAAATCTCAGAATAAAATCTAACTCTGGAGAAGTTAGGCACCCAAGCTTTTGACCCACTAAACTCAGTTTTCAGGAGACATCGCTCCCAAAAGACCCTCTCCAGAATCCTCTCAGCTATCCAGTGAACCTGACAGCTAGTCGATCTGATTAGTTTAGCTCTTGAAGTCATGAATTCATCAAAAGATCTGAAGACAAATAAGAACTTGAAGCTCATAAGAATGGCTAACACTGATGAAGATGCGTGCCACTGGAGGATATAGGCACTCGACATTTTGAAGGGTCAGATGAAGTTTTTTGTCAAAATTTGCCTCCAAACAAACTTCATCAGATTTAATCAAGTTTTGCGATAAATCATTCAGCTCATCCATGGGATCAATCTAGAGGCCGGAAATCAGGATCAAACTGGGGTTGAAAATCAAGAAAAATTGAAAATGGTGGAAAAATGGCTAAGTCTGAAGTAGATAGGCACCTCTAGCTAAGAAAGGCACCCAAGAAGCCATGCCTTAGTCAAATTTTTCAAATTTTCAAAATTTGAAGAAGAGAAAAAATGTTCAAGTTCAATGCATAAGCTCAGGCTAGGGTTTTGAAGAGAGGGCAAAAGAAAGTTGATTTTCTCAAGGAAAAACTTATTTAAGGTGCCTTTGTCTTTCATTTTTCATTATTTTCTTGCAGGTGGTGTTCAAGGAGAAGTGGAGCAACAACTTAAGAGTTTTCTTTTTCAAGATTTGAGAGCTCAAACCTTCTTTTTTTTGCAAGTTCTTCATAAATTTTCAGACCAGCATACAAGGAGGCTTGCTTTTTCATGCTTTTTCATCCAGAACATCAATTATTTAAAGAAGGAGGTCATGGTTTTCGATTTTCAACAAGCTGGGTTATATTAGTTCTATCTTCTGGATAATTTTTGAAGAAATTTTTCAAAGTTACAACAGCTGCTTTTTCTTCGCATGTCCTGGAGAACATCAAAATTTTCAACTTCTAATCTTCTAGGTCCTTCTAGAACCTTCTTCTGAACATAACCCAGATCACAACTTTTTCAGAGAAATTTCAAGTTGTTGCTTTTTCAGTCAAGCTTCAAGGTTTTTCAACATCTGATCAACTGGGTTCATCCAAAATGTGTTTCTGAACAATACCCAGGTGCCAGCTTTTTCATGTTTTTTCTGAAGAAATTAGGGTTTCCTGCTTTTTCAACCAGCCATCAACATTTTTCAAAACAGAAAATTTGGGTCTCTTTGCAATGAGATTCTACACAAAACCCATATCTCTAATTATTTTTGAAAATTTTGTCATTTTGAAGAAGAAAAATCAACAAGTTATTTTAGGGTTTGTGCTAAGCCGTTGTCCGTGCATAGTCAAGTTTACAGTCAATCTTCAAGTTTTTCAGCATGAAGTATCCTCCCATTGAATTCAGAACCAAACAAGTGTTGTATCATAATTATCTGAACAAATGATGTTGGGAAGTGCTTTTCAGTGTCATCATGGACATAAAGCATCATCATCTTAGTTGAAGAACGTGCAAAGAGAGTGGCATGAGCGAAAGGACAAGTATTGGAAAAATTTGTACGATACTCTTTCATGGAAGAATCAAGAGAAGTGTCAAGTTGCAGAGTCACCAAGTTATCAATTAGTGAGTCATCTTTTGGGGCAACAATGTTTTTCAAGAATAGAACTTATAAAGATGATGAAGATGTCAAAGATTCTCTAAGTTTGTTTGCAAAAGGGGAGAAGATCCTAGAAAAGCGGAATATGGCTATAGATAGTATCAACGCTCTTGATAGAGAGGCAGTTTCTTGCTTTTTGGCAGATGTGATCGAGATTTAAAGCGACAATCTTCTAGAAGCTTTCTTTCTATTTTCATCTCAATGATTATCCATTCCTTAAAGGGAAAATATCAAGTTGTAATAGTTGGTGCTTTCCTTGTTTTTAGGTTTTCATAGGTTGTTAGATGCTTCTCCTATTTTAGGTTTAGAAATAAAGCTTGCATGTTGGCAAGCCTTAGTTGTAAAAGCGGGGAGATTTTAGGGTTCCCTACTCATCTGCTTAGTTATAAATAAGGGCAGCCTTGCCCATTTTTCTTTAACCATGCTAGTGATAACAAGATGTGCCTCTTAGTGCCTTCTCATTGTTATTCAATGTTGTTCAGAACTTAGATTGTGATAGTGAAATTGTTGAGCTTATTTTGGCCTTCAAGATTACTATTTAGTTTTTGTTCGAACTTGTGTTAAGTGTTAATCTGGTTTTGATCGCATGTTGCATGTATTTTGCTACAACTTGTTGTCCTATAAGTGTAATCTCTTGTGCCCAAAGTTTGAGAAAATAAAGTGTTGTGATTGCTTTGTTGCCCTAATATAAAGTCTCAGATTTCTGTCTGTTGTGTTATGCTTATATAATCTCCATTTCATCTTGCATTGAAATTCAGTAAATGTATGTTGGAAGAAATTTTATCTATCTGTGTCAGAGAATCAAACTTTGTTCATTTCTAACTCTCTTTCTTTGCGTTTACCTGAAAAGTTAGAAACGTCATTAGCATAAGTTAGTTGTAGTTGATAGTTTTTATTAAAGAGAAAACCTCAGCTGCAACGTCAAGAGCTCTATAACCTTGTGTTCTCGCAGTTGAAATAAAAAGATAGGCAAATTAGCATTAGTTTACTTTCTTCTAGCAAACTCAGCAAAAGAGGGAGCTTCTCCTTTGAATTTGAAGAGCAATTTACTGCAAATAGTTGTTCGTTTCCGAACCACATTCCAGAGGTGCGATTTGAAACGCTGACACTTCCAAGAGAATCTCTCCCTAATCTATTGGTGGTTTTTGAAATAACTTGGATGTCTTACAAGGGGAGTATCATGAATGACCCTTAAAAATTTATCATTCCACTTTGATTTAAGCACTAGATAATTTTTGTCCTTGTAGTAGATGACCTCATTAACCATCATGTACTTGTCATCATGGATCCTGTCATCCATCAACTTACATGCAAAGGTTTTTTTGGAATACTCAACAAAAAGATAAGCCTTTCAATTAGTTGAAATCTCTATCAAGGAGCATATAGTGGGTTTCCTGAAAAGAGGATCTGCTACAATATTCCTTTTCATTTTTACATACTTAATTTTAAATTCATATGCCTAAATTTTGTTGACCCACTTTTGGTGTCACTCATTCAAGTCTTTCTACTCCAAGAATTATTTCAAATTGTTATGATTGTTCTAATAAATAAATTCCACTTACCAAGTACTAACTGAAATTTTCCAACACATGCATGATGGCAAGCATCTCTTTATCATAGATAGAATATAATATTTCTGCATCGTAGACTTCCCACTCTCATAAGCAATGGAATGTATGTTATGCATAATTACTACACCAATCCCCTCACTAGAAGCATCACACTCCAACACAGAGGGCAGAGAGAAATCAAGTGATTCTAAAATAGGACAATCTCATTACCTCCCTAAGTTTGTTGAATGCACATTGAGCCTCCTCAGTCCATTTAGAAAATACCTTCTTAGTGATATTTTTGAGAGGTGCACCAAGTTGATAGAAGCCCTTCACAAACCTCATATAGTAACTGCTAAGGCCAAAGAATCCCCTCAACTTTGTTAGTTCCTTTGGTAATGGCCAATCCAACATAGCCTAAATATTCTCCTAATGGACCTTCACTCCATCCACATTGATCAAATTCCCCAAGTATCTCTTTCATTCCAAGCTCACATTTGGAAGCTTTGGCGAATAAATATTGTACCTTCATGATGCCCAACACCTCATCAAGGTTCTTGAGATGATCCTCTCAAGTCTTGTTATAAATAAGAATGTCATCAAATAAATACTAGTAATTTTTTTTGTAGCACCCTATAACATGCCCATTGTTCTTCACAAAGAAATTTTCATAGTTTTAACCTCAAGTAAAAAAACTAAGATTCCAATCACACAACGATAAAAAAGTTCTTTTCAACATAAGATAATATGAGCATTAGATATAACAATGTTTCAAATTTCTCATTTCATTCCACGAAATTTTACAATCTTTCCAAAGTAATGATTTATTAAACAAGATACAATTTACATTTTCTATATTCCATAGAAATGGATACAAGATACATACATAGCTCATCTGAGCTCCATTGGCACTAGAAATACAATGGTCCAAGAAATCCCCCATCAAATCTTGGATTGCCAACTGAAGAGGAGAAGTATCACTCAAGTGCTTTTCTACCATCCACAGACTTATTGCAGTCCCCCAGACATCTACCACATATGGTAAGATGGCCCTACCCTTCAACGAAGATTTTGGTCTGAAAACCTCAAAATACTAGCCATTTCCAAGCTTGTGTTGTGTCCTACATTACTATAACTTTACCATACAGTGGCTACAACCTACGTGTATGATAATCCTAGACTAGCATGCTAAAAGGTAACACAGTGAACTGATAGTGTAACCAGTGGAAAATTACACCATTTTGGCCAAAGTATTCATCACCCTAATTCAAAATGGACATCACACGCTCACCCACCATTCTAGCTCAATTTGTAATAACCATTATATTATATGCATAGGCTATCCCCTTCATTGGGTTATCTTAACCCCAAGAATAACCTATAAACTCTTCATGGTTCTAACTTATAAATATCTTTATAACAAATAACTTCATAATCTAAAGTATAACTACATAAGCTTCATCTTATCATAGAATAAATACTCATCAATAAATGATGCCATTCAAGAATATATCACAACAATAAATGATTATCATCAAAAGTATATTCTCATCAATAAATGACCTTAGTTCAGAGGTATGACCTCAACATTAAATAGCCTCAATCAAAAGAATAATCATATCAATAAATGACTCATTTAGAAGTATAGTCTCAACAATAAAGGACTCTTATTCAAGAGTGTAATCTCATAAATAAAAGGTTGTTCAAAAAGTAAATACATGTCAATAAAATGACTTCATGTCAAGAGTATAAAACAACCAACTTGGTAGGGTAATCCCACCTTTGGCTCCAATCAAATAGTAATTCACAAATTCAAGCGATCAATTTAATCACATAGGTTAATATTATCCTTAGCTTACCCTAATCCCAGGATAAAATTAACAATTAATGATCAATCTGATCATGTAGGTTAATCTCAACCTATGTGCTTTAAACAAAGATCAAATAAACAACCCAACCAAGTAGGTTATTCTTAACCTAGGGTTTTAATCAATAATCAAGTAAAGCAATGATCAAATGATCATTCTAGTATAGACTAACAATATGGTTCACATTATGTCACATCCTATCAACGGTGACACATCTTTCATACCATTACTATTGTTGTGTTGTTGGCCTTATTATTCCCAAGGTTTTCCTAGCATTATAAGTTAACAAATTCAAGTTATTCCCCCTCAATATATTGATGTAATCTATATTTCACATTTATTTCTACATACGTATAGTATAAACTAACTACGTAAAGTCTAAATAGAAACACATCATATAAAATCCCATATAGGGTATATAAAAGCATTAAACTAATAGATAGGTTCCATCAAAGCAAGTAATATCCAAGAAAATTCAAACATAATCAAGCATCACAACTTACTCATACCATTCCTTTTCATCATAGTATTCAAATCTATTTAACCTTTCTGATATAAAAGACAAAGGTATAGAAACTAGCATGCCTATATAAAAGCTCTAATTTGACTATTCCTCTCTCCTAGCTTAATGGCTCTAGCTTTCTTGCGAATTCCACTAAGAACAACCTCCAAAACCCTTCTATCCTCTCACTAGTTCTCTCCATAATTCTCCCACAAAACCTCTCACAAATTCTCTCTCAAACTCAAAAAAATATAATAACTCAAAAAATAGCACCAAGAGTGCAAGTATCTGTCCTTTTGAGGTAAAGAGCACCTCTATTTCTACACAAAAATTAGCAACTAAAGGCTAGGAACAGTGTAATAGGATTGACACTTCTCAGCTTAAATGGTTTGACTCAGCAAGGTAAAGAAAAGGTGGCAAATTTACAAACTAAGACTCAACAATTTTGCACAAGAATATCATTCAGAAATGTAAGGTAATTATTCTCGCAATCAAACTCTCTTTATGCCAACTTCTATTTGACTAATTCTCTCATTCTTATTTGCCCTCCATTTCTGGATAGAGCTCTCTAAACAGACTTCTAAAGGAATGTAATTATTCATAATTTGGTGCCACATAAACATCATGTTTGCTATTTTGGTGTTTTAGTTCAAAGACCAAGTCAAAGATTGTTAATGTGTTTCAAATTCCCTTCAACACATTTGACTATGTCTTGAAAATCATTTCCACACGCTGCTTTAAGTCTCTTGACTTATTCCTTGTATTTTCTTGGCTTACTATCTCATTCATGCACTTACATAGTGCACTGCCTTAGAATAGATATGCACAACCCTTTTTATGCTTATATGTTTTAATTTATACGTTGTGAAAGCTTCTTATGCACCACATCAAAGTCAATGTGCTCTAATGTGCTATGATAGTATTTCATACGCTCAATATCATGTATGTGCTTTAGATAACAACCAAAACTATCAAACATTATATAATGCATATATACATATATTTATATATAACATAATGTACTTATATATATATACTCATCAACTTATGCATCATTCGATATTTGAATGTATATACTCATATTTCAAATTCCAATATCGCATGTATACATATATTAATATACTTGTATGGACATTTTTATTACGTCGTTACATACGTGCATATTAATATATCTATATATATATGTATGTTTATTATATATATATATATATATATATATATATATATATATATATCATTGCTTCCATAATTGATAACACATTTGTTTGCAATCATATCAACTGACATATATACATGCATATATGGATACGCATATAGGTATCCAAGTATAATCCAAATATATATTTATATATAAATATAAATATATGTTAAAATAATCATACACATATATGTACATATATTAATATGTATGTATACATGTTCACATTAATGTAGAAATATACATATACATTGATATATATTATATATATAACATTATTTCAACATCTATACTAAAGCACATATACCCATATATTCATCGATAGATGTATATACATAAAGTGTATATACTTCATCGATTAGCATACAAAGAAGAACATATACTTTATTCAGAGATTCAATCACATAACTTAATCCCAAAAAAACAACCATCGAAATCAAGGACGACCACCCAATTATTCCAACAAGCAAATACCATGACCAAGGGTTCACTTACCAAATCCAAATTGTCTTGACTCGACTAGACCTAACTAAGGTGAGTGTGTGAAAGCTCAGTTAGGCTCATTGAGGGTTACCAAACCAAATCCTTCTCCTGAGTGATACTTCCCCTCGCTTCCAAAGGCATGAACCCATACCTGCATCCAACTTAGCACATTTGCAACAGTAGTTAACCGTTCACATATATACTTGAATCATAAATCAAAGCATTAAAGTATTCATATGGAAATACATATTCATATTTTCTATCAATACAAAACATATTCGTTCCTTCAAATGTAATAACATCATAATACATATTCAGTATTTCATTCATTTATTAAACATATCAAAATCATGATTTACATTCATCATCCTATTTACTCATGAAGGTAAAAGTAGCTTGGTAACAAAAAAATGGGGTGTAACACGCTCATTCAAAATGTGGTTCATGTAATATGAAATGATAGTGAGAGCATTGATCAACCAAAGGGCATGACCAAAAACTCATAGTTTCTATAATGACACCTAAATATTATTTTTTATGAATGTCTATGCTCTCAAACTCCAATCTAATGGTATCTGGAGCAAAGATCAATCTTCAAAAAATATATTGCACCATGTAACATCCAAAATTTCATCCATCCTAACAATTAGATGCCTATTTTTTTCTAGTTTTTTATTGAGTGCACAATAATCAATGCACTTTCACACAGTCCCATCTTTCTTCTTCACTAGGACAATTGAAGAAGCAAAGGGAATCAAACTACGATTGATGTGCACCATATCCAATAAATCCTTAATCATTTCCTTGATCTACTCTTTGAATATCTTCATATGTTGATAAGGAGTAGTAATAACATGCTTAGATCCCTCCTCTAGCTTGATCACATGCTTGAAACCCTAGTTAGGAGTTCTTTTAGGATGAATACCACAAAAAACCACATTATGCTTATTAAAAATGGATTAGATATCCGCATGATATTGTCCATCACCAACATAAGGGATTCTAGAAGAAATCAAACATTGGGTTGCCCAAGAAACATCACAATGTTTGAATATACTCTCTATCCTCTTAATCATCCCAATCTTGGGTGCACCATTAGATGTACCCTTAGGACCACCTTCTTTCCATCCACTCTAAACTTCAACTCCATGGTCTAAAATGTTTGTGAGTACTTTCCTAATGAGTGTAACCACTAAAATCCCAAGACTACATTGGTCTCCCCAATGCCTACTATATAAAAATCATAAGTCACTATGTAATTATCCAATGTTATGCTTAACTGAGGAATTCACTTAGTACATGTCATGGTGAAGCCATCTATAACCATCACACTAAATCCCTCAAATTCTTGTTTCTGTAATCCCCTCTTGACCAGTAGGGCCTCATTTATGAAGTTATGGGTTGCACCAATGTCAATTAGGACTATAACTCATCACTCGTGTAAGACCCCTCTTACTTTGAATGAGTTTTACCTAGGAGTACTATAGAAAGAGTCATGATGGTTCATCCCTTCTCTTCTTTTGATGGATGTCGAGTCATCTTGCTCACCACTAGTACAAATCCTATCTTCTCCTCCTCATCAGCTGAAACCACCTCTATGTAACGAACCTTCCCTTTCCCCAAACACCCGTGATTAGAATCCCAACATTATTTGAAAGAGAAGAAAATATTTTTCTTGTGTAGTTCATTTCTAACCTCACCATCCATGTTGTTCCTCTTAGGCCACTCTTTTTGGAAAGGTTTATTATCCTTATTTTATGGAAATGGTTTGGACTAGAATTTGTTTCTAAGTGTTGAACTCTCCATGTTTTGAGCCCTCTTGATGGCATCCCACAAAGTATTCAGATCAAGTGATTTGACCCAACTATGAAGTGGTTTTGACAATCCCTTCATTAATAGAATAATTAACTTGTGCTTATAAACATTTGTGATCATGACTAAGAGTTTTTGAAACTCAAAAATGTAAGTCAATTGATCCTACCTATATCAATTATGTAAATTCTCGTCAATGTAGCTCAAGGTCTTTTTTATCAAACGTGTTGAAATCAACCTCTGAGTAAAATCAACATATAAGGTAATATTGTCATGCCCCAAGGTCACTAACCCATGGTACTACCACTCATGAGATTCTCCATCCAGATGAAATGTGGCATACTTAATGGATTATATATCTAACACGGGGTTAAGTTGGAACTATGTATCTAATTTATGTACCCATGAAAATGCAAAACACTTGTTGGGGCTATCAAAATTGGAAATGGACAACTTTTCTACTCTGCATTGCAACTCCTCGTTAGGTCCTTGACCCCTATCTCTGGGTTTATTCTTATACTTCACCTAGGAAAAAATTTCTAAGGACATGGCTACATGAAAATTCATCACCCAATTATTGGTATTCCCTCAAATAGTTTACATCGCCTTCACCACCATCCTATCATCCTATTTACTCTTTTGGTTGTGCCTCCAAGAAATTAGGCATTAAAGGTCTATATTTCGTTCAGTTAGTTTCCTTGGAGTTGTTAGTTGGAATATTAGTGTTACTTCCCTCTTTGTGGTTGTCATTATTTCCATTATTATCATTATTTTATTTGTTTCCATTATTGCTTTGCATCCACTGAATGGGCGATTGAACCAATTTTTGTTTCCCTTTAGCTAAGTCATTTAAAATTTGCATAGTACAAGGATTTTGTGGATCATCCCTACCACCCATGTTCTTTGCATCTCTCTCACTGAATAAATCTACAACAATAATTTATTCTTCAATCTCCAGTTGTTCTAGTGGATCATTTGGCCTTCATCTAAAATAACACCTATGAGACCCTCCTAATTCCATAAGAAAATTAAGTTATCATAAACTTGCACAAATCCCCACTAGTTGGAAAGATACATGACTTTGATACCACTATAATATCTTGTACTAGATTATTTATATTTTTTTGCAAATGTCATAACTTCACATAAATCCTCTAATACCAATATAATACCCTAGACCAATTTTCTAAACAATTTTTTTGCAATTTTCGCAGAGATTAATATCCTTGCATTTCGTAAAAAAATTTACATGCTACAAGTTTGAGTTGATTTTTAGCTTGTTTTGAGTGGATGTTTTGAATAATCAACATAGTATTAATTTTTAGATATCAAACAATGAAATCAACTTCATTTACATAAAAATATTGCATATGAACCCAAAAAAATAATATTTTATAGCTTGGAGTATTGTTGTTATAGAAATATATTTTTAGATATTTACACATAACATAATACCACTATTTAAAGTTCAATATTTAAATATAATAATATTGACCTAAACTTGGACCAAGTCAGAACTCTGAATAAAATCTCCTTGCATCTCCTTGGAGTTGTACGGTCACTTCCCACACGATATGACACTCATAGAAAATGCATAATATCATATGCAAGTGATGCAACCCTTCATTTAGAGGCACCAACAATCATAAGGCAAGTGATGTGTTGATAGATGGAATGTGGTTCATCATCAAACCAACAACATGATAGTATGATTAACATGATAGAGGACAACAAAACAATATGATAATCAAAGATGCTCAAGTGTGATGAGAGTCCTCCAATTTATAAAATTTTAGAGAGAAAATTCAAGGGTCGAGATGCATTGGTTAATGTATGGATAAGATTGAATGAGAATTAGGATTTGGATTAAAGTTGTAGTAATGTGACAACTTTCACATGAGTTGTAAGAGCTAGGTGGTGGAATGGAGGGATCACAGTTGATGAGTGCTCTTCAAGCAAGGGGAATTGGACAAATATAAAAAATGGATTAATTAGAAAAAATGGCTAGGAGATCAATGATGGGGAATAGACATAGGAAATGATGGTGAGATAAGATTTGATGGGATTAGTTAAAAAAGGTATCTTGGGAGGCAATATTTGTCTTGTTGCACTTTTTAGGAGAGGTGGAGAATTTTATAAGTAGGATATACTTGAAAATGGAATCTTGTCACATGTGTACAAGATTAGAGATTAATTTGCTTAAATTAATTATTAATCGATTGATTTAATTGGAGGATTTTTGGTATAAGGTTAAGATTAAATTAAATAAATAATTATTAATTTTTTAATTAATGGCTAGAATAAGGTGGGATAAAATATGTCTAGGTATTAGCTAATTTAGGTGTCTACAACCCTCATATGATTTTTCAAACCATGAAATATTTGTATAATTAAGATAAGGTCCTTGGCATATAAAAGTAACTTCACCATGTATCTAGCAAGTTGGACACCCTCAACTATTTTATTTAACCACTCTTCAAGTTTATCAATGTATAAATCAAATAAAGTGGGGGATAAGGGGTAATCTTGTTTGATATCGATGTTACTTCCAAAATAATATGACATTCTAGATCTCTTGTTCAAATGTTATCCCTAACCTGCTCGTGAAGTTTATGAACTATTGCTCCATATTCATCTAGGATTCCAAATTCCTTTGTCTTATTCCAAAGTTTGTCCCTATACACCATGTTGAAAGCTTTTTTAAAATAACAAATAAAAATAAAGGTTATTCTCCTTATGTATCCCATATTTTTTAATAAGGTACCTAAGGATAATGTAGTGATCAATAGTGGAGTGCCTTAACCTAAATCCAACTTTCCTTTTTGCACCTTTTCCTTCTTTTTCTACCTAGCTACTTATTCTACATGTTGTCATGCTCTTAGACAATTTTACTACAAGAGGGTTGACCATAATAGTGTGATAATTAGATGAAATGTTAATTATATTAGTCATTGGGGTGATGCACTGAAACTTATTTTGATGTGTGGTGCAAGAATCTCTATTCCAGATTTTAAAAAAATAGCTTGCACCCCATCTATATATTATTATTTACCTCTTGCTAGATCCTTTATGCCCTATTTTATATCTTCCACAAAGAATATTTTTCTTGTGCTAAGTGCAAAAGGAGTATCTTAATCTTTGAACTACTCAAAGAGAATCTTTGCATATTCTAACCATTGGTCATTGGTGCTATTATTTTCTATTTATTTATTTGTCACAATTCCATCCAAAATCCTTTAGGGTTATGTTTTCCAAGAAAAATTAAGTATTTCCTTATTGTGTTTACATATCTTTCTTTATTGAACTATATCAATTTTTCACAAGCCTTCTTATTTTCTTTATTCATTCTAAACTCTTTTAGATATATTTTTGTGACCTTGTTTTTCATCATACTATTGGTTTGTCACAAAATTACTTGTAGATCCTCTTATAGGCCTAAATGTTTTGCATGCGCATAAAGTTTTTTTGAATTATGGGATCAACATATTTTTCTTACAAGGTCAATTCCTAGTTGTATTATTGGGATCATGTATGTTTGATGGATATAATGTCTAGTACAACTAGTCTTTAAGGACATATCTTGCTAAATATTAGTTTTTTCCTTCTCTCCACAGTCCTTCCTTTAATCCTTTAATAGTGTTTTTATAGCCTTTTCTTTCTAGTATTTTTCTTCTTTTGTTTGCAACTTAACTTGTTTCTCTATGATTTCCCTTTGCTTAGCTAGTAGCTTGCTTGCTACTTGTACCCAAGGTTTTATCTCTTCAATCTGCTCTCTTTACTAATTTTCTTGAATTCCCATATTTGTGATGAAAAACTGGATTTCTTTTATTTGTGTCATGTCACCGACTTCAAGCACCTTTGTCTAACTCCATCTATGACCAGTAAATTGATATAGAAGGGGAATTCATTCAATTAAATGGACCAATAAATTCGTTATCAAGCAACTTACTGGCTATAATGTATTACATTTAATTATGTTAAACCAAGGAATAGTATTTTTCTTAGATGGTACCCACACCATATGTACAATTGAAGATTTTTTATTCATCCTAGAGGTTATACATAGAAAACTTGATTGAAAGTAAAGTCTATCTTATAAATCTTAATTATTGACAGTTGCTACAGGTAGGTAATCTTGTTGGATAGTAAACAAACATTTTTTAACTATGTTGTAATTAAATGTTGATGAAACAATACAAAATAATTGTTGATTATTAAACAATTAATACTAACAATCTAAATCATATCATTGAACATAACTACTAACAATCTAATTCAACAAGTCATTAACAAATAATTTAAATTATATAAAGAGCACTGTAGTTACTTCAAGTGGCCCTTGCTTGGGTGACCACAATCTCACAAAATTTATTTACTTCTTAACTAAGGAATCCATACATTGACTGAATCTATATCCTTTATTGTATTATGTAAATGTAACTCAAGGATGATAAGAAAATTATTGATAGTAAAGTTATTTTAGATCTCCATCTCATACAAGATTTTCCACATATATACATGATCTAGACATTCTAATTATTTTGGACTTTAAACAACTTAACAACATCTTTAACTCTTCCATGAATATTGGAAGAAGGATTATTCTTATCCTAATCAAAAAATAAATAGGAAAATGATTATACAAAGGTGGTATGAGTATCACAGTCCTATTATGACTCTTCCTACCCATCATAAAGAAGGTAGAAGTAAATGAGAACATGCATATCAAAGCATAATCATATAATTATGATCCATGATCTGTTACTACCATAAATTCCTTATCTTCATAGATGTATTCATTTTTGGTGATGTAATAATTTATAAAGAGAATAATTTATTACTAAACCAATCCCACTTTATTTAGTTATTCTTCCTTTAGCTATGAGTTCTTTCATCCTTAACTATAGATGAGCACTCCCTTGGCTACGAGTTGATATGCAACCTTTGCTACGGGTGACTTGTCCTTTGCTTCTTAGAGGTTAGTTTTTATCCATAATATGTCCACATCGTAAACTACCATAACTAACATAAAACAATATCATATTATATAAACAATCATTAATGCATGAAAACATTCATCTATATACCATTATCAATGCTTCAATACTTAAATAGAATGGTATAGATAATGTCTTAGAAATATTTGGAAATTTCTATGAGAAAAATCAAAGCTCATCACACCCCCAACTAACCATCTTCCTTTTCCTCAAGCAACTCAAGACCTCGGATTATACTGAAGTGCAATCATTCTATAGTCCATTAGATCAGTAAGTCCTTCCTTTTTATTTTAAGTAAAAACTTTCTTGTTTAACTAATAATTCCCATCTGATATGATTTTCTATTTACATCATATCAATTTGCATTTGAAAATTGAAACAAAATTACATATCAAATTAGGTCTTCTAGGTTGTCATTTTGTCACATTTTGCATTGCATTCAACATTAAATTCACAAAAAAATCAAACTATAACTTGCTGTATCAAATCAAAATTTGGAAACCACTGAAATTAACTTAGAAATCTGTAAAAAAAAAAAAAAAAAACCTAACCTAGGACCCATTCACCCTAGGGCGAATGTGTCCCTAATCAGGGTTATTTTCTGATTTTCTATGCATTAAAACATTTTTTTTTGCATTTTTGTTTTTTTGTTTTGTTTTTGATCCATAAGAGTTAAGAGTTTATATTAATAGAAAATAATAGTTTACAATTCGTAGCAACTCATTGCTTAAAAATAACATATCATCATAGAGTGTCCCTCCATTGCCCACAAAACCAAACCAGAGTTTATGAATCACTAAAACACGAGGACCCGATATAAAAAAAATTGCAAAAAATCGAACAAGCCACTATAATGGCGACTGTAATCGACTGCATTCAAGTCCTACCTAGCCAAAGCAAAAACTATTCTGGGAATTGAAACCCTGACTTACACAAACTTGTTTAACACTGCAAAATCCTCAAATTCCTCTCGCTAGTCCTCGTGATCCACCTGCATCATCCCAAAATGTTTCTTCAGGAAGATAATGACCACTGCTGCTATGGCTCTATGCCGCATCAGGCCCGTCCCCTGCATATCTAGAAGGAATGGATACATTTTTATGGTGTCCTCCTCCCGCACCCGCTCCACGTCACACAGTCGAGGGCACCCTCTACCTAATATCGCCACTCGCAGCACCTCATCTATACCTTCCATTAATTCCTTCTTGAAGAGCTTCAAAACCAACTGCTTGGCTTCGGCCTTCAGAACCAAATTATCTAGAAGGGAAGCAAGGAACCAGGATGAGATGTGGAGATTATCTCTCCCATACTCCTTGGCTTCCACATGACCCATACCCAGCACCATCTTTACCGCCACAATCACCAGAGAATCATATTTCAATAGAATCCTCTTCAGGCGTTGGTCTGTGATTGTTCTAAATGAGCTTTTCCCTTCTGACTTGCCTAAAGAAATTGGTGTGTCCACCCCGAAGTGAGCTAATCCTGCAACCAATACTTCCACCACGAACTTGGAGCATTTCACCATTCTGCACCTTCTGTCAACAACACTTGGTGGCGGAGATAGACCAGGCTCCGCTTCCACACTTTCGCTTCCAAAGGTAATGCAAAACTTGTCATTGTAAACCAATGCATATACACACATACTAGGAATTAATGCACCTATTACGATAATAACACCACCCTATAAATTGTACTCTTTTGCTTGAGGCGAGATGTCAATCTTGAGCGACGGCTTGAAAAAACACGAAAAAACATCATAACAAAGGGTTGTCGCCAGCCTGGGGAATGTCAGACCCGTACTATCACCTTACGCTTGAGCCCACGGATTCCATCTATACAGCCCCGTGTACACCGGCCTCCATGGATTCTTCTACCGCATCCACCATGGCATACTAGCCACCTCCCTGCACCTACTTGGAGGGATGCCCGCCCTGCCTCCCACTACATTTTTGTTTATTATTCTTAGATTTTTGTTTCTATTTGTAAAATTTATGTTTCTTTAATTTGGTCATATTTATCTTAATTTGATAAATTTAGTGCATTGTGTGATTTCAAATTTTCATTCACAAGACATTATTTTCAAGTTTTTGCATAGTGTAATAAAAAATTACCTTGTTTAGAATCTAAAAATTGCATTTATTTATTGCATTCTAGGTCATTGCATTTCATTTTACCCTCTTTCCATTTTGGGTTGACATTAAGTTTGTGAAACTTGTATGAGATTTACAACTTGGTGTCCTATTAGAAATACTATTGTGAGACATAGTTCGAGAATCATGTCATCTCACGATACACCATTCGTCGTGGATCTTGGGTTTTCCAACTCTTTCACTAATAGTGTTGATAATCAACCCTCTATGGATCATAGCCTGCATACCCCATTTCCAATGACTTCCTTACCTACAACCAATGTGCATGATGTTCTCATCTCCTGCAAGAAAGGACAAGAAGAATGGATGAAGGCCTAAAAAAGTTACAAGACTTTGTGCATACTAAAAACATTAACACTAGTATCATTCCTACTTTAGATAATCTAAGAAAAATGCTTAAAAGTGAACACGAAATACAATTTTTTTGTAGACTCGCTTGCATCCTTAACAAGAACTTAAAATATCAAGAGAATGATCATATACATATCTTGATCAACTTTATTGACGCTAAACCTCTTAAGGGCCAAACCAAAATGCCCCTTGATATTGCTTTCTTACAAAATGACATAATCAAACATGCACTTGATGGTCCTCTTTACATAGATGGAAGAATCAATGAAAATTCTACTAATGGGATATTAATTGATCCCATCTATGTAGAGAATGTGATCACTGAAGAATTCCTATTTGTGCAGGAGCTTTATCAAGATACATATGACAATCCAAAAGAATGGATAAAGTGCATAATGGTTTTGCTTGCCCTTTGATTGGATCGATAAATATCCGTCTAAAGGTTGGACCGAAAAAATTAAATGTCTCATTCACCATCATCCCGATGTCAGATCAATTTCATGTAAAGTTAGGTTATCCATGGCTTCGCTCCATAAATGCCATCTCGTCGATTGTGCATAAGTGCTTAAAGTTTCCATTTGGCAATAAGATATTTATTGTACATTATAGTGGCTTTAATCATGTGTCTTCCCATGGGAAATTTTCATTATATTTATTTTGGCCTGAGCCTATGGAACCTATTAGACCTCGTGAGGAGTTCTTTTTCAAATCATACCAAAAATTTAAGACAAAGCGTATAGCAGAATTATCCCTTAGAAATATGCCTCAACCCGTGATTGAGCCACCTATCCTTGAACCAAAAGCCCTTCCAAATATCCAAGAGCAACCTATGAAAAATACTCCTACTATTTCCTATAAGAGGCCATGATACAATCAAAACAATCTCGTTGTGCCTCCTAAAGTCAAACAAGTTTACAAATCCAAAGATAAAGTGTTTGAACAACCTCCTATGATTCCTTCGGCTCCTCCCCTAAGGGAAGAAAAGAAACCTATGGTTGAAAAACCCGCTCCTACACAATCAAAAATTGAAAACAAAATGAGAAGAAACTGAAATGCTAGAGAGCATAGGCATAGACGTCATGCTATTTCTTGTATGTTACAAACTAAAGAAGAAAAGAGAAGCATATAAAATCAAAATCCAAACTTTCCTAAAGGTATGCATGATGATTTTATACCTTCACCACAACGTAAACAAGAACCTTCCAGGGACATTATCATTCGACCTCTTGTCATGATTAATTTAGATGATGACATTGATATTGCAAAGACTGATGAATAAGTGCATAATGACTTGAATTCATTGTTCTCCTCTTCCACAAGCTTAAATGACAATTCTACTAATAAGAGTGTTGAAATTGGTGCTGTCCTATTTTACCACTTGATGTTTTCCCTTTGGATAGTTTTCCGCCTTTCGTATATACTGAATGAGATTGGGATGCATACGACCTACTATAGGTTGAATCGCATGTGCCTTACCAGTCTTTTTCTTTGTTTTCTTTTTCATGTTTCTTTATGTGGTTGCATGTGCGTAATGTGATCCCTCATACTATTTTGTTTGATGCACCTCTCTCTTTTTGTGCATTCTTTTATTTGTATCTACATTCTTCTCTATGTCATAAACCTTTATCTTTTCGCTTGTCTTATGTTTTCCTTTTGGGGATGACGCAAGGTGTTGAAACATTTAGGTCTCTTCCATGTTGACCTGAAAGCTTTTTCTTTGTTTTCGCTCTTTAGTGTCATTCTTCCAGTTCTATGAGTATTTGGGGAATGATGACATTTCCAAGCTCTATAATAACATTGTAGAAAAGATATAATGACCCCGAATCCGTAGATCCCTTATGTATTTTTGGGGGCAACCCATCCTTCCTTTTTCATGATGTAGCTTCATTTCAGAAACATATGACTTGGCATAGGGATTTTTGAGTAATCTCTCATGTCTTAGGATTGAACATTAGCTACTTTAAAGCGATTGCTCACAACAATGGTGTTAGAAACTGCTTTAAAGAAGGGACATACATTGACAATATCTTTCGACATTTCTCATGTTTCATGGTGAAATTTTCTTTTTTCTTGTGATCCATCCTTTTCTTGGTGGTTTCATTGGGTTTGATGTCCTCTAAGAGTGCGATATTTCTTAGCGTACAACTTTCCTCTTAGTGGTGATGCAACGCACTACATTCCCTAAGTTGTGAATCTTTTACTCTTGAATTGTCCTCTCTTGGAGACATTAGGCACAATGTTCCCTAAGAAGAAGACCTTACATGAACTAAGAAAAATCCATTTGAACAAAACTTTACTAGCATTATTGTTCATAAGTGTTTAGCATAATACAACTTGTTAACCTTATGAAGTTCAAACCCCTATTCAAGGCCACCTAGAATAACACACCTTGCTTGCATGTGGAGCCTTGCCTTGTTCATAGGTGCTTAGCATAACACAACTTATTAAGACCTATGGAGCATGAAACCTTGCCTTGTGGTGCCCTATTGAAGTTATCAAAGGGATAGCTTTGGTATGGTTAGTACGATGAGAGCTAAAATAGAGGCACAACTTTCTCATTGTACGGTGAGAGCCTGTAGACCTGGCATGACTTTCTCACTAAGCCACTTTATCGGGAGACTCACCTAGTGGATAGCCTGAAGTTCTGCTACCTTAGAGTGAGCACAAAATAGAAATATTAGACGTGTTCTGCATCAAATCAGACAATATAGGCTTGATCTTCCTAGTCTGTGATGTTGTATGATTGAGTATCTTTGTCATTGTTGCATACATAAGTGTCTTGAATGTCTACTTTAGTGTGAGATTGACATGGGGTCATCCTCTTACTAAAGTGGGGGCTAAATGTAGTGTTGGAAAAAGTATCCCTTTTTCACACTTAATTTGGGAATAAATATTAAATAAAATGACTTAATTATGCCTTAATTTAGTGTTGTAATATGTTTTACATATTCACAATAAGTTTAGGGTCTTTTAATTAAAATGGACTTAATTGTGCCTTATTTTTTGGTTTTGTAAGGCGTACCTTTTCACACCAACCTAGGGCTTCATTAATTAATTGAGGTTAATTTTCCTTAATTGGCCCCTTTAATTTAAATCCAAGCCTAATTAATTGCATTTTCTGAGGGATAAAACTCGACATTCATAAATGCCATAACATAATGTTTAACATTAAGCAATGTGTGTCCTAGGTAAGTGACCTAGGACCCATTTTCCATAGGGCGAAAGGGTCCTAACTTAGGCCTAGGACCTAAATTCAAACTATGTTTTTGACGATTTGTGAATTATTTCAAATGTGTATTCACATGTCGGCTTGTGATATTTGAATTTCGGGAATTAATGTTAAGATATGTATAAATAAGAGGTCATTTCACTAAGTTTCATCTAAGATATTTCAACCTAGAATTTTCATGCAAGCATTCCTATAGCAAGTTTATGATATCAAGGGCATTCAAAAGAATTTTTAAGGCATTCAAGGGTAGATTTATTGAAGATTATTACATCAATCAAGACATTATCATCATGTTAAAGTCATCTTGTATCATACATGTTGTTTGAGCTAATATGGTGATGTAGTGTTCAAGATCTATTCAAGTATTCAAAGGAATTGTTTCAAATCAAGTTTCATGATCAAGATCCACATCCATTGAAGCCAATTCATGCAAGTTGCAGATCTACAATCCAAGTTTCAAACAAAGGTTTGGTGAGTTGTGACATTGCTTGTTCATTCATCATTCCTTCATGCTATTTTATTTCATTATAAGGTTTAATTACCAAAATAGGGTTTGACCAAGGTAAACCCCCATTCACCTAACAAACAACATTTTTCTCTCTTTGACGTGTCATTACAGATTTTAGGTGGAAGATCCTTTGAAGAGAAAATTAAAGAAAGTTGCAAAGTTGTCAAAGTTGCAAGGAAAGTTGTCATTTCACGAAAACTCTTCTACAAGATTTATTTTCGATTGTTCAATAGTGAAAATCGAGAATTCGAGAGCGTAGACACAACAAAAGAGAACCTAGAAAGGATTTTTGTAGATCCCTAGCGAGGACCCATTTGTCATAGGGTGAATGGGTCCTCGGTGAGCTTCAAAAAGTGAATTTTGGTGATTGGTACACATTATTTTAAACCCTTTCCAGATCTGGCTTTTGATTGTTGTTTTCATCATTTTTTAGTACAATCTTTCATTTGCAATTTATAGCTTACATTTTGGAGTTTGTTTAATGGTTTTAATCTTTCTCCCCAAAGTGATATTTGACTCACACTCTTGTCCTTGCATAGAGAGGAATATTGTTGATTCATACCTTGATTTGACTCACCTTTTTGGTTGTTAGTCATCTCATTGTTTGAATCTCATTTCCTTGAATGAAATTAGACAAATAGGCCCTTTGTGGTGAACCCCCTTTCATAACATTTTACCCCACACCACCCCCTATTTTTATTTATTTCAAGAGGTAACATGTATCACTTGATTTTCCATCATTTATCGCATTTAATGTAATGTTTATCTTCCAAGTTTGGGCTTCTATGTTGGAGGGAAAGTATTGGAGCCAAAATAGGTGCCCTTTCATATTTTATGGAGGATTTCCAAGGGTTTGGTTAGTTGGATTCAAGATTCATATTTGGAAGCCTTGTTTTGGGCTTAAGACTTCTTCAGACATTTATAAAATCAACTCTTTGGATGTAAAAAGGATGAGGAATAGTTGAATGTAGTTTTACTTTGTAGGAACAAGGACAAGTTGAGGCATAAGGAGGTTGTTCATAGGTACACAAGTTTTTCCATGGTGGAGGAAAAGAGGAGAATTGAAGTGATTGTATTGTAATCTCATTTATTTGATGATAATGCATACTTGGCCTCTCTTCTTGGTGGAGTTTTTTTTTTCTTGCAAGGGTTTCTCAACATAAATGTTGTGTTATGGGATGCTCTTGTGTTGTTGATTTGAGCCGAGCATTATTGTTATCTTATGGTGATATTATTCTTCATATATTGTTGTTATAAGTTCACATAAGGTAGTGTTTATAAGCATGCTATGTTGGTTGTTTTTAAGCATCATAAAGGAGATAGATCTAATCATGGTATTTTCATATTAAGACAATTTAATTTTCAGATTTGCATATAAGTTTCAGATTTTCATGTTAATGTAGTCCAAGCCTTGAGTCTCATACATTGAAGTCATATCTAAATAGAGATTTAATTTCCCAACAATTAGTATTGAACTTGTTTATTTATCATCAAAAGGTAGGGATCTTCCATGTGATGGTAAATTTTTATAAGAGGTTCATTATGAATTTCAATGGTATGATTGCACCCTTAACTAATTCCAAAATAAGGAAAGTATTTACTTAGACAAAGACAACTAACATCAGCTTTACATAGCTCAAAATAAGGATAATTGAAGATCTGACTTTTGTTATACCAAATTTTGAGAAACTTTTCAATTGAGTGTGATGCTTTAAAGGTAGCTATCACAAGAGTTTAAGACAACAAGGTAAACCTATGGATTTTTTAGTTAAGAGCAAATGAAGAAAAAAATACTACTTATGATAACAAATTTTATGTTGCCATACAAACTTTGAAATATTAGAGGCATTATCTTCTACACAGGGAATTCATTTTGATGAATAACAATCAAGCCTTGAAGTACATAAATTTCTAGGGTAAGATATCCCACAAACATGCCAAATGGGATTTATTTTTGTAGGAATACAAATTTTTTGTATGATACAAGAGTGGCAAAACCAATGTAGTGGTTGATGCACTAAATAGAATGCATCATATCCTAAGTGTAATGAGTAATGAGTTGGTTGGATTTGTATAAATTAGGGGTTAATAAGTAGATGATTTATCTATTGGTAGAACATATGCAATCCTAAGTGGTCAAGATTATGCAATTATGAATTCATTTCAAGGAGAGAAAAATTAGTGGCAAAGATGCACTTAAGTAGGTAGAGCAAATACTTTGGAAGAGATGAGACATTCAGATTAGTGATTGAAAAATTATTTTGACCAAATATAACAAGAGATGTGAACAGGTTTGTGATTACTTGTAGAGTGTTCCAAATGCATTCCTATATGTCTACCTACTCCAAAGGAACCCTGGACTAATATTTCCAAAGATTTTGTCTTGGGACTACCACAAACCAAAAGAGGACATGATTTAGTGCTTGTAGTGATGGACCACTTTTCCAAAATGGACTACTTCACAACTTGTAAGAAGACAAATGATGTAAGTCAAGCTACACATTTGTTCTCTATGGAAGCATTATAATTGTGTAGTATTCCAAAAACCATTACCAATTATAGTGACACTAGATCCTTAACCAACTATTGGAGAACCTTGTGTAAAAAATTGGACAATAGGATATGATATAAATCAATGTACCACTCCTAAGCAATGATCAAATAAAGGTGGTGAATAGAAGCTTGGACAATTTATTGAGGTGCTTAGTTGATTAAAATCCTTAGAAATGGGATTTGATACTTCCTAAGTTGAATTTTCCTATAATTTCAACATTAGCAAGTCTACAAGTACATCTCCAGTCAATATTATTTATGGTACAAATATTAAATGAATTATGGACTTATTAATCTACCCATAAATCACAAATCAACAAAGATGTTATAGTTATTGTAGAGAGTGTACAAGAGATACATCAATGATTTAGGCACAAATAGAAAGTTATCAATGAATAATATGAGAAAAGTGTTGATTTTCATAGGTGGAAAAAATAAATCAAGAAGGGGAAATGGTCATGGTATATTTATGCAAGGAGAGGTATCCTAGGAGTGCCTACAACAAGTTGAAGCCCAATAAAACCGAGCCTTGAAAATTTCTAAACATGACAAATGACACTACTTATGTGATTTACATTCTTAAGGATGTGGACAAAAGTCCTATTTTTAATGTTGTCAACCTTTACTCACACTCTATTAGGAAAAATGATAATCACATGAATGATGAACAACCTGAAAAGGAAAATAATTGGACCAACCACTTGTTGAAGAAGAAAAGAGAGCAGATTGAATGGGCATTGGTTTCTAAATTGGATGCTAGTTGTTCAAGGCATGTATGTTGTATTTTATTAAATGGGTAGACTTGTTGGATTCCTATAACACCTAGATCATAGAGGTTGGCTTGCTTAAGTACAACCAAATGATTTCATCATATGACTAAACATTAGGAGGTTCAAAATTTCTAAAACATGGGGTAAATGACATGGAGTGGCTTTAATATAAATCCTTCAACTCACAGAAATTTTAGTTGTTCACTTATTGTAAGAAATTTTTTCTGACTATCATTGTGGAATCATAAGTGTTGCAGTGATTGGGAATTTATATTTACTAATAATAGCATTTTTCTCTAAATAATCTATTTTTAGTATATTTAAGGGAAAAATAATAGTTGATTAACTACTTTTAGAGTAGAAAATTCAAAATAGAAGTTTTTTCTTATTGTTTCCTTTTAGGTTGTTAATATGAACACATATTAATTTAGTTTTGGAAATTAGATGAAATAGAAGAGATTGGGTAAAGTGGTAGTTCTAGAAAACAAAGCAAGTGATTTGTTGCTTATCATTATGGTTATCTATTTACTATGGTTTTTTGAAGTATAATTATTTATCTATTGTAAATTCTTCCTAACATATAATTTTTTGTCTCTTGTATTTGTAATTTTTTCTATTTGTAAGATTCAAGTGTTTCTAGGTCTAAGGTGAAAGATTGTATATATCAATTATTTGTCCATTAACTTAATTAGAATTTATTAGGATAATAATAAAAATAATGTTACAATTTAAATGCAAGTTAGCAACTAATTTATGGATTAAATTGGACAATAGTATATTTTTAACCTTAAGGTCAAGGGAAAATATACATTACAATAACAAGGATAAAACTATCAATCAATAATGACATGTTTCCCAACACTGTGTCATCCAACGCTTTTAACATTCTAGCCTTGTTCGATAGTCCAATGCCCATCAGTTATAAATAATGGCTATGGAAGGCCACTAATATGCCCATCAAGAACCAAATAATGCAAGGAATATCACAACAAACCACTTCTCCAAATTTTTATGCAATTTTTCTTTGCTAGTGAATTTTCATAATCAATTAGATGAGTCTAAAAAGTTACTTTATAGAGTAGACTTGAACTTTGGAAATTTGGAAAACCTTTAAAACTAATTTTGGTTCAACACATCCCAATGATCATGATAATTTATTTTGTAACTTTAAAAGAATATGATATAGAAGAGATGGTAAGAACACTTGGAACATGAAGAGCATAACACTACCCCAAAGTAATAATAATGGGTCACAAAGTGTGATAAAAAATGTTGATACAAATCTCTAACACAATTAAATTTGAAAACAAAAAATAACAACAATAACGAGTCATTCATAAATGAAACTCCCATCTCATGTCATCACCTATAACCCTATCACCTGGTTTAAATTTCCCCCCACCACAATATCTGAAATCCATTGATGTGCACAATGATGGTAGTATGGGTTTGGAAGATGTGTATCCCTTAGTCACAATTTTCACTAACAAGGATTCCACATTGTTATCACCTTTTTTAAATTATTTACTATCACCTTCTACCCATGTTGAACCTAGCATCAACTCTAGGCTGGCTAATCTCTATACTACTAATGGAATACATATTCCTACAACTATGATTTCTCCTAAATGTCATACTATTGGTGGTGAGAAGGCTATTATTTTGAGATTGCGTCACCAACGATCATACATGATCATTACTAGCTCTAAAATTCTTACCTTCCCTTTGTTGAAAGATAAAATACAACCCTTTCTTGTTAAAAATCCTCCCTATGGTGGTTTATGAATTGGAGGTGATTGAAAATAAATACTTTTATATATGACAAGGCTTGGTCTACAAATTCAACTTGTGGCCTTCTCTTCTTGACCTACAAAAATTAGTGCTTGATGACAAGTTATGGATGTGAGGGGATCACTCTCTCAATCAAACCTTGTTTTATCTCTTCTCAACCTATCAATGTTAGAATAATTTGGGGTTGAATTTTGAATTTTCCTCTTTGACTCTAGGAAGTTTCCTATTATAAGGTCATTGACAATTCTATTGGTCACTTAATGAAGGTTGATTCTACTACTTCCTACATGGGTCACTTGAGTTTGATCTTATTCTAGTAGACGTATATATCTCCAAGGCTCTTCACGAGGATATTATTTTGATGGAGGATATGCCTTTGAATCAACTACTTGATTATGAGGGCTCCCCTTCAAATGTAAACGATGTTTATCATCGGCCACCTTTCTTCTAATTGTTCTCTCTCTTGGCATAAGAGGGTGGCTACATGGTTAAGGAATGCCCATGAAAATCACTTAGACTATAAATGCTTCCATCTCTCTAGTTGTTGGCTCCTCTCAGGATGAGAAGTATTCTCAAGATATTGAGTATTCTCTTCCCTTCAAGCTGTGGTAAGTCATGTTCTCAAGGGGATTTCTCAAATGATTGGTGCAACTAGAGAATCTCACTGCTATTGATGAGTCCCACCCAACTTATGATCCAATTGTTTAATGACCCCTCTCCTCTACTCCTATTATACCCTTAGTTTCAATGTAATATCCACCTACTCCTAAGGAAGTTGATCAATGATTGAAAACACCAACTAAATAATCTTCTATTTTTATTGTGCCCATGGATTGACACTTTGAGGACTTGGTGGATAACATATCCTGGTCTATTAATCAAAGGTGGAAGAAAATTCTTCCCAAATATCTCTCTCAATTGCACACCAAGATTGAAAGGTGTGATATTGAATAAGGTAAGATCTAGCATTGTGTAGGTTGGATCCCTAGGTACTATTGTGTGCTTAGCAACTTGGTTTTAGTTGTATTAGTTCTTTCTTTCCAGCTTGTCTACAGTTGTGTTTTCTTCCCTTCTAGGTTTTTTGTGCAAACTTTGAGTTATTATATCTAATTTAGAGGATTTATGATCCCTTATTATTATTATGTTGGTAAAAATGATTTTTGTGAACATTATATGTTTGGTAAAAAAAATAGATTATCATTTTCTAGTGGAACTAATAAGGCAAAGAGATTATTAGCTATTATTAATTTGAATGTATGTGGGCCAATGGATATTGACTCTTTGGGTAAATCTCGCTATTATGTCTCTTTCATTGGTGATGTCTCGAGATACACTTGGATTTATTTTATGCATTCTAAATGAGAACTTTTCACTAAGTTATAGGAATTTACAACCTTAGCGAAAAATCAAATAGATCATAAGACAAGTGTTGAGGTCTGACAATGTGGGTGAATATTGTTCCAAATAATTAATAAATTTTGTAAGCATGCACGGGTATTATTCAAAAAAAGACTACTCCTTATATTCCCCAACAAAATATGGTAGCAGAAAGAATGAACCGAACCTTGATGGAAAGAGCTTGGAGCATGTTGATTAGTGTTAAGCTTGATAAATTCTTTTGGACAGAAGTAGTTGGTACTACTTGTTATTTTATTAATAGATATTCTTATCAAATCTTGTTCATAAAACTCCCTATGAAATGTGGATAGGTAGAAAGCCTTTTGTTTTGCACTTAAAGGTCTTGGTTGTGAGGCTTGTATTTATGTGCCTCGAGATAAGTGATCTAAAATGGATCCAAAAGCACAAAAAACCATCTCTGATGGTTACTGTGAGAATGTAAAAAAAGGTTATAAGCTTTGGAATCCGCTAACCTATAAAATAAAATTTTCTAGAGATGTGATTTTTAGGGAATTTAGAGCTTACTCAAGAGAATAAAAACCAAAGGAGAAAGATAATACAAATACAATGCACTCCAAGAAATAGATTGAGAAGTAAGAATATGCACATGTGGAAGAACACTCAAATGGATCTAAGGATGGAGAAGAAGAAGAGGGTTCCGATAGTTCTAAGGATGTGCAGGATGAGCACACAAAAGAAAAAGAAGAACAAGCAAAGCCCATTAATCCTACCTTGAGGAAGTCCAAAAGGAAATGAAATGAAATAAACCATTATAGCCCATCAAATTATTGTTGTTTATTTTCTTTGTTGAGTATTGATGATGAACCTAGATATTTTAGGGAGGCTCTCTCTTCAGAGGAAAGTGAGTCTTAGTTGTAGTCCATGCAAGAGTAGATAATGGATTTAGATAGTTGTGGCACCTAGGATATTGTTAGTTTGACCAAAGAAAGGGCCTATTGGTTGCAAGTGGGTATATAAAAATAAATTTGGTGTAAATGGTTGGTTAGACCAATACAAGGCCAGATTACTGGCTAAGGGCTACTCCTAGTGAGAGGGAGTTCATTTTGGTAAAATTTTCTCTTGTTGCTAAATTAAATTTTATTAGATTCATATTGTCTATTTTTGTTGCTTATAATTTTGAGATAGATAAAATAGGTGTTAAAACTACTTTCTTACATGGGGATCTTGAGGAGGAAATTTATATGCAATGGCTTGATGGTTTTTTGTGAAAGGAAAAGAACAATTGGTTTGTAGGTTGAAGAGATCTTTGTATAGTTTGAAATAGTCACCCAAGATGTGGTACCATAAATTTAATATTTTTTATTGAAGTTGGGATTTCTTAGGAGTGAGGAGGATCATTGTGTTTATATTAAGGCTATTGATGATCAAATTCTAATTATTGTCTTGTATGTTGATGATATGTTGTTCATATGTAACATCAAGGTGATGATTAGGGATCCCAAGACACAAATTTCTAGAAAATTTGATATCAATGACTTGGTCACTACAAACTATATTCTTAGGATGGAAATCAATAGAGATTGGGATCATAAAAAAGCTTTGGTTAAGTCAAAGTAAGTATGTTGATATAATTTTGTGAAGGTTTAACATGAATGAATGTAATGTAGTTAATATTTCATTTCCATTTCGTACTAAGTTGAGCTTGGATATGTGTCATAATTATGATGATGATTGTGAGGATATATCTAAGGTTCCTTATGCTAGCGCAGTTGGTATTTTAATGTATGTAATAGTTTACACGAGACCAACTATAGCCCAAGCAATGGGAATACTAAGCAAGTTTATGTCTAACCATGGTAAAGAGCAGTAGACTTTTATTAAGAGGGTGTTTAGATATTTGTGTGGTACTTCTAATTACTATTTGTTTTATCATGGTACTGATGATGTGGTCAATTCATTAGATATATAGTGTTTTTTTTATGTAGATTGGGTAAGTGACTTAGATAGTTGAAAGTCCACTAGTGAATATATATTAACTTTGTTTGGAGGTGCAATGAGTTGGATGAATTAGAGGTATTCTACAATTTATTTTTCCACCATTGAAGAAAATTATATGGCTAGTACACATGTCTCTAAGGAGGTGGCATGGTTACAAAGACTTGTTAATGGCATTGGTTTTGATTGCAGGATAATAGGGATTGTATATGACAGTTAGAGTGCTATTTGTTTGGCCAAAAATCTTGTGTCATGCTCGTACTAAACATGTTAATGTTCAGTATCACTTTATGTGAGAAATGGTTGAGAATTTTAAGGTATTGATTGATAAGTTTGACACTTTAGATTCTCTTATGAAGCTAGTGACCATGGATAAGTTATCTTGGTGCAGGAAGGCCATGGGCCTTGATCACTATACTTGATTTATTATTTGTATCTCTTGGATGTTATTACAATGTATAATTCCAAGTGGTAGAATTTTAGGTTATGTGACATTAACCATTCAAACCTATGTCATTTTTATGTCTCCATGTTTCTTGGAAAGTGTCCTAGGGGACATGTGAGAAATTCATTTAATATGGTAATATTGTAATTATATTTTTAAGAGGGAATTTAATGTTGGTGGAGGTTACACATCACTAGAGGAAAATTTATCCCTCCAAGGCATCCACATTGGGAATGTGAAAGGTCTTGAGTGGGGCACCAAGTTTGGAGGGAAACAAGTGTCCATTGGTTCTCCATTTGGAAGTTGAACTATCACTTGAGCATCCTAAATGGAGGACGATGAAGAGGCTATGGTTTTGGTGCCCATTTTAAAGCCTTGTGCATATTAATTGATTTATTATCATGACTCTTGATCTTCAAAGGAAGGGACGTGGGTTTTTCCAAGTGGTTTTGGCACCTCTAGTTTTGATTTACCATTGTGGTTTTGTCTCCCACAATTCTATAAATTGGAGCCATGAGATGGTTGTTTCATCGTGTGTTATTTGTAGGTGTATGGAAGAATCTAGGTTGTAGGATATCAAAAAGGAAGTGTATTGTGGTGTATCTCTCTTGTGAAGATAAATAATATACTTTCCCTCTTTTCTCATGTGGAGTTTTTTTCGAAAGGGTTTCTCCTTGTAAATTTGGTGTCATATTTAGTTGGTGATTTTTCTATTATGGTGAAGGTGCAATCACATAAATATAATCTAATTTCGTAATCTTATTTTCAGATTTGAATACACATACACAAGTTAATATTGTAACTTAGTTTTACCTTGTTTTCAACAAGGAGTACCATCTAACTAAGTGATACCTTTAACAAATGGCTCATAGATAATACCAAGAACATAAACAAATAAATCCAAGATGATAGTGTTTCTTACTTTAAATTTGATCATTCAATTATGAACCAATTTTTCCTTGATGAGAAGAGAAAGATAAAAGGGTTTTTGTTTGGGATTTACCTCATTTCATTCAATGATACAAATTACAAGTGGTTCTTTTCCTTGAAGTTGGCTCTCTTTTGACACTTTATAAATTCTTTTATTAAATTGACTTATTCAAGAATGGATGGAGCTTCTCACATGGACAAATTAAATGGTGATTTCTTCATCAATTCCACAATGTTGAAATGTTGAGAATTGACAAGCATGTGATTCACACATGCTCCTTGTAGCTTTTCCAAGAGAGGGAATGGAACATAAGGGTACCTTTATGGGAAGAATTGATAGTTGAATTATGGATGGTGGTTGAAGAAGTACCCTATTGATCTTTTTTAATTTAAATTGAAGAACTTTAAGTTGCATTAGGAGGGGGCTAAGGAGTTACCTTTAGAATTATATTGACCTTGGATCCCATTTTCACGATCTACAATACAATAGATATGTCACTAGTAAATCCCACTTCATCTAATGCTATCTCCATAGCCTAAGTGAAGTGGTAACATTGAGTAGGCTCATTAATAAACATGATCTTACTTGGGCCTAAGGCTTTTTTGTCCATGTAATTCATAAGAACTGCATTAAAGGTGTTAGGAAGATAATCGAGATGAACTAGCCAACTTTTTGTATACAAAGACCCCTTTAAGTGTATCTCAAGTGATCTCATGTTGCACACAAGTCATTAAGTAGTGCCCATTGTTATAGCAGATGCACCATTCTTTAGGGACTTGAAATGTAACCCTGGATGGGACATTATTTTTTGGAGGATGATGGTTAAATTTATGATAATAGGGAGGAGAGGAAAATCAATTTTGTTACCATTAAGATGATAATTTATTCAACTAGCAATCCTGGTAATTGTTCCTATGATAGATATTTAAGGTTTTTGACCTCGATATATTTCCTTGTTAGTCAGTTCTTATTGATAAAATCTCTCATTGTATCCAATAAGAAGATGAGAATGATTTCTTAGAAGGAGCCAAAGGGGTAGGTAATAGATTCAAAGGAGAGCATTATACCTACATGGAAATAACAGCTAGCTAGGTGAGAATGGGAGGATCAATTTTTGGGAAGATAGGTGTAACAATTATTGAGGAAATCTTCTTAGCCAATATTAATATATTTTCAACTTGAAGGCCTAGATCAAAGGTGTTATTAATCTCAACGGATCCTAGATCCTTAATCATTAAAGAGAGGTGACTAATTTCTCTAATGCAATATAAAATGGTACCTTTAGATAGTATGATTCCTTGAGGAAGCTTTTACAAGTACTCCAAAAATGTAGGTTGAAGTCCAAAAAACACTCAACAAGAGCTTTCTTTATGTGAGAAACATATTCCAATAACAAAATACAATATCCCAATTAAAATGTTCATTAAAAAGCCTTCTAATTCCATCCCAAATTTGAACGCTTTTGGAAAAGAGCATACAAAATAAATCCAAGGGTCTACCTTTGAAAGAGGTAAAAAAACTTGAAAACAACATTATCATCAGTAACATGGTGCAATAAAAACACACTATCTATGTATTTAATATTCTCTTATGGATTAAAAGATGTCTTTTGATTGAAAAAAGGAAGAGCATTCATAGAAGCATTTGAGATTTCATCTTCATTGATGAATTAGAGAGGTCCATCATTTTCCCAATGGATAAAAGATTCATTCCTTGGTGATGAAAAATCCATAGGTGGATACTAAGGAACAATTGGGGCTTGGGGTGTCAAACCTAAAGAAAACTGTCATGTAGGGTATCTCCCTAGAGAGGGAATTATAGTTCAAATTCATTTGTGATTCCTTCTACTCATAGGGCCTAACTAGGAATTTTATCATAAAGGAGATCTAGGGTAGTGGAGACACCAATTAAATACACACTTCCTAAAAAATATAAGCTCTCTCTCTCTTCCTTGGGTTGGAGAGAGTAACCAATGAAAGTACAAAAGAAATAAAAACACAAATAAGAACTTGAGTATCAAAACCAATAGGAATATTGGGTTCAGTCCCACTACAGATGTTGAAAATTTAACTATTTGTGAGTGGATTTTCACCCATGGATGTTGGGGAAAATCTCTCACAAAGAAGAGATAGAGAGGGATGCAGGCACTCACATAAAAGAACAAACACTAGACCTTTTAGGTATTCAATTCTTATGAGCATGACTAGGTCATGTACCAAATATAGTAAAAATGTGATTAAAAATGTGCTTGTTACTTTTATTAGTTCTTGAGAAGCTCCAAAAAATAGGGAACTCATGCATCAAAAAACTAAGATCAATGGATAGTGCACCTGTGATGATGCTAGTGTGGGTAAACTAGTGATAGCCTCCAAAAAGAAATTTAAACAAATGGAGATGGAAGACCTACAAAAACATTAGTATTATGGGAATGGAATTTCCTACAACATTAAATGGATGATGAACAACCTGTGGAGATTTGTGGTTGTGAAGTCACCACAAGGGAAAAAAGAGTGTGAGGCCAATCGTAATGAAAGAGTGAAGGCCACATGAACAAGAGGCTCATGGACAAGGGAATCCTTTCAAAATAATGATTATGACATTAGGAATTCCTTTAGGAGGCTAAAGAGTTAGCCAAAGCTAATGAAAATACCACAAAAATGACATAAAGAAGTCAAAGGCCAAAGGAAAAGAATTGTTGATATCACGACCTTCAAATAATAGGAGGTAATCTACAACTTTGAAAAGTTTTATCTTAATGAATTAGTATAGATCTAGAGTTCAAAGGGAGTTGGTTGGAAGAGGAATTAAGGAATTGATTTAAGTTAGCATTGATTATTTGAAGAGAGAGAGTGTGGAAAATACACTATACACATAAATCTTGTGTATTATTAAAATATTCTACAAGTTTCAACATACTTTATTTTCTGATATTAATTGATCTATAACTTATCGAAGTCTATATTTGTAGAAAGTATAAAAATCAATAATTTGTATAGTGTTAATTAACTATTAAATGGAATTCATTAATAAGATAAATTATTATCTTGTGCTACTCAAAAAAAAAGTTTTATAAATATAACACATTATTTGAGTAAGAAAATCCCTAATGTGTGGTAGTGCTCCTAAATTTTGACTAAATTTGGCCAAATTTTGAGCTGGTCTTGCCTTGTCATGATTCTAAGCTTCTGTGTTCGAGGATAGGGCTTAGGGTTTTAGGTTAAAAACCCTCGCTTCAAACTTTTGAAGTTTTAAAACCTTGGCATTTTAGTTTTTTGTTGACCTTTTGTCATCGGTTGTCGATTGCCTAAGTTATAACTTGAGCCATTCACATCATTGTTTTTATCGGCCCTATAGGTTAGGTTCGTCAATCACCAAAGTCCTTTACATTGTTT
Organism: Sequoiadendron giganteum; assembly: GCA_007115665.2. Classification (NCBI taxonomy): domain Eukaryota; kingdom Viridiplantae; phylum Streptophyta; class Pinopsida; order Cupressales; family Cupressaceae; genus Sequoiadendron; species Sequoiadendron giganteum. Next base: position 570,367,825 of record CM021109.1, on the reverse strand, counting down.
AAATTTTTTCCCATGGTCGGGCTAAGGTTTCATATTAAACGACCTAAGTCTTAAGTCTTCGTTCCTAAGGGTTGTTCCACGTCGACCTAGTCGGGTCCTATTTTAATGACTAACATTTGTGCATATGCAGATTTCCTGACCGTTTGATCTCAAGGGTTGATCTTGGTCGTTCCCTGCTAGCCCTGCGAGGAATGTGGTGATGTCACGAAGAAGCTGCGGGGACGGCGGGTGTTGGACGCGTGTCCCTTTCCAGATGTGGGGCCTGGTCTCCACTATTGTGCTCGACGAGGTGATGCTCCAAATCGACGGACAAGATGCAATGGTGAGATTAAATTCGCTCGTTCCCTGCCAACCCCGCGTGAATAAAAGAATGCTTTATTCAAAGTTGTGGGGTCATGAGCTTGTGACACATGTATCTTTTCTTAGGCTCAAAGGACGATGGTGGAGCCTATGGGTGGATGAGTTGGTGTCTTGCTAGCAAGGTTCTCATTGGCTGAGGGATTATTTAGCGATTGTCGATGAAATTCAAAACTTGTTGACCCAATCTGGGTCATTCAACATGCTATCTCAAGAGGAGATCAATGAATGACATTCAAAACCAGAAATATGAACACGATAGCCATTTTTCTTTGCACAAGCGAAAATTAAAGGGTTGAGGCCACATGCAAAATTACTCAATTTGATCATGATATGAGTGAATGATTTCTCTCCTGCAATCATTGAGGTTGATAAACAAGATTCATGACATCTTGGAAATCAATGACCAAGATTTGGAATCAAGAGAAGGGCTTCCAGATCCCATGTGTGAACTCCATTGGAACATTAATATATGCATGCTCCATTTGATCTATTTAATGAGGATTTATTCCTTGTTATTTTCACCATTTGCTGTTTGCGAGAATTGAGAGTCTAGGATTGAACATGTGAAGTGTGCTTAGTAATTGTAGAATTTGTGTTAGCCTTTTACATCAAGGGTGGTGTCTCTGTCAAGAATGGGTAAGGTGAGTGTGTCTATTAGCCCCTTCTGAAGGTCCAGGAGACTCAATCTCCTTGAGTCTCAGAGTGATGTTCCCAAGGATGAGAAGGATATGCTCGAGGTTCCTGTAACTCCAAATAAGAAAACAAGAGTTGATAGGAAGTCTGCACAGGGTATTCTCAAGCGTGCTTATCATTTAAGGAGCAAAATTGTCTCGAAGGAATTGGTCAAGGGTAAGGAGAATAAAGTTGACAGGCTTGAGAGGGAAGTTGTGAGAAAGAACAAGTATCACCGAGCTTACATGGGACGCCATCATTCTCCCATTGAAGTCTCAAATGATCCCTCTGATAGTGGAGATGAAATCGATTAAAGTTACCACTAATATCTTATGGCTATGAGTAATTTGGTTGATTCTGAGGATGAGGTGGTGATGGCTACTCCACTGTCGATAAGGACACTAAGCGGGTGTTCTTATTCTATTGCTGACAAGGCAGAATAACACCTCATTTCCCTTTTAAGCTGGTGCTCGGTTTTGGTCCTTTGTGCTGACTTGTTCCCTTCTGGCTGGTTTGTTGTGATATGGTTTTCTATTTGTTTGTGATTTTTTGTTGATGGTGACATTTCCTGGTTTGGTGTGAACATGCAATTTTTGATGCTATGACATCGACGCCTTTTGGAAGGTTGGTGGGTCTTCTCTAGCTAACAGTTTTTGATATTTTTCTCTCCCCTGTTTTGCAAATGATTACGTATAACTGTCAGGGGAATATTTTGAATGCTAGTGAAATTAAGAATGAAATGAAGTTAAATGTAACTGTAATTCAACCCATTGCTTGTTGCTCCCTTGTTCTATAAAAGGGATTCCAAGGCTGATTACAAGGGTTCAAATTTTGAGTCTTATAATGGTTTAGGTGAGAAGCTAGGCTCAAGAAGAAGCATATTGTATAAATGTTGATAAATAGAACAGTAGGAGGTCTAGGGTATAAGTCTCATGTGTAGTAATCTTAAAATAGTTTTATGGAAGCCACAAATATAAAGGGAAATCTTAAGTTTCTAATGTGTATACTCTCTTATGTAATACTCCTGCAAGTTATGAATGAAAGGGTTAATAATCTTCTAGTTCATCTTTAATTGTTTTGATTGATTGTGTGGATTTGTTTTGGCTTCAGTTTAATGAATTGATTAAATGCTAAGATAAGGCCACAATTTTGTAGGGATGGGCATAGTATTTGGTAAGATGTTATGTGTTAAACACAATAAATTGAATGCTATAATGTGGTGTGACAATAGTCCATTAATCTCAGAGTAATTGGCTAACATATTACTGGTTATTACATGATTTGACTCCATTTCCCAATAGATAAAGCACTGGTCTATTCATTAGCATATTTTGTAGATAAATGAGTTGGCAATGCACCTTGACTAGAGATTTGGGATGAGAATAAAAAAACATTTAAAATACTTTCACTAACAATGCATAACTCTGAAATTCCTCTTAATTCCTAGCACTAGGTAGTAATTTGTTCAAAGGTCAACCAAATCTTTGATGAAGGATGCCTATTTTCATTCAATAGGAATTTATCTATGTATAAAATTGCTCTTTAAGAATTAAATATTTCTTAAGCGTGATAAGGAGTACCCTCCTGGGTTTCACAAAGCCCGAAGAGTGGGAGCGAGGGCCTAAGAATCCTTACTCGTTATTTGGCCACTAACTTTGAAAGTTATTGAGCATAAGGGTTGGATACCCTTTAGAGGATTTCATGGTTTAGCTGGAAAAAGAGAACCAACAATGTGGGTTGTGAAGCCCAATTAATAGAGGTAGCCACTCTTCTACCCATTTATATTACTCATGAAAAGGATGATACAACACAAGATTGTTCCTCCTATGAAAGAAGACGATAAAACGTAATTTATATCCCTTCCTTGAATTGGTAATGTATGATACAACATATAATTGTCCTCCATTAATAGAGAAGAATGGTACAACACAAATTTTCCTTTCCACTTCCATCCCTCCATATTCCAAAACTACTCCCCAAATATATATTGAAATTGATGTACATCAAAGCCTTTTAAAAATTAAAATAAATTTTAATAATCACAAGAAATAAAAATGGGAAAATGTGTCTCAACCTTACAATTACATAAGGTATTGTTGACAACGGTCGTGTTGCATCTGGACCTCTAATTGGTGATACTTCTGTGAGAAGCTTACTTTGCAAGTTGATGAGGTAATAATAACCTCATCGATAAAAGTGATTAAATACCCCTTCCCTATATTTTTCCAGCCCTCTACTTTGCCAATTAGTTATCTTTAGGATTAATAAGTGATTTCTTTTTGAGGAAATTATATAAACTTTATTTCTTGGAATTACTTGGAATTAACTCACTTGTGTTGACTTAATAGTTTAGATTTTGCAGAAGTAAATAGGTTTCTTATGAATAATCAGTCATCATGTCCAACCAAAAAGAATTCAACGTAGAAGGTTCAACACTAAAGACTCAACGCAGACTCCATAAAATTTGAACACAGGCGCTAGAAGTTTAGGTGCCAGAATTCTAGGGCATTTGATGTATCGAGCTTTTATATTTGTTTTAGTATTTTCTATTAAAGAATTATGTCTTGATTACGAGCCTCTTTAATGTTTTTATGTTTGAACTCAAATTTTGTTAGATTGTTAAGATCAATTGAAGAATTTTTCAGTGGCACTTCTCGCCAACTAAAATTTAGGATTCTGGTAGACAATTTTTATAAATATGTAATTTTCAAAAATGAAAAACAATTGGAGAATATTGTTATGTTGGCATAATGAATCTCTAAGCTATGTTTATGTATTAAACTCTTAATATGAATAAAGAAAATCTTGTTTACCTCATTCTGTCTTGCTAAGTGTTGTGAATGGAATTGTACTAGATGGAGTAATTCAAGAGTTATCAGTTCATGTGACCTGAGTTAGACTATAGAAGAACCCGCAAGCTAGCGACTCGAGGGATTGTAGGAATAGATAGATAAGTATTTCTACTTTCAGTATTTTGTTACTTATGCTCTGTAAATGATAAAGTGTGAAGTTGAGTCTCTCTCTAGTTCTGTTAATTAAAGTTCCAGTGCACCTTTCCTTATTGTTAAGTTTCAAGTTAATAGATTATTTTCTGTTCGTTATTAAGTTTGTTAATCCATAGCTAGTTAAAAGTTTTATAGTTTCTTTACATGTTTTTCTTCTTCTGCAATTTATACGCTTATTAGTTTAATCATTTCAATGCTTTTCTAGTCTAGTTGTGATGCTTTTTAGACTGATAATTTCTTGCTTTCTAGTTTAGTCATTTCAAAGATTTCTAGTTTAATGGCCTTTAGTTCAAGTCTTAGTTAAGTTGTTCCATCTATTTAGAAAATACGAGAGAGAGTTAGTCAAGAAGTGTCATATTGCATATAGCCTTGAACACTGCGTAGTCGATATTTGATGTAATTTTCAAACTAAAGAGATAGGACCAATGACAATCTATCTCTTTTTTGCGCCGTTGCCGGGGAAGATTCTTTTTCTAAGTGTTAGTAGGAAATACCTTGAGTACCTCTTTTGGGCACAAAAATAGTCCTTTGGCTTCCTTTCCTGCATGGTTAGAAAATGAGCCCCCCACGGAAGATTCATACCAAGAATCCCCCAAACGACGTACCGACCACAAGTAGGGAAGAAGAGATCTCAACTCAAGAACTTTATGAAGAATTGATCGATCAAGATCAACCTGAGACCTTCCCGTATACCTCAGAAAGAGAACATATAATTGTAGAGGAGCATATTCCTCTGCAAACTCCAGAGCCTCACCCATTTGAGAAAACTTTTGAAGAGGAACGAATTCCCTTCAACAACCATGACCGTGACCGTGACCGTGACCATGATCGTGACCGTGATTGTGACCGTAGAAATGCTAACACTAACCCCCTCCACCACCACCATGTACATTCACTTATCCTATTGCTATCGATGCAAATGATGACATGACCATGAAAAATATTTTGCCAACCTTTCGAGGTTTGTCTTTTGAGGACCCTGACCAGTTTCTCTTTGAGTTTAAGGTCCTGTGTCAAACATATGACTACAAGAACGATAATAAAAAACTTAAGATTTTTCCTTCTACTCTGAAGGACTCAACAATGTGTTGGTTCATGGGGCTAGCCTCGGGATCCATAACCTCGTGGGATGACATGGAATCTACTGTTCTGGATAAGTACCAAAGCTACTATAGAGTGAGCGATAGGAAGGAAGAGTTGTTCAAACTACGGTAGAACGAAGACGAGTGCCTAAAAGACTATCTAGATAGGTTTGTCTTTTTATCTAAAAGATGTGGTGGGGAATCCATAAGTCTAAAGATTTTAAAGATCATATTACTCAAAGTTCTTGATGATGATGCTTGAAGGAGCCTGGATTTGATGGGAAAAGGGGATGTGTCCCAACTAGGATTTGATGAAATCACTGAGTTATGTCAGAACTTCTCTCGTACTCGAGGAGGGATCCAAAAGTCTACCATGTTTAAAGGTTCCAATGAGATAGGAAAATTGTGAGAGGAAATAACAAATTTTAAGACTGACATCCTAGTTCAGTTAAATACCACGTTAGATGGGATATAGGATAAAAAGCGAAACCCAAAAACCTTATCCATCTACTGCCCTAGGTGTCAGAATAAGCATTTGTTAAGAGAATGCCCTTTGGAAAAAGTTGATAAAATTGTTGTTTTCCACGTTTGTGATAAGAAGCATTCCACTGATCAATGTGATCTCTTCAATGCCATTAAGAACTTTAAGAAAAGACCAACCCCAGTTGAGGAAGAAATCAACTTTGTAAATCAAAGAACTGGAGGCAATTTTTCTTATGACCAAAATTTAAATATTGCCTGGAGACTGCAAAACAACTAGAATAATAATCACTAGGCAGGACCTGGCCTCAAGCTCCACCTCAAGTACCGCCTAATTGGGGAACCTACCCTTGGGGACCACCTGAATGGGAAAATCAGTCATGGGGAAACCCTTAATGGCCCAACCAGAACCAACAACAGTGGTATCCTCAGAGTTCTTCCCCTCAATGGAGTCAATAATAGAATCAGTTTTACACTAGTCCCAGGAGGGGGGCCAATCAACAACAAAATTTCTTACCACCCCCCAGAACACTCAACAAACCGAGCAAGTCAATCAACCACAACTTCCAGCGCTACCTGTTCCAAACCCAAAGAATAACTGACAAAATGCTCCAATGTACTCTACCAAACAAGATAATGTTAATGGACTTAATGCCATACATTGTGGAAATCTGCAATTAAGATTTGGAAAAACACTTTAGCCCTTGAATATTGTTGAGATATTTGAGCTTGTTAAAGAATCTGTTGGGGCCATGACAACAACCTCCTTATCTATCGAACCGGCCTCAAAAAGTAGTCAAGACAAAACCGTTCCCCACCTCCAACTGGAGCTTCTGACCTACCTCAGGAAGGGGAGGGTCAGTCTCCAATTGAAACTGTGAACAATTCACCTGCCAAAAACAAAACTCAAGCATGTTTTCCAAAGCGTCTTAAACCAACTACTACGAAAGGTTCTCCTAAAATGTCCTCATCCATTGAAATTGCATCGATTCAAGAAATAAAATAGTTGCAAATTGAGGTTCCCTTACTACAAGCCATCAAGGAGATTCCAGAGCTAAACCAACTGATCAAACAGTTGTGTATCAAGACCCCAGGAAGGAAAACAAAGAAAATAAACACTGTCCGCATAAACGGTTATTTGGCTGACTTCTTGGTTGGGAAGACTATTGCTCTGAAATATGATGATCTAGGTACTCCATTGATAACAGTCACAATTAATGAAGTGGTAATACCTAATGCATTAGTCGACTTGGGAGCAACCATTAACGTAATGATTGTTGATGTAATGGAAGAGTTAGGGCTTATTGATTTATTCCCTACAACTACGGTCTTACGGATGGCGAATCAAGCCATAGTCATTCCCAAGGGTTTCCTTGAGAATGTTCCTGTCAAAGTTGATGGATGGGAATATCCTATGGACTTTCAAGTAATTCAATCTCTTACACCAAAAGATAGTTATCCTATAATCCTAGGGATACCATGGCTGGCAACGGTTGCAGCCAAAATTGACTGTAGGGAGGGAGGAATGACTATCTCACATGGTCCGAATAGTAAAAATTTATTCTTGTATCCCCCTACCAAGCCTACTGAATGTAAAAAAGTTTGGGTTGATTAACCATAAGGCCCCAATGGATAGGAAAATTTAGCTTCATTGGCCATGGTAGTCATCAAACAACATGCTGAAGAACTGGAAGACGAATTAGAAAACAATATGGAAAATCTCACCATGGATTCAAGTGATGAGGAGATGTTGGACGTAGAAGAAATCTTAGGACAACTCATCAACATAGGAAATACTGAATTTGATAGTACTAGTTTCATGGGACTGCCTTGCTCTCTGGCGAATATCATTCCAAAAATAGAACATTTCTTTGAAGATATTGCTAGAGTTCATAAGACCATACCTCATAGTTTCCCCCTTAACACTTTGACAAGGCCAATGTATACCATCGCATCCAACCATCCGGGTGTCAAATCCATTATGCTGCTGCCAAGAAAAACTCTGAACATTAACAGTTGGTTGACCGAGCTGGAAAAACATAAACTCTTTGATGTCCTAGTGAGTATATCTAAAGAATTTGTTTGGGACTAAACGGATATGAGGGGAATACACCTCAGTGTGTCCACTCATCATATCTACATTGGAAATTTTTGACCGGTTCCCCAACCCCAAAGAAGACTCAACCCTACATTGAAATATATAGTTAAAACTAAGATCGAGAAGCTCCTATAAGTGGGGTTTATTTATCCCATTTTAGATAGCAAATGGGTTTCATCGCTGGTTGTGGTTCCCAAAAAGAATGGAAAGTGGAGAGTATACATAGACTATAGGGAACTTAACAAGGAAACCCATAGAGATTACTTTCCCCTACCGTTTGTAGACTAGGTTTTGGATAACTTGGGTGGGAGAAAATATTTCTCATTTCTGGATGGATTTAGTGGGTACAACTAGATACAGGTTGTAGCAGAAGACCAGGATAAAATGACCTTTACATGCCCATGGGGAAATTTGCATATAGGTTCCTTCCCTTTGGGCTATGAAATGCTTTGACAACGTTCCAGAGAGCCATCCTAGCTATATTTGTTGAGCTAGTAAATGAATGCATGGAGGTGTATATGGATGACTTCACTATCTACGGCTCAACTTTTGATGAAGCTCTTCAAAGCCTAGATAAAGTGTTGAAGTGATGTGAGGATCATTGTTTGTCCCTAAGCCATGAGAAATGTTTGATAATGGTAGAACAAGGAATTGTGCTGGGACATCACATCTCTGTTGATGGAATAAAATTCGATCCAAAGAAAATCGAAGTGATACAAAAACTGGTCACCCCAAAAACCTAGATTGATGTTAGAAGTTTCTTAGGGCATGTTAGATATTACAGAAGGTTTATAGAAAACTTCAGCAAAATTGCATTTCCTATGTTTGCTCTTGTCCAAAAGAATGTGGAGTTTATTTGGACACTTGAGTGTTAGTCATCATTTGAAATTATCAAGGAGAAGCTTTTCTCGGCTCTTGTCCTTCGTGGACCTAGCTGGAACTTACCATTTCACATTTATGCTGATGCATCTGATGATGCCATTGGAGCGGTCTTAGGACAAGAAGACGAGAACGAAGGGAAGTATGATATATACTTCATTAGTAAGAATCTGGTTCCAACTGAAAGAAATTACACAACAACGTAGAAGGAATTCTTAGTTGTAATTCATGTAATTAAGAAATTTTGACACTACATTACATGATATAAAGTAACAGTGTATACAGACCATTCAACCATAAAATACCTTATGAATAAACCTGTAGTGAATGGGAGAATAATTAGATGATTGCTGCTTCTTCAGGAGTTCAATGTGACAATTGTTGACAAACTAGGAAAATTCAATGTAGTTGCAGATTTTTTTATCTTGAATTAAACAAGATGATGGTGAATGTGCTCCGGTACAAGATGAGCTCCCATATGAGAATCTATTTTCCATCTCTACTAAAACTCCCTGGTTTGTGGATATTGAAAATTACTTGGCCACCTCAAAAGTACCACATGCTTTTACATCTAAACAGAAGAAATGCCTCATAAGAGAAAGTGACCCTTTCAAGTGGATTAATGGGATCCTATTCAGATGCGGGCCTAATATGGTTCTATGACGACGTGTTAGGGCAGATGGGACCTTTAGTATCCTAAGAGCTTTCCACAATGATCCTTCTAGAGGACATCATTCCGCAAAGAGAACATCCCATAAGATCTTAGGTGCAGGGTACTATTGGCCCTCTATGCATAAGGATGTCAAGAAATATGTCCAACATTGTGATGAATATCAAAGGGTAGGGAGACCAACAAGATCCAATGAAATTCCCCTTCAACCTCAGGTAGTCCTTGAAGCATTTAAAAAATGGGGATTAGACTTTATCGGTCCAATAGATTTGACCTCACAAGCAAAGGAGTACATTATGGTCTGCACTGATTATTTGACTAACTGGGCAGAAGTTCAAGCACCATGAGTTGCTAGAGAGGAGCAGGTGGTTGATTTCCTCTACAATAAAATTTTCCTTGGGTTTGGAGCTCCTAGGATGATTGTAATAGACTAAGGTCCTCAGTTCATGTCTAAGGTTTTGTTGGCTTTCACCGACCATTTCCAGGTTAGTCATAAGAAATCATCACCCTATCACGCTCAAGCAAAGGGTCAGGTGGAGGTTACTAACATGGAGCTCAAAAACATCTTAACAAAAATAGTCATCAGGAAGAAAATATTGGGCTAGGAAACTACCTAAAGCCGTCTAGGCTTATAACACGACGTGGAAGTCAACCACTGGTTTTAGTCCATACGAGCTAGTCTTTGGGAAGAAGCCTTTCTTACCCATTGAATTTGAACTCCAAACATTGCGAACAACCATGGAGTTGGGAATAGATCTTAAACGTGCCTAGGTAGAAAGAGTCATGCAACTTAGCGAGTTGGATGAGCTCTGCTTGGATGCTTTCCATCAAACTGAACTAGTGCAACAACAACGTAAAGTCTTGCATGACAAATATATTAAGGAGAGAGAGTTTCATAATGGGGATTGGGCCTTGTTGTTTGACTCCAAATACAAAGATCACCAAGGAAAACTCAGAACTCACTAGCTTGGGCCATATGAGATTTCTGAGGTATTTTCAAATGGGTCGGTCTAGCTAAAACCCATCAATGGTGATACCTGAACCCTCTTAGTCAATGGGCATCGACTACGCATCTACCATAAACCGGTCAATAAAGAGAAATTCACAAAAATGGTAGACACAAGGAGAGATCCAATGCATCGACTCTGCTCTTGCAGAGTCAATATAGTTTTAATCTTGTTTACCTCAAAAAAAGAAGAAGAGGAGCATGTGTATAATTTTTCTTTCAAATCATTTCTTCTGAATTTTTTCATCTCTTGGATTTGGCTAATTCTCGTTTTTTCCTTCGCAGGACTTCATTGCTCCTTGACAAAAAAATCCAATGCATCTTGTTGAGATGCTCTGGAACTTATAGTGTGGTTGTTGTGATGCTCCGGAACATGTTGGCTCTGATTGCTCCTATGCTCCGAAACTTTCACGACTCAATGGTGACATCTCACGTCTTGCTCATGCGTTTTGGGGACATCCTTCACCAATGTTTATTGAAAAGTCAAAATCCAAGTTTTACATATTTTTTAAAATTCCGGCTACATCTTTCGACGATGCTCTGAAATTTTTTGTTGCTGCTCCGTCTGCATCTTTCGATGATGCTCTATAACTTTTTGGTTGCTGATCCGGCTGCATCTTTCAACTTTGCTCTAGAACATTTTGGTTGTTGATCCAACTGCATCTTTCAATGCTGCTCTGGAACTTTTGTTGTTGTGTTCTAATGGCATCCCTCACCGATGCACCAAAACTTTTTCCATCTCACTTTCTGGCTGTGTCTTCCACTGATGCGCCAGAACTTTTTCCACTTCACTTTCAGGCTACATTCCCCTGCGATGCTCCAGAACTTTGTAAATTCATTTTCTTCTTCCAATGCTTTGATTTGTTTGAATTTTGCACATGCTTATTACCTGAATTTTTATCCACTTCACTCGATCATATCAAATCCCTAATAATAAATAAAATTATTATGACAATCTTTTCGTCATAATGAATTTTGTCATTAATAGCCATCCCGTGCACCTTATAATTAAGGTCGCTGCCACCCTTGTCAATTGTACAACTAATCTGTTATGTCAGCAAAGGTGAGTGAAATTTAAGTTAATGACGAGATGTAAGGTAAGTACATTTTCGCTTAAAGTTAGTAATTATTTTGAATAAAGGTTAATTAATTGGCACGAGTTCTTTCCTTCCCTAATTTGGTATATTGCGCCATTTAGTGATCGCATGAAGTACGACTACACTTGCTCATTTAACCATGCATAAATGCCATAATTATACAACAAAACTCAAGCAAGATGAATTAATTATTTCCCTCCATCAGTCGTGTCGAAGTAATATTCTCTCTCTCTTGCAATTTAGAGGCTTGAACTAAGTATTTTTGAAGCATTTACGTAGAATTTAAGGAAAGAAATTAAGGAGAGAAAAATGGGGGGAGCCAAGAAAAAGTCTGAGCCAAATTCGGCAGAAAAATTGCTTGCATTGGGCAATATTGCAAGCTTGTTTTAGGAAGTAGGATGGCTTGAGTTCATCAAATTTTTTGAGGGATATTCAGAGCAATTGGTGAAAGAATTTGTAGAGAACTTTGCAGATGGGCAAACAATGGTATGAAGCAAGCGTTTCCAGGTGAATACAAAGATCATATCCCATCTCTTTGGTTTAGAAAATAAGGGTATTAACTTGAGTGAAACTACACAAATTACCTATCAAAAGATGGTAGAACTGTTCCATAGGGAAGGTGAGCCCCAAACTCTAGTAACCATAAGCACTAGGGGACAAAACAAGGGATTTCAAAGAATTTCAATTCCTGAACCATGGCAATCTATCGTAGCATGGATAATCAAGTACTTCACTTGTGAAGGGCAAATAGCTACTGTAGTAGGGCCTTCTTTTCGGTTACCAACCCATTTGCGTCATGGCATTGAAGACCCTGCTCTCAGGATTAATGTCCCTGTGTTTTTGTATGATTCAGTTATTGGTATGATAGAAAGGTATAAGGTTGGTACTGGGCCACTTAAGCATTGATGTCACTCTCACCCATTTCAAGATTTTGTCTCTACACTTTCAGAAGTGCACTTGAAGAATCAGTCTGAGTGACTCACTTGGGAGGGTCAGAATTTGAAGCCTTTTGATTTTCAAGCCAAACCCTTTGGTGGACATATTCAATTGACATATGTGAACATGCATGTCAATTTTCAGCTTCCCACAATAAATTTTGTCAAGGTTTTCAAAAGTGAAGTTGAAGGGTTTTTGACACATTTATAGTGTTTGCAAACGTTCAGTTTTGCAAAGTAGTCTCTCGTTTGGGCTTGCATTTTGCAATTGGTTGATCATCATGTTAAAATGAATGTTTTTCTATATTCCCCATACCAAGATGAGCTCGTATGTCAATTTTCAGAGCTTCATGAATTGATTTTCTATTTTTAATAGATCAAAACCAAATGCAATTTCTTCAGTTTTGCATCTGCATTTCTTGAAATCTTTCAAGGTGAGCAACTTTGATAGTTAATAACTTTTGTCTCGTGATATGTTTCTCCAAGTTGTTTGTTGCAATATATTTTTGGGTCATATGTCTACATGCTTGCTCAGTTTCAGGGTCTCAAAATAATTTATGATGGGCTACATAATCCTTTTCTGATCGCGAAGGGATCGAAAATGGTGTTCCAAAAAATGTCAATTTTTGTATATCTAGGGACAACCCATTTCTTGTTTTGGTTTGAAACATCTCCAGGTCTTATGATGCATTATTTTAATGTACTTCAGTTGCGGCAAAGGCGTTCCGAAGGCCAGTTTACAAATGAGGTACTTGAAATATTTTGGCGATGTGAATTTTGAGGAAATTGGTTTTCTCTAAATAAATTATAAAGTCCCTACGCAAATTTTTACGACTCTAGGTGTCTCAGTTTGTCCGCAATAAATTTTCCCTATTTGGACCGCAGTCGAAATTAAAATTTTCATTATTTCCTAATGTCCAAATTGCACATATTTAAAATATCTTGCATATTTTAAATATTATAAAAGGAAAAGTGCACGTGAATAAAGTCATTTTGAGGCAAGCTAAATATATTCTATGTTTTATAAAGTTCAACTTTATAAAATTAATTTTCCTCGACAATGCTTCCTGCAAGCCTTGGACAATTAAAATAGGTTTTTGCAGAAGCTTGCGAGGTGTGCGAGGATGATGGTGTTCTACAATCTCCATTGTAACGAAGATTGAGGTGTTTTCTTCTCGATCAAGGTTCTTTTGAGTGCGCAGATTCAATAAGTATTGTTGCAGGAAGTTCTCACGTTTTTGAGTTAATAGACATATTTTGGGGGTCCATTTGAACTCAAATTTGTTGTTTCATATATTTAAATTCATCCCCTAACCATTCCTAATGCTTGAGTAGGGATTTAAGCATGTTTGGGATGATTTCCGAGTGCCTGCAACTATTAAAATGCCCTTGCATTGTCAAAAACGACTCAGTGATATCACCATTTTTGAGCAGTTTGTATTGCATGGAATGTATCAAAATCGTCAGAGAGAGATTCCAAATGAAGGGAAGCAACCCACGCATGCAGCAATTTAAGCATACATTGAAATGTATCAAGCTTATTGCAGAATGAAGAAGCCGCCATGGAGGAAATACAGTCGAGCCCGAGAAACAACAATGCACAAAGGAATTAGGGCAATTCTCGCAAACCTTGTAGTAGTGATGATGACGTCAGCAATATTTGTGCGAGGCTGGTGAGAATAAAAGGCAAGTGTAAGGTGGGTCCTCGACATTGAAAAGGATTAATGCATAAAGTATATTTAAATGGTCCGACATGAAGATTTTAATATTTTCATTTTTTTAATTTCAAAATGTTGCACGAGCAAACATTTAATATGGTCGGCCTCGACAATATAAAAAGAGACAACGTGAAAAGGATTTCACAGGAAAGCTATTATTTTACAGGGTAAAACGGAGTAAAATGTGCAACAAAATCTAAGCCACCTCGCTAGCTCACACCTCCAAAGTGCTCACGGGTTAATTATCGCGAGGTCAACGAAATGCTGACACTTGGCAATGGGCTCAAGGGAAACTTTCCATGCACGGGTAAACTTTTAATGGAGCTCGATGATATTTTCTTTAATTTTTTATTTGCTTTTATTTAAAAGCAAAACATTTAAAATGATGGGGCACGAGTGGTAAATAATGAGGTGGGTGCCCAATAAAGAATATTCAATGTTGTTTCAGGAAACAAATATTCTTTATTGTAAAGTATTTTAAACATTGAAAGTGGGGTGGACCCATGCAAAGTAAATGCAGAGTGCAAAGATTGGAAATGGGTAAAATTTTACCTAGTGAAGTTAAAAGCCTTCTTTCCATTTATAAAGGCTAACATTTTAAATGCTAGAGGGGCCTACCTCAAATTTTAAAACCTTCATTATAAAGTGAAGAGTAAAGAGCTATGGGTAAATTCTTTTAATTGCCCAGTAAAATACAGATTTTGAAAGGCACGAGAAAATGGAGAATGTTTTAAAATAAAAATTTAAAATGCACGGGGATAAGTAAAGTGGATTTTATATTCACTTTATGTTTGAAATTTATTATTTACTGGGAGATAAGTGAATATTAAATTTATGAGACTTTAATATCTAGAAGTGAATAAAAGTAATGTGCAACAAATGTGAAAAACTCTCATGGGAAAACATAAATGACATTTTCACTTCCAGGGGTAAAATGAAGATTCTCCACATGGGCAGATTTTCAGTTGCAAAACAACTTGAGACAAAGGTAGAAATTGATGGCAAAATAAGTTTGTTGCAGAGAGAGGAGAGATGCTTTATTTTTTTGTTGATCAACGAGAATGGAGCTTCCAGATGGCACTTCTGGATCAATTCTAGGGCTGCTCTTGGTTTCTTTTGTTCTCTTTTTCTCTCATTGTAAAGGGTTTTGAATTTTTGTATGGGCCGGGTAGATAGAGATATGTTGGTTTTGAGTCATTAGCTGAGTCTGTAAACTATAATTGTTGTTTTCATGAGCAAATATCAACCAGTTTGGAAAATTAAATCATGAATGTCTTCATATTGTCTCCATATTTTGTACATGTTAAATAATTTGAATTCAATAATACAAAGTATGTTTGAGTTTACCATCTCAGTATCCTTGGGAATGTTTTATCTGTTCATGGGTCTATTTCAAAGAAATGGTCAAATTCCTTTGAACAAATAATTGTGATTTCAGGTGTGCAAGTTGGATTACCAAGAAGAATTTGATTGACAATAAGAGTGGATCTGTTGGTGTAATGCATTAACAATTTGAATCTATTGGCCGAAGTTCATTTGTTGATGAATTCATTTTATGTATTTTGACTCTGTGACCCAGAGTTAGGCACTGATCTGTTAGTTAGCTTGATGCATTCTCAGAAACATTTTAAATTCAAAATAATTTTAAATCCTTGTTCGGTTGAGGTTTAATGTTGTGTTATGCCTCTCAATTGCTAAGTGAGTATTGATTTACTAAGAATTTAGCCAGATTTGAGGTTGTCAATGCTTTCTTTAGTATATTTGAATTGGAAATTATCTGCTATAAAAAGAAATGTCAGTATATAGTTGCATTTAAGTTTTGGGCATTGTATAGGTTTACCCACCTTGGTCTTGCAGAGCCAGAAGTGTAGGAGTTGTCAGTCTTTGACTAAATCTTGTCAGTTGGCCACTAGCCTTTGTGGTTCTTGAATATGGAGGTTGGCTACCTCTTAGAGAGTTTCAAAGCCTAGCTGAAAAATTAAAACACCAACAAGCATCATGGCCTAATTCAATTGATTTGCAAGTACCATTTCCACAAGAAGCCAGAGGAAAAATGGCAGAAATTTTTACAAAAAATTGAGAGTGAGGAGTCTAATAAACATTATGAAGAAGGAAAGTCATAAAAACAAGGGTATCAATCTATAGGGGAACCCTCCTTTGAGGCTCTTAATTCTCTTGAACTTCACCAGACCTCAATTACTCCAAATGATAATGCACCAGAAACATTGCTTGATGTCCCATAAATTCAAGAACAACCAAATATAGAGGTTATACATTCTAAAGAAGAGGAACCTCCTTGCAAGAGGAAGAGGTAGACTAAAACTACCTATCAGATAACCCCTCCTAAAGATAACTAATTGGCAGAGTAGAGGGCTGGAAAAATATAGGGAAGGGGTACTTAATCACCTTTATTGATGAGGTTATTTTTACCTCATCATTTCTTCCCCTTCCTAAGCCTAAGCAGGTCCTCTTGTTCTCTATTGTGAGACTCGATCTGCATTTCCTCTTTTTTCCATTTTTCTCTTCACATTTGACACTGAGATCATACACATCATTTGCCTCTTTGTCAAAGTCCTCAGGTTCCCTTAGAAAACCCTGATGCAGAGTAATCCTGGCCTTCCATCTTTCAAAATTATCATCACTTTGATTTGTGTTAACATATAAGGCAGGAGTTGGTGAAAGCAACAGAGGAGGTTTGTACCTCATACCAATCCACTCAGTCTTCAACTGAGAAAGTATATCAGCTAATGCTATAGATCTCTTATATGACCACTTGATGTTAAGGGGTGATATTATCTCTCTTCTTCTTAGATACATGGGAAGAGGGGTATACCTTTCTTCGCACCCATGTCATGCTTTCCCTATAAGCTTTGGCCCCTGTTCTTGGAAATGATCATAGCATAGCCTTAGGTTATTGTTATACTTAGTTTTTGTTTTCTCATGAAGCTTAAAACCCAGAAACCATGTCTTGAAGACAAAAGGCTTCCTATGTAGATGTCTCATCTATAACCCAATGGTTCTCTCAACTTGAAGATATTCTCTTGACCTTTCCTGCCACTGAACTTGATTTCACATGGTTGAGAGAAATTATCTCAATTGTACTTCCCCAACAAAGAGTTTGACATAAAAATCTGTACAATCTTCTACAAGTAAATTATGGACAAAGAATTCACACAACATATCTTACTATTCAGGAGTTAATTCAACAAAGATTTTGACAAATTATTTATCATCAAGGTTATATGGCTGATTATTGTAAATTTGGAGCAATTTCCATCTCATAATTTGTTCATTAAGAAACATTGCATATAATCTAGATGGTCTTATACAAGTCAACAATAACTCATCAATTTGGCAAGCATCCTGTTTAGCCCTGTAAACCCTATCAAATGATTCTTTTAACAACACCAACTCCTTTTTCAACCGAGTGCTATCTTTAGCCATTTCTTTTAGAAAATAACACCTTTCCATCCACTTCATGAGCAATGGAGGTATTCTCACCTGAAACCATTCTGTCATAACTGGCTTAGTTTGTATTTCTTTGGATTTCACGATAGGTTTAGTGTTGCTTTCCTGTAGGTCTTTCTCTAATTCCACAATTCTACTTGTAGAAGCATTCAATTCAATTTTTTGTTTGTTTCTCTCTTCTTCAAAAGCAGAAAATAATTGTATGAAATTGTTTTTTAACTTCATAATCTCTTCATCTTTTTTAGAAATATCAAACATAATTTTTATTTTTATCATCTCCCTGTTGGATTTAAAATTGTAACTGTTCAATCATTATGTCTCTCTATTCAATTTGTAATTTAAAGTTCACAATTTCTTGATCCCTTTTCCCTATGATTGCACTGCGTGCCTCAAGTTCTTCCTGTTGTTGATTTATTTTCTCCTCTTTTGCTAATTTAAATAAATCAAAAATATTTAAATAAAGGCATAAGGAATATTCCATCTATATTTCCTCAAAATTGAATTAGATATCCTATGTCTAATTTATGTCTAAAATATGTCTAAATTAATGCTTTGAAACTTCACGAGAAGTTTTGGAGACAAATTCTAAATTCTTCTCTCAATCCTCCTCCATCAATCTTTCCTCTTCTCTTGCCTGGTGTTTTCATGGGTAGAGACAATCACCAAAATTCTCTCAATCTCCTCCATCTTTCACCATTCAATCTTCTAGATTGAATCCAAGCCTCTCAATGCCATCCCTTTGCATTTCTACAGCTAGGAAATCTATAAATAAAGCCTCATTGAACCAAGAAAAGGATCCAGATAATCTAACGTATGCACTCTTACTCTACAGGAATTCAAGCATCAAGCATTCAGCATCAAGCAAATCAAGCTTCCATATCATGGTTGCCTCTTGTAGCTGCATTTATCTGTTTCTATGTCAATTCATGCTAGTTTAGTTTCTTTATCATCTAGTATTATCACATTAAGCTCCATATCATTGCATTAGCATCCATCTCGTTCTTTAGATAGTCATTTTAATAGTCACATAGCTTACACGATCTGAGAGCCACAATGATTTAATAAATCTTTGGAGATAGAGAACAATATGACGCTTTCAGTAGATTATTGCTTTGAATTGATTCATTTGGCTTTGTCTTTGATATAATGTCATATTAAGAAGTGTCTTTTGTGCTTTACACCTTATTCACACTTACAATATGCTTATTAGTTTAATCATTTCAATGCTTTCTAGTCTAGTTGTGATGCTTTTTAGACTGATAATTTCCCGCTTTTTAGTTTAATTGCCTTTAGTTCAAGTCTTACTTAAGTTGTTCCATCTATTTAGAAAATTTGAGAGAGAGTTAGTCAAGAAGTGTCCTATTGCATATAGCCTTGAACACTGCTCGGTCGATATTTGATGTAATTTTCAAACTAAAGAGATAGGACCAACAACAACCTATCACAAGTATATTATAATCTTTGTGATTTTTGAATAATATATTGGGTGGATTTTGGAGTGTGGGGTTTTCTCCCGAAAGGGTTTTCCCCATGTAAATCAATGTGTTGTGGTATGCATGATATTTATGTTTATTTTTGTTTAAGTTTCTGTAACTGTTAAACATCTATAAAGTTTTGCATTGTGCTCCTCCCAAGATTAGTGTAGGAAGTTGTTCCACTACCTTAGCTTCCTTACAAAAAACAACATATATTCATTGTGTATTCCATGTTTCAATACACATGTACTAGTCTTAGATAATATCATGTCCAAATTAGAGTCCTAAACAATATTCCAACCATAGAAGAGTCTTGTTTTGTTTTTTATTTTGTAATAGAAATCACTTTCTGGTTCATATTCCTTTAAGTTATTTATGATTATACAATTTAATTAATCAATTCCAAATTAGTAACTATCATAATTGATTAAATTATGTTAAACATTATGTCACTATTGAGTGCCACCATCTAGAAGGATTCATGATTTGAATCTAATTTTCTTTAACTTCTCATTTTTGCAAAATTAATTGTTATTGTGGAACAACATAAAACACTAGTAAGATTGTTGCAAAAAAAATTCTCCAACATGATGAAGATTGTTGTGAAACAACTTTTTAACAACAATAAGACTACTACAAGAAAACTTTTGCAACATTGTCAAACTACTATAGAACAAATTTTATATCACTGATGAGGTTGTTGTGGAATGACTTCTACACGACAATAAGGTTGTAGAAATGTTCTTGCAACAAATATGTGCTACAAAATAATTTTTGCAACACTACAATATGGTTATAGAATGGATTCACCCTTAAGCATTCTAACACAATTTTCAAATGTCTTAATCCATTTAGATATATTTCTTAACTTTTTTCTCTTCATAATGATATCTTTAGAAGACTCATTCAAGTTCAAACATGTCCAAATGATAAAAACAATTCTTATTATATTTCATCTATGATTGATAATCATGGAGTTCTTTCAGTTGATATGTGATTACACTACCTTTGGGATACTCATACATCACATTGCATATCACTATGTGTATCTTAATTGCCTTCAAATTTGAGGCCTTCCAAGTAGAGATAATTTCATGTATAACCAATTATTGTTTAATCAACATGTGTTGTATGAAAGGTGGTGTGTCTTCAGATGTGTTTTATATTCTCAGTATTTAAACAAGATAGATCTATGTGCATGTGTGTGTGAGGAGATAGATCATTGTGTGAGTATATTATTATCAATATAAATGGTTTTTAGAGGCTCTCCCAATTGACAAAAATGTCCTCTCGCATAGTTTGCAATTGATGACTATGGGAATATTAAGATGAATTTATTAGTAGTTTTCTTAACGGGATTGCAATTTTTCTCAAGGAAAAATAACTAATATTAAGGGTATGATGAGTAATTCAAATGTAGATCATTATAAGTTTGAGGAAAATATATTTGTAGGTGGTTGTATTAAATTATGATCATCATGAAAATATTTTGAGGGAGGGTTAGTTATGGATCACTCTAACCACAAACAAGAAAGAAAGTTATATAGGTTGTTCTTAATGTGGAGCACCTTTAATGCAGATCCTTCGACTTCCACTAATTTTAGTTAATCACCTAATTTTAGGATAATTATTTGAGTCATTGTGGATTCATAAATGTTGTCATGGGCTATGGAATTAAGTGAACAACTATAGTTGATTAACTATTTTTAGAGTTGGAAAATCAAAATAGGAGTGTTTGTTTTTGGTTTATTAATATGATTGCATGTTAGTTTAGATTTAGATATTATATTAAATAAAAGAGACTTTCTAAAGTGGTGATTCTAAAAAAAAAGTGACTAATTTTATATCATTCAAGGTATCTATTTACAATGGTTTTTTACTATTAGTTTTTATTATGATTTTTTAAAATATAATTATTTCTCTATTATAATTTCCTCCTACCATATACCTTTTTAACAATTTCATTTGTATTTTTACTATTTGTGAGATATAAGAAGTTACAAGTCTCAAATAAAGGAGTGTCTACATCATTTGGTATCAAAGAAAATAATGATGGTTCAAAGGGGATTATGTATGAATTAAGGAAGAAGAGACAAGAGGAATGTATGTCTTCAAAGGAATAATGTTGATGACTAAATTAGAAGAATAGAATTCGTTAAGGTAAATCTACCTTTAGATGATTTAGAAGAGGATTAAGAGAACCTAGGAAATGTAATTAGGGTAGTAAACCTTATGGAGAGGCTAATTGGATCAATATCAAGAGAAAGCTTTATGTTGAAATTGAACATTCAAAATTTGAAGGTGAACTTAACCCAAATATGTTCTTATAAGTTAGGTTCAAGAGTTAGAGTTTTGTTTCAATTTGAAAAGCATTGAGGGGGATGACCATAAAGGGTGAAAACTACAACACCTAATTTGAAGTCTTTGTTGTTCCATGGTGGATAATTTTGTAAAGTTCCAAGAAAAGACAAGCAAGGGACAAATGTAATTTTTGGAGAATTTAATAACCTAAAACAAAGATATCATTAGGTTCAAACTTATACCAAGCAATTTATGAGGCTTCAAATTTGGACCAATATACAAAAGGTTCAAGAACAAGCAATAGGTAGGTATGTTAATGGTCTAAAGTTTCAAATTCAAGATGAGGTAGGTAGGTATGCATATAAGTATGTCTCAAAATCAAAGAGTTTTCTTAGGAAAGGTTTATCAACCTTACATCCTATTGTAATGAAAATAAAAAATGTAATTTTTGGGCTATAAGATACAAAAATGTATTTTTCAAGGCTCTAGAGGTTGATTTTGGCCCCAAAAAGATTTTGAAATGTACCTTAACAAAAATAAAGATAGTTATAGATATATGAAACTCTTTAAAAAAAATGGGGTCAATTGGCTTCCCAGATCAAAAGCTATGACCTATAAAAACTGGGTCTCCCACATTGAAAATTGAAGAGCATCTATGACACTTAAAAGAGTTGTAAAAGGGAGTTACATTTTTTACCAAATTATGATGCATGTTATGACACGTCATAAGGAATGTTGGTGTAGGTTTTTATTTTCCTAGTGGGTTAATTTATTTCTCTTAGTTCTAGGTTTTTTCGTACACTTATTTAAGCTTGCTTAGGATAATAAAGTGAGTTTATTACTGGGAGAAAAGTGTGTGGTGTCCCCTTCCTTAAGGGGTGGAACCACTTTCCACTTTTGGTGGCATCCTCCACTTTTGGTGGTCCAACTCCAGTTTTTGTGGTTGATTCCTATTGGTTGGATTTGCCACTTACCTCCTCTCCTATATTTTATATAAACTCACTACCTAGATTGTATTTGTATACTTTTGCATCTTCATGCATTGATCTTTTTTGCAATCTTTTTCATGTAATCTTTTGCATTGTATCTTTTCAGCTTGGAATCTCTTAATGCAATATTGTCACATCGACATTGCATAATCTCTCGAAGTCCTAGTTTGCATTCTTATATTTTTCTAGTTTATGTAACTTTGATTTTCTCTTAAAAAGTTCCTTGAGTTATTCAATCTATTTCAGATTTCTAACATGGTATCAAAGCTTTTAATTTGAGAAATCTAAGTTCATAGATTCCTGATTGAGAGAGAGTTTCTTGTAAATTCTCGTATGCTCTTCTCTTGCATTTTGAACGATCTGGAGAAACATAAAAGATTTGCAAAGATCTAATAACCTCTTCATATTGCATATATATTTTGTGAGATCCAGGTGATTGCAACATTTCTGGTTATACTAGCAACATTTTTTACTGTTCCAACACGTCCAAAAAGCTCAAGAAAGTCAATATTGGCTTTTATTTCATCTAAATTGGAGATCATTTGACATTGTTACAAATGGGGGTTTGAAGATCAGATCTGGCGAAGAACTTTTTATTGAAGCATTTTCGGCCCAAACAGACCTTGCCATTAAGTTCCAAAGGCCCAAAAATCCCTATTCTCATATAAAATTTGTCTATTTTAGACAAATTTTATTTTTGGCAAAATTTTCTTTTGCTGGGAGGGTCGTCACTATAGGCTAAATTTAGCCATTTAAAAAAAAAAAATCATAACTTTTTTCCACGGTGTCCATTTTCTACAAATAGGATATCATTGGAAAGCTAGAGATGAGCACTTTCCATCCATAGAGGTATTGAAAATAAACTTTTCTATTTTATGCAAGATATTGCAGGTTGAAGTTGTTTGGTGCAAATTTCTTCAAAAGGCCATAAATTTCGCCCCAGTACTTCGATTTTCGGAAACAAGTAGGTGGAAAGGTCTTGGAGATCACTACAAAACCATAAGGCTAATTTTTCCATATTTTATCTCAGGTTCATTTTGTATCAAAATTATAATTTTGGTTATTTTGAACGTATTGAGCATTGTATCTTGGAAAAGGCTTTGTAAAACTGAACTATAAAGTGCCAACCTTATAATATTTTTTTTTTTCGGGGGGGGGGTGATTTTTGATATTAGTGAAAAGGGTGGGGGTGTTATTTTCATTCTTGTGTTCCCTTTCTTTCTGCATTTCATTTTGCATTTCTTTATCATGGCATCAACAACACTTCCTATTCAAACTGCATACAACTATTTTAAGTGGAAATAAAAAATAGATATTCACTTTAAAAACTTGGTTTGCATAGAGTAACAATGGAACTAGAAACTAAACCAACTAAAGATGAATAAAAGCCTAACTGGTTTAACAAATGTGATGTAGCATATGAAGAATTATGTGTGGCTATCTCTTGATTTACTCTTTCATAGTCAATCTTTGAATACTCCAAATGAAATATGGAAAAAGTTAGAATATATTTTTGGCACACAAGATTCTATGAGGGGTCATATGTTGGAGAATGAAATAATTGGTTTAAATCCAAGAAACTTCAACACAATTTAGGATTTCTTCACCAAATTAAAATCACTAAGGCTACAACTACAACAATGTGGGATTGATAAGAAAGATGAACAATTGATTCTAAGCATTCTATCAAAGTTAAGTTCTGAATATTCAGTGTTTGTTTCTACCTTCTATGCTACTAAGGATGCACTTGGTTCTCAATTCAAAATGCCATCTTTAGATGTTTTTTCTACTTCTCTCACATGAGAGCAAGATAAGCTAATTCAAATAGTCGCTATTAAATCTTCTAAGTCCCATGCCTTGGTTGCAAGTCAAGACAATAAAGATCAGAAAGATAATGGAAAAAAAGAAACAAAATACTCAAGGAGATAATTCTTTAGATGTAGACACTAAACCTTCTTCAAATCAAGGCAAATCTAAGAAGGAGAAAATAAAATATGCTTATTGTAAGAAACTTGGTCATGATGAACACAAATGTATGAAGAAACATATTGATCACCTCACACATCTTCTTGAGAAGACTAATAAAGTGGTCATTGAATCTCCATCTTCATCAAACAAAGAATCTAACAAGAAAAGGGAAAAAGGTCATGCTAGTTATGCTTGTAGATCAGAAAAACATAAAGGAAGAGCTCTTTGTGCTACTACAAGTATTGGATCAGGGAGATGTCTTCTAGATTCAAGAGCTTCTCATCATATGGCTTCTTCACAATCCATGTTCTCTTCTTTTGAGCCTTGTGTTACGCCACCTATTTTGATGGGTAACAATACATATATGAATGTAATTGGGAAGGGATCTATTGATATAGGGGAGGGTACTTTCAATGATGTATTGTGTGTACCTTATTTTTCTAATAGTATTATTTCCATCGATCAAGTTAATCATAGTGCAACAGGGAAGACTGTGGAATTTACTCATGATTTAGTTCTTATCAGAGATTTGGAGAGCAGAGAGATAATTGCTACTGGGTGGTTGATCATGCATCTCGGTTGTATACCTTTTCATATTTTGTTCCTGATCATGGATTTGATCCTTTAGATGATGATCACACTTCTAGTATGGATTTTGATTTTGAGGAGAATTTTGGTTACTTGAACTTGGGTATACTCACAAATGATCTTGTTCTTAAACCTTGCACTCCATATCCTCCATATAATTTTGTTACTTCAGAGACCAGAGTTTCTTCTTCAAAAGCTTCCAATGACTTCTTGCAACAAGAAATCCATTGTCTTCCTTATTCAATTTTTTGGGATGATCTCTTGACAAGAGTTTTAGTCTTGTTTATGGAGACACACATTGCAGATTTGGGAGACACTATTGACGATATTCATATTTTCTTCAATAAAGATGATTCTTCTTCAGTTGTTGTGAGGGAACACTTTGACCCTCTTGTTCATTCTCTACATGACTATTCATCATAGTTTAACATGAGTGTGGATACCTTGAATCATCATTTGGAGAAGGCATCTTCAGAGGAGATACGTGTGTCTTTGGATTGTGCTCTACATTAGTCTCTAGGAGATTTTGATTTTTCATCGTTAGAAGTGTGGTCTAGAACGCCTGATTTGATTGTGACATCTTTCAACATCGACATGGGGATACTTGAACCAAATTCATAGACTTCATACATCTTGTACTTTCTTCCTACATATTACTTTCAACAGTTAGGAGATAACTTGCATACACCTTTGGTTGTGTTTCTTCCTAAGCAGAGAAACGTCATTCGACAATTGTGGACCATCTTCTCCATCTAGTTTTGAGTATCTACCATTGGATCTCTTTGGGGAGGGCTACTTAGTCCTTCTCATATTATCTCTTTATTCTGGGGCTTTTCTCTCTCTATTTGTGGGGGGGCTTCTTCTTCTTTGGGGGGGAATTTTATATGTAGATGGGTACCTAACATGACCTCATTTGTCGGGACCCATCATCTCTTACATCCACCTAAGCTATGCTTAAGGGGGGGTGTTTGTGTAGGTTTTTATTTTCGTAGTGGGTTAATTTATTTTCCCTTAGTCCTAGGTTTTTCCTACACTTAATTAAGCTTTCTTAAGATAATAAAGTGAGTTTATTACTAGGAGAAAAATGTGTGGTGTTCCCTTCCTTAAAGGGTGGAACCACTTTCCACTTTTGGTGGCATCCTCCACTTTTGGTGGTCCATATCCACTTTTTATGGTTGATTCCTATTGGTTGGATTTTCCACCTACCTCCTCTCCTATTTTGTATATAAACTTACTACCTAGCTTGTATTTGTATACTTTTGCATCTTCATGCATTGATCTTCTTGTAATCTTTTGTATGTATTCTTTTGCATTGTATATTTTCATCTTGGAAGCTCTTAATGCAATATTGTCACATCAACATTGCATAATCTCTTGAAGTCTTGGTTTGCATTCTTATGTTTTTCCAATTTATGTAACTTTGATTTTCTCTTAAGAAGTTCCTTGAGTTATTCAATCTATTTCTTTTTTCTAACAAGAAATATATGAATGGATATCACAAAGCAACCATTTTGGTGAGTGGATTATGATGAGCTTATGATAGGTGTAAGGAATATGCTATTTTAGTCTATGGACTCATCTTGGAAGTTGGATGTTGGATTTTGATTATGGATTTGGGCACCACATTTTGGGTTGTTTTAGCTCATGATTTCATAATTACTACTTGATGGTTTCATGTATTGATTCTCCTATTTATTGAGTGCTTGAGATGTAGGCTTCCTAGTGAGTTTTGTAAGTACTATTATGCTACCAAAATTACTTTAGATACCTTGTTGGCTATGATTTTATAATTCCTTAGATTCTACAAATGTATTGTAAGCAAAGGAGTTTGTAAAGGTAGGTGATGAGAAAGGCAATATTTTAGAGAATGGAAGCCTCAACCATGAAATTAAAGGCTAAAATTGGAGAGAATTTAATGTTGCAAAAGACTTCTATAGTGAGAAACAAACAATCTTGAAAGTGATTTGAGGAGAAAAAATATTTTTGAGCTAGATATAGTATCAAGGAAAGGTATATGCGAGGTGATTGTAAAATATATTTCAATTAAAAATCTAATAAGTACTAAAATGGTGCAAAAATTAAGAAAGATCAAAGTGCTTTTAGATAAATTTTGTTTTTTCCCCTTAATATTGGACCCTAGTGAGATAAGGCATTGTGAGATGTAGATGATTTTTAATTATTATTGGGTAGGCCCTAGCAATATGACAAGAATGCGGTTCACCATGGTAGACAAAATATATGAGATACAATATGAAGTTAAAAAATATATTTGGAAGCTTTTTAAAGGATAAGGATCAACTAAAATGGTAGCTCTATTTTTTTATAATGATTTATAGTGTATTTTCAAAAATTCCAAGGGTGAGACTCACAGTCTATTATACCCTAGAGGAGAGGAGAAATCAAACTAGCAAGCAGTCATATTGGAGGTGCAAAAATTGTTGATCCAATATTCAAACTTGACACCATCCAATATACCAACTTGTTTGCCTCCTTCAAGAGGTGGTATACAAAAAAATGATCTAATTTCTAGAGCTTAACTCCCAAATTAGGTTGCTTATAAGTCAATTCCTCTAGAAATTGAAAAAATGAGGTAGGAGACTACTATTATTAGAAAATGGATTTATAAAGGAAAGCATGAGATTGTGTCACACATACTCTACTCTCCCCAAGAAAGAAGAGAAATGAATATTATGTATGGATTTTAGAGGATGATGACAAAATTGTTATGAAGTACCTACATCCATTGTGAGGAATAGATTACTTGCTAGATCACTTATCAAGTGCCAAGATCTTCTACAAGATTGACCTTAGAAGTGGATACCATCATATTCAAATTCATGAAGGTGATGAGTATAATAATTCCTTCAAAACCAAGGATCATTTATATGAGTGGGTGGTGATGCAATTTAACTTGTCTAATGTTCTAGATATCTTTACTACACATTAAAAAAAAATCATAGTTTATTTGATGGTATCTTGATTTTTATTTAAAATTTATAGTAACATTTGATATTAGTGCTTATCATGCTTAAATCAGATTGGTTGTTTATCAACCCTAAAATGGTGCACTTTACAAGGAAATTTTGGTAGTCTTGGGTAGTGTTATTTTAGTTGATGGATTGAGCATAGATCTAGAAAAAGAGGTAGTTTTTTAATGGACCACTAAGTATCACAAAGGTAGGGATCTTCCATGTGATGGTGAATTTTCATAAGAGGTTCATTATGAAACTTTCTACAATTCAATGTGATGCTTCAAAGGTAGCTATCAAAGGAGTTTCAAGACAACAAGGTAAACCTATGGCCTTTTTTAGTGAAAATTAAATGAAGAAAAAAATACTACTTAATGATAACAAAGTTTATGTTGTTATACAAACACTAAAATATTGGAGGTGTTAGAATTATGAATAAAAATAAGCCAGGGGATCAAATAGCGAACAAAAACACCTTCCACACAAGAGGGATATGAACAATAATATGCAATATCCTCAACAAGAAAAATCTATAAAAATGAATCTCCAGAATCTCAAGAGAGAATCTCAAGGGATAATATAATGAGGGTTGAGTGCTTATAAGAGACAACGCTAAATGAGAAAGGGATTAGATCATAACAAGTAGCAAAATCTCATGTAATGAGATAGAATGACCTAATAATAGCTCAACTAATAAAAGAATAAAATCACTCTTAAGTTAGCTTAAGTGCATAAGAATAAATTAGACTAATAATTAACTAATGTATGATTACTCTAACACCCCCTTAAGATGAACTTAGGGAGTAGTTAAAACCCTAAAAAGAGAATGCATGATGGGTCTCGACAAACAAGTCCTAGTGAGGTACCCATGCACAAACAATCTAACCTCTCACAATTGGAGAAAAGGAGATCTCATGGGAAAAAATCCTCTCGAAAAGAGAGAAAGGCAAATGAAGGACTGAAAAGCCTCCAAAATAGTGTGCTAAAAGGAATAGTAATACAAAGAAAATCTCCGAAGAAAAAAAAAACTGTAGACAAATGTCAAATGATGATTTCTATAATGCTCAAGTGAAGAACCTCCTCTTAAACAAATGATTATCAAGATCAAGAAGAGAAGAATTTGCATGAGTGCCCCCAATCATACTACTTGAATTAGATGGAAAACAAAGGCAAACATTTGGAAATCAAAGATGCATATGGCACATGAATCTACACGAGTGACCCCAATGACACTACTCAACATGCACGACACAAGTTGAAAATATGGGTACCAATAGTTTGAAGAATAATGATCAAGTGAAAATGGAAGGTCATTTGCAAAAATAGGAATGCAAGAATACATCCATATCGTAAATAATCCATCTCAATGGAATGCATGGGTAACTATCCGTTGCATTCACCTAGTACATCTAGGAACAAATATTAGATACACAGTGTAGAAACGAAAAATATATAGATTGATCCTATACACTTGATCCTGATTTTACTAACACCAGTTTGTCCTGAATCATCTCCTTTGATAGTCATTTAAATAAATAATATTTATTTAATTAAATTCATCATATTTAATCTCTTAATTAAATAAATCAAATTTATCTGATTAAGTCATCATCTTCTATTAATTAAATAAATCATTTTGTTTAATTAATCCTATAGTTCCTCTTTTAATTAAATAATTCATTTTATTCAATTAATCTCTAAATTCATCTCATTTAAATTAAATAAATTTATCTTTATTTGATTTAAAACTAACACCATTCTCTTTAATTAAATAAATTAAACTTTATTTAATTAAGTCTAAATTCATATTCCTCTCAACTTTGATTTAAATCAATCCAAAAATTTAAATCAAATTGTCACTTCAGCTAATCTCCTTTTAAATTAATCAAATCCCGATTAATCTTAATCTTAATCCCTCAAATCCTCTAGCTTTTGCAACTTGCACAAGAAAATCATTTTATTTGATTTATTAAATCTCCTATTTTCTCTCAACATGGCATCAAAGAGGAATATTCTTCAAATTCAAAAATCCCTCCAAAAAGGTGTGTACATCCAACAAGGCATTAAAAGCCTCTTACATGTCCTTTGCCTTGAGCCAAGTGGCATTAACTCCATTTCTTTCTCCCTCCAACTTGTCATTTCATCAATTTCAAATATCCACCTAATAAAATTTATGTGCACATTCATCAAAATGTGCTCCACCTTTGTCCACTCACATGTTGACAAGTGACATTTTGCTATTGGTTGGTCTTTTGTCCCACATTCATCAGTTTTGCATCTTTCTCCATCATTCTCTTCTATAAATACAAGGCTCTCATTTGGATTTTGGATCCACAACTTCATGCAACATTACCATCTTCAAGTTTTGAGCAATATTCATCCATCTTTATCCATTTTTCATATTGTCATAGCTAGGTTATGGAGAAATTTCATCGAGTATCAAATCTTCACCATTGATCATCAAGCTTGCAAGGAATTGGGAAAGGGCCATTTTCCACATCAAAATGGCACCAATTCCCCCATGAAATTGAGAGTTTGATCATTTAAATAGGATTTAATAGCTTTTTTATTGTGTTCTTCATATTATTTCTTGTTTTCATATTTCAAATGGATTTCATGGGGATTGTTGTTTCTAACTTGCATATTGGATTAATTGTGTGTTTGTTCTTTGTGTTTGTGTAGGTCTAGGATCACCATTCATATCTTGGCACTAGAGGGAGGGGATGGTGTTGTATGTTTAGGAACAAAATACAGATTGGTTAACAGTTTAGAACCTTTGACTCTCCAAACTTGGAAAGATGAGCAATGATGGGTGGATACGGAAGTGTGCGTAGAATTAGGACCAACTGCTTGATATACTTTGTACGTTGCTTGAGAAGCCTGCCTTTGCTTTTGTGGACATATTTGATGGATACTTTTCCCTTTTTAATTTTTCCCCATAGTTTCTTTGACTAATGGAATTTGATAGGAATAATCTTTCTTTGTATTCTTTGGTATCCATGTGTATTTTATTTGTCCTTCATGCTT
This sequence comes from Sequoiadendron giganteum, assembly GCA_007115665.2. Lineage (NCBI taxonomy): Eukaryota > Viridiplantae > Streptophyta > Pinopsida > Cupressales > Cupressaceae > Sequoiadendron > Sequoiadendron giganteum. The sequence continues at coordinate 570,337,038 of CM021109.1, read as the reverse complement.
CACTACTTCTTTTTCTTTGATGACGTTGTTCATACTTTGATTCAAATCTTTCTTTTGATGTTGGTCCCACTTCGTAGATGGGGTGATAGGTGGATGAAGGTTCGTGACATGGCAGGTTGCAGTATTGGCATCGGTTTCATTATAAGGATTCTTCGTGCTCCCTATGTTGATGTTTGTTTGAGATGAAGTTTCCCCCAATTTTATAGAGGTATCACTAATATGTTTAGATCCCTTAATTATCGAATAACCAAGACCTTGATGCTTAGGATTTCTAATAATTTGCACTAGCTCCAAGATACCATGTTCATGTAGGCCTAATCCTTTGCCTTGATGATTCATCTAGTGAATTTTTTTATTTGCAATAGGATATGATTTACCTTGGAAATAAGGTGCTAATCCTTCTCTTCTCTATTGTGGATCTTCAAAGGTGATAACTTCTTCATTGATAAGATATCTTTCCCTAAAAAAAAGTAAGTGATCCAAGTTTATAAGTGATAGGATCCTCCATATGTGGGATAACTTTTTGATTGATATCTTTGGCTTGATCTCGTGAAATATCAAATTTTAATGCTTCTTCAAGAGGTGTTGATGATCCACTGTCCATGTAAAATTATTCTTCATAATTCATTCTTGATATGCTTTCACATGATGTTTCTAATTCACAACTTTTGTAGAAGCCTTCTTCATGATCTATTTATGATTTGTCTCCACAGGATGTTTCTGATTCACAACTTTTGTAGAATCCTTCTTCATGATCTATTTCTGATATATCTCCATAGGATTTTTTTGATTTACAACTTCTGTAGAATCCTTCTTCATGATCCATTTTTGATATGTCTCTAGATTTTTCTATATCTTGGTCGTGTGTACAAATATTAAGAGTAGGAGACTCTTGTTCCTTGGTAATGATGTCAAGAGTATGAGACTCTTGTTTTAGATGAAGAGCATCTATGTGTCCATCCAAATAAAGCATCGCATGGGTAGATGGAGTATGTTCCATATGGATATGATCATCTCTTGCGACATCTTGTATAGATATGAATTCTTGATCTTGAATGATTTTAGAATTTCTTTTGACATGCTTTGGATCAAGTTCTTGACATGGGTTTGTTTCAAAGGATGGATTGATTATAAAGGGTTCTTGGATATCTTCATTAGGAACGAGAAGTGGTCGAATATCCTCTTGAGCTTTGAGTGGACTTGGATCAAATGTTGAGTTCAGGGTCCCTTTAGTATTTTTAACCATGAGGTCAAAGGATCTCAATATGTCTTGGAAAGGACCATTGCTAGATTTTGGTGAAAGATGTTGATCATGCTTTGGAATAAATTCTTGAGATATTTCCTCTAACTCGTTAGGTGATGTAGAGATATTTTAAACATGATCATTTGATAGATCATGGATTATGTCAATAGGATCAAATAATTCTAACACTCTTTGAAATAGATCATTGTTTGAGGGGTTCTGATCAAGACTAAAAAGTGACTCTTGATGTATGTTGATTTGATCGTTGGGTGAGGTGGAAACATCTTCAAGGTGCTCATTGATGGATAGATCTTGATCATTGTTTTCAAAAATTGTGGTGGAGAGATTATCATTGTTATCACTAATGCTTGAATCATGATCATTGTCCTCAATAATTATTTTTTGTTGATCAATAAGGTCTTGGATGAGATTTTTGAGTTGAATAGAATTTGATTTTTTATGAATATTTTCTCTATGATACTCACAATAAGATCCACCCCTATTCCAAGGGAATTTTAGGACAGAGTTGAAAGCAATTAATTTTGGAAGAGTGATTAGTTTTGCATTAAGTACCTTTCTTAGCACTGTTTTGACTATCACTCCAAAAGGAGTGTATTCACGTTTGTGATCTTGTGAGATTTGTGCTTGTTGAGGTGATTCTTGTTGTGATTGATCTTGGAGATGTGGTGATTGGGTTTGTTTTTGATGTTGTTGATCTTGATATCCAACCTCTTGACATTGGAGATATTGTTCTTGATGTGGTTGGAGACACAACCCAATGCTTTGATGAAATGGTTCAACCAATGGAAGAGTGTATTTATTTTGGGGTGGAGATGTCTCTTGGTGCAATGAATCAACTATTTAGTTAAGTGTAGCAATTTGATCTTGCAAAATTTGATCTTGACACCCTTGATATAGTTGATTTGGTTTTTGTTCAAGCAGATTTGGAATGTATACTTGTGGTGTTTGCATGGGATCATGGACAAATTGATTTTGGACAATGTTATGATTTGGTGTGATTTTTAGATTTGGAACTATAGGTTGACATTGAACATTGTTGTGGTTTGGAAACATATTGCCTTGATTTAGGTAACTTTGATTTTGCATGGTGTTACCTTGACTTGGATCAATACATGGAGTCGTTAACCTATTGTTTGGAATTTGAAAAAAATTTGTATGATTTACAAACATATCTATCCCAAAGTTTACCAAGTTTGGATTTGATATGTTCATGTTTGATAGGCTTGTATTTTGTATAGTCACATTTGGCATGTATGGATTTGGTGGGATAGTGTTGTTTGGACTAAGACTCATGCATTGATTGTTTGGTTGATAGATTTGACTTTGATTTAAATCTACCACAGGGAAAGGCGGTCCAAAATTTAGATTGGGAAAACTCACATTTTTTGTATCATTGAGGTTTGTAGAAGATAATGATCCCACATATGGATTGTATAAATGTCAGTTTTGATAATCAATTGGTATTGTAAGGTCTTGATAGTTTGGTTGACTTGGATTACTCATGATGTATGAATCGAGTTTATATTCCATGTTTTTCTTGTGTTTTGACCTTGTTGCAAAAGTGAACCTCTAAGGTGTTTAGAACCAATGATGAGATGAAGGATGAAAGGGGTGACTGATATGGGTGTTTGAAATTTTATGAACTTTTGTCAATACTAGAATTAGGGATTTGATTTGGATAATGAACTTTGTAAACCCTAAGATGTTAGATGTGATGTTAGGATGAAATCGTCCAAGAGGTGCTAGTTTAACTAGAGGTATGAGAAAGGATGCATTCTCATACTACCAACTAAACAAGGTGATTTTGATGTGATTTGAAGGATTTACCCAATTCTAAAATGATGCTTCCAAAGATCTAAAGTTGTTTGCAGGAAGAAATTGATAAATGTTTTGGGATGGATGAAAGGGTTGATTTGATCCTAGAAATGAACCTAAGAGGGACCTTGTTTACAAGACCAAGATAGTGAAGAACACGCTTTTCCCTACATTCAGACCAAAAGACCAATGTTTGCATGGAAAACCATATGACCAAAAGATAACAAGCACATGTGTGGGGTTCAATTTTGAGTTAATCTTGATTAATGACTTGCTTTTACCACATCAATGTCATGATTAAGATTCAAATTGAATGTCTATGCCTCAATTCCTTTTCATTCCACAAGGTCCATTATGTGAAAATCAAGGTTTCAAGATCATAGTTTCCTAATGTTGACTTTAGAGGGAAAATTGAGATATAAATCCAAATACTTAGAAGCCTCTAAGAATGAAATCCCTAGGGACAAGTAGTAGCATTGGATTTATCAAAGGTATTTGTTCCTCCTAAAGGGTTTGAAATTTTGAGGATTTGGTAAATGTTTGTTTTCAAGTGTTTTAGATCCAAACAAAGTGTTTTGATTCCAAAGTGATGCACAATCATAGGATAAAATGAGACAATATTTGTTGAGTTCCCACTTGTATAAATCCAGCTATGCCTACTCTTAGTGGATGATTAGATGCTTGACCACACTGGCTCCCCTCCATAGCACACACTTCTCGGTTCAACCAAGCATCAGTACCCATGAAACTCCCATGGCATACTTCTCATCTCTAATAAGAGCCGTAAAAATGTGGGATGGCTTCAAAACGATCGTTCTTGCACCAACAAATAGATTTTAAGGATTTGGGCCTTCTAAATAAAAGGTTCTAGTATAGGCATTCCGTTCATGGGGGATCATCCATATGACAAGAGACCATAGCTGCCCTTCTTGTCGGAACAATCCTCGTGATGCTTGAACTTTCCTCAAGTACCCACACTTATATACTGGTCGGAAGACGCTTGGCTTTAGCGTGTTCCTAGTTGGGTCGTTCCCTGGGGTGATTACTTTTTCCCACTAGGAAAGCCCTCTAAGGATAAAAAAAAGTGAGCAAGCACATTCGTAGTTTGATCAATCTTTGTTGAGAAACAAAGAGAAAACACTTGCGATATACTCCACTCACACTAGCAAGATTTTGTTCAATTTTAAGAATCCAAATTGAAGTGTAGAGGTAATAATTTATACAACTTAATATCACAAAAAAGTCTTTTGATTCTCAAGATCGCCATGAGGTGCGAGAGAAGCGCATACATCTTTTTAAATGATATTACTTTGGATAAGTGATTACAAAACATAAAACTCACATGTTCATTTTAATCCTTAAAAAACAAAAATATGAGTTCTTTTTAAGCACCAACTTTGAAGTATGAGATTTGTTTGTTCAATTGTTAAGTCCAAAACAAAATCTAGTAAATTTCCTATGGTTCTTTTTAATCCCTTTGTTTTGTTCTTTTTAAGCCCAAATGAAAATTATTGATTCCTAAAAAGCATGAAGATGACAAAGTCCTTAGAAAAGGGATTGTAATTACTCCCCAAAGTGTTTGAAAACACTTGATACAACGCAATGATGATGCCATAGAGAAGTCCTTGTCTTTGTTTCCTCCCTTCACTTTTGATCAAGCCAACCTACAAAAATTGGTTAATACTACAGAAACAGAGGCCAAAACCAGTTAGGAGTCAAAAGCAATCAAAATGAGGAAACACATGTTGAAATTAATTTGAAAACTGCCTTTTACCCAACTCCAGCAATGCAGTCTGTGATGGCAACGCAGTTGAAAGAAGTCAGCATCGCTATATAGCATTGTTCGGACTGATAGCGATGGACTATGCATAAACCAATGAGCGCAAATGCGGCACTATTTTGACCAATGACAAAGTTTGGAGTTTGGATGGCTGGTCGACGGGAAAATGACATAGTGGTTTGGAGTTTGTTAGCATCGCTATATGGCGCCGCTGGACTACTAGTGGTGGAGTTTGACTGTCAGCGGTGCAACTTTCCTATAGACACAAAAACTTCAAAAAAATAATGGAATTTCTCAAAAAAATGTGTTAATCGCCCCAAGGTGCTCCTGGAGTAGCTCATGCAATCCGACCAATATGTTAAGTACTGGGGACCTGTGCTCTCATGAATGTAAAATCTATGCGTCCTCTTGCACCAGTAAAGTCACAACGTCAAGTGTCGTAAAAAAATTGAGATCCCATTTGGAGTTTTCGCGATCGAAATAGCAAATGTGTCACTGTTTGCAAATGTGTTATTGTTTGAAAGTTCCAAATTGTGTCGCTGGAACCCTCTAAAGTCCAAACTACGTCACCGTGTTGCAGTTTGACTGTAGACCATTTTGACCCCTAAACCTAAATTCCTAATTGCACTATTGCGGCGTAATTTGCATATGTGATAGAATTTGAAGCCTAAACCCTAATCTCTAAACTAGACCATCGTGGCACAAGATTGAATAGCAACGCACTTTAAGGCCGTGCGATACCGATTTAACACTTTCAACGCTGCTTGACTTAGTTTGACTTTGGACCCTAATTAATGCGCACAAAAAATGAAACGACGAGTTAGGTAAGGTTCACATACCGGTGGTATTGTGCCTTGTAGTCACTGGTACACTCGCACTCGCTCTGAAACGTGACATGGAAGCACTTGTTGTGCCATCTCGAACAGTGGTCAGAGCTCAAAAATGTTAAATCTCTAAAGTGTTGAATGTGCAAATGAATTGGAAGTGGCCCCTTGAGGCCTATTTAAGCTTGAAAGTTAGGGTTTTTTACCCTGTTTAGCCATCCAACTAGGGTTTTGGACCCCCGATCCCATTTTTCCCAACCGAGGGTCGTTTTGGATCATTTTTTTTGTGATTTGGCATCTTGGACCCTTTCTGGACTTGTCAAACATCTTGTCCTCTTTTTTCGTGAGATCACCCAAAAATCCAAATTTTTGTCCGATCTCTCAAGGGGGCAGTATACCAGCGTAATTCTTCCGCTAGGGTGGTAGTGGGGCATCTGAAAAAAAAAATAAAAAAATATGAATTTTGATCTTGACAGTTTATTCTTTGAACCAACACAACGGATACATTGCTTCAAAAAGGGGGAAAATGTAGACATGAAAAATATATAAATTGATCCTATACACTTGATCCTGATTTTACTAACACCAGTTCGTTCTGAATCATCTCGTATGCTAGTCATTTAATTAAATTCGTCATATTTAATCTCTTAATTAAATAAATCAAATTTATCTGATTAAGTCATCATCTTCTATTAATTAAATAAATCATTTTGTTTAGTTAATCCTATAGTCCCTCTTTTAATTAATTTCTAAAGTCATCTCATTTAAATTAAATAAATTTATCTTTATTTGATTTAAAACTAACACCATTCTTTTTAATTAAATAAATTAAAATTTATTTAATTAATTCTAAATTCATATTCCTCTCAACTTTGATTTAAATCAATCCAAAAATCTAAATCAAATTGTCACATCAGTTAATCTCCTTTTAAATTAATCGAATCTCGATTAATCTTAATCTTAATCCCTCAAATCCTTTAGCTTTTGCAACTTGCACAAGTAAATTATTTTATTTGATTTATTAAATCTCCTATTTTCTCTCAACATGGCATCAAAGAGGGAATATTCTTCAAATTCAAAAATCCCTCCAAAAAGGTGTGTACATCCAACAAGGCATTAAAATCCTCTTACATGTCCTTTGCCTTGAGCCAAGTGGCATTAACTCCATTTCTTTCTCCCTCCAACTTGTCATTTCATCAATTTCAAATATCCACCTAATAAAATTTATGTCCACATTCATCAAAATGTGCTCCACCTTTGTCCACTCACATGTTGACAAGTGGCCTTTTGCTATTGGTTGGTCTTTTGTCCCACATTCATCATTTTTGCCTCTTTCTCCATCATTCTCTTCTATAAATAGAAGGCTCTCATTTGGATTTTGGATCCACAACTTCATGCAACATTACTATCTTCAAGTTTTGAGCAATCTCCATCCATCTTTATCCATTTTTCATATTGTCATAGCTAGGTTATGGAGAAATTTCACCAAGGAGTATCAAATCTTCACAATTGATCATCAAGCTTGCAAGGAATTGGGAAAGGGCCATTTTTCACATGAAAATAGCACCAATTCCCCCATGGGATTGAGAGTTTAATCATTTAAATAGGATTTAATAGCTTTTTTTATTGTGTTCTTCATATTATTTCTTGTTTTCATGTTTCAAATGGATTTCATGGGGAATGTTGTTTCTAACTAGCATATTGGACTAATTGTGTGTTTGTTCTTTGTGTTTGTGCAGGTCTAGGATCACCATTCACACATAGCTCACTCTAACACGTAACTAAAGAAGCATTAGCACCAATAGTAGAAACCCCCCATAATGTTGACAAGGGAGAGCATGTTGAACACACTCAGAGACTAAGAGGGGGGTGAATCAGTCTACTCAAAAACTTAAGCCTTTCCAAAACTTGAATTTTTCAGCACTTAACCAAATCAAAACCCTTAAATAGAGTAGTAGTAGAGAATGATATAGAAATATAAAGCTTCAACAACTTCAACAATCAAAGTTATAGAAGTTCTAATTCTAATCAGATCAGTAGCTATGATAAAAGAGAGAAGAACACACACCCACAAGATGACACCAGATTTACATGGAGAAATACACGAGGGAGAAACCATGGTGAGAGTTAACTCACAATATAAAGGCTCATTGCCAAAAAGGACTTGCAAACTAAGGCACACTAGCTTAGAACAAGATACAAAGGACTTGTGAAACTGAAGCTAACACAACTTCAGGAGTAAGATACAAGGACCTGATTAGATTCACTATCTTAGAGTAGGATACAAAGATTTAGAGAAAGATTACAATATTTTCCAACATAGCACTATGTTGATTGAGGCGTTATAGCACATTTGATTCTATATTTCACACATCTACACTTCTTCTATGAGATCTTCAACTACAATCTACACTTTCTTATTCGCACACTTGTACCCTTATCCATACTATTGCATCTGAAAAGATCTTGGATTTATATCCATCACAACACTTCAAAACTTCAATTAGGTCGACCAAGAAAAAGATAAATAATGAATTCAACAAGTCGGACACCAAATCATAATGTGGTCCTATCCAGAAGATAGAGAGGACCAAAGACAAACTTATTACATCTTCCAATGTGATCCAAAACAATTCACATGCTAGCGCACATCAATATAAGTTGGCATCAAGGAAACGTGTAGATGAAACGTGAAACACATAACCAATAAGCTCAAAAATATTATTCCAATTGAATTCACTCAAGTTAGTTCTAGCCAAAATAGGTCATGACCCAAATCTAACATAATTCACCTTCAATTGTTGACACAGACACCCAGCCACATGGTGCAAACAAAATAACAAGCCATGTTGACTAGATATCCACAAATAACCTAGACAGCCAACTCAAGCCATAATGCAGCACCAACGTAGTGAATCAACAACATGCAGATCACATGGGGATGTTTCATGAACATCCAACAACATTTCTAGAAACTTCTTTCATATTGCCATGCAATCAACAACCACCGTAGACCAAACAAGAATATAATACTTTATTCAGGAAGCACATGATACATAAACAAAGGATATAGAATTAATAAATCAACTTGTGAACCACTTCAACACAAGTAATTAGAACTAATATATTGCACAAATATTGAGAACCCATTCACCAAGCCGCAGGAGCAAAGACATTAATGTGGAGAATTTTTTGGACTAGTCCAGACATACAACAACACTGCCAACATCCATAGAACATTAACTTTGAATCCCAAACCACAAGACCATACCTTCAAAAGAAGAGGAATGCAAAGCATTATTCCAAGTAGACTTCAAGCAACTTCTAAACTAGGAACACTTAACCAAATTGCGGAGGACAAAATTTTCTTTCAGCAACACATGTTACCTCAGGGACATCAGGAGAGAGTATAAGACATATAGTAGACCTTAAACAACATCTTTCCACTATCAACAACACTTCTAATCCTCATCTTAATATATCATTATGAAATTAACTCTACTGACAAAAAACTATACTTAATACTTCTTTGATTATTATCAAACAAGGCATGACATCCAACCATGAACCTCAGCAACAACAAAATATATCAATGTTGGCTCAAACTGAATATTGTCAACAATGATAATCAATGTCAATGATCTTCCTCACTTCTCAAGTGTAGACAACAATGACAACCACAAACAATTCATTAAGTGTTGTTATCAGCCACTAACAACAATCTCATCAACCATTGCCAAACATATAAAAATCTTCATCAAGTGTTGAGACCAAAGACAACCAACAATCTCCTCAAGTGTTGACATTAATGAAAAAAACTACCAATAGAGCCAAGACAAATAAACTGAAACTATGTGAAACCAAGAAATGCATACAGGATAACCAAGAACATTTAAACGTTCACAAAAGAGTACCTGCAAATAAAAGGGTGTGCAAACCAGGGCACACATGCGTGAGGCAAGAATAATTGGGATTTGATATTGTCGTGGAAGGGACACTCACTTGACAAAGGTATGATGGCACAACAACGGGCCTACACAACCCACCCCCATGGAACTTTATATCATAGTCTGTGATGAGTCATGATAATATCCTATTTCCTTGCTTCAGTCACATACTTTTATCTTTATTTTCCACTAAACTCTAAAGACTTTACCAGACCTTTTATATAACTTTAAGTAGTTTATAGCATTTGAAGTTGAACCATATTCTATTAAAAGATATGTGTATGAGTTATGAATGTTCATGAATTTAGTAGGATTTTATGTTTAATTTTTTAGCAATAAAAAATCTTAAAATTTGCAGCAAGAAACCTTTCAACTCACAAAAATATGCTTCTCAACCTATAGCATAAGGATGACAGTTCGATGCAAAGGAGTCAATCTACTGCAATGCAATCTCTTTCAAAAGAAGATGGAGGTGATCATTTAAGAATCAGATCATGGATAACCAAGTATCACTCTTATCTTTTGATAAGACAGGTAGGAGATTTTTTTTCCAATAGAAATGAGAACTATAACAGAAACGATTCGTTTGGGCACGTTTTCTATTATAATGATAAATCTTGGTTCAGTACAAAGTCCTTGTTTGATTTCTATACTCCTATTTTGATGGTTATTATTTTCTATTTTAGAAACTCAATCCTCTTCCTATTCCTAAGGGAGAGTTGACATTTGATTTAAGTTTGTTGTCAATTCACAAATAACTAGACTAGACTCTCTCACAGACCCTAATAGTGGGGTTCCCTGTTGAGGAGGAGATCTTGTGTGTTATAATGAATAATATTTCCTATTAGATTATGTTGAACAATTTTGTGTATGATTGGAATGCAACAAAGAGAAGATATTTTGGTAAGAAAATTGAGTGGGTGATTAAAGAGATATTGTGGATGCAACAACTCAAGAAAGGGCCACTTGAGGTACTATAGAACCGCCTTAATTTAGAGTGATATATTAGATTATACATTGTAAGTTTAATTGATAGTTTTCAGTTCATGCAATTATGAATGGTGCATTATAAATTTTGAATTAGAATCTTTAGTTGATACTTTGGTCAATACTCCAGAGGTTAATTGGGTTATGACATACTGCAATATAACATTTAATTGGTTACAGTCATAAGAATTAAGTACCTATAGAAAATAGGTAGTTGTTTATATTCATTTACTTTGTTTTGAGAAATAGAAGCTTATTTCGGTTAAAAAAATTTACTGCATTTATTTGTGTTTCATCTACCTATACTCAGCCGATGTAGGACATTTAAAATTCATGAATGCATATATGTTGTCAGCATCATCTAAAGTCTACGACTCCCTGGTTGATAATTTATTGAAGCCCTCTCTTGAGTAATTAACTGCTTAATCGAGGTATCTTCAGGTCCACTAAGTCACGTGCATAATCATTGGCACCAGTTAATTAAGCACTAGAAGAATCTCTATAATGCGAGTACAAAAGGCACAACAAGATGTGTGAAATCTCCAAAACGTATACACCAAAATGGCACTTTATCTCACTACATCTACAAAAGAGAATGTGCTTACAAAAACATGTATATAATGCCCAAATAGGATAGAAAGCTAGAAATACATGTAGAATAGCCTAAAACAATTCATCCCACGCAAACAGGAAGTGTCAAGGAGATAAAACGTCCAAGTAATTCACTAGAGTGTGAAAACACCAAAAAATGAATAACATGTCCTTGGAGAAAAATCTAAAAAAATTGCATGGATGGTTGTGAAGAGCTCTGAAGGACCGTACCAATGTCGCTAGAATCGTGAGAAACAAAGAAAAGATTCAAAATTTATGAGCTCGAGAGTGAAAACAACACCTCTGACTTTGATAGGTTGTATAATGCACCAACTATAGAAAAAAATTATGAAACCAACACCACTAGAAAGATTGTGAAACCAACTTTCTGACATCTTGTTTGCCAAAATTAGACATTGTACGTCCTAGTTATGACTAAAAGAAAATAGTTCTGTTAGGGCCAAAGTGGGCTTGGAAGGGACCCTTCTGGTAGGCCATACCGTTGATTTCAACAAAATATTCTTCAAAATATTCCTCGAGTGCTAACAAAAAAATTGGTCCCCTGAAAAGATGTTGACGACAGAATATGCCATAACAAGCCATAATATGTTGAAAGATTCTCCTCCTGGAAAGAAGATTTTGTTGTCAGGAAAAGGGGCTAATGTTGACATTGGAAGTTGTCAAAAAAATGTTTTGTGATGGCATGAAAACTAAAGTCGTCGAGGAGCAAGGTGTTTGAGTCGCCATCGAGGTAAAAGCCATCGTCAGTCGGTATAAAAGCTACTGATGATCAGTATTAAAGCCACTAGGGTTTGACATTAAAGTAGCCTCACAAAAAGGAATGGGGCCCATAGGGGACTACATGCATAGGTACCTTGCAGATAATCCCCAATTAATGTGACCCTTTTATAAAAAAACACACAAAAAAAACTAACTTTTTCCAAAAAAGACCCCTTTTTATATATGTTTTTTGAGATTTCTAAATAAAGAAACTTAAAAAAAATGGACCTCCTTTTTTATTTTTTTGAAAGTCATGCATAGGCCATACAGGGGTCATACAAGCCCATGTGCAAAAAGGATTTGCTTGAAAAGCTCCAGATGGGCAATATGGGAAAATTTATAGTCAAAATTTGTCAAATCGGCCTCCTGAACGCAACAGTGAGGTGCTTTTCACACCAAAATGCACCTAAAAAATACCATCTCCAAAAATTGCAAAAAAAGAAATGGAGATTCTATATCTAAAGCCTATAACCCTTGTTGAAGAAAAAAACTCATAAATTGAGAAGGGGTTCGTTGAATCTATGTTCTGATACAATGTTAGAATTGTGAATAAATATGAGCCATAGAATCAAACAACGAACAAAAACACCAATTGAATGACTAAGTTAACAATCTAAAACTTTAGGGAGCAATGAACAGGAGCAAAATTTTGAATTCGGGAGAGGGAACAGCGAATGGAGACTCTAAAGCAGATGAAGATGATTTGTTGGTGTTGCGGAAGGATTTTTCCCCTTCCCTAGTCTATGTTGTTGATGGTCAGTCTTCTCTGCTCGATGGGATTTTTCTTGCGCATTCTGATGGTCTGTGTTGTAGTCTACGGGTGTATGTGGGAGCCTTTCTGCGTTGTGGATTTGCTCTATGGTGTGTTGCCTCAGTCTCTTGCCTGTTCTGGTTGTGTGGGGAGATTGCTTTGTGGGTGTTGGTTTTGGTGGGGGTGGCGGTTCTTTTTCTCTACCCCTTTTTTTTGGCTTTTGCGGTGCCTTTTATGGTGCTTCATTTGCAGGCTGTGTGTTATCCTGTCTCTTTTGGGGTTTCCTGTTGTTGGTGGTGGTTTTCTATTTTTGCCACCTGTTAGGGTTGCTTCTTTTGCCCTATCTTTATGTTTTGGGAGCTAATTTGTTGGCCTCTGGCTCGTTGGGGACGCTGGTTGTGTGCTTTTCCTCCCTTCTTTGGTGATGTTTCTAAGTTGCTCCCTGTCATGGGTTGGGGACTCAAGAGGGTTGTGCTCATTGTTTATTCTATTACTGAGACCTCTCTGGAGTTCCAATATGCTCTCCTTTTTGCAATCTTATATTATTACCTAGGTTTGGTAGGTGATGGCTTCCTTCCAATTTTTCTCAATGATGTCTCTTCTACTCCTGTTTTGGTGTTTCTCTTGGTGTTTGAGTTTTTTTTAGCTAGGCTTTGGTCCTTCATCATCCTATTCTTTCTAGAGCAACTGGGCGTTTTCAATAATCTATTTGTAGTTTTGAAGTTGTTGGCTGGGATTTGCTATAAGGTTTCTTTCTCATCCCAGTTCTCTTGGCTTTTGAAATATTTTGATCCAATCTCCTTTGGAGTGTTGTCCTCTCTTGTGGAGGTTATGGAGTTGTTTTGTTCACTAATGTTCCCTCTGTTGAAGGATCTTAAGGTTACCCCCCTGTGTGGACTAGCTTGGATTGGACTTTTTCTGCCTTTGGTTTCTAAGTTCATTGTTTTTGCAAGAGTTTATGCCTTTTCCTTGGATTTTGAGTCTCCTTTAGAGGTGGAGGCTTCTCCTATCGAGGTGGAGGCATCTTCTTTTGAGGTGGAGGTGTGCTTCTGGGTTAAGGTTTCTCTCCAACCGCTCCTTTTGAGGTGGAGTGTGCATCTGTTGGAGAGTGGTTTCTCATGTGTTAACAATGCTCTTAGTTTCTTCTCCTATAGAGGTGAAGAGGCAGGATTGATGAGTTTGGTGGTGAGCTTAATCAGTTTGAAAGATCTTGTAGACTCTTTAACTTAGTTTTTTAAGCAATATATCTCTTGTTGTTTGATGATCCATCAGTATTATTCTGATTCTTTCTTGGTGGAGCCAGGTTGTGATCATGTGAACTATGGGTTTAGGGTCCTCGTTAAAACCTGGTTTGTTTCTGGATGTAAGTGGGTTTCAAGTTCCCTTTTAAACTTGGATTGGGTTCAAGGTCCCTTGTAAAACTTGAATTTGTTGGGTTTAAGGTTCCCTTTAAAACCTTCTTTTTGTGCAAATCTAGGTAGTCATGTTGTTATTATTTTGATCTGTTGTTTGTTTGTTGATGGTCGTCTATGTTGAATCTTTGTGCAACTTCTTCTTCTTTGTGTGGGTTTCAAGTTCCAGTCAAAACCTATCTATTAATGGTTTCGGGTCCATTCAAAACCTATTTTTCCCCCTTAATCAAAACAAACAAAAACACCTTCAATGCAATAGAGCTACAAATAATGAGGGTTGAGAGCTTATAAGAGAAAACCCTAAATGAAAAAGGGATTAGATCATGACAAGTATCAACATCTCATGCAATGAGACAAAATGGCCTAATAATATCTCAACTAATAAAAGAATAAAAGCACTCCTAAGTTTAGCTTAAGTGCATGAGAATAAATTAGACTAATAATTAATTAAATATTAGCTATGTATGATTACTCTAATAGGAGGCATTATCTTCTACATAGGGAATCCATTTTGATGGCCAACAATCAAGCCTTGAAGTACATAAATTCCCAAGGTAAGCTATCCCACAAACATTCCAAGCGGGATTTTTTTGTAGGCATATAAATTTATTGTACAATACAAGAATGGTAAAACAAATGTAGTGGTTGATGCACTAAGTAGAATACATGTTATCCTAATTTTAATGAGTAATGATTTGGTTGGATTTGAATAAATTAAGGGTTAATAAGTAGATGATTCATCTCTTGGTAGAACTTATGCAGTCCTAAGTGGTCAAGATTATGCAAGTATGAATTCATTTCAAGGACAGAGAAAATAGTGATAGAGATGCATTTAAGTGGGTAGAGAAAACACTTTGGAAGAGATGGGACCTTCGGATTAATGAGTAAAAAATAATTTTGACCAAATATAACAAGACATGTGAATAGGTTTGTGATTGCTTGTAGAGTGTTCCAAATGCATTCTTATATGTCTACCTATTCTAAAGAAACCCTGGACTAATATTTCTAAATATTATTACCAATTACAGTGACAATAAATCCTTAACCCGCTTTTGGAGAACCTTGTAGTGGTTGACACTTTTCTAAAATAGCCTACTTCACAACTTGTAAGAAGAAAAATGATGCAAGTCAAGCTACACATTTGTTCTCTATGGAAGTATCGTAATTGTGTAGTATTCCAAAAACCATCACCAATTATAGTGACACTAAATCCTTAATGCACTTTTGGAGAACCTTGTGGGAAAAATTGGACAATAGACTACGATACAATTCAATGTACCACTCTAAAGCAATGGTCAAATATAGGTGGTGAATAGAAGCTTGGACGATCTATTGAGGTGCTTAGTTGGTGAAAATCCCTGGCAATGGGATTTGGTACTATCCTAAGTTGAATTTGTTAGGATAGGTGACATTATAATTGCTATCCTAGAAGTTATTTTTTATGTGCTCCGTGTTCTTTGGAAAGTGTCCTAGAGGACATGAGAGGCAAAATATTTATTATTTATTTTCCTATGACAAATAGTAATTACATTCATAGAGGTGGACCCACTATGGTGATGGTTATAGAGCATCTTGAGGGAATATTCCTTCTGGGTGTCCACTTTCTGGGTGGGAACCACCTAGAAGTGCATGATATTTCATGTTCATTTGCATGTTGTGCATGTTATCTTGGGTCGAGCGCCCAAGTTTGCATGTTTTGGGTATGTAGAGATTAATGGAGCACTTAGAATTGACCAATTCTGATTAGCTATGGGTTAGGCACCCATGTGAAGGCCATGTGATCATTTAATATTTTTCACCATGTTTATGTGTTGTCCACTAAGGGGTCATGGGTTTTTCCAAGTGGTTTTACTTGTTTCAAGATACCACAAGTGGTATTCTCTCCCACAAACTTCTATATATTGGATCTTTGAGATGGTGGTTTCATAAGTTTGTTTGCAGGTTGACAAAGTAACGAAGTGTTGCAAAAATTCAAAGAGGAGAATTGTATTGATGTACTTCATTTTAAGATTAATACAAGCATTGCATCTCTTTGGGTGTACAATTTTTTCCCACAAGGGTTTCTCCACGTATATCTTGTGTCACTTGTGTTTCTCAACTTGTGGCATTGTTGTTTTGCTTTCATTATTGAAATTCCTAATCACATCACATTATTAATAATATTGAATACATAATTTTAGATTTGAAAACACATTCTTAAGTTCATATTGCTGCAAGTTTCACCTTGATTTTTCAATAGAATTTTCTTATAATTTCAACATAAGCAAGTCTACAAGTATGTTTTCATTTCATATTTATGTTTGGTACAAATCTTATAAATAATGGACTTGCTTGATCTACCCATAATTCACAAATCAGCTAGGATGTTATAGTTTTTGTAGAGTATACAAGAGATACATCAACGAGTTAGGCACAAATAGTAATCCATTGATGAATAATATGAGAAAAGTGTTGATTTGCATAGGTGGAAAAAAAAAATCGAGAAGGGGAAATGTTTATGGTATATTTATGCAAGGAGAGGTATTCTAGGAGTGCCTCCAAGAAGTTGAAGCCCAAGAAAATTGAGCCTTGAAATTTTCTAAAAGGGATAAATGGCATTGTTTATGTGATTGATATTCCTAAGGGCATGGACAACAATCCTATTTTTAATGTTTTCAACCTTTACTCACACTCGATTAAGACAAATGATAATCACATAAATGATTAACAAACTCACAAGGAAAAGAATTAGACCAAGCACTTGTTGAAGAAGAAAAGAGAGAAAATTGAATGGGTATTGGTTTCCAATTAGGATGCTACGTTGTTCAAGGTTGTATTTTATTAAATGGGTAAACTTGCTAGATTCCTATAATTAGCCGATAGGCTATATTGTATGAGCTTTCGACCTGAAACAAGTCTCACACCGTAAAACTACCATGGGTTGCCGTCAAATTGGCGTGGATTATTGTCGATCAAATGGAGTAAAAGGTAATAATCAATGCATGGATGAGTTGGGTGGGCATAAATGTAAGCGGTCATCTTTTTGTGTCATGAAGTGTGCTGTTAGAAGATGGATGAAGCCATAGCCATCGAAAATATACTTTCCAGATTTGAAATCTCGGCAAGTAAAAATATCAACCTCCAGCTGCTCAAACATCATAAATTTGCATCTTCTGCATTTATTGTTGTTGGTAAATATCTGAGAAGTCACTGCTTATTAACCCTACAAGAAGAATGAATTGATTCACCACAAACACACGACTTTCATAGAGATATTAGTGGAAGTAAACTGCAGGAGACTACACAAAGGACATAGCAGGAAAGGGAATTTTAACAGTGCAGGTACTTCCCACATTGCAACTTTCATTGTAATTAATATCCTCTTTGTAATTGCTCTTTGTGGTAAGCATATAAGTTTATGGTAGTTTGTTCTTTTTTCAGTGAAAGAACAGAAAGAAAACAAGAAAGTGTTATGAACAGAAAACAAACATGGGAGTTTGATTTTCAAATTTTCTAAGTGAAGACAAAGCGGTTCTGTGTTTGTTTTATGATATCAGGTATCATATACATTCAAACATATATGAAGTAGAAATCGTTTTAGTTTGTCATTATAGCTTTTTTCTATTATTTTTTTCTATTCGCTCTTCTATTATATCTTCGCTAAAAACCCTTATCATTCCATTATTTTAGTTATGTTCTTATGGTGTTAGTTATGTGGTTGGAAAATTAGGAATAATCATAAGCTGGTACTGACCTTTCGCTTCTCCAATTTGGTGACTTGCAGCCTGAAAATAACTCGTATTATCTAATAAGTTTTGTTGTACATTCCATTTTTTCATCTTTTATGATGTAAAATTAATTCAATGTCAATCCCTTTTTTGATTTGCATAAAAAATCTAAATGTCTGTAAAACCCAATGCATGTATTTTATGCTAATGTATCAACCAAAATATCATTTGTCTCTAGTAGCTTTTAGTAGAGCGTAAGATTCATTGTGTATTTTGTTTGTGTTAGTTTTGTGGTTGGAAAATTAGGAATAATCATAAGCTGGTATTGACCTTTCGCTTCTCCAATTTCGTGACCTGCAACCTGAAAATAAGGTTCCACGAGGGTTTTGGAGTATGTTTATTAAAATGAAAATTACGGCCAATATCCTAATAATGAGCACATTTAGGTTTTAACATTACGACATTCTTTACCTTAAGTATATATTGACATAATTAATAATTAAAATATAATGTATATTTTATATAATTAAAAATAATATAATTATACTAATTATTATTATATATTATATTTTTTTAACAAAACTATAAAATACATGTATAAAATTATTATAATTAGTAATTAGATTTTATATTATATAAAAATATACTATAGTGTAAATAGTTTTTAATATACTATTTTTATTATAGATATAAAATATTTAATATCAAACTTATTAAAAAATAGATAAAATTATATGTTTACAAGTCTATATTAGATAAAAATTAAATACAAATAGGAAAAAATATTAAATTGAATTTTACTTATTATATTTTATTATATTTTTATTCAGATTTAACTCAAATAGTGTAGAGATTTATAATTATATTTATTAGATTTTGTTATATTTGATCTCTTTTAGTCAATTTTACCCCAAATAGTTTAAAGATTTTTTAAGTATATTTTATTTATTCTATTTTATTCAAACTTATCTCACATAGTGTAAAGATTTGTTTTTTATATTATTTTTATTATATTTTACTATATTTTGTTATATTTTTAATGAATGTAATTCTCAAGGGAGCATCCAAGTTCTTTTTCCACTTTTTGATTTCCATATTATTGTGGCCTTAGACAATTTTTAGTGATGTATGTTTAGTGTGGCACCAATTTCTTTTACTCAATTTCTATTATAAACGCTTGCCTCTCCATTAGGAAAACAACCACCCCTACGAGTGAATCCAATGAGAACCCAAACTTCTATCCATAAAAACAAAGTAACAATTAATTATTAATGATTTAGTTTTCAATGATAGATGACAATTATGCTCCACTCAACATCCCTTGCCAATAGTTATTTATTTTTGAGACATTATCTTAGATTAGCGTGCAAATAACAGTTATGCTTCACTTACTATCCCTTTCCAATAGTTATTTAATTTTGACACACTATCTCAGATTAGCATGCAAATAAACATTTTTTAAGTTCTTTTATAAAATCTTAATTATTCTTTTATGTATAAGTTTTATCACATGTCTAGGATATTAAATTAAAGAAATGTTTATTTCGATATTGATAGAGTAAAGTTTAGATTTGCAAGTTAAAGGTATTCATTTGTAAAGTAAAATAATTTTAAATAGTTTTCCTATTTTATGATTGAGATTGTCATCTTCCAAAAGGCAAGCCATAGATTATTATACATCACTACACATATAATATACTATTTGTCATTTTAAAAATTTAATTTCATTCAGGATTGGACAATTCACATCAACCCAATGAGATTATTGGCATCTCAAGTAGTTCCAGTGCCCCTATTTTGTCGACCAACTCAACACCATCGATCGATTGCAATGGCACTTCTACAAGCCACATACAAGATTTTGCAAATGACATTATAGTTAGTTGCCTTGACTTGATACAACAAGCAAAGGCCATAGTTCGAAACATGCGAAGTGTGCAGGATTGTGACATTCAGTTGATGGAAGTAACAGTACATGAGTTCCACTCAACTTGTGAGAAGTTGGGTTCCTTCTGCACTTTCCTTCGTGAAATGAAAGCAAATGAGTTATGCGCACAAGGTGGTTTTATCTACATAAGGGAAGTGTTTCAAAATTACTTGAATGATGTCTAAGACACTTCCTCTCTATGAATGTGTATATAGTATGTGATTTAACCATGTAACTACTAGTTTTACCACCTTATGGATAGTTGGATATTTTGTAAATTCTTAAAAGAAATGTAAGTTCCAATATACTATGAACAAGGAACTTTGCCTCGCGATAAAAATGCAATATGTCACCTACTACAATACCATGTAATACGCTTTTGCTTCATAAATATATACACATACTACGTGCTCTTTTTATAATATTGGAGCTTTGTTCTTGCCTTTTGCTTTTGCTCTTTATCTCTTTACTTGACCCATATGTTTCAATTCCAACAAAAAAATGACATCTTCAATTACATATAATTAAGAATAGTAGTTTATCTGTAATGTATCACAATCCTTTCCTCATTTCACTTTAGATAATTATAATCTAACCATTGTGAACAAAATGCACTTGTTTAAGATATATCGCCAACAAATGTTATATGTCTCCTTCAATATTTGACTCTTTGTTGCACCTACATTCCTTACAATTTGTTCACTTAGTAGAACGATAATATCGTAATCACTTCCTCAAACCCAAATCCTTTATACTAAAGTACTATTTTAAATAAATTTTATTCTTTTAAAATATACCACATTTCTAGTATATTAGATTAACATACATAATAAACGTATACACCATACAACACATATTCCCATATGAAGGTTCACAAAATAAAAGAAGTCACCCCCCTATATTTTCCTTATAGCTACAAAGATGGTTTAAAAAGTGTCTGCTTCCTCAACCAGGACACAATCTGCATACAATTTGTGCTCTCCAGTATAGGTTAAATGTGTTAGGCTCATTTACTTAACACAATTAGTATAAAGTATAGTTAGGTTTCCTAATTCCATTGCACCCCAAATGATTAACACATATGCAAACCAAGTAGCTTTCTTTAATTTTATTGTATGTTCCTTTGATGTTTATCCCTTGCTAATAATGCACTAGTGTTATATTTGTTTATTCCAAAGCATTTTTCCTCTTGTGCCTATAGCATTGAATGCATATTCAAACATCTATTGTGCTTGCAATTTACTTAGAATACTTAATAGAGTGAACTAATTTTTTTACTCACTATGCTTTCTCTTTTTTTTCTTACAAATGCAGCAAGCTAACTTCCAAAGGCCACTATTTTGATATACAAACCTATTCAAAATCACGTTTACAGGTATTCTTCTAAATTTACTTTTACACTGTGTAATTTTTTTACACATTTTTATTTCAACTAGTGCTTGCATGGTCACAATCAACTAGACTGTGGCTTTTTCACTTATTATTAAATTAGTTAGCTATGATTTGTTGGTTATACAAAATATTCATTTCCTACTTCACAAAGTACGATTTTATACATCAATTGTAGTAAGTAATAGCTAACACCTGTAATCTACTTTTGCAAGGACTAGTTCACTCTCTCGTCACAATGTATTCTTTGACTGAGAATGCAATTAAGTTGATCAATGATGGAAACATAGACTTGCAACCCCATCTACAAGCATTAGATATTTCAATGTTTGGCCATGGGCCTGAACCAACCAATCGCTATATAGTACAACTCTTCAATGGGGTGCATAAGCAGAAGGCTACACTTCCAAAATAGTACAACCACTACATAGATTCTGAAGAACTCCAGAAGGGCTCTATTATTAAACTCATTAAATATAGTTGCCTTGTTATTTGCAATTCAAGGTGAGCCACCATATTTTTATACTTTTCTACAATATGTCAAATGAAAACTTACAAATTATCATTCTTCAACCCATTACGTCACATCTCGTCCTATTGATAATACTTCTTCATTGTACACTTATAGGTGGATTGTCATATCGAAATTAGAAATCGCATGTTTGCAACAGGATATCATTGGCCAGTCCGCCTACCTTTTTGAACAACAAACCCAGCAAATACATGTCACATCTACAAGCCTTGATGATGGTGTTATAGTACCACAACCACCTCTCCTAACAAAATATTCCTTGATTGAGAATGCAATCAAGATGATGAATGATGGAAACCTAGACTTGTAACCCCATCTACAAGCATTAGAAATTTCACTATTTGGCCATGGCCCTAAATTGGCTAATCCGTATAGAGTGGAGCTCTCTGATGGGGAACATAAGCAGAAGGCTACACATCCAAAAAAGTACAACCAATATATAGCTTCTAAATAACTCCAAAAGGGATCTATACTTAAACTCATAGGATATAGTCCACGTCCTTTGCAATTCAAGGTAAGCCACCATATTTCCATGCTCTTCTACAAAATTCCAAATAATAGCTTGTAGCTTAGCATCTTTTATCCACTATGTCATATTTGTTCCTACTTAAAATACTTATTCATTTTACCTTTATAGGTGGATTGTTATCTCCAAATTAGAAATCACATGTTTGCAGCAGGATATCATTGGTCAACCTGCCTACCTGTTTGAAGAACAAGCCCAACAAGTAAATGCTACAAGCTCAACTGCTCCATCTACAAGCATGAATAACAACGATATGGTAACAAATCCACCTCCTCATAGGGAAATTTTTGGATTATGCTCATCCCTACAAAGAAAGACCTTCCCTCCAATATTACTCCTATTATAAATTTGAATCCATTTCAAACAAGGTGGCTTATAAAGGGTTGTGTTACCATGAAAAAACAAATGCACTGCTTCAACACATAGAAGGGACAAGGTCAAGTCTTTTCATTTGATATTATTGATTGTGAGTGCATTGAAATACATGTAACTTGCTTTAATGAAGTTGCAAACCTTCATTACATGAATGTTCATGTTGGAGAAGTATATACAATATCTGGTGGAACTATTAAGTCAGCTAATAGGTTGTACAACAAACTGAATAGCTAGCTTGAAATTTGTTTAGTCGAGGATTCCAAAATTTCTCTCAAAAGATGACCTTGCAATTCTCAAACATTAGTTCTCTTTCATGCCCTTCAAGGACATTTTAGAACTAAACAATAATATCCTTGTTCATGCTATTGGAAGTCATATGTGTGGACCCAAGCTCAACCATAAGGAGGTGGGATGGGACTGAAGTTCTTCGAAGGCGCATCAAATTGATAGATATCTCTTCATCTACCATTAATATTACTTTATGGGGTCCAGCTATTGAAAAGGAAGGCAAACAACTCCAAGAGATGTATCACTTAAATCATGTTGTTGTACTTGCAATAAAAAATGGTCATGTCACTGAGTATAATGGAAAAGTCATAAGTACTTTGGAAAGAACCCACCTATTTATAAACTCAAGAATAGAGGTGGAAGAACAACTCAAATCATGGTTTGAACAGAATGGGACTGATGTCACTCCATCAAATACACAACCGTTGGATACATCTCTTGTGCTTATGAGGAAAACAATTGCTAATATTGAAGAGAAAACTTCCAATGTGAAACAAACTGTCCAATGCACTCTAAAAGCAACAGTGCAATTCATAAAAACAAATTCATTTTGCTATCCATCTTGCCCCCTTGAGTTAGATGGAAAACAATGTAAAAAAAAATTGTACAGAATGATGATCAAACATGGTTTTATTCAATGTGCAAAGCTACAACTACTAAATGACCTACATATACATGCTCCAACTAAAGCTCACAGATCATACAGGAATATTATGGGTTGTTGCTTTTGAAGAACCAACCACCAAACTTCTTGGAATGTCTGCAGATAATTTATACATGCTATGTAATTCAATCCTGGAACAGAAACTGAAGTTGAGACCATAGTCAAAGGAGTGTTATTCAATCAATTTTTCTTCAAAATCATAAATTCATATGATTCAAGTGCTGCTCAAGGATGGGTAAAATCAACAATCACAAAGGTTAACGAGCTAGATTTTGTTGTAGATAATTTGCTCATGTTGGGTGGAATCATTGATATGTGTCATATTGCTAGTGTTTAGATGTAGCTCGAGTGCTTATGTAATGTATATACAATTTTGTAACATCTTATATAGTATACTTTCTATACTTTTGATTACATACATGGAATTTCAAAGTCACATGTGTATTGAATATATTGGTATTATGAAAATAATGTGATTGATCTCTTCCACCAAATTACTTATGTATATAGCATACCAACCGTATCTCAAATCATTTTCAAAAATAGAATGATCAAAGAACTCGTACCATAAATGTTTAAATTCTTTAGTTCTATATGTATTTTTCATTGTACATTTGATGATTGTAGTTCTTATTTCCTTTACAAATGGCGACCTCTAACCCTAAAAGCATACAATCTTGTAAAAGAAGTCATAACTACTATATTCAACATAAAGAAGAAATAAGCATTCATCGTCATATGCAATGCATAGGAAAACATAAAATACAATCCAACGCACCAACCTCCATTCAGTCAAACCAACACAACATTGAACCATATGAATCTACATCCCAAACTGAACACCTTTCTGACTGAGGTTTGTCAATGTGTTCACATCAAACAATGCACACTCTTCAAAATCAGTCCACAAGCTTACCACATATCAAATTTTTTTTTATAGAAGCTTCTAAACGATTTTGTTAGAGATTAGATAAACTATCAAACTTGCCAACTTGCACAGTTTTCCATGAATGCTACCCAGGAATGCACACCAACTCAACACAAAGTGGTCTAGTTTATTTTAGATGCTTTTGTGAGAAAGGTAGACATTGTTTGTCATCAACTAATTTATGGACCTAAGAGTACAACCGTACGAGCTACAAACACTAACACAAGTCAAAGAAATTCTTATAGCACAAGTAAATCTAATAATACAAGTAACACATGCTTGTGGAGGCCAATACAAATATAGTGGGCACACAATTTGTTTCCCACAAGATATAAAAACCATAGCAAAATACTTGTCACATAAAATTGCAAACTTGGATGTGTTGGTGGTTCGAAAAACCAATACAAAAGGTGACCATTATGATTGCTACTTAAGTAGGCATCATGTTTAGGTTGCACTAAAATATAAATTTACATATGACCCATATTACAAAGACGTTGAGATGGATTTTGCATCTCTTGAAGAGCTCCTCAATACAAATACAGACATGTCCAATATGCTTCATAACATTATTGTTGACAACGACAATATGGTTGCACCAAACAATTTGTCAACATTTTATGTCAACCCACCAGACAATGAATTCACTTGCTCCTCATCATTTATGGCTAGGTTACCAAATAAACGCCATGAACTAGAAATCATCAAAGAAACATTGCAAGTTAGAGATCAAAATGACACAATTATTGATTGGAAAACACTTGGGTCCTCACCAATTAATGAATATAATACTGAGGGCCTTTTAGACATGGCTTTTCCTTCACTCTTTCCCAATGGTAGTGCACTACATTTACAACCTCGCTATAGACAAGTTGAAATGCATGAATATGTGTTGCACCTAATGAGGTTTCATGATAATAGATTTGGAAGGTATCCAAGGTTTAGATATTTTGTCTTGAACCTGTTGATGTACCACTGAAGCCAAGGTGTTGCCTTTTTTTTTTGTCAAGAAAAATGCAGAGGACTCATACCAACCACCATAGATAGTCTTCGTCTCCATATACAACAATTTATGCATTATGGATCATCCCTTAGAGTCACACAAGCATATTGGAATAAGTTTCGTGGTGAATTGTCAAACATGATCAAACAAACAGGATCCCCCACACTATTCTTCACATTAAGTGTTGCAGATACTAAATAGCCTGATTTACACCAACATCAGGAAACAATAAAGATTGCATAGATAACATTGTTACGAACCCACATACCACATCCTTATACTTGCATCAACGATTCACAGTATTCCGTGAAGAAGTCTTAGAGAAGCTTTATTGTGCAATAGACTATTGGTATAGATATGAGTGGCAACATCGAGGGTTTGCACATGTACATGGATTGCTTTGGCTTGAAGGTGCATTGAACATGGACAAACTTTAATGGAGAAATAATGTAAATATAGACATAGCGAAATCGTTCTTTGACAAATATGTTAGTGCCTAGAATCCTCAAAATCTAGGAGACATGAACAACACATGCCATCGGTCTTCGCAAGATGATCCATGCTTACTAACAACACCCAAAATCTTCGCTACAAAAACACTTTCTGACTACGAAGAGTTACTCAACTGTGTCCAGAGACACCAAATGTTTGGAATCAACCTACCTTTGCAAGAAAGGCAACAACATGGAGTGTCGATATAGGGTGCCCTGGCCTGAATGTGCCACCTCTTCATTGTGTAGTGATGAAAATGGGAAAAAAACATTTTCCCCTACACATAATGATGATATGTTGAATATACATAGTCCAGAAATGCTTTCCATATGGAGAGCCAATATGGATTGCTAGCCTGTGCTTTCACAAACACTTGTTTTAAAGTCCATTGCAAAATATGCCGCGAAGGCAAAAATAAAATCTGAAAGTTGTATTGATATGTTGACACACATATGTAGAAAGCAAGCACCCAAAGACAAAGCACTTGCAGCATACAAAAAATTCATGACTGATATTATTGTTGATCGCGATATAGGTGCACAAGAAACGTGCCATATGTTGCCAAATCTGCCCCTTGTTGTTTGCAATAGTGAATTTATGGTGCTTAATGTTGGGCGAAAAGTTTTCAACCAAATTAGGACAAACCCAAATGAAAATATGTTGCAGCTAAGTTACCTCCAATTATACACACAACATCCTCCTCAAATGGAGACAGTAACACTATTTGAATCTGCACAATCATTCTCGTTCTCATCAAGTCGCAAATAGTACAAGTGGAAAGAAAGGAAACATAAGGCAATTATTAGTGTCTTCCCTCAATTTACTATTATTCTAAAGGAGGATTCAGAACATTTTGAGACATTTTGTTAGAGCGAACTACTTCTTTACAAGCAATTTTGTAATATTTTCACAGACATTGGTATCGAGAAAGAGACAATTGTTGTAAATTGGAAGGAGATGAATATACTTAAATATTATGTGTGGCATATTGACCATGTAATTAATGAAGAAGTAAATCAAGAAGAGGTAGAGGAAATAGAGAATGAAAGTAATATAGGAAATACAGTACAATTGAATGAATGGGAGTTCTTATCACAATTGGGTCTTGGTAGTAGTGGAAATCTTAATTCCCTTGATATGCTTGGAAGACGTGACTTTGATAATTGCAACAAGTGGAATGACCGTACAATACCTCAAGCTTTACATGAAACTGTAGAGCATTTCGTAAGCACAAACAAGGTGAACCAAAATGATGGCCCAACACCATTTGAGTTTAACGACCTCCCATATCCACTCTCTCCCAAACAATAGCTCGCTCTTACACTTGTTTTGGACCATTGTAGTGCTTTTGAATTCGATAAACCCTTGCACATGATCATACAAGGCACAGCAGGAATAGGGAAATCCTATCTTATTCATTGCATTAAACAATCTCTTTCCAGTTTAGTACCGCAACAACATAGCCCACTCCTTGTTGTTGCTCCTACAGGAATCGTAGCATTCAACATACATGCCTCGACTATACATTCAATCCTGAAGATTCTAGTCAAGGAAATGTAACCATTGAAGGGTCAATCACCTGCAATATTTCAACAGAACATGAGACACATAAAATACCTCCTAATTGATGAGATGAGCTTTATAAGCCCAAAATTACTCTTGAAAATTGATAATAGGCTACGTGAGGCTTTCCCCCACCAACAACACTTGTGCTTCAGTGGAACATCTATCATTCTTGTAGGTGACTTTGCATAACTACCCCATGTTATGGAAAAACCTATCTATGCCTCCTACACATACGCAAAAGCCCTATGGGAACAATTCACTATTGTCACACTAGAAAAAATATTTTGACAACATGGGGACACTCAAGCTCAAATTGACTTTCGAAGAACTCTACACAAAATTTGTAATGCAGAACCAAATGAACAAGATTGGGAGCTACTAATGAGTCACACAAACACAATGCTATCAAGCAATGAAAAAAATTATTTTGACCTAACAATGCACCTATTTTTTGACCAACGACTTAGTTGGAACACACAACAAAAAAATGATACAACTGTTAAATCTTCCTATTGCAATTAGTATTGCAATAACACAAAATCAAACATCGACAATGATGTTGACCAGTTTCCCCATGAACTCCTGCTATGTAGAGGCCTTCGCACCATGCTAACTACAAACCTATGGATTCAAGCAAGCCTTGTAAATGGTTATCTTGGAGAGGTTTTAGATATTGTATACACAGAAAGCTCTAAACCACCATATTTACCATTATATGTAGTAAAATTTGATACTTACAATTGCCCACCTTGGAACATACATGCTCCAACAATTATTCCAATATCACCTATATCTCTAGGTGCTCACAAACAATTACCACTATGCATGGCATGGGAAATTACAATACATAAATCCCAAGTATTAACAACCGAAAGAGCAACAATCGATAAAGGTAAAAAGAAAGACAAGGATTGACTTTTATAGCTATATCTAGAGTTAAATCAATACACAGACTTAGGATAGATCCATCATTTTCATTCGATCGATACTCAAGAATGAAGAATAATCCATACACAATTATCAGGAAAAAAGAAGAGCTCCGACTACATTTTCTCTCCTTATGATGGGTACAGGTACACATACATAAACACACCACTCTCTCAATAAATTGTATTTGTTTAATGTTCTCCTTACCATATTCATATAATAGATATTATTGTTTCTACATTTACACCACATTTGCAATCACATGCAAGTGGATGTTCCACAATCATATACTCCTACAACGGTTGGTTCAATCTAAATTGAACACCTTTCACCAAAGTCTAGCAATGGTTATTTCCAAGACATATAGACATCCTGCCAACTCATGGTTGCAGATATTGAACAAGTCCACAACTCAACACTTGATCCAAATCCACTTCAAAATCAACAGAATATTGAGCCAATTCCCATGCCTAATGAATAAATCGAACAACCCTTTGCATGCGATCCATCCTTTCAAATTGATCCATGTCAAGAACATGAACCAAAGCATATTGAAGACAACACCACGTGGAATCACGATCAAGAATTCGTACCTCCAATATACTACCATGATCTAATGGGAATTCTCCAATCCATACAAGATGGTGCAAATGATGATCATATCCATATATCACCTACTCCTCCATCTACCCATGAGATGCTTACTCCTAAATGTACACATAGATGATCTTCAAAAACAAGAGTCGCCTACTCTAAACATAATTATCAATGAGCAAGAGTCTTCTACTCTTAAATTCCTAGTCATATATCAAAGCAAAGAAGAATCGATGGTATTTCATAGTAACCACGGAGCAGATCCTTACAAAATTGTAATATCTTGAAGTCATCAAGAACAATCAGCAATCTTGTGCAAGGTCTTGGTTTTATAGCAAACACCAGAGGGAACTTTGTCTAGTGCAAACACCAACATAGGGAGAATGTAGAGTCCTTATGATAAAACCGCTATCAATGTTACAACTATTCATAACTTCAATCATCATTCACGCATCATCCCATCCACAAATTATGCCCAACTACATGAGAACAAGGTATATCAGACAAAGGAACAAATGACTAAGGTAAAATAATCATTGAAGAAAAATGGACAATAAAATTCAAATGGATACCAAAAAATACAAAACAAAATCATCCCTATCTGTTGAATCCCTCTTGTGTTGTTTTTGTCCTTGATGTTGATTTGTGGTTATCTTCTCAGTTGATCCATATTTTGTTTGGCACATCTACTTCATTGTTTTTATTATCTTGGTGGCACTGATCGTTTAACTCCATGTGCAGATTACAAGTGCTTGTTGAGTTTTATACAGGTTGTTACAGTGTGGTTTGATCAGGCTCTTGCATCTTGAAATTGTTAATGGTTTACATGGTGCAGCACATCTCTCAGTATTATAAGGTGATCATTATTGTGTTAATGGCATTCTAAACTTTTCATGAGATTAGCCTTTAATATACTTCACAAGGCTTTGGAAAGTATGTTACATTGCAAAATATATGTCATTGGACTTAAATGTGATGGAAAATTGTCTTTGGTTAAAGGGATTTAAATTGATCTCCTATGTGCATTTACATCAGGTCAAAATGATTAATAGTGACTTTGTCTTAAAAGCCGACAGCATGATATAACACTCAACTTTGGTAAGACCGCACTTAAAATGTCTTACCGCGGTACCGCAGACTGTTAAGAGACTAACTGCGGTAGTGCGGTGAAGCAGCTAGCGGCAAGCAAGACAGTTACTGCTATATCACGAACTGTCAGATATGTAACCGCAGTAACGCGGTGGAAACCGCCAGCAACAAGCAAGACAGTTATCGCTACAACGCGGGCTGTCAGAAGTATGATCGTGGTAGTGCGGTGGAAACCGCCAGTAGCAAGCCGACTACTACTACTACATCGCGGGTAGTCAGGAAGGCAACCGCGGTAGTGCGGGTAAACCGTCAACGGCAAGCAGGACTGCTACCGTTGTACTGCGAGCTGTTAGGTAGCTAACCGCGGTAACGCGGTGGGAAAGGCTAGTGGCTTACAAGGAGCTACCATTGTACCGTGGGTTGTTCAAAAGGAGACCGCAGTTGTGCGGTAAGAGCGCAGATTTCATTTAGCTCTATGAGTTTGACTTATCACTATCTGTCCTTACGGACTTCAAATGCTTATCCATTTCTACATAAGAATTTGCATTCTCTACTTTGGAAAGTTAGGGCAAAATGTTTCCTTCTGTTTCACATTTCTTTTGTTGCCCCCATTCTGGTCACCACCATGGATCTTTGCCTTGGGCCGTTACTTTGTTATCCCTGGCGTTTTTGCTCTTGGACTGCAATCGAGAGCAGTCAGGAGTCCTGCACAGAGGTCGCTCCATTTGTCTTCTTTCAGCCATTGGGTGTTAGCACAGTTTTTTGGAAGGTTGTGAGGCCGTTTCTTCTCCTCTGCAGATCTGGTAATCTCTCTTTGACAAAAACATTCCTTTACCAGGTATTCTCCTTTTGTTTGGTTTGCAGATTCGCTTCTGGACATGCAAGTTGTTTACGAGCTTATACCTTCTCTCTGATGCATGTGAAAAATTGAAAACGGCTATTGCTTTCAAGAGAAAAGTCTGAAATATTTGTTTTTTTTAAGAATCAAAATGTGACTGCAATTCTTTTGAAGGTTATCATGTTAGTTATATTAAGGAACTGTGTTTTCTGGTTGTGGGTAATGATAATGTCATTGAGTCTCTTCATTTGCTTACCTGGGTTCATGGATAACAGTTCTTGTGAAGTCACTTCAGCCACACTTCACAATGATTTCAGTTTATTAAGTTTTTCAGTCACTATATTGGACATAGATCTCGGAATATTCTCTCAGCCTCACTGGAATTTGTGGGTAACTATTGTAATGCATGGTCAATAGCTTTCGATTGTATGTTGGTTGGGGTTTCATTTACTTCTTTTTCATAGCAGCTTATTTGTCAGAACTCCTATGGTATATGCACTCTTCATTACTACTTGTGGGTATAATCTGAAAGAGGTTTCATTTTACTAAAAATACTACTGTTACATTGTTGGTTCTGTCAAGAAAAAATGGTTATCATTTCACTTTTAAATGATGTGCTCTCACTGCTTTTGTTTAAGCACTGCATGTGTAGGATTCTAGTGAAGATATGCTCTGTCACACCTCTATTCTTGGACTTTGTTGTTCTATCCTCAACAGAAAGAAAGAATCTTCTTTTATGATCACTGCAACATTAGATCCGTTTCTTGTCAATCATTCTCTAACCTGAAAAAACAACCTTGTATAACCTTCTGGTATGTGAAATTCGAGAAATAGTGGTAATACTTCAATTTGTAATGATGTTTTCTGTAAAAAGCCAAAATCAGTGAGTTTAGGGTTCTATCATGACAAAAAATCAATATCTTGAAACAAAGGTACTACTATTTAGAGATGTGAAAGTCTATTCTGATTTTTTTTATGCTGAAAATTGGAAAACAAAGTGTGTAGTCAGATTTGTAGTTTTCTGTATGGGAAAAGTTTGAAAATCAAACAGTGAGAAAAGAAAGAAAAAATGTATTATTGAAAAACAGTTTGATGAGACTGTATTGTGACATGATATTATTTTCCTCAAGCTGCATTGAGATTAGATAATGCATGGAATTTTGAAGAGTCAAGTTAGACTCTTGAAAATTCTATGTTTTGTTTGTCAAGAGGCACTTGATAGAAATCAAGTGAAACAAAGAGATCATTTGTACTATTTTACGTTCTATTAAATATCAACAGAGGGGTCGGTGATCCTTGAGATTGGTGTCTTTAAATAGAGGGGTTGGTGCTCCTTGAGTCGGTGCTCAGAAATCAACCATTGAGGCTTTGTCAAAATAAATTATTGAAATGAAAGCCTGAAAAAGGCAGTAGGTTCAGGAGTGGTTTTTCTACCCCAGGAAGGTTTTCCACTCGGCATATAGTGTGTCTATTTATGTCTCTGTGACTCATTTCCTTCAGTTCTTTACTGCTTTAAAATGCAATGTTACATACTCATTTCAGTTTATATGATTGCATTTGAGTACATGAATGACACTATCATTGATAAATGAGAACATATGTATGGATCCTTTCAATTTCAGTTTAAATTGTTTAAGAAGTTATACACATTGATTCACCCCCCCCCCTCTCAGTGTACTTTCACTCCAACAATTGGTATCAGAGCCTAGGGTCCTTTGATAGGTCTTTCCAACCTAGGATTGATTCTGGATTTGGAGTCTATTCAAAATGTCTCAAGCTCATGAAGGTACTTCCATGACAAGAGCTCCATTATTTGAGGGAACTGATTATGTATTCTGGAAAATCAAAATAGAGACTTATTTAACTTCTATAGACCTTGATGTCTGGAGCATAGTATTGACTGGGTACACTGTACCAAGTACTTTGCCAACTACTTCTGATGAAAAGAAGAGATATGAAACCAATGCAAGAGCAAAGCATGCTCTTCTATGTGCTCTGACTAAAGATATCTTCATCAAAGTCATGCACTGCAGTTCTGCTAGAGAAATCTGGACTAAACTTGAAACTATCTATCAAGGAAATGAAAAGGTAAAACAGTCCAAAGTCCTCACCTTAAAACATCAGTTTGAAGAATTAAAAATGTGGGACGATGAAAAAGTTGTTGACTATTTTCTAAGAGTTGATGAAATAGTAAATGCTATGAAGGGTCTGGGAGAAGAAGTCAAGGAGTTTGACGTTGTAACCAAGGTCATCAGAACCTTGCCAACAAAATTTGAAGCTAAGGTAGCTACTCTAGAAGAGAAGAAACATTTTACCCAACTTACCCTTGACAGTTTACAAGGCACTCTGACTGCCTATGAAATGAGGATTAGCAAAAACAACACCACTACAAAAGAAGCAGCATTTAATGCTGAAAGGAAAGAAAGGGATGAGCTCTCTGAATCAAAATTTTTTGATTCTAAAGAATCCCATTTTGTGAGGAAACTCAAAAAGGGTTTTGGAAAGTATAAGGGAAAACTTCCCTTCAAATGCTTTAACTGTGGAAAAATAGGTCATTTTGCTGCAAAGTGTCCCTATGGTGACACAAACAGTGATAACGAGAAATCTGAGAAATTTGCCAAGAAAAAGGCTTATAGACCCAAACAGAAATTTAACTTCAAAAAGAAGAAAAGTTTGTTTAGCAAAAATGAAACAGATTCTGAATCTAATGACTCTTTAGATGAAGAAGATGAAAATCTCTTCATGGCTGAAATCATTCAGCAAGATGAAACAAACGGCAATGATGCTGAAGAAGGTGAAGTGGACTATGAAGGAGAACTGAAATGTGCTCTAAAAGAGCTGAGAAAACTTAAGAAACAGTTGCGTTCTCAAGAACAGAATGTTGTTCAAGATAACTCACAAGAGCAGCTCATTAATCTTGAGATAATTTCATTAAAAACTCAACTTGAAGAATCCAAAAGAGTTGAAGATTGTCTTCGCAGTGACATAAGTTCCAAAGACCAAAAAATTCAGAAACTTGAACATGAGATTGTAGATCTCAAGAAGACTATCGAGAGGTATGAGAGCACTCTTAAACTGAATGACATGCTCAGTAAACAGAAATTAAACAAAGACAAAATTGGTATTGGCTTTGTTAAAGGTGAATGCTCAAATGACAGTGAAAAGAACAATACTGTTGCTGGAAACAAAAATATTGAACTCAAACATTTTGAGTTTGTCAAGGATCATATTCATCCTTTTAGGAGAAACAAAATGGTTTACAACTCCTACCCTCTCTTTTATGGGTACTGTTACTTCTGCAATAAATTTGGTCACAAAGTAAATTCTTGAAAATTTATGAATGCTAGAACTCCTAGATTTGGCCTTAGGCAGAATCATGGTTTTGCAAGACAGATCAGATGTTTTACATGCAAATCCTTGGGTCATTCAGCAAAACAATGCAATGCTGATCAGCAGAATAAACAGTTGAAAACCATCAAAGAATGGAAACCCAAAGCAGTTAACAACATTGAACAGACTATGCTTGTTCAAACTGCCTTTCACTCAAAGAAGAAGGACCTATGGGTCCTGAACAGTGGTTTTTCAAACCACATGACTGGTGACAAAGAAAAATTTACAAATCTAGAAGACTATGTTGGGGGATATGTAAAATTCGGAGACAACTCTGGAATTCAAATCAAAGGAAGAGGTTCTCTGTTACTAAATGAAGACACTCCAATCTCAAATGTTTATTATGTAGAAGGATTAAAACATAATCTTCTGAGTGTCAATCAAATCTGTGACAGTGGCTATCAAGTCCTGTTCACTTCGCAAGGATGTGAAATAAAAAACCAGTCAGGTAAATTTGTTGTTGCTGGAAGGAGGACTAAAGGAAATGTCTACAACTTACTAGAAACCTCTAGACATGAAAACAATCACGGTATATGCTTAATGAGTCATGTTGAAGAAAGTTGGATGTGGCACAAGAGACTAGGCCACATTAATTTTGACAATATGGTCAGAATTAGCAAAAATCAAAATGTAAAAGGTTTTCCCCCTCTTAGAAAACCTGACAAAGCTATTTGTAAAGAGTGTCTCAAAGGAAAGCAAACCAAGGTAAGCTTTAAATCCAAGGAACATTTCTCTACTAAGCCTCTACAAATTGTTCATACTGACTTATGTGGTCCTACAAAGCCTAGAACCTTAAATGGGGAGAAATATTGCATGCTTTTTGTTGATGACTACTCTCATATGGTATGGGTTACTTTTCTCAAGAACAAATCAGAGGCTTTTGAACGCTTTAAAGTTTTTAGAAAACTGGTAGAAAGAAAGATAGACTTAAAACTGAAATGTTTAAGATCTGACAAAGGTGGTGAATTCACCTCACAAGAATTCATAGACTACTGTGACAAACATGGCATAAAAAGACAGTATGTTGCTGTTAGAACACCTCAACAAAATGAGGTAGTTGAGTGAAAGAATAGGACGGTAAAAGAGATGGTAAGAACCATGCTGAATCAAGCAAATCTGGCAAATATGTACTGGAAAGAAGCTATTCATACAGCTGTTTACATTTTGAATAGAGTGCAAATCAAAGTGAAATCAAATTTCACTCCATATGAACCGTGGTATGGGAAATCTGCCCAAATTAAATACTTCAGAATATTTGGCTGCAAGTGTTTTATCAAAAGAGATGATGAAAACTTAGGAAGTTTCCAATCTAAAACTGATGAAGGTATCTTTTTAGGATACTCTACTCACAGCAAAACCTATAAATGCTTTAACAATAGGCTGAACAAAATTGTTGGATCTATAAATGTCAAATTTGATGAAAATCTGCTTCTAAATGTTGAACCTATGCAGGATGATGAAGAGGATGAATTTGAACTGGATATAATCACTGAGAGCTTTGAAATTGCAAAGCCTAAAACAAAACCAGCAAGCCCTAAACTTGCTGAAGCACGATCTAAAGATGCTGAAATCAGCTCAAAAAAATGTGAACCCAAAGTTACTTCAAAATCTCTTGCTAGAAATCATCCTAAGGATCTGATTATAGGAGATAGATCTGCAGGAGTTCAAACAAGGAAAAAATCTATTAACTATGATAAAAAAGCTCACATAGCTGAGCTTACTGCATTTTGTTTAATTACCCAGTTTGAGTCCAAAATTTTTGATGATGCTCTAACTGATGAATGCTGGCTTAATGCAATGCGGGAAGAAATTGATCAAATTGAAAAAAATCAGACTTGGGATCTAGTCCCAAGACCAGATGACAAAAATGTCAAAGGAGGCAAGTGGATGAACATGGTCATGTTGTTCGCAACAAGGCTAGATATGTCTGCAAAGAATATGCTCAGCAAGAAGGTATTGATTTCGGTGAAACTTTTGCTCTTGTTGCTAGGCTTGAATCCATTAGAATTTTCTTGGCATATTTTGTTTTCAAAAATTTCAATATATATCAGATGGATGTAAAAACTGTCTTTCTAAATGGATACTTAGAAGAAGAAGTCTACATAGAATATCCTGAAGGGTTTATCTGTAAAAACAAACCCAATCATGTCTACAGGCTGAAAAAGGTTATATATGGCCTAAAACAAGCTCCTAGAGCTTGGTACTCCAGATTGGATAGTCACTTACTGTCAAAAGGGTTCATTAGAGGAGGAGTTGACAGCAATCTATATGTTAAAATTGAAGGATCTTATATTCTTGTTGTTGAAATTTATGTTGATGACACCATTTTTGGTTGCAACAATATTGCCTTGAGTAAAAAATTCTCACAAATCATGAAATCTGATTTCAAAATGTCAATGTTGGGAGAACTGTCATTTTTCTTAGGTCTCCAGATTTCACAACTTGAATTTGGCATCTTTCTATCTCAAGCAAGATATGCAAAAGAAATGTTAAAAAGGTTTCAAATGAATGAAAGTCATCCTGTAAGGACCCCAATGGCTACTGGTTGTAAACTTAGCAAAGTTGACTCCCTTGCTGTAAACTCAACTGATTATAGGTCAATGATAGGCAGCCTATTGTATTTAACAGCCTAACAGCCTCAAGACCTGACATAATGCAAGTTGTTTGCATGGTTGCTCGTTTTCAATCAGCTCCTAAGGAATCTCACATCAATGTTATGAGAAGAATTCTTAAATATGTACAAGGCACAATTGATTATGGGCTCTGGTATCCCAGAAGCAATGATTTCTCTTTAGTAGCTTATACTGATTCTGACTGGGCAGGATGTCTAGATGACAGGAAAAGCACCAGTGGTGTTGCTTTCTTTCTTGGTGATCATTTAGTGGCTTGGCACAGCAAAAAGCAAGAATTTGTTTCACTTTCTACTGCTGAAGCAGAATATATAGTTGCCACTTCTTGTTGCACTCAGGTAATTTGGATGTCACAGACATTATCAGATATGGGTATTGAAATTCCAAAACCAATTACTATTCTGTGTGACAATACTAGTGCAATAAATATCTCAAAAAATCCAATTGTGCACTCTCGAACTAAACATATAGCTATAAAAATTTATTTTCTTCGTGAAAAGGTGTTGGCTAACGAGGTATCTGTGCAATATGTTCTTTCACAAGCACAGGTTGCTGACATTTTTACAAAACCGTTGGCTAAAGATGTTTTTGAAAGACTTATGTCTCGATTGGGAGTTGTCTCTCAATCTTTGTTATCTTAAACAATCTATCTTGGTGATAGGGGGAGTTAGTTAGCTCTTCCTGCAACTCATACTTTGTTGCTCAAAGGTTCATTCTGCAGTTTGATGGCATGTCACAATTGGTTATGGTTTATCTTTGTTGGTCTCCCTTTATCCTTGTGTCAAAAAAGGGGGAGAATTTTGAGCATTCGGTTACAGTTCATTATCTTTGGTTTGGTGGCTCAGTTTTTGCCATCAAGGACAAAGGGGGAGTTTGTTGAATCCCTCTTGTGTTGTTTTTGTCCTTGATGTCAATTTGTGGTTATCTTCTCAATTGATCCATATTTTGTTTGGCACAACTACTTCATTGTTTTTATTATCTTGGTGGCACTGATCGTTTAACTCCATGTGCAGATTACAAGTGCTTGTTGAGTTTTATACAGGTTGTTACAGTGTGGTTTGATCAGGCTCTTGCATCTTGAAATTGTTAATGGTTTACATGGTACAGCACGTCTCTCAGTATAATAAGCTGATCATTATTGTGTTAATGGCATTTTGGACTTTTCATGAGATTAGCCTTTAATATACTTCACAAGGCTTTGGAAAGTATGTTACATTGCAAAATATATGTCATTGGACATAAATGTGATGGAAAATTGGCTTTGGTTAAAGGGATTTAAATTGATCTCCTATGTGTATTTACATTGGGTCAAAATGATTAATATTGACTTAGGCTTAAAAACCGACAACATGATATAACACTCAACTTTGGTAAGAACGCGCTTAAAATGTCTTACCGCGGTACTGCAGACTATTAAGAGAGTAACCGCGGTAGTGCGGTGAAACAGCTAGCGGCAAGCAAGACAGTTACCACTATACTGCGGACTATTAGATCTGTAATCGTAGTAACGCGGTGGAAACCGCCAGCGACAAGCAGGATAGTTACCGCTACACCGCGGGCTATCAGAAGTATGGCCGCGGTAGTGCGATGGAAACCGCCAATGACAAGCCGACTACTACCGCTACACTGCGGGCAGTCAGGAAGGCAACCATGGTAGTGCGGGTAAACCGCCAGCGGCAAGCAGGACTGCTCACGCTGTATCGCGAGCTGTTAGGTAGCTAACCGCGGTAACGCGGTGGGAACAACTAGCAGCTTACAAGGAGCTACCGTTGTACTGCGGGTTGTTCAAAAGGAGACCGTGGTTGTGCGGTAAGAGAGTGGATTTCATTTAGCTCTATGAGTTGACTTATCACTTTCTGTCCTTACGGACTTCAAATGCTTATCCATCTCTACATAAGAATTTGCATTGTCTGCTTTGGAAAGTTAGGGAAAAACGTTTCCTTTTGTTTCACTTTTTTTTTTTGCCCCCATTTTGGCCGCCACCATGGATCTTTGCCTTGGGCTGTTACTTTGTTATCCCTGGCATTTTTGCTCTTGGACTGCAATCGGGAGCAGTCAGGAGTCCTGCACAGAGGTCGCTCCATTTGTCTTCTTTCAGCGACTGGGTGTTAGCACGGTTTTTTGGAAAGTTGTGAGGTCGTTTCTTCTCCTCTGCAGATCTGGTAATCTCTCTTTGACAGAAACATTCCTTTACCAGGTATTCTCCTTTTGTTTGGTTTCAGATTCGCTTTTGGACATGCAAGTTGTTTACGAGCTTATACCTTCTCTTTGATGCATGTGAAAAACTGAAAACGGCAATTGCTTTCAAGAGAAAAGTCTGAAATATTTGTTTTTTTTAAGAATCAAAACGTGACTGCAATTTCTTTTGAAGGTTATCATGTCAGTTATATTAAGGAACTGTGTTTTTTGGTTGTGGGTAATAATAATATCATCAAATCTCTTCATTTGCTTACCTGGGTTCATGGATAACGATTCTTGTGAAGTCACTTCAGCCACACTTCACAATAATTTCAGTTTATTAAGTTTTTCAGTCACTATATTGGACATAGATCTCGGAATATTCTCTCAACGTCACTGGAATTTGTGGGTAATTGTTGCAATGCATGGTTAATAGCTTTCGATTGCATGTTGGTTGGAGTTTCAGTTACTTCTTTTTCATATCAGCTTATTTGTCAGAACTCCTATGGTATATGCACTCTTCATTACTACTTGTGGGTATAATATGAAAGAGGTTTCATTTTACTAAAAATACTACTGTTGCATTGTTGGTTCTGTCAAGGAATAATGGTTATCATTTCACTTTTAAATGATGTGCTCTCACTGCTTTTGTTTAAGCACTGCATGTGTAGGATTCTAGTGAAGATATGCTCTGTCACACCTCTATTATTGGACTTCGTTGTTCTATCCTCAACAGAAAAAAAGAATCTTCTTTTATGATCATTGAAACATCATATTTGTTTCTTGTCAGTCATTCTATAACCTGTAAAAACAACCTTGTATAACCTTCTGGTATGTGAAATTCAAGAAATAGTGGTAATACTTCAATTTGTAATGATGTTTTCTGTAAAAAGCCAAAATCAATGAGTTTAAGGTTCTATCATGACAGAAAATCAATATCTTGAAACAAAGGTACTACTATTTAGAGATGTGAAAGTCTATTCTGGTTTTTTTTATGCTGAAAATTGGAAAACAAAGTGTGTAGTCAGATTTGTAGTTTTTTGTATGGGAAAAGATTGAAAATCAAACAGTGAGAAAAAAAAAGAAAAAATGTATTATTGAAAAATAGTTTGATGAGACTGTATTGTGGCAGTGATAGGATTTTCCTCAAGCTGCATCGAGATTAGATAATGCATGGAATTCTGAAGAGTCAAGTTAGACTCTTGAAAATTCTATGTTTTGTCTATGAAGAGGCACTTGACAGAAATCAAGTGAAACGGAGAGATCCTCTGTACTATTGTACGTTCTATTAAATATCAACAGAGGGGTTGGTGCTCTTTGAGATTGGTGTCTCTAAACAGAGGGGTTGGTGCTCAAAAATCAACCATTGAGGCTGTCAAAATAAATTATTGAAATGAAAACCTGAAAAAGACAATAGGTTCAAGAGTGGTTTTTTACCCCAAAAGGGTTTTCCACTCGGCATATAGTGTGTTTATTTGTGTCTTTGTGACTCATTTGCTTCAGTTTTTTACTGCTTTAAAATGCAATGTTACATTACTCATTTCAGTTTATATGATTGCATTCGAATACATGAATGACACTATCATTGATAAATGAGAACATATGTATGGATTCTTTCAGTTTCAATTTAAATTGTTTAAGAAGTTATACACACTGATTTACTCCCCTTCCCCCCCTCTCTCAATGTACTTTCAGTCCAACACTATCAACCTCCATTAGTCAAAGAAACTATGGGGGAAAAATTAAGAAGGGAAGTTCATCCATCAAAAAAGTCCAACAGTGCACAAGAAAGCTTCAAGAGCGACCTACAAGATATATGAAAAAATTTGCCCCAACCAAATCTCCATATCCACCTACCATTGCTCATCCTCCCAAGTTTGGAAAAAAAAGATCCAAACTGTCAACCAATCAATCTACATTTCATATCTCTCAACGTACACCACCATAAATTTTGACATCCATGATATCCAAATCTCACATTAACCATGTGTTGATAGGAACTCTTTATCATAAGAACTCTAATGGCTCCCTATTGCAATGTGCAATCTAGATGAGGTTAACTCTAATATTTGCAAAAAAAAAAAGGCACTTCAAGAAACAAAACAAAAAAGTACACAAAAAAATTCATCCTTTACTGAGAACCACTATAGTGGCAAAAAGGTGTCGTGTATAATCGAACATCTACGTGCGCCAAATCAGATAGAAGCATCTTACCCCATCCATAATAAATCCAACACTCCATCCATCTAATATGCAAAACATGCTAAAGGTGTTCTTTATATATTACAAATATTTTGTATTTAATTCAAACAAAATTGTATATATTTGGGAGTATGCAAAACATGTCAAAGGTGTTTTCTATATATTACTAACATTTTCTATATAATTTGAACAAGATGGAATGAACACATTGTATGTTTACTTCTTTATTCTGTGATAGAGATAGTTATACACCCATTATCTTTTCGTAATGTCTATTTTCCGCTGTGAGATTAAAACTTTGTTTGTTCTAGTACTGGTGTCTAGTTGTATCTCCAAATATGTATTACATCCACTTTGTAAAAATATACAGACAATATTATACAAGTGCTAAACTGCACAACACTCCCCTTCTTAATTCTCTATATTTTTCTGCCGACGTAACCCTTGCACCACTTCCGATGCAAGTGCTAGTACCTAGATCATAGAGGTTAGCTTGCTTAAGTACAACTAAACAATTTCATCATATGAAATTTCTAAAACATGGGGCAAATGACATGGAGTGTCTTTAATACAATTCCTTCGACTCACATTAATTTTAGTTGTTCGCTTATTGTAGTAAATTTGTTGTAGGAAATTTCTTGTAACTGGCCTCACCGAATGCGATGCTTTCGAATGGTCTACTGAAAAACCTAACACTTTTGTTGGGCTCGAGCAAACTCGTGAATAAAATTTTACAAGTCCTGGTTTTCCCAAGCTTTTTATCATCGGCATGTGAATATTTTGATTATGATGTCGTGTGCAAGATGAATACAGAGCAAGGAGATATTGGCCATCACACATGCAGTGGCCCAAGTATAATCAATGTTTGTTGGGAAAACAGCAGTTCATTCTTTGACCATCTCAACCTCACGCATGTTTAAGGAACGTTCATAAAGGTGCGACAAAAATGGACTGATGATCTATAGAAATGACTTTTGAGATAATTTATCACGATGAAAGAAAATAATGCGGCTGATTCATTGTCACGACAGAAATCATCTCATTTTTCATGTAACTTCAATTAGCCAACCTGCTTGTTTACATTTATCAAGAAGATTATTTAGCCCTACCACTCCACTTTAAAATAAGAAATTGCAAATGTAGGAAGGGAAAGTTTTGGTCTGTATCTTAATTGTATCTCCTCTATCACTCACATTTGTATGCTGCTCAGGTACAACAGGCACTTGAACGGGCGCACATACCCATCTGCAAGTCTTATTAGTTTCAAGAAAAGCTACAAAATCATCAGCTCTAATTTAGAATGTTAATGAAGACATTCTGCAATTTGTTGAGGAATGTGACTTGTCTCAACAGAACAAGGTAAGTATATTCCATCGCTTAGTCTTGCAAGACCATTCCCAAACTGAAGAAAGAAATTTAGTTCGGCTAAGAAATGTAAATTAAAAATCTGAGGGTGAAGACAAATATATTACTGCAGATAAAACAATATTTACAAAAAGATATAATGTGCGGAAAATGTATGGATCCCTAAAGAACTTACGACGGTTTTTGGCCCAAGCAAATAGAGCAGTGTTATCGAAAGGTTGAGAAGTGTCAAGTGTCGGCTGCTGCAAGGTAACATACCGCTTCAGAGATTTAAAATTTGAACCAAATCAAGAATTAAATTTACCATATTAATCTCAAACATCCATCCCAATACCAGTGTGTAATTCTTTTCCATCCATATATCCAGACACATGATCTCAAATTAACATTATTCAGCAGAACACCTGCAAATCAAAACATGTTGTATACTGTTTTACCCAGTACCTAGATCATAAATTGTTAAACAGATTAAATTAGGTATCTTGTTTGATTCTACGCATTAGCCATGTGAAGAAAAGAGAGCGAGACATCAACGAATATGGAAATATCCTAAATTTACATCTAAAAGCTGATTCATATTTCAAGATTTCAAGACTAAAGATTGGCACAGGTGCAAATACAAATAAGCATTTCTCATTGATGCGACCTACAAGCTATCAGACAACCCACGACAAGCCCCTGTAAGGGCCACTGACAACGTCTTTTCTGCACACACTTTGCAACCAAAACTAATATTGCAACCAACGCTGGTATGACAATAACTTTCAAACACAGATGCATAACCTGTGAACCTGATCTCCAAACCATAAAAGGCATGAAGACATCTTTCAAGCACAAACAAACCAGCAACTACTCATAGTAATAGCAATTGCCTGGAGATTATGCTACATAAGATCCCCTGGATCTCCTGTTAAGGTCAAACCAGAAAGAAATTATTTGCATCTTTCACATATTTTGAAGTCCATGGCACTCAAATGATGAGTATAAACTTCTTAATATGTTATACTTCTACACTTAAAATATTAGAAATGACACTTGCCATAAACTCTTCTTAAAACTGCACTTGGCCTAGAAATCATTTGAACTGAACAAGCATTTCTAACTTTGTAAAAGAGAAATCAACACAACATAACAATACAAATCATAAAATCATTGTAACAAAAAAGTACAATTAATGATGTCAAGTTTCCACAATCCTTATTGCTGATCAGTATTGCTTCTGGATTCGATTGTGTTGTACAGTTGTAGCTTCTTTGCGTCAACATTTCAGATCACACTCCATGATCCATCATCAGGATGAAAGAGAGCAAGAAGAGAATTATTTTCATCCTGATGATGGATCAGTGAGTGTGATCTGAACGTTGATGCAAAAAAGCTACAACACAATTGAATCCAGAAGCAATACTGATCAAAAAAGTAAAAAGCAAATTCTGTGCAACGTAGGGGTTTGATGTAAACTCAAGCCTTGGGTCTTCGACAGCAAATAGATTTATAGTTCAGCTCCTGTGAGTGAAATCCAGAGAACAGCAAGGATTTGTCTTCAAAGTGTTGTTTAGAGCTATTCTTGCAATTCAAATTAAGAACAGCCATGCCTATTACATCTAGATAAATAGAGTTTATTTACTACTCCCAGAATAAGATGCAGATAATGCCCCATTCAACTGCCACTTGCATGAAATGAAACTAATATA
Organism: Sequoiadendron giganteum; assembly: GCA_007115665.2. Lineage (NCBI taxonomy): Eukaryota > Viridiplantae > Streptophyta > Pinopsida > Cupressales > Cupressaceae > Sequoiadendron > Sequoiadendron giganteum. The sequence continues at coordinate 570,292,586 of CM021109.1, read as the reverse complement.
GATTTATGAATTCCAGAGACTAAGATATAAAAATAATCTTTGAAGGATGTCACTTTATGCAAGTCAAACATAATCGACATGAAAGATGTCTGGAGGCTATTCCTGCCTTGTATATATGCTTCAACAATCACAACACCCACCCAACAAAAATTAACTTACATTTTTTAATTATTTGCGTGATAGAAGGCCAGTTATCCTGGGCGAACAAAGATAAGGACAATGTAATGAAAATCCAAATAACACAGTAGTGATTAAGATACAACAATATGATGTGAGTACAGGACACCCGGCAACATGCTGGGCAAATGGCTTTATCATTGTCAAATGCATGCTAACAAGAAGGCTCCACATGCTGCTGCATCCTGAAAAGTAACATATGGGCTCTTGTATGCTGACATTCTAACAAAGTACAGTTTTAATTTGTTTGCAGCTCAGTCAAATATACCTAGTATGCATCATCCAGCCTATCCCTCCGTCCCCCTCGTTTATCATCTCTTCTTTGATCCACATAGGATTCTCTGTAATAATCTTTTGGCGCACTTCTAATAGGAGACCTACTTCGGTCCCTTGCATCCCTTCCCCAGCGACTACGTGGAGGTGGTGAGGGAGGATGCCGATCACTCCTTGTATCCTGTGGACCTCTCTTGTCATGAAACCTATCATCTCTCTCCCTGTCTCTAGAACCAAGTGGAAATCCCCAATCCACAGGTGGTGCCCTATCAAACTTACCCCTCTCTGCAAAGTCATCATGTTCACGGAACTCTGGTCTGTCTCGAAATTCCCTTCCTGAACGGAAGTCTGAGAACCTTTCTGCTGGTCTGGGAGGTGCACCTTGATCAAATTCTCTAGGACCGCCTCTGCCCCAGCGTACAGGTGGTGGCCCAAACCCATTACCACCTCTCCCCCTACCACGCCCCATTGGTGGACCATCCAGGAGCGGTGGGGGTAAAGGCCCTTGATAACCTCTAGTGGGACTAGCAACTCCAAGACTAAATGGTGCTACATCCCTCCGAGGTTTATTGCAATTGTTACAATGTGTTCTCCTTGCAAAGTTGAGGTTTCCACAGCTGCAAAATCAAACATAAAAGTAGATTAGCTTTCAAAAAAAAAATGCATACATGAACTGCAAGATTGATACATTAACAGTACCTTAATGATTATTCCAAGCTTATTCTACGGTAAAAAATCTAAGTTAAAACAAACAATATCATGTAAACAATGTCCTTCCAACTAGCAGAGAGTGAAATTAAATTGATTGTAAAACATTAAAATATTTATGATGCTATCAAATATGGTCCTGCAACAGAGACCTAATGGTGTATGAATCTTGTACTTACGTTGGTTCAGAACATATCCAATCTCCTTCTCTCGGCTCTACATTTGGATTGTTTCTTCCAGCACTTTCTCCACGAAAGGGCTCAGGACCATCATATCCAGGTCCACTAAACCCTCTTCCAAGAGGAGGCCTGCCTCTTCCCATGCCAAAAGGGGGAGATCGATCTCGAAATCTGCCACGACCCCTGCCACCCCTATAACCTCGTCCTCGAGAAGGGCCATTGTGATCAAAATCACGATCAAAGTCACGAACACCACGATCAAATTCACGACCACCACGATCAAATTCACGACCACCACGATGAAATTCACGACCAACATGATCAAAGTCCCTACCGCCGCGATCAATATTGCGACCCCCACGATCAAAGTCATGACCATTGCGATCATAATCATGTCCATATTGCTCTGGCTTCCTTTGACGCATTGGTGAAACAGAACCATTTGGAACTGGCACCTTGTAACCTTTCATGTTATATCCTACAAAAAGGATGAAAAGAATGAATGGTTTAACATAAAACAACCCAACTGCAGTAACACACTACTAGAAACCTAATCAAGTTTCCCACCAAAGAGAAGATAGCAGGAAGATAAAGGATGCAGATTTACATCCAGGAACAACTACAGTAAAGAATCTCAAGCCACAGTGAATCTTTGCAAATTTAATTAAAGCAACTATTTTAAGATAATTCCCTACCTGTTCCAGTTCAATTTCCCTTCCTCAATGCATTGATGATGCATCATCCTACTCAACCATTTGCACAATTGATAAAGCGATCTAGCATTCTTAACCCAGAAATTGTATTCTTACCATCAGGTAGGAAACAAGCCATGCATGCAATCAATAGGCAATTTTGCATTCTCAGAACCCATGTTATATCCACTTTTTGTTTCCTTATTATTTCATTCATGTAGCCACTGCCTTTGATTCCACTCAAACCATTTCTCCCATATTTGAAACACAGAAGAAACAACAAACAAAGCGTCAAGTATTCTTAACCGCGCTTTTGAATTTTCTAAACTTCTAAATTGTCTAATGCCTCAAAGCACAGGACTTGTCAACCAAATCAAAGTTTCAAGCAATGAATCTGCATTTGGTAGTGTTCTTTTGAATGTATAATTCATAATAACCGAATGGCACCTTATTAGAAGAAGCTCTCCTTAGGCTAATTTTCCATCCATAACATTCAGTTTAATTGCACCGAAATTCACAATAATCAAGTATGCAGAAAATGAAGGTCAGAATTACTCAGAAAAGGTGCTGTCCCCATCATTCCTGGTGGCTCTTCTGTAAAAATTGTGTGCCTTGAGTAGCAGAGAATAAACTTGGTGTATACTTTAAATTTCAAAAAGAGGCCTTAAGTAATAACAGGAAATAACAAAACGCATTCAGGAACTGTTCAAGTCTATTGATATAATTGATATCAATCACTGATATTTCTTTATGGAATGGATTTTGTAGTGCCCTGGAGCTTTGATGATCAAATTCAACAAAACTGTTCCTACTTTTACTTCTAATAATTCCCCAACCTCCGCTATTACAACTCTGATACATCTGAGTAGCACCAATAGAAACACGCCACATCTTCAAAAACCAGACAGCATTTGTCACATCATTGCTCCACTGCTGCAAGGCATCTATTCCCCAGGACATCAGGAGTTGGAGTCCTCTATAGATTCAAGTTTCAGTTAAAAATGGCCGAATCATAGCATCTACCAGCTGCTCTAGAGGATTTCAGAGCAGCCATAACTGCATCCAGTATCATGCAACTTTGGCATGTAATTATGAACTTCGATAAACCTTGAAAGAAAACTCTACAACTAGTTATCCCATTTCACTCCATCCCAAGTATTATGAACAATTTACTGAAACAAAGGATGTAATGCTCCAGCAAATAATAAAACAAAGAGATATAAAGGACTAGCATATTTCATTCGTCCAAGTATCTAATCATCTGATTTCCCAACCTCCTTTGCAACAGGCAAAATTCTTCAATGTTTCCAAAATCAATTACCCGTTGAATTCTCCTGTCCCTTTGGCAGAATGACGCACTAAATTCAAAATCCCATATCCATCTATGACACATATATTACCCCAGATCTTAGCACTCAGCACCACCATACAACAACATTTACAAATAACCCAAAAAACACGATATGTTCTGTTAATCAGATTAACATATGCTCAAATTACCAGGACACATCCTTATTTCCACTTTGAATTTGTAGAACTTGTAATGCCAACCTAAATTTAGAATTTTAAAATTCAATATGCTTTCCAACCTTTCAATTTATAGAAATTTCCTCAAGTCTTCAGTCTCCTCTATGTAGTAGCACTATTTAGAATTGCAACTTCCCATAATTATGACAACATCTGTTCTGAATTGTCATTCCCATCTGCAGATATTTACACTTTATCAGACCAACTGACATTCCAGAATCACTGGAAAGATATGTGAGTGTGCCTGGTTCACATTTTGGGACTTGATTGATTCACCGCAACAGACTTTCCTGCATGCATCAATATCTGACATCGAAATTACAACCTGACTACTTACTCTTTTAAAGGAAAATTTTACAGGATTGATAAGGTATTTGCATCTCCAGAGATGATTATAATATATATTCACTACAAATCCATAAAATTTTGCTAGACAACAAGTTGACCGTGTATTAATCATGCTTTAGTGAGACCCTATAGATCAGACAACTGCATTTTCTGCTAAAAAACTGCAAAATCATATTGTGTTTTAATAACATTGTGGCTCACAAGCAGTTTAGTTTTATATTAGTGCCTCTCACCATTTGTTCACATGACCTAAACAACTTGTCCTATACCTTGAAAGTAAGTACCAGATTTCTAAACCATGTGATCTTCACCTAAACAGTCTTCTAGCAGATTTAATTATAAAACGGGCATAAAAACATAGAATACAGTAATAAATAGTTGATAGTCTATTACCATGAAATAATCATAATTCTAACTTCCGTGTTTCTACCCAGATACCAATGTGATTTTATAGTCCATTGCTGCCGCTAGGATTTCTCTTTCCAAACCTGTCTACAGGCAATTTAGAAGCAGTAACAGACAAGCTAATAGGATGCTCTCATGAGAAGGCCTTTTGGGATAAAATCCTAGGCCCCTAGCACTTGAAATTGAAAGCAAACTCATGTCTCAGCTAAATGAACAAATAGAAATCTAAGTTTATCAAAATACAGTATAAAAAGTTTTTGTTTATGTGCTCACACTGTTTGTTGTCAATTTTCCTTTTTCCTAAAAACACAAATACTTCTTACAGTTTGTCCTTTCAGCAATAGTTGTAAAAGCTGTGCACAGTTTCCCTTTTTTTCCTTAAAAGACACTTTACTTCCTGCAGCTTGTCCTTTCAGCAATAGTTATAAGGACTTCATGACCATGCTACAAAAAACAATTTAAAAGCCAAAAACCCAAACGCAATACTTCTGACTGATAGTTGTATTTCTATCATGAGTACATACTATGCGTAGTGCATCCTGCACACAATTTGAGTCCCTGACATCATCAGTTGATACCTCAGCAATTCCAAAATACTTAACCATTTCATAATTTCTTGTAGCTTCTGTTTTAGGAGCAAGTTTGAAATACAGAACAGTAGAAATCAGCAAATCAAAATTCAGATCCCTTTATGATTTCTTGTAGCACATGGTTTATATGGCCTTCCTTGCGCCAAAGCCAATGCCCATAAATTTGAACCACAAAACGCTAGAATCCCATATTTGTCAAATCTCACTTATACTGCATTCTCATGAAAATTGCTCACATCCACCAACTCAATTTGGGAATATGAAAACCATTTTCTAAAATTTTGCTTCAAAGACTTTCCAAATCCATACCATATTTCTCCAATTAGCCAGTTATGAAATGCAGATTTCAGTAGCAAAATTTAAATCTTAATCAACTATCTCCGATTCAACAACCAACTTACCGAGAAATTAACTTACTAATAAAGTCCAGTTTCTGAAGATCATCTTAACTCTCAACCTGGCAGGCAGTATGAAAATCAAACATATCTCTGCAATTAATCTTAAAAAATTCCAGTTTCTGAAGATCATCTTAACTCTCAACCTGGCAGGCAGTATGAAAATCAAGCATATCTCTGCAATTAATCTTAAAAAAATTCCAGTTCCCCGCAGTTGATAAAAGTGATTTTCATACCTATGATGATACTAAATCTGCCAGTCAAATTAGAAGCAAAATAGAATCATTTTTCAAAAAGTTGACTCATTTTCTCAAATTTACTGTAATATCAAAATATACAGTTATCAAATTTTTTGTGTAGCCAATTTCTCAGACTCAGAATAATTCAAACTCTTTCGCCCAAACATTCAGTTAAAAAATTCAAGTTTCTCCAATTTGTCTTTTCTAAAAATCATGAATTTAGAAATACTGTTCAAATTTCACAGATGACAGAATTTCCCAATTTTCCCTAAAGCTGACTTTCTCTGATTTAAAATACACTGTCTGAAATATGACAAATCACCATATCCTAAAACTTAATCCAACAAATCCTCTTTAGCAAACCTTCAGTTTCTAGAATTGTCAAAGCACTGATAAAATTCCAAGGGCACTAAAATCAACCCAATTTCTTAAGTCACAAAATGCCACACTCAATGCTATGAAACTAGGAAAGAAGCATAGGCTCATTTATATCTCTATCATTGAGCACAAAATTGGCTTCCTGGAAAGGGCATCTGCAACTACATTCCTTTTTCCTTTAACATACTCAATATCAAATTTTTGGAATTTCAAAATAAGAACCTACAACAAGCCCTTAATCATGAAAATAAAACCTCTTCCAAATACTTACAAGCCCCGGTTTTTTGTAATTTCGAAATAAGAACCTACAACAAGCCCTTAATCATGAAAATAAAACCTCTTCCAAATACTTACAACCCCCATTTTTTTGTAATTTGACAAATCAAACCTCTCAAGAACCCTCACTTTGTGAAACTCTGCAATAGAATCTCTTACAAACTCTCATTTTTAGTAACATGATAAAATAAATTTATGCTGCCCCTCCCTCATCTTCTGGAATTAGGCAAACAAAATTTCTTAAAAACCCTTATTCTCTGGAATTCTTCAAACATACTATATTCTCAGAGCATGGCAAACATCATATTGCATTAGAACTCAAGTACTGAAATCAAGCACATGCTTTGTAATTGGCTAATAGAACTCTTAAAAACCCCCCAGTTTTTGAAATTTGGCTAGTTGATGCCACTTACAAACCATTATTCCATTTGATTTGCCAAATCATTTTTTCCCAAATAATTCTTACAAACTCCCATTTTATGAAATTAAATTAAAAGACTAAAAGACTCGTAGAAGCCTTTGTTTCTGAAATTTAGCAGAACTTATACACTTAATTCCCAAAAGAACAAACCGAATCCTCAAATTGGCCCCATGCTGTATTTTGGGAAAAAAATCTTAGAAACCCTCATCTTCTGAGATTGTTAAAATTTGACAGACAATAGAGCATTCCCAATTCCAACAACAAGTGTCATACCAAAGAAAAAATCTCATGCCTGCAATTGGCCCCATGCCATATTTTCACATAAAATACTCAAAAAACCCCCATTCTCTGAAATTGATTAAAATTTAACAACCACACTCACTTGTACACCCTTGGTTCCGGAATTTTACAAGAAATAAATCTTTAAAACTCTCCTTTTCTATAATTCAGCAAAAATATTCAAACATACACATTTCAGCAACATCAACAAAGTTCCAATCTATTAAAACTCAAGTCCTGAAATTGGCCCCACCATTTGGAATCTCACTCTAACAAACTCTTTATCTTCTCAAACTTTTTTGCAAATATATGTTCTTTAAGGACGAAGACATCCTCCACTACATATCTTTGTTCAATATCATTTTCTAGATCAAAGGTGTGGTACTCAGTACTTTACTGCCCCATCTCTCATAAAAAGATGGTCATTCAATCTCCACTCTCTCATGAGTTTGAATGGTCCACTTGCCACTCTCTATTTGCCATGATGCTGCTCCCTTGAACCATAAAATGTCATCAGTCGCCACCTAGACTTGGACCTTCATTGTCTCAAACTTACAACAATACAGGTTTTTTTAAACCTTGCACAACCCTTGTTCAATTTAGCCCACAAATAAACTCACATTTTAAGAAACTTGGCAAATAAAGCTTCTTGTAATCCCTCATTTACGATTTTTCAGAATTTGAAAAATGCACTATTCTTTAAACAATAGTAGATTCCACAGTACAAATTTCTAGATATGATTTTTCAATATCAATTGAAGGCGGCATTTTTTACTTGGGTTTCTACTTCACTGGCCCATTTGTTATTGATAGCTTTTCCACTTGTTATCAGTTCTTGTGAGTTCGACTGGCCAACCTGCCACTCATCGTAACATGTAAGATCAAAACTGGTAAAATGCACCAGCCAATTGCACCAATAATCAGTATGGGATTCACAAGCAAGACCCATTGCAAGCCCTTGGTTTGCCAAACATGATCTCCTGCAGACCCTTGAATTGATCATATCCTATTGCAAACTCTTAGTTCAGAAAGTAACCCTTAATTCGGCCAAAAAGCTCTTGCAAACCCCAAGTTTATTGAACAAAATCTCTTCCAGGCCCTTAGTTGACCAAAAAACTCCTTGCAAACCCATTGTGCAGTAAACAAAAAATCTTCAAATCCTTAATATGCCAAACAAGAACTCCTTGCAAACCCTTGCAAACCCTTTGTACAAAAGACAAATATTTTCCAAAGCCTTAGTTTGCCGAACAAAACCCCTTGCAAACCCTTTGTGTAGTAAGCAAATCCCTTCCAAACCCTTAGTTTGCCAAACAGCAGCCCTTGCGAACCCTTCAAGTAGTAAAATGTCTTTTTTACAGGCCCTTGGTTTGTCCAATAGGCAAACCACGCTTTGTGAAGAAAACCAAACCTCGTGCAAACCCCTTTGTGAAGAAAACCAAACCTCGTGCAAAACCCTTTGTGAAGAAAACCAAATCTCTGCAAACCCTCTCGAAAAATTCCTTACATACCCTTGTTTTTAGTAATAAGCCTCTCGGAAACCCTTGTTTTTTACCCATCAAAGCCTCTTGCTAACCCTTGTTTTACCCAACAAATGCCTCTTGCAAACCCTAGTTTTGAGAATATCGACAAGGCTCTGAATCCGTAATACAAATCGCCATTTCACTAAAAAACTGAGCTAAAATTCCAGAGCAGTTAAAAAACAATAAACCGCATTTTTCCATCCGTCAACTGAAGAACAACCCATGAGAAAAATTGATACTGAAATCTTGGCTAATTACCGATTGGCTAAATTTCCAATCCATTAACTGAAGAAAGTAATGCATAAATGAATTGAACCTGAAGCCGAAGCTGGCGCAGAGAGAAATCTGTCCCTGTCTCTATCTCTGTCTCTGTCCCTGTCTCTCTCTCTCTCTCTGTCTGAACGATGGTGATCGAAATGGCGAGGCTCGTCGCGCCTGATCTCGCCAGGCTCGTAGTCGTTGCCACCGCCTCCGCCACCGCCGCTGTCAGAGGGCCTCACAACCAGGCTGCTCACACTCCCGTAGACTTGATCTCGCGAGCCCATTCTTCTCTCTCAAATTTTAATGCCGCTCTCGATAAATGATGCTTAATCCAGGGGTTTTGAGTGCCAAAAAGAAAAACCTAGACTTATACCTCTCGAACCCACGATCAAATAAATTGGAGACTTAAACCCTAATTTACAGTTACGACAAATTTAAATTGTGGCTTGGCTGGGAAGAGTGAACAGGGTTAAATAGGGTTCATGGAAAGAAAGCGTCATGCACCAAAAAAATCAAATAATCAACAACAATTTCAATGAATTTGTTATCACATCATTCTTATACTACACGGATTTATTTCATTGCTTATTGGTTAATCTTTATATTTTTTTGTGTGCCCATGGAATTATTAAAAAAATTAATTAATTAATTAAAAATAAATTATAACGAATCTGATTGATTGAGAAATTTCATTCATTTTTGTAACCTTCATGTCATTTAAGAAAAACGGATACTTTTAAAAATAATAAAATATTGAGAAATTAAGTATACCATGTACCATATGATATGATGTCAGAGCCAAAATTGTGGCATCTATAATTTTCACATGTCTAAAAGTGAAGAATTGATAATATGAACTTTATTGCTTATAATAAACATTTATTCTACTAACATCTATGATCTGAGAGAAGTCGCATTTATATTAGTATACAGGTTGTCACCTACAGATTCCTCAAAGCCACCCCCACATTATGGCCAAGCTTACAATTGTTAGAAAAGTCACAACTCTAAAAAAGAAATCTTGTACTCTTTGATTAATATTGAAATCTCTATTTGATGGCTAGATTCGCAAACTTATACAAGAAGGAGCAGTGCAAAGTGTTTTGCCAATCCTTTCAACTTTTTGGGACTCTCTTTACTACCCTGCTCTATCCTGTTCTCTAACTTTTTATTATATCTGCCTAATGATGTTGGCTCTCATGGACAAAAAATTGGAGGGCAATTGATATAAAATTGTTTATTTGCCAAGTGAGTGACACCTAATAATGGATTTTGAGTTAAAATTAGGCAAGAAGTATACAATGATTAACTGGTTGGGTTGTGTTGCATAATATATAGATCTGATCTACAATCAAGAACGTAGTTTTAATCTGGTCTACTATCGAGAATCCAACTATAATGTGCATTGCAATCAAGAACCTAGTTGAAATCTAGTATGCAAGCAGGAAACCTATTTTTAAATCTCAAGAATTAAGTTCTTTAAGGCCTTGAATATTCATAGCAATGGAGGCTAATGATAGACTTGTTACTTGTTCCCACAATAGGAATGAGCTTGTAGTGGTTAAGGCTGACAAAGTTGGTGTAAGTCTATTGCTACAAAATCCATTTTAATTTATCAAAACCATATAATGTAGTTTGTGTGTGATATCCACATTGGATCTAAGTAGAGGTACCATGTAAATGCAAATCCATTGCTCTTATCTACAACTGATTCACATAATGCCCAAATTTATTTATCAATCTCTAGATAATGTATGAGGCCATGTATCCAATTAGTTTTACCCTATCTGCTTTTTGTATTGTTTATCAAGGTAATATTGTAGTTAATGGCCTCGCTCATGGGCATGAGATTTATATATGCTTGTATTGTTTTGTTCTAGAGAATGGCATTGAGATCCAGTACAAGTACCAAATTTATGACCTGCAAATGTGCTTGGTTGTCACTTGAGCTTGGGAATTACTTGAGTGATACATGTGCCAAGTTAGTTGTCTACTATGTCAAGAACTACATCACCGGTACATTCAAAACATGATATTACGAGTTTTTATCGTGCTTGAGAAGATGGATGCTATCCTAGACCACCTTTCTGATAGTGACAATTCTCAAAGGAAGAAATATATGAATGGCATGAAATTAGCAACCATGTGAGCTCCATCAAGGAGAAAGACTCAATGAACAAGTTGAAAAATCTTGTGGGGAGTCACCATCAATTGACAGGATTAGTTATAATCCTTCTGGAGGGAATTGAATGAAAACGTTTTTAGTTTGACCATCAACTTGGAATTCTAGAACTTTCTCACACTTATTGTGGATAGGATTTGTAGTTGTTGGATAGTTTGTAGCCCTACTGGAAGGTGGCAAAAGAGAGGGGTGTTATGATGAACAACAAGGTGGTGAGACCACATCAAAGGTGTCATTATAATCTATTTACTGTCCTAAATGTTTTTTGTCCATTATTGATTTGAAGCACTTATAGGCATTTGGCCATTGCAAGACACTCTCAAACATTCCTACTATGACTTTTTATTTTGATATTTAGAGTTGTTGAAGGCTGCTCTCACAGGATATATGGTACCTTGGTTAGTATGGGGTATGTAGCTAGTTTTCTTGATAAGCCACAATGTATTTACTAATTTAGTTTATGGCAATTTGCTTTGTGAGCTTTAGTCCTAGCAAGCTACTTTCTAGACTAAGTTTTTTCAAATATTTTGATGTCACATCATGAGAAATTCAAAATTTTGTATATATTTTTGCTTCCTAACAAACATGATGTCCTATTTTATCTTACAATGAAAAGAAACCAACAAATGACCGCATGAGCAAATTGGATTTTGTTACTAATATTTTTTAGTATATATGTTATAAGTGTGCATCATGGATGTACCTCAAAATGCAAGGTGTGAAAATACCCATTCACAACATGTTTAGAAGTTGCATAAATAGCCTAACCAGGAACAAGTGTCTTACCAACAACATTACTTATCTACAAAGTGATGTTGAATTAAGATAAAAAAAAAACCATAACAATTGATGGCAAGACCATGATGTCTAAGAATCTATAAAATGATTTGCACTAATCATTGCATTACTCTCTACAAATAAACTACACAAACTCAAATAAATCAAGTCTCTAGAAATACCATAATAAAATGACGTCTAGCCCCCTTTAGCATGAAAGGGGTAAGTTATCATGTTAGTGTTATGGTTCCTAGCATATTGAGATCAAAGGTAGCCTAAAAAAAGAAAGAATATGGTTATTACAACAAACTTATACACCCACTAATATATTAATAAACTTGGGTTTGTGTAGAGAATATTTGATTTAGCAATAATTTCAAGAAACTCGAAGAGATTCTTTTGATGTCTCTAAGATTGAAGTTTTCTACAACCATAAAGATCAAGAAACATATAACAAAGACCATATACCTTGCCAACAATAAATAAAATATTATCTTTTTTGAGTGCTTGTGGATATGTCTGTTTACTTGTACCTTTTTCAATTATTTATGATCAAACAATTTGAGTTCCTATTATTTTTGTTTGAAATACATGTCAAACATTTGATAAGCATAAGCAGAACAATCCCTAACATAACATTTGAAAAATATTTCTCTTCTTCAAAATTTAAGAATAAATCATATAGTGACTATATACACCAAAAAAGCCAAAAGTGTTTGAATGTGGTCTAGATTCTTGCAGTACTAGGATTGGATTTTGTTTCATTGTTTCATTGAAGAGTCTTCTACATACAAGGTGTTCATTGGTCACATTATGGATCATATAATAAACACCAGAGTCACTAAAAAAATATTATGCTCTCTAGACAACTTGCTCAATTGCATATTCACCCGTTGTAAGGTCCATGGGTATTATCATCACTCCATCAGGTACAGTTTTCCCTGCAAATGATTTTTTTTTTAAAGGAGTTTAAACATTTGCATAGAACTAACTTCACAGGTTTGTGCTGCCTATTCCCATGATTAATCTATAACAATTCTAACAGCAGCTAAAGTTATATCAATACCATAGAAGTTTTCCAAGCTTCAGTTGTATATTTTGTGGCAGTTGTATATTTTCTAGTCAATTTACCAGACAGTCCTACTTTCACATGCTCTAAATTAGTAGCTCACACTACAACAAATCCTTGTGATTAGCTCCCTTTTTTGCTCTGATTTTTGCTTCCACCCACTGTTTTAATGTATTTTCTCCAAATTTTTTGAAAAATTCGACACTATTTATCGGGTTGGCGCCATTTTTGGCATTTTTTATGCCGATCAAGACAAGTAGGAGCTAAATCAGGCGCTAATTAATGCCTACTTTAGCGTTGGATTTAGCACCGAGTTTAGAGACAAGTCAGCAACGTCCTCCACTATTCGGCGTACACCTCAGCTATCAACCAAGTCCATGTATACATTGTTACTCAACAGGTTGAAGACTCTCGTGGTATGGCGGTAACCGCACTACCGCTCGACAACTAGAAGGCTTCCACGGGGTGGCGATATATCGCGCTACCGCTAGACAGTCAGAAGCCTCTCACGGTATGGCATTATAAACCGCACTACCGCCAGACAGTAAGAAATCTCTCGTGGTATGGTGGTATTTTGTGCTACCACACCTCTCTCACAATCATCCAGCGGTACAGAGGTAAAATTACAATCACAATCACACAATTTTTTAAATTATAATAATTAAAATCATAATTTAATGATTAAATTATATATTTAATTCATATTCATTTTAGTTTCATTTAAATAAATATTTATATATATATATATATTTTAAAATTAAAATTAATAATTGTTAAAGATATTTTTCATATTTTTATTTTATCTAAAAAATATCAATAGTTTTTAATTATTAATTGAACATACAAATTAATAAATTTAATAGATAATAGTAATTTTTTATTATAAAATATATGTATTTTGTTTTCTAAATTTGTTTGAATATTAAAAGATTTAATGATTAAACATATTTGAGTTTTTTCACATCAATATTTTTGTCGCCGTGATGAGTTAGAACAAAATACCCAAGCCCTAATTTTTAACTCTCATTTTCACTTGGTTTTTGCAAGCTCCCTTGCCCTGCACATGTTGCCATCATTAGAATTTGAAACCTCGAGCTTTTTGAAGGAGCATGAAGGGTATTAACCAAGGCATTTGATTCTAAAAGAATGTGATAAAAACCACATTCGAATTAGGGTACTTGAGAAATACTAATGTCAAAACTGACCCCTATCCCAAAATTTGCTCATCATTTTACTTGGCAACTTTGGAAGAAAAGAGTTATGTATTCGGTCGCCATGATGAACTAGGGTTTGAGCATTCTCCATGCATTTTTTAGTTGATTCCTCCATGCTTGGGATTGAAATCCTCCTGCAACTGGATGGTAGTTTGCTTCTTGAGTATTCTATAGCATTTTCACTCCATTTTCGAAGCGTTTTGAGGCTTCTTGGTTGCGGCCTCTCTGATTTTTCTGATGCATTCTTCTCTTCATTTCTTTTGTGGAAGCTTTGCTTGCTCTTGGCCGCCATGATTGAGTTTTCTTAAGCTTCCCATGGTGAAAAATAACTTGCATATTCAATGAAAACAAACAAACTCGAGCTCAGGTAAGCTCTATGTCGATGTATACCTTGATTTTCTCTTTTGTTTTCTGTGAATCAAAGCTCATTTCAAGCTCTCTCCATTCAGCACAATGGTGAAAATGCTTTGTTTTTCTATGTTTTCATGCTTCATTCTTGTATGCTCGGTCTCTGGTCTTTATGTAAGAAAAATGAAAAACCCTCTATGGAACTTGTAATTTCTTCAGAAGATAGTATTTTATGTACAACAATGGAAGAAACACCTTTTATCATGGTTGTGGCCATGCTTACATTCAATTTTCATTTCCATAAGCATTTTCTTAAAAGGCAATATGACAATGCTCCTTCATTTCTAGGTATTTTTCTATTTTTGAGGGTTTATTTCACATAGGCCGAGGCTCTATATTTCCTTTCTTGGAGAAAATGAATACTTAAATATTCATCTTCTTTTTCATCTGTTGATTTAAATCATAGCATCACTATACATGACTAATATAGGCTTTCATGAACCTTTTGAGTTACATACACTTGTTGCACACTTTAATCTTATGTAGCCTTTAAAAGGGGAAATGACACTGCATTACCTTATATTGATGATAGCTTGTCTTTGAATCAACAAAGTTCTTTCCATGTCCATAATCTCTTGCCAACATAAATACTGTCAACTTTTACATCACTTTATGGTTCATGTAGTTTTATCACTTTGCAATACTTCACATGTATCTTTTCACACTATTACTAGCATGATGAGTTGCTTTACAAATTCTACCCTTGACATGATTACCAAGAAATCCTTCTCAAAGGCTGCCTTCGTGACTATCCTGCATTCATTTGTAGAATCATTGGTATCTCCTCAAACCATCATGCATTGCTTGTTTATCAAAGTGTGCATTATAGTTGTTTGTGAATACTCATTGTATTAGTACCAAGATGATTACCAATGCATGTTAGTTACTCATTTGCATCAATGTGCTTTTCTTCTCATGCATTGCTCTTCGAGACAACATACTAACATGATGGCTTTGGCCTTGCATTCAATTGTTCACCTTGTGTTGCTCCATGTAACTCATGATAGCTCTTGATAACCTGTAAGACGTCATTGAGTAACTCGACCGCAATGATTATCCATAATTGAACTTGATGGATATGTGCTCCAGTGTTCATATTATCATATAAATCATTTGTTTCTTGGGAAGAGACAAACTGTTTCATTTTTGAATGATTGTTGTCCTTGTTCTTGTTCCCTTCTTTAATGGCTCCTTGAAAATGTTGACAATGTAATACAATTCATATCATTATTAAAATGGACTTTGGATCCAACTTAGGAAGATTGAAAGACATATCCAGCAGAGTAATATTTCCAAGCAGCCTATTGTTTGATTCATTGTGAAAGATGTAGAGTAACTTTCTTAATAATTCACACCATTTTGTTGCATCTTTTGAATCTGATAATGAAAGTTGATCAACTGGTATGATTCCATATTGATTTAATGCATCAAGAATATGTTTATCATTGATTTGATCAAGTCAATCAATTTCCTATCCCTCTTAAAACACGAGGGCAACATATTGGGCTCAACCCTCATGGGAGCCATATTTTACTCCACGTGTTGTAATCAGTTGAAACAAAATAGTAACAAAGTTTTGTCTTATATTTGCACAAAGAGCAAACATGTTAGATAAATAGAGCATATGATAGATGTGTTTGATAACTCATTTGTTTTCTTCGACATCTATGATATGCTAGTTATTTTAATGTTTATAAGGATCAGATTATATGTTTACGGATGTTTTCCTATGTACTGATTGGTGATCCTTCATTGCTCTAACCAACTTCTTCTCACAAATGCAGGGAAACTCAGAGTAGCAGGGGCAAGTGACAACTGGAGGCTGGATGGGCAGGAGGACTGAAGCTGATGCAAGGCAACTCAACAGGGATTCGTCATTCAGAATGACGGGCCCCCCTTCTTTACATATGCATTTCCTTTTATCTGTAAATGTATAGTTTTTTCTTTATATGCATAAAATAGTTAGTCCCTCAGCTTGTGAGGGACACTATACACTTATGGTTATCAATTAAGACTACCTTTGCAATAAATGTTGACTCTTTTTTTTATTGTATGCAATTCCCTTAATCAAATAATGCAATCTTTTGATACTCTCTTTTATGCACATGGATGAAACTTAGTTGAAAATGATATGTACCTTTTATTGTTTAAATCCAAACACAATCATAAGTCTACCTGATTTAGCTGGAAGCAAAACCAGGTAACAATAATTATCTTGTTATTTAATCATATGAGTTAAATAATTAAATTACTTACTCTATAATCATATAAGTTATTTAAGAGATGTGATGTATTTAACTAATTAAATTGAAATAAAAGATATTATTTAATTTACTTACTCTATAATCATATGAGTTATTTAAGAGGCATGATATATTTAACTAATTAAATTGAAATAAAACATATTAAATTAATAAATGGAAGCAAAACAAGAAGCATTTTTAGAAGCGAAAAAGGAAGCAACAATGGAAGCCAAACTAGAAGTAAACTAGAATCAATCTTGGAAGCAAAACTTGGTGCTATTTAGGAAGCAAAAATAGAAGCAATTAACTGGAAGCAAAAGTGGAAGCAAAAATGGAAGCAAAATTGGAAGAAAACCTCGAAGCAAAACCAGAAGCAAACTTGGAAGCAACACAAGAAGCAAAATCAAAAGCCAAACTAGAAGCAACAAAATTTGGTGCTAAATCCAAAGCTAAATCTGGTGCTAAATCTGGCGCTAAATCCAGTGCTAAATTCAGCGCTAAATCTGGCACTAAATCCAGCGCTGAAGTGAGCATGCCATTTTGCATCGAGTTTTGGGCCGACAAAAGTGTCCAATTCATGAACTCAAATGCACTAAAATCTAGCGCTATTTTAGGCATTAATTGCTTGTTCTGTTGTAGTGTCAGCAAACAAACTTATAATTAAGATTTGTAAGCATGGAGCAAGAAAAAATTAATGATCCATCGAGGGAAAGGATTCTACCCATAAAAGAAGATAACTTAGCTTATTTTATATCTGTATCTTTGTTTGCAAGGTTGAAACAAATTTTGAGATGTAAAAGATGATGGTTTAAGGTGAGTGGATCACTTGGAGACTTGGGCACATTTGTTCCAATTGTCATTGAGCCTACTCTTGTTAATGACCTCGATCTAGGAATGACTCTAATCTCCACTTGATTCTACAATATAATCACTAGACTAATATAGGGAATCCCAATGCATGTTCGGTCAATGAAATCCATTATTGTGGTGGCCATAAGTAAGGGGGAGCATCTCACCATTCCATAGGTCATGGCAGTAGGCATGTGCATCGTTGGAGCACTCTTTTTATTGGGTGTTACAAGTTTAATGGGATTTATTTAGCATTTACTCCCTCTTCCTGTAGTTAGAGGTGTGTTGTTATCACAAGGGTTGGCCTTTACCTTCACTACAATTAAGTATATTAGGAAGAATCAAAATTTTGTTACTAATAAGTTAGAGGGAGACAAAGCTTGGGTTAGGTGGGATGGGCTTATTTTGGCACTGGTGAGTTTTTGTTTTATTGTCATGGTGGTAGGTTCTAGTGATGAGAGACAAGAAAATTTGATTCGGGATGAGGATAGGGATTTTGATAAAATAAAAAAAAAAGACCCATTAGATATCTAAGAATGGTAAGTGGTATTCCCTCCACCCTAA
This sequence comes from Sequoiadendron giganteum, assembly GCA_007115665.2. NCBI lineage: Eukaryota > Viridiplantae > Streptophyta > Pinopsida > Cupressales > Cupressaceae > Sequoiadendron > Sequoiadendron giganteum. The sequence goes on along the minus strand of CM021109.1, from coordinate 570,274,612 downwards.
TTGTTTTCTTGGTTGGGACCATTATTGCTATTTGGAGATGATCTGATATACTAAAAAAATTGAATCTAGGTTCTTCAAAGCTCTATGTAGTTAACATTTCTAGAAATGATAGAAAGTAGGGTTCCTAAGGGCAACAATATCTCAGGTACCTTTATTCGTACTGAATTTTGTTATAGCATTTTGTAAGTTGTCTCATGCTCTATTTCCACTCAAGGAGGTGACTGCAAGTTATGTTTTTGCTAGGTTGGGAGTGATGAACTTGGTGGGATGTTGGTTTGGGGCAATGCTTATATGCAATGGTGCAAGAGGGCTTGCTAGCTAATATTGATTCGGGGCAAGAAGTGGGGCTTCTTGTGACATGAATTTTAAGTAGGATTATTTTGTGATGCTCATGTGCACAATTGTTTCACTCACTAGATCTAGTGAAACTCTTGACTTTGGATGTGGGACCATCTTATATATTTTTCTAAAGCTCAGGCAGTTGAATTAATATGACGATATTGATCTTTTCTAATCCAGCAAAAGCAAACCCTCAAAAATGATGCTCTAGGCTCTCAAAAACAATAGCCTAGTGCAACGCTATTTTTTATAATGTCCCTAATTTTTATTAAGTCGGCATCATAATTAAATAATTAATTTTAAGTTGTTGAAAAAGGTTAAATTGAAAAGACAACTTAAATTAATTTATGTCGAAGGCCTATCCAATTTGAGAAGAGCCGACCTATTTTTTACTCTCAACGGCTGAAACTCCTCAGGAGACGATAAAAATCATTTCATCCGTCCATTCTGACCTATAAAGAATAACAGAGAGGTCAAAACAACAGAAGAGGGGGATGTCCACATTCACAGCAACTCACTGATTCCAATAATTCACAAAGTCTTAAAGGCATGCAAAAGGTCTCACCCTAAGATGAGGGTTGCAAACACTTTCTCGGCAAATCCATGGTATGATGAAGAATGTAAGGCAACCAAGAGATCACTAAAAAAGAGTGGAATGGACAAAGAATATAAGAAAAAATATGAAAAATTAGTGCAGTCTAAAAAATCTGATTATGTTAATGAAAAAAGGAAGGAGCTAATCTCTCTTGGCAAACAGAATCCTAAAGGATTTTTGAGAGAACTACAACAAAGGAAAAAGAAGACTGAAAAAAGTATTACAGATGTCCAATGGCTAGAATATTCTAGGCTTCTTTACGAGCGGGTTCATGAGAAAGACCATCCACCTGTTATTAACACATCAATGGAACTATTCACTGTGGATGATATTAAACAAGGAATAAAGAATTTAGCAAGTGGTAAAGCACAAGACATAGATAGGTTACAGGCTGAATTTTTAATGTAGGGGATTGAGACTCTTGCCCCTCACATAAATTTGTTTTTCAATAATGTCAATCGTGAAGAATTTCTTGTGGAGTGGACTACCAGTGTGGTCATCCCTTTATTTAAAAGCGGTGATATCAATAATCCATCTTACTACCGCACGATTATGATCAATCCTATCTTTGGCAAGCTCTTTGGGAGCATGGTTGAACGAAGGATCAGCAGTTGGGCAGAAAATGAGTTCAAAAGGGCAAAGGGGCAGGCAGGCTTTAGGTCAAGACACTCTACCATTGATCACTATATCACCCTTAGACATTTGATTGAAAAATTTTGGAACACCTAGGGTGAGGAAGCTTATTGTTGTTTTGTAGACTTTAAGAAAGCTTTTGGCATGGTACCCAGAGACAAACTATGAAATAGAATGGAGGAATTAGGCATCCCAAATGTGTGTAGAGCAGTTGTTCATAGATTGTATGAGAAGGTTAAAGCTAAAATCAAAACTAGTGATGGTATGTCAGAGTGTTTTGGTAGCAACATTGGAGTTAAACAGGGCTGCCCTCTATCTCCCACACTTTTTGGGCTATACATTGATAAGTTGGAAGCTTGGTTAAGCAATACGGATGGGGATGGTATTCAGATGGCAGGTTATGCAGTGAAACTTCTATTATATGTTTATGATCTTATCCTAATTTCAAAAACATATCATGGGTTAAGAGAACACTTGAAAGCTCTTGAAATCTTTTGTTAGGAGGTTGGGATGCAAGTGAATATCACTAAGACCAAAATCATGATTTTATCATTGAATAGAAAAGATAAGCAAAATACCTTTCTTTTTGAAGGTAGCCCGCTTGAAATTATGAAAGAATACAAGTATCTTGGGATTGAATTTCATTATAAGCTTAGTTGGGAGACTTGTCGTATGAAAAGGATGCAAGGAGGTTGGAAAGCCTCCTACCTTCTACATAATAGGTGTAGAAAAGTCGAGCTTTGGGATTGGAAAACCAAGAAAACCCTTTTTGGTTTGCTTGTTGTTTCGGTTGTACTTTATGGGTGTGAAGTGTGGGGAAGCAGTATGTCAAAGTGCAGTTGGAGGCAACTAGAAAGAATCCAGAAACATCTAATAACAAGAAGTCTCAAAGTTAAAACCACAGTCCCATATGAAATTATTTTAGTTGAAGCGGGGAATTTCCCATTGGAAGCATCGGCGTTAACTTGGTTGATAAGCTATTTAAAGAAGGGTGAAAACATGGATGACCACCGTTGGCCTAAAATGGTTATGAAGGAGACACTAGATCGTAGGAAAAAAACTTGGATGAAGCAGAACAACAAGTGGATGAACAAGTGGGACATCAATTTGCAAGAGTGTCCTAGCACCAATAGTGAAATAAAAAGCTATGTGACTGAAAAATTTAGAACTACCATGTGGACAAATCAAATTGGGCGAAAAAAAGCATACTACATCAAAGAGTTTAACCCGACAAAGGATCATGGTGAAAAAACTTATTTAGGTGCAGCTATTAAAGGGAAAGCGAGGTTGTTAGTTGCATAATTGAAGACGGGATCACATCACCTTAGGTGTGAGACCGGTAGGTGGAAGATACCCAAGGAAACTCGGGAAGAAAGAACTTGTATTTTATGCAATAAGGGGGTTGTGGAAACGGAATGAAACTTCATCATGGAATGCATTGCTTATGAGGATATCCGTACTCAACACGAAAATAGTTTGAAAGTTGACAATTTGCACCAACTCTTTAAGGAAGACGAGATTAATCAGACGACTAGCCTTCTAGTCAAAATTAATAGCAGGAGATCTGACTTGGAAAAGAGCATGAAGACATATTAGACATGGTTTTGTCTTGGTCCCATAGACTGTTTAGTCTCATGGAAATCATTAACATCTTTCATTCATTCATTCATTTCACAACAACTTTGTATTGAACTCGTAGCTCACGATCTTTGTTTGTATTCTCCACTCCTCTTTGTCTGCGTTGAAGATGCCATTGCCTGGTAGGTCATGCAAAATTTCGTTAGATATCTTACCTTTGGGATAATTCTCAAATCAAGTGTTCACTATGTGCTCTACATTCTCTGGATTGGTCCTGGCACCCAAACGCCCAATTGTCATGGTCTGTGTGGGTGAATCTCTTAATAGCTTTGTATACCATTCACAGAGCCTGGCTTGATTTTTCTAGAATGAAATCATGCAGCCAATTAAAGGATACGATTTGGGTTCACAAAACTAATCAAAGCTCCTTCGTTTCACTATGAAAACTCCATTCTTGGGGTTTATAAGGTTTTTCAGACTTTTGACAAATTTCTAAGGTTAGGGTTTATAAGGTTTTTGGTCTTTTGACAAATTCCTAAGGTTAGGGTTTATTTCCTAAACCAACACCTACCTGATCTCTATTTAGCCAAATTACTAAACTCTGAAGCAAATGCAATTGGAAGGTGTAAATCCATACTCCACAACCTCTGCTACCATTCTCCCCACCTGTGCAAAAATGGGCGCTTTGGAACAACATATGGACATCCATAAAAGTATAAAGGATGGAAGAATTTTGTCAGATGTTGTAGTTGCAACTACCCTGACAGACATGTATGCAAAATGTGGAAGCATGGACAAGGCACACAAACTGTTTAACGAGGTGCCTCAGAGAGATGGGTTGTGGACTGCTACAATTGTAGGATATGCACAAAATGGATTTGTTGAAAAGGCTTTAGAAATTTCCAAGCAAATGCATTTGTCAAGTTTAAAGCCAAAGTCTGCAACCTTTCCTAGCATCCTCCCTTCCCATGCCAAAATGGTAGCTTTGGAATAGTACATACATCCATTTAAGCGTAAAGAATAAAGGAAATTTGTCAGATATTATAGTCGTGACTGCCTGGTAGTCATGCATGCAAAAAGTGGAAGTATTACCAAGGCACATTAAATATTTGACAAAATACCTAAAAAAAAATCCCATCTCATGGACTGCAATGATAAAGCTCTCGAAATCTTCTGGAATGCAATGATTGGGTTTTTTGTCTAGAATGGATGTTTTGAAGAGCTTATGAACTTTTTGAGAAAATGCCTAAATGCAATGTGGTTTCAAGTTTTCAAGGATATAGTGATTTTGGACTTTGCACAAAATGGGCACTTTGAGAAAGCCTCGAAGCTATTTCACATTATGAGTGAATGGAATGTAGTCTTATGGGCTGCTATGATTATTGCTTATGCAAATAATAGTGATGTTAGAGAGGGCTTCAATATGTTTTTTTTTTTAAATGCCTGAATAGAATGTTGTCTCATGCAAAGCAATGATTGTTGGATTTGTAGAGAATGTGTTTCTTAATGATGCTCTGAAACCCTTTACAAAAATGCCAGAACCAAATTCAATGACTTGGAATCAAATAACGAGAATTTTGTGCAAAATGAGTGTTTTGATGAAGCCATAAAACTCTCTCAGAGAATGACTTAAAGAAATGTGATTTCATGGAATACGATGATTTCAGAACTTATACAAAATAGATATTTTTGTGAAACGCTTAAGCTCTTCCAAAATATTCAATTGACAAATGTAAAGCCAGACTCTAACATCTATGCCAACATTCTCTTTGCTTGTGCCAATTTGGCAGCTCGATCAAAAAGAGATAATTTATCAAGACAACTATAAATGGATTTCAGATGGATGTTTATAGGGAGATAAATGTGCAACCATTCAAGATGCACACAAACTATTTGCTAGAATGTATGTAACATTGTAAATAATATGGCTTTCTAGAACGCAATGATTATTTGATGTGCCATTCATTGTTGCGATTAAGAGGCCATTCAATTTTATGAAAAAATGCAAGTTTGGAACAAACCCAGACAATGTTACTTTTGTTGGAATGCTATCTACCAACTGCCATTTAGACCTAGTAAATTTATGGCATAATATACTTTAGTTTCATATCCCAGATACCAATTCACCCCTATAGTATACCACTATTGTTGCACGATTGAGCAACTTGGTTGTGTTGGTCACCTAGCCGAGGCACACAAATTTATTAAAAGAATGCTGATAAAACCAAATCCTTCTGTGTGGATGTCTTTTCTTAGTTCATTTAGAACCCATTCAAATGTAGTGGTAGGAAAAGATGTTGTAGAACACTTGTTTCGGTTCAATCCGAATAATGTTGCACATTATCTCCTTCTCTTAAATATCTATGCAGTAGTCAATAGGTGGGATGACATTAAAAATTATAGAAAAATCATGAAAGAAAGAAATGTCAAAAAAGAACCAGGGTGCAACTGGATTGAGGTAAATGGAAAAGTGGACACTTTATTTGCAGGTGACAAATGATAGCTGCATATTATAAGTGAGACTTCAGGAATGTTGTCATAATATTTGTGCTACATGATGAGGAGTTGAAATGAATGCCATACAATTTATTCGGCGTAACCCATTGCACACATAAAGTGCAATAGCTAGTTATTTTAATGGTGCAAAAGTAACTTAAGTTTTAGAAAAGTTGAAATAAATTAAATAAGTCACTTTTGAGTGAATTAAATTGGAAAAAGGAAAAGGTGAGAATGGGTGGAATTAGAAAAGGAGGAGAATAAAATCTTTGACTGGTGGTGATATTATCCACCCTGACTAATATTGACAGAATCACATAGATTTCACAATTGATTTTAGTGATGAGAGTTTGTGAAATTTGGAATATCTTATTCTAAGACAAATTTCAAAGTTGTATGGAGTTGCAAAAAATGGTAGTGAGAAATAAATGTGTTTCAAGTAGTCATATCATTCAGGAAGGAAATCAATACATATTCATTGGAGCTACAATTAATTAAATAGGTGTCACGTGATGATGTTTATCAGACCAGTTAAGAGAGAGTCGTGAGCTTCCTAAATTCTTCAAGGGTCACTACCTTTGGAGGAATCCATGCACCATGCAAAATATAATATCTTTGAAATCATGGGAAATTCTTTGGTCTGCATCATATATACTTATGAGTGCATATGATAAGATGGGTGTGACTAGTGTGAATGTTGAATGTCAGAGTAATACATTTCAATACCACCATGGCCTTAGAAGTGTCGAGGGTTTAAAAAACTATTGGTGCAAAATATAATCCACAGTTTCTATTACTCACCATCACTTATGAAACAAGAGCTTTGAAGGAGCTAAAGTCCCTGCGAGGAGGAAAAAGTTTGCTTTTTGATATTTGAAATAGAGCATGAAAAATAAATTCAACAACTATAAATCATGGTATGAAATTTATAATCTTTAATGAAGTGCTATAATATGTATATATGTGTGTATGTATGTATGTATGTATGTGTATGTATGTATATAAACACATACATATATGTATATAGTATGGACGTGTAATGGCATGCACATGTGTATAAATTTATATACATACATACATATATATATATATATATACATCCACACATACATAGATACATACACAAATACATGTTTACACATTATAAAGAAAAGACATTGGTGGATTTCAAACAAACTAGTTACAATAAACAAATTGCATGAGAGATAGTTGGGCTTATTAGTGGCAATACAAAATATTGTCAACAGAAAAAGACACATAACCTAATGTACCATGGTGGTAGGAATAAGATTCTCATTATCACTTTGTCCATAACATAATCCAATGATCAACTATAAATTTTGTTGGTGTAGATCTAGGCTATGCATTTTTTGTTTTGTAGAGCTTGATTGATCATTTTCAATTTTTCTTTGTAATGTGAATATTACGCGGGAGAATCTTAGGTTTAGGTGTATGATCATCTTGTAATTTTTATATCTTGATTACTCATATTTAAGCATGTAGATGAGAAACAATTTATGATCTTCAAACATTGTGAGATGTGGACATTATCTATTATTTGAAATACTTGGAGTAGTTATAGAACATCCTTCCAATTGAATACTCCCATGGAGTGCATAGATTTGAGAAACTATTCATTTTGATTGCTATGACATAATCTACGATATGTAAAGACATGTAAGAGGAGCTACTTTCTAATATAGGATTTTGATCATGAGCATTTCTATATATATGTATGTATGTAATGGCATACACATATATATAGATGTATATATAGATACACATATATGTATATATACACACACATATATACATATGCATAAATACATACATACATATACATCTATAGTGAATTTATAGATAATATATATATATATACACACTATATATATATATTATCCATAATATAGATGCATATAAATGTGTATATACATAATTACAATTTTATTTTCGTAATTCAATATTCTTCTTTTTAAATTAATGAATTTAGTTCATCCAAAGTTATGTGCTTAAAGACAAGCTTTCCAATATTAATGTTCATCAAAATTTATTATAAAAAATCATTGTCTAAATACTAGTAAGAGTCAATTTAAAGCATATTGAAATGTATTATCAAAAACATTATCCAAACATTTGCATCAATGCTAGTTTATGTTTCTTGAATCTTGTCACATCAATAAACAAAGCTCGACGACGATCAAGGGAGTCGAGCACATTTATTTTTGTTTGTATTAGGCACCAAATGGTGTTTCCCAAAACTTCCACTTTGATATATGTATTGTAAAGCCAACAAATGTAGATTAGTTATGTTCACTTGTCCACCATGTCATTAATATTTATCATTTAATTACATGTTTAATTATAGTGGTAGATTAGTGATAGACAAAATGATAAGCATATTATATTGGTGTAGTTTTTTACTTTGATTGATACAAAGTTGGGTGTTTTTTGTTGCAAGGTTTTTTGCACATACACTTGTTGTTCATATGTTGTGAATAATTTTTTATGGTTTAATTGTATGTTTGAATAGATTGAAAAACTTGATTGTGAATATTTTTTTTGTGTGATTGACCATATATTCTATAAGCATGTAAGGTAGAGTGTGGAGATGGACAATATACATGAATAAAGAGACAAAGAGAGGGAAATATGATCATCAGGACGTATATGAGAAGTGCTTAAGTTAAGAGATCAAATAAATGATAAATGGGTTTAAGATAATGCGACGTTGTAATGCAATAAGATGAAGTCAAATAAACATCATATGAATAGCCATATTAAAAAATCTTTGAACATATATGTGATGAGATAAGTTTTGTTTGATAAGTTTTATCAAAATCAAGATAAATATTCTTGATTGAGTTGTCGAAATCAAAAAAGTGATATTCGATAGATTACAATGAGTTATGAAATATGTAATTTATACAATTTCAAACGGTTTTATAAAAGTTTGCTTTTTGATATTTGCAATAGAGCATGAAAAATAAATCCAACAACTATAAATCATGGTATAAAATTTATAATCTTTAATCAAGTGCTATGATATGTATATATATGTATATGTATGTATATAAACGCATACATACATATGTATGTGCATACATATGCATATATATATCCACACATACATACATACGTACATGTTTACATATTATAAAGAAAAGACATTGGTGGATTTCAAACAAACAGGTTACAATAGACAAATCGAATGAGAGATACTTGGGCATATTAGTGGCAATACAAAATATTGTCAACATTTGAATCAAAATTTGAATGCGAAAGCAAGGAGCTAGAAAAGACACATGACCTAATATACCATGGTGGTAGGAACAAGATGCTCATTATCACTTTGTCCATAACATAAGCCAATGATCATATATTAATTTTGTTGGTGTAGATCTAAGCTATGCATCTTTCGTCTTGTAGAGCTTGATTGATCATTTTCAATTTGTCTTTGCAATGTGAATGTTAAGTGGGAGAATCTTAGGATTAGGTGTACGATTCATCTTGTAAGTTCTATGTCTTGATTACTCATATTTAAGCATGTAGATGACAAACAATTTATGATTTTCAAGCATCGTGAGATGTGGACATTGTCTATTCTTTGAAATACTTGGAGTAGTTATAAAACATCCTTCCAATTATATACTCCCATAGAGTGCATAGATTTGAGAAACTATTCATTTTGATTGCTATGACACAATCTATAATATGAATATGTGTAAGAGAGTTACTTTCTAATCTAAGATGTTGATTATGACCATTTCTATATATATGTATGCGTATGTATATATACTGATACATATATATGGTATGGATGTATAGATATATATATATATATATATATATATATATATAGTAATGGCATACACATATATCTAGATGTATATATATAGATACATATATATGTATATATATACGTACACATGTATACATGCATACATATACATCTATAGTGCATTTATAGATAATAGATATATATATATATATCTATATGCACTATATATATATTATTCATAATACACATGCATATAGATGTATATATATATATATATATATATATACATAATTTTATTTTATTTTTGTAATTCAATTTTTATTTTTATTTTTTGAATTAATAATTTTAGTTGAGCATCCAAAGTTATGTGCTTGAACACAATCTTTCGAATGTTAATGTTCATCAAAATTTATTATAAAAAATCATTGTCTAAATAGTAGTAGGAGTCAATTTAAAGCATATTGAAATGTATTATCAAAAACATTATCCAAACATTTGCATCAATGTTAGCTTATGTTTCTTGAATCTTGTCACATCAATAAACAAAGCTTGACGACGATCGAAGGAGTCGAGCACATTTCCTTTTGTTTGTATTAGGTTCCAAATGGTGTTTTCCAAATATTTGGCTTTGATATATGTATTTTAAAGCCAAGAAATGTAGATTAATTATGTTCACTTCTCCACCATGTCATTAATCTTTATCGTTTAATTACATGTTTAATTATAGTGGTATATTAGTGTTAGACAAAATGATAAGCATATTATATTGTAGTTTTTTACTTTGATTGATACAAGGTTGGGTGTTTTTGGTGGTGTTTTTTGTTGCAAGGTTTTTTTCACATATACTTTTTGTTCACATGTTGTGAATATTTTTTTATGGTTTAATTTCATGTTTGAATGGATTGATAAACTTGATTGTTAATATTTTTTAGGTGTCATTGACAATATATTCAATAAGCATGTAAGGTAGAGTGTGGAGATGGACAAGATACATGAATAGAGAGACAAAGATAGAGAAATATGATTATCATAACATATATGAAAATTCCTTAAGCTAATAGATCAGATAAATGAAAAATGGGTGTAAGATAATGTGATGTTGTACTACTATAGGATGAAGTCAAATAAACATTGTATGAATAGCCATATTAAAAAATCTTTGAACATGTATGTGATGAGATAGATTTTGTTCAATAAGTTCTATCAAAACCGGGATAAATATCCTTGATTGAGTTGTCCAAATCAAAAATGTGATATTTGATAGATTACAATGAGTTATGAAATGTGTAATTTATAGAATTTCAAATAGTTTTATGTACATTGAATCAGTCAATCTGATGCATGTGGAAATGATAATTTTATTGTGATCATAGAAGCATGGATATCAATGAGCGCCAACTGATTTGTCTTTTCAAACTTCATTGGTTTAGGTAACTACATTAAGAAATTGAAAGTAGTAATTAGTTCATGCAAGAAATAGTTAAAAGCAAAAATCATGAAAATATTAGAAAGAGAAATTGTTTAATATGAAAGAGAGAGGCAAATGCAATTTTTTTACAAATGTCCTTTCAAGTGCTTTTGACAGGGCAGCAAGGGCAAGAACTTGACACCAGAATCCATTGATGGCAATTGCAACTCAATCCATTAGCAATAAATGAAAATTTCATGAAATATTCATTAATTTTTTTTTATTAATGTTGACTTTATTACTTGTGGCGAGTAATAAAGTCAACATTAATGAATTATGGTGTTAAGTCTGTAACTCAACAAGAGACACTGACCCATAAAGACAGTCAAAGATAGGGAAGAATAGACATCAACACATAAAATACAAAGGACAATAAACAATAGACATTGAACCATAAAATTTAGAGAACAACAAACAATAGATGTTAACCGACAAAATGCAGAGATGGAAAAAACTATAAAATGGCACTGTAAAAGATATAAGAACTTACAAATGCCTTGTTTCCAATACAATAGAAATAATCCTTTCTAGCAGACACATATTTCATCCTCATCTATCTTTCTGAGCAAATGAATAAACAATGCAAAAATTGAGTATGTAAAAGATATAGGAACTTACAAATGCCTCCTTTTTGGCTTCCAATATCATAGATATAAACCCTCTCAATAGACATGGATTTCATAGACATAGGAAATTACAATCGGCTCTTTCTTTACTTCCGACATGATAGACATAAACCCTGTCAACAGACATAGATTTCTCTCTCATCAAACAATCCGAGCAAGTGAATAAACAACATAAAAATAACAGTGTAAAAGATATAGGAACCTACAAACCTCTCCTTTTTTGCTTTGAATATGATAGATGTAAACTGGCTGAGCAAATGAGAATGTGAAGAATGAGAGAAGTGAATAATTTATTCTACATCTATGGGCAAAAGAAAATGGGAAATCGAATGGAGAACGAGTTATTACATGTGGAGGCAACGATTTGGAGTGAATTCAAACAATTGGGTAGAGGGGAGAAGAGACATTGATAATTGGGTGATAACACTTGAATTTCCATGCAAGGATCGAGTTACCACATGCAACAAGGTAGTTGTTGGTATGTGGCAAGACTCTCTATGAAAGAATTTATCTGCATCAAAGGTCTCTATGCTGGTTCAAAACCTATCTAGGAAGGCAAGCAAAGTAGATCAACTTCTTTCCAATTCCCCCATTCTGAACTATGATGGATATAGATTGTGTGAATAGACACAGATGTCATCCTTGTGATCCAATCTGAGCAGATGAACAAACACTGCAAATCATTCTTTGCTCAGGAGAGTCAAAACTTTATAACATAAGCCATTAATGGCAGTTGCATTACAGTCTACGGGCAATAAATGAAAATGATAGACTATATATGCATAAGGCCGTCATTAGATTGCTATGCGTGGCCATCAACAATGGGTGCAAAAACACAACAATATCAAAGCACATTAGGAAGCCATGAAATATTTTCAATAGCAAGAAAAGATAAGGCATTGATTTATTTTTTGAATATGAAAATGATTACAAAAGGGACGTAGTGTATTGATGAAATGTTTGTTATAAAAAATTATCCTTTGCTTGATAGTCTTAAAACTTGACACCATAATCCAATAATGACGACAACGCTTGAGCCCATTGACAACATAAACAACATAAAAATCCAAGCAAGTGAATAAACAACATAAAAATAACAGTGTAAAAGATATAGGAACCTACAAACCTCTCCTTTTTTGCTTTGAATATGATAGATGTAAACTGGCTGAGCAAATGAGAATGTGAAGAATGAGAGAAGTGAATAATTTATTCTACATCTATGGGCAAAAGAAAATGGGAAATCGAATGGAGAACGAGTTATTACATGTGGAGGCAACGATTTGGAGTGAATTCAAACAATTGGGTAGAGGGGAGAAGAGACATTGATAATTGGGTGATAACACTTGATTTTCCATGCAAGGATCGAGTTACCACATGCAACAAGGTAGTTGTTGGTATGTGGCAAGACTCTCTATGAAAGAATTTATCTGCATCAAAGGTCTCTATGCTGGTTCAAAACCTATCTAGGAAGGCAAGCAAAGTAGATCAACTTCTTTCCAATTCCCCCATTCTGAACTATGATGGATATAGATTGTGTGAATAGACACAGATGTCATCCTTGTGATCCAATCTGAGCAGATGAACAAACACTGCAAATCATTCTTTGCTCAGGAGAGTCAAAACTTTATACCATAAGCCATTAATGGCAGTTGCATTACAGTCTACGGGCAATAAATGAAAATGATAGACTATATATGCATAAGGCCGTCATTAGATTGCTATGCGTGGCCATCAACAATGGGTGCAAAAACACAACAATATCAAAGCACATTAGGAAGCCATGAAATATTTTCAATAGCAAGAAAAGATAAGGCATTGATTTATTTTTTGAATATGAAAATGATTACAAAAAAGACGTAGTGTATTGATGAAATGTTTGTTATAAAAAATTATCCTTTGCTTGACAGTCTTAAAACTTGACACCATAATCCAATAATGACGACAACGCTTGAGCCCATTGACAATAAATGAAAACCAGGCACTAATGAATGCTAAATGTCCTTGTTAGAATGTCAAGCATTGACAAAAACACTTGGTGCGAGGAGACGACTATATCAAAGAACATTACGAAGCCATGAAATATTTGTAACAACAACAAAGCATTATCAATTGATGAAATGATTTTGATATATTCAAGTGCAGTTGGCATGAATGCATGGATAGAAAATATTAGTTCCATTCTTAATTATGGGCAACAAAGAAGTTGGCATTAATGAATCATGGTGTTAAGTATTTAATTCAACAACAAAGAGTGACTCGTAAAAGCATTCAAAGACAGGGAATAATAGACATTAAGCCATAAAATGCATAGAGCAAGAAATAATAGGCAGACTCATAAAATACAGAGATGTAAAAAATTATAAAAACAATAGTGTAAAGGATACAGGAACTTACAAGCACCTTGTTCTTCGCTTCAAATACAATAGACATAAACCCTGCCAATAGACACAGATTCAACTTCCATCAAATAATCTAAGCAAATGAATAAATAACATAAAAAATGAGAGTGTAAAAGACATAGGAACTTACAAACGCTTGTTCTTTTTCTTCCAATATGATAGATATAAACTTTCTCAAGAGACACAAATTTTACCCTCATCAAATAGTTGAAGCAAATGAATAAACAATGGAAACTATCCTTTGCTCCGTGGACTTAAAACTTGACACCATAAGTCATTAATAATGCCCGTAATTCATGTTATTTATAATAAGTGAAAATCAGGGACTAATGAATGCAAAGAACAACAAACAATAGACATTAATCCATAAAGTGCAGAGCTGCAATAAACTCTAAAACAACACTGTAAAATATATAGTAACTTACAACTACCTTGTTTTCCACAGCTAACATGATAGACATAAATCCTGTTAACAGACACAGATTTCACTCTTATGAAACAATCCGAGCAAGTGAATAAACAATACAAAAATCGACACTGTAAAAGATATAGGAACTTACAAATGACTACTTTTTCGCTTCCAATATGATTGATATTAGCTGTCTCAATAGACATTGATTTCACCTTCATCAAACAATCTAAGCAAATGAATAAACGCAAATAAAAATTAGGGTCTATATATGCATAATGTCATCATTAAAATACATTGTGTGGGCAAAGATATAGGATGCAAAGACATCACTAGATCAAAGAACATTTGAAAGCCATGTAAAATTTCCAATAGTAATGAAGCATTAGGAATTGTCTAAATTTGTCCTTTTTTGCTGTCGAAAAATAGCTTGCAATAAAATAGGGCCCATCACAAATGCAAATATGTAAAAAAATATAAAGTGACACTGTAAAAGATATAGGAACTTACAAACGCGTCAATTTTCCCTTGCAAAACAGTACAAATAGACCCTGTCAACAGACAAAGATTTCACCCCTGTCAAATAATTTGAGCAAATCAATAAATGATGCAAAAAATGATAGTGTAAAAGGTATGGGAACTTACAAAGGCTTGCTTTTTTGTCTCCAATAAGATAGATATAAATCCTTTCAATAGAGACAAATTTTGCCCTCATCAAATTATCCATAGATCTTGTGAATAGAGCATATTATCCATAAAATAGATATAAACCCTCTCAATCGAACACATTATCTAACAAATGAATTTGAGAATCCGTAGGACTTGCCAGGCGAACCATGCTGGGGAAATAGGAGTTGTGAAGATACAAAATGCAACTATCACAGTTTCCATGCATCTGGATAGCATTTATCACCATCGAAGCTCCTCATGATGGTTGAAAACTTGTTCGAGAAATCAGGCAAACCAGATCAACTTCTTTCCAATTCTGCCCATTTTGAACTTGAAGTAAATTGGTATTTTACTCTGTAACTTTGTTTGCAAGACAATAGACATAAATCCTATCAACAAGGACATATCTCGGTGTCATCAAATAATTGGAGCAAGTGAACAAAGTATGCAAAAAATGCAATGCAAAAGATATAGTAACTTACAAATGCCTCATTTTTTGTTTCAAATATGATGGATACAAACTCTGTCAGTATACACATATTTCACTCTCATCAAACAATCTGAGCAAATGAAATCCTTTGCTAGACATAATGAAAACTTCACACCATAAGCCATTAATGACATGTGCATTTGAGTCTATTCATAGTAAATGAAAATTAGGTATGAATAAATGCATAATGTTGTTAAAATGCCATGTGTACATAAAAATAGTGGGTGTGAAGACAAGACTATATCAAAGAACATTACAAAGCCATGAAGTATTTCCAATAACAAGAAAAGATTAGGAATTGATTATAGTTTTCCATTTCTTATGCCAAAAATAATTTGTAATTGGGAAAATACAAAACCACGTGAAAAATACCAATAGCCAATGAGAGAATACTCAATCTTTTTGTAAAATGTTTGGATGGTTAGGAAAAAACATTTCGTATTGATGAAATTTTTCTCATAGAAAATCGACTTATATAGTGCAAAGATGTCAAAAACTATAAAAGGAGACTGTAAAAGATATAGGTACTCACAACCGGCTCACTTTTTGCTTACAACATGATAGACGTAAATCCTGTCAACAGGGACAGATTCGATGCTCATCAAACAATCTGAGCAAGTGAATAAACAATGGAAAAATGACAGTGTAAAAGATATAGGATCTCACAAATGCCTCCTTTTTCGCTTCCAATGTGATAGATATAAACTCTCTGAATAATAATTTGGGCAAATGAATAAAAATACAAAGAATCCTTTGCTCAATAGACTGAATACTTAATGGCATAAGCCATTAATGACACCTAAATTTTAGTCTATTCACAATAAATGGAAGTTAGGGACTATATAAGCACAATGGCTTTGTTAAAACAAAATGTGTGGGAAAGAACATTGGACATGAAGACATGACTATATTGATGAGAATTACAAAGGCTTGTAATATTTCCAATAGCAACTAAACATTAGGAATTTAACAAGTCTTCTACTTTATCATGCCAAGAGAAATTTGGAACACAACAGGGCACATTACAATTGTAGGTACATAAAAAACTATCAAATGACACTACAAAAGATCTAGGAACTTACATATGCCTCATGGTTCGCTTCTGATATGATAGACATAAACCCTGTGAGTAGACACAGATTTCACCCTTGTCAAACAATGTGAGCAAATGAGTAGACAACACAAGAAAATGACAATGTAGTAGATATAGGAACTTACAAACGCCTCATTCTTTGCGTTCAACACAATAGATATAAACTCTTTCAATATAGAATGATTTCACTTTCATCAAGCAATCTGAGCAAATGAACAAGAAATACAAACAATCTTTTGCTTGAAAAACTTAAGACTTCACACTATAAGCCATCAATGAATTGCAAATGCATATAAACTATAAAATAACTTTGTGAAAGATATAGGAAGGTACACATGCCTTTTTTTATCTATTTTCAATGAATGAAAACTAGACCCAAATAGAAGCATAATGCCCTTGGAGACAAAAGACATGTTAACTAACATATTTCACCGTTGTCGAACAATGTGAGAAAATAAGTAGACAACGCAAGAAAATGACAATGTTGTAGATATAGGAACTTACAAATGCCTTGTTGTTTGCATCCAACACAATAGATATAAACTGTTTCAATAGAGACCAAATTAACTCTCATAAAAAAATCGCAGCAAATGAACAAGAAACGCAAACAATCTTTTGTTGGACAGAGTTAAGACTTCACACCATAAGCCATTAATGAATTGCAAATGCATATAAACTATAAAATAACATTGTGAAAGATATAGGAAGGTACATGTGTCTTGTTTTTAACCCATTTGCAATGAATGAAAATTAGACATAAATAAAAGCATAACATCCTTGGAGACAAAAGACATGTTAACTAGCATCAATAACTATAATCTATTTTGGAATGAAATTGATAGATTGAAACTGTAGTGTAGGTTTTTTTACAGATAGAACGAATAATTTCAATGTTTGAACAAATAATGTGATTCAAAATTTTGACAATTTTTTTTAAAATTTAATCAAAAATAATATGTTTGTGGTGTTTAAATGTCCTCATCTCCCTAGTTATTGACTTATGATGATTTTGGAAGACATAAACTAAGTTTTTCAAAATAGCATTGCAAACAAGCCTACGATCATTTTTCTAGATAAATAATTATCGGGAGGAACATGTAGTGTTCATGCATTTTGGAAAACATAATCTAAGTACTCCGAAATAGTATTAGAAACAAGGCCACAATCATTTTTCTAGATAAATAGTTCTTGGAGGAATACAACACTGTGTGTAAAAGCATCAGGCATTTTAGCAGGCATTTTCTATTTCACATGAAAGCAATATTAGATCGCAATAGCTTTTGTTTGATCACAAACATGTATTACTATGATTCAAGCAGAGAGTAAAGAGCATTACACATGGAACATTACTTATAACTATTTATGAAATTACAAACAAAGTTGTTTACATCTATAGTATATATGTTTAAAACAAATGAATAAACAACTGTGAAGTTATGTGGTGCATATAAGAAGTCAAAATAAACTAAAACATAACTTATAATTGTTTATGAAATAGCAAGCAAAGTTGTTCACATCTATACTATACATGTTTGAAAGAAATGAAAAGACAAATTTCAAGTTACGTGGTGCATATAAGAGGTGAAAATAAACTATCAGACTAGTCTTGATAAAAGCATTAAGAAAATTGTCCTGTCATTGGCATTGTGAACAATAGCTATGTTGTGTAGGCTCTTAGACATTTTGCTTATTCATATTGTTTTGTGCTGGAACGTTGCATTGCCTGGATTCTGCTTCACAATCAATGAGCATTACACTGCTCACAATGCAATTAGCATGATATGCTATCAATGAATAAGAATAAAAATTGGAATAGTGCAGGGTAACCACCTGTGTTAAATTGCAAATGTTTTTTCAAGTTGGTGGAGATGCCATGTTGCTTCCTTTAGTGACAATTTGTATGATGCAATTATCCATTGCAAGTGTGAATGTTCCTTGCATTTGAAACTTCTACAACAAGAACATTACTACAGACATGTCTTTCTTGTAATTTTGAAATGGAATTGCAACTAGCTAGAGGAAGCTAATGAAGTGAAAATAACCTCATCATAATAAAATCTGGGAAGCTCATTCTTGCTAATTCAATCCTAAGCCTGTGCCAATTTATTCAACTTTAGAAGAAGTAATTACTTATTTTTAGAAAAAATATGCTTTCTTTATTTCTTTTAATCAATTGAGGAAATTGTTCAAAGCAGGTTTGATGGGTTGATTTGAGTGTTGTTGTAAGGATTAACAGGTCATCATGCGGCTGTTACAAAAGTTAGCCAGCATGTGCCTCAAAGTAATGTTGCGAACCCACTCCTTGAAGCCTGGATGATGCGTCGAAGATTCAGTTTTAGTTCTTTTAATTCGGTTGTTTAAAACTTTATGGCTCTTCTCGAGCCTTCTGCATGTTTTAAGAAGCTTTAAAGACATCAAGTTAGTTTTAAATTAAGGAAGACTTTTTCAATGGCTATCCATGCCATCGTAAATTCAGGATCTAGTTAGAAAGTTATCTATAAAACTATAATTTCATAAGTAATAAAATAGACAGAGAAGGAGTATCGTTATGCTATTTACATGGATTTGTAAATCACTGTTGCAATGAGTTATCTGGTTTATGTTTATTGGTAACTATTGAATTCAATGATGGAGACTGTATGTCGCAAGAGGATTTGAATATCTGTAGTTTATGTGAGTTAAAGACGAAGTAGTAGCCCACGAGCTGGCCACTCGAGGGGAGTTAGCCTAGACAGATAAGTATTTTATTGATTAAGTTATTTTCTTTGCTTATGATAAATTGTTGTTCAGTAGAAAATAACAAGTTGTTGAAAAGTTTAGCTAGTTGTTCGGGAGCACCATTGTCTTTAATTTGTATAAGTCTTCTTCTGTAGTTGATAATATTTCTTTACTGTTTAGAAGATGCTTAATTGTTTGTTTTCTTACTTTTCTGCTTCCGTAGTTTACCAGTTATTTAGTTTACTTGTTTCCATGCTTTCTAGTTTAGTAGTAATGTTTTGTAGATTAGTTGCCTTATGCTTTTTAATTTAGTTTTCCTTGATTTTCTTAAGAGTAAGATCATTTTTGAGTTAAGTAGTAATGGCTTTGGTTTAGTCTCAACTTCTATAGTTTAAAAGAAAAACTGAAAATATAAAATGGGTTGTTTAAATAATCTCCTTTTGCAAACTGCCTTGGACACTACGCGGTCGACAATTGACATTCAATTATTCTAAAGTAGTAGGACCTAACGACAGCCTATCACTTTTTGGCGCCGTTGTTGGGGATACTTCTTAAAAAGCCTTTGAAAGTCTTTCTGTTTAAAAGTGTTATTAGGAGATGGTTTGAATAACACAGTTTTATGCCAAAAATATTTTAGTTGGCTTTCTTTTTTGCATGGTCAGGAAAAGAGGCCCCCACGGATGTTTTATACCAAAAACCCCCCCAAAATACATACCTATCATACATAGGGAAGCCCAAGGCTCAGACGACCACACTTTCAAAGAATTATTTGAGCCTACTCCACCTGAGGCTTTCCATTATTTACCTGTTGAGCAATCGGTCGAACAACTAGATATTGAGGAAGTTGTTTTTTAGGAACATACTCTTCTAAACACCATGGGAGATCGTAGAGTTAAACCTAACCACAATGAATCTCAGCCTCCCAGAATGTTTACCTATCTTATCACGTTGGACGCTGATGATGATACTACCATGAAGAACATTTCTCCAGCTTTCCTTCCAACCTTCTGTGGCTTGCCTTCGGAAGACCCTGACCAATTTCTCTTTGAATTTAAAGTCCTATGTTAGACTTATGATTATAAGAACGATAATCAAAAGTTGAAGCTTTTTTCGTCAACTTTGAAGGACTCAGTAATGCACGGGTTCATGGGATTGGGTTCAAGTAGTATAACATCTTGAGAAGAAATAAAGACTGTTTTTTTGCACAAATACTAGAGTTACTGTAGGGTGAGTGATTGCAAGGAGGAGCTATTTAAACTAAGGCAAAACGAGGATGAAAGTTTAGAGGACTATCTCGATAGGTTCCTCTTCCTCTCCAAGAGGTGTGGAGAAACAACCATTAGTGTAGAGATTCTCAAAACAATATTTCTTAAAGGTCTTGATGATGACGCTCGACGAAACCTTGATCTAATGGGAAAAGGTGACGTGTCTCAATTAACTCTTGAAGACATTTGTGAGATTTGTCGAAATTTCTCCCATACCAGGGGAGGAATCCACAAAACTAATCTTTTTAAAGGGTCGAATGAGATAGGTAAGCTTCGTGAAGAAATAGCAAATCTAAAAATGGATATTCTCGTATAGTTGAATACCACTCTAGATGGTATACAAGCTAAAACCCGCAACCCTGAGACCTTGTCAATTTATTGTCCAAGGTGTCGGAATAAACATCTGTTGCGTGAGTGTCCTTTGGATAAAGTCAATGTTTGTCGGCTGTGTGAGAAAAATCATCCTACAAACCAATGCGAGCTTTTATCAGATATTAAGAATACTAAGAAAAAACCATCAAGGTTGAAGATGAAATACATGCTTTAAACCAACGTTAAGGAGCTAATTTTTCTTATGGACAAAATCCTAATCCTTAATGGAGACCACAAAAAAACTGGGCTCATAATCAATGGATGCCATCTTGGAATCAGTCGCCTCCACCTCAACCTAATTGGGGAACTCCCTCTTGGGGATCACCTGATTGGACAAACCACACATGGGGCAATCAACAATGGCCAAATCAACCCCAACAATAGTGGTACCAGCAACATGCAGTACCCCAATGGAATCAGGCACAAAATAAGTTCTATACTGAGCCAAGGAGGAATCAACAGCAAAACCTATTACCCCCACCTCAAAACCCTCTTCAACATGAGCAAATAAATCAACCTCAGCTTCCAACGCAACCGCTTCCCAATCCTAAAAATAATTGCCAAAATACGCCAGTTTGTTCTACAGAACATGAAAATGTTATTGGGCTTAATGCAATACACTTCGAAAATGTGCAGTTCGTTCTGGTCGAACTCTTCAACCACCAACCATTGAAGAAATGTAATACTCCTCCATTTTGTTTCTTGTTTGGTTTGCGTTATGTGATGTTTGGTTGCAGTTACTTTGATACTGGATACATTTTGTTATGATGTTTTGATCGTTACTATTGAGCGACAACTATTATTGTGGGATGTAATTATCTGATTATTGTTTCACATGCATTATGGATTAATGATGTTGTAGAGTTAGCATGAGATATTATTATGAGATTATTGGAATTATGATGGAAGTGTCAGTTTTGATGAGTGTATGGGTGAAGAGGACGAGTTCGATTCACTCGTCTGTGAGCGCCCTACGAATCCGTAATTTCTTCTTCACGGTGTGTATTATATGCTGGATATATTGTATGATGTTGTTTACTTGGTTGTAGGATTGCAGGTACATGACATCGACTCCACCTGGTTTCACAGGTTTGAGCGTGTCGATCCAACGGTTAAGTTGAACGAAAGATAGTAGCTAGGTAACATGTGTCAAGTTTACACCCTAGCCTTAGTGTGTCGTCAGTCGTGTGTGTCGAGCCATT
This sequence comes from Sequoiadendron giganteum, assembly GCA_007115665.2. Classification (NCBI taxonomy): domain Eukaryota; kingdom Viridiplantae; phylum Streptophyta; class Pinopsida; order Cupressales; family Cupressaceae; genus Sequoiadendron; species Sequoiadendron giganteum. The sequence goes on along the minus strand of CM021109.1, from coordinate 570,252,482 downwards.
GTCTGTCTTGTTTTAATGTTATTTAATTCTGAAGGATTATTGATTTGGAAATAGATACTTAGAATAATTGCATTTAAATCATGTTGATAGTTATTTAATTTAAATAATGCAATGTGGATAAAATTTTATATTTAAATTATTTAATTAATTAAATTTAATCCAAGGGCGTTGAGTTTAGTTATTAAATAATTAAATTAATTAATTAAACGTGATGCAAGAGAATGAAAGGAAATAAAAGAATTAGAATTAATTTTGAAATTTAATTCCAACGTGTGGGAATTAAATTAGAAATTATAATTAAATGTTTATTTGAGAAATTGGTTGCAACTTTGGAAATTAATTTATTATTTGAAATTGCATTTTAAATTGAAATTGAAATTGAAATTAATATATAATTTGCATGTAATGTGAATTAGGGTTGTAAAAATTGAAATTGAGCTATCTAATTTGCATGTAATGTGAATTAGGGTTGTATTAGGTATTTTTGATTTATAAAGAATACATGTTTTAATTTTAGGGCAGAAAGTTTTTAGAAAAATACATTTTTACAACAGGGAAGAAATTTTGGAAAATTTGCACAAGGGTTTGAAGAAAGTTTGATTGCAGAATTGATTGAAGGAAAGATTGTTTGCATTTGTTGGATTTTGGATTGGTTTCATTGGAGGATTGAAGAAAATTCAAGAAATCCTTGGAGGAGGCTTGCATCAGAAATTCATCTCTTCCTGTAGCTTCTTGTACCAAGTTTTTCTCTTTGTGTTTTATTGTCCTTGATTGTTTTTCTTTAAAATAGTAATGATTAAAGATTTGTTTGTTAAATCTGTTTTAGAAAATAAATTTGATATTAGAAGAAAAGAATTAAACAAATTTACAGCCTTTGCTTGTGAAAATTCTTGAGTGAAAATTGTGAAAACCTTAGTTGAATTTAAATTATTTAAGGAAATCGATTTTGTTGTTATTGAAATCAAATATAGAGATTGAACAATGCATTTAGAATGTTTTTAGAAAATGAAACCTTCTGTTTATTATTAAAAATCAGATTTTAAAATCTGCAGTATAGTTATATTTTTCATGGTAAAATGGTCTGGTTGCGTCGCCTATAACTCCACTTTCACAAATTGCGTTGTTAGGAAATTTAAAGGGTTATTGCATTTTGAAACTTTTTTATCCCTGTCAAAAAATCGCAAATACCCAGATCGCAGTTTTTGAGTTATGCTTGAAACATGAAACTGCTGTTAAGTTATTTTCCCATGGCTGCTTTAAAAATAAAATAATAATAAATTGATATTTATAAATATTAATATTTTATGTATTGTTATTATAATATATATAATATTAAAGTATTATATTTATTTATATTATTTTAAATAAAATTTGTATAATAGATTAGTAGAATTAAAATTATAAACATATAGGAGATTATTGTTTATTTTAAAATGGCATGTTAAAATTTAATTGAAGGAGTTAAATATTTGATTTAAAGAATCCATAATTTAAAATTTAATTGTGGAATTTAAATTCATGTGTAAAAGGTCCAATTATTAATTTGATTTAATTGAAAAAATATATATATTTTGGAAAATTGATGATAAGGGATATTTTATTTTGAATTAAACAATTTGATATTCTGTAAAGAATAGAAGATATGTTAATGATTAAATATATTTAAATATATTAATTTATATTTAGTATATATATATTGAAAGTATATATCCATTTGAGAGAATAAATAATATTTTATATTATTTTATTCTATTGTTGCAAATTGGGTATTATTAGTGTTCTAAAAGAAATGATTAGTATGCGTAGAAAATGTATAGAGAAAGATATTTTTAAAAAAATAATTACTTGATTTAAAAGGAAATATTTATTTTGTTAATATGATTGAAGAAAATATATATTGAAATGTATATATATATCCATGAGTATTTTTAATCAGTATTTACCTTGTTTTATTTAAGTGCATGTAATTTAGCTTTTCATGAAGAATTTAAAAAATAAGTTTTGAATGTATGGTCAAAATTGATAAGGAAAAAGATATTTAAATATATTGAAGAATTATAGAAATATTTATATTTAAATATTTGTTTTAATTAATGAGATTTAATTAGAAACAATATGAATGCGTGGCCAAATAGACAAGGCAAAAGATATTTTTATACATTGATGAAATTGCATGTTTTTAAATGGATAGTTGAAGACACATAGACTCCGGATATAAAATTGAAAAGATTGGTTGCAATAGTGTTAGGTTGCATTAGAAGTAAATTTAGGAACTAACTATATTGACAAAGACAAATAGTTATTATGTTTTATTTAGTTCCATAGAGTAATCTAGTCATTGTGAATGGAATATTAAAGAATATATGTAATTAAATTTATTAATATATATATTTGGTGTCTATATAATATGGAGCATATATATATATTAAGTGTAAAATTCATTATCGTATTTTATTTTAATGAGATGCATGCAATATATTATTGAATAGAGATTTAAAAATGGATTGATTAGTGTATATGAAAAATGGTTAGAGAAACAATATCTTATTATATTAAAGTGACTGAATGTTTTAAATAGAGAATTGAATGAGACGTAAAATTTGGTTAGGAAATGGAAAGAGTTTACTTGCATGGATTTGTGTCGATTTAAAAGTAAATTAAGAAGTTGTTTTATTGATGAGGCAATCAATTATGTTATTTATTAATTTATATTTAGATTAATTGAATCATTGTGATTGGATTATGAAAGAGATATGGATTTAGTATATCCAAAAGTAGTATCTTCCTCATGATTATCTTAAAGAATTTAATTATCTGTATTCAGTAAAGGGGAAGTAAGTTTAATTGTTTTAGATTTTCAGTAATGAAAAAGGAAATAAGGGTTATGATTATTTTAGATGATCTAGTTATCGTGTCTTTGACTTTGTCAACACTACTTATTGAATGAGTATGGATTTAGGAAATCCAAATATTAGATTTGATTAATGACTTGATGCTTTGGTTGCTATGTCGTCAAGTTGCATTGTTGGTTTTGGGATTTAGTGTTAGTCCTAAATTATAAGTCTTCCAGAAGAACTTAGAGGATAAGGGTTGTTGAATCTTTATGTCATCCAGTTGTTTTCCCTTGGGTAGTGCATGGCGTCTTTTCAGTTTTACCCGGTTTTCACGAACAAGGATGTTTGCACCTCCTTGGTTTAGGAGCGGATTATGGGATCCGTGTCTCCTTGTATGGAGTGACCTTGTTATGTGGTTTCATCTTGTTGCATTCTATGAAAGGAGTGGACTATGTGTTTGTTGCCTCCAAGATGTTTGGAGTGAGTTCTATTATTTGTATCCTCCTTGTGTTGGAGTGGATTATGATGCCTAGTTGGTATGCACTTGTGGTTCCCTTGGTGGATTGTTTGGGTGTGTGTTGTCGAATAGAAGAGTGGCTTCTGTCAGGCGCTAGAGCCCAAAGAGGTAAACTGGATAACCTTTAAGAGTAATTTAAACAAGTGATAATTAAAATAATGTACTTAGAAGATTAGGACTAATTTCTCAGTAATCAAGATAATTTAATCCTCACTCATAGACACAATGGCTTGTTTAGACTTGGGATGAGTGAGAAGGCCTGGAATGGCAAGATCAACTATCTTGTTCTTGCGAGAGGTAGTTGATTTCGCATGAGTGAATATGAGTGTTGGGATTCGATTGAGGCCACCAGGATTACTTGTGTCGGAGTCTATGAAGAATACCCAGAGGAGATCTCATGACAAACCTTGCGATGACACTCTATCTAGGACAACTGTTAATTATTTTATGTGTATGGTTATTTGAACATACTTGATCTACTTTATGTCTGGAAGTAATGTGACCTATGTCAGTGATGTTGGAGTTGTACTTGTATTGTACTTGATTTGTACTTGTATTGCATTTGATTTGTACTTGTATTGTACTTGAGTTGTACTTGATTCATACTTGTATGGTGAATGAGTTGTACTTGTTAATTCATTTGGTTGGTTATAACAGTATGAGTCAGTTTGAGTTTGCCTTTGGTTAGAAGTAGTAGAATCTTTGTCCATATTACTTTGTTACTATCTCCTAGCATGGGGGGTGGGCCTTCGAGTACCACATTGGTTGGGTGGAACATGCACCAAAACCATTGGGTCCCCATCTATCTTCAATACTTGGTGATGAGACATCCAGATGGACAGCTTGCGGTTCTTGTTGTAATTTCTTGCATTGTAATATTTTGACTTGTACAAGTTATTTTATCCCTCTTATATTTATGAGGTGGAAGTTTGTAATTGTAACCTTGAGTACTATTGCCTCATTCTGAGAATGAGTGATGTAACTATTGTATTAAGTTAATATTTATGAGATTGTATCTTGGTTGATTATCTTACTATGTTATGTGGTATTCTTATGATATATGATGTTTATTTCATAAAGTTTATAATGCTATGGTTATATGTGATATGTATGTGTGGGTTTAAGTAATCCTAACCTTGTAGTCTTAGAGGTTGTTGTTAATTAGTAAGTGAATGTGTATGTTAAATGCACTTTATAAAAAAAAATTGGTTCACTTATGATGTTAATTGCAACTTCCTTTAAGGTTACTTGGCGGGGCATTACAAAAAATAGAGGAAGAAACTGAGCCTACCAGTCCAACAAGAGACACCTCATCTAAGCAAGATATTACTCCTCAAGACAACGAGCCTTTTTCAGCAGCAGGGTCTGCTGACTTGCCTCAGGGGGAGGAGGATCCACTCTTAAGTCAACAGAAGGAGGATCCTGTTCCAAGAAAGAAAAGGATGGCACCATATTCAGAATGTCTAAAGTCCATAACTACGGAAAATACTCCGAAAGTATCTTTAGCTACGAAAACTGCGTTAATTCAGGAGATTAAACAGTTGCAAATTGAAGTTCCTTTGTTACAAGCAATAAAAGAAATCCCTTAATTAAACTAGTTAATAAAACTGTTATGTATCAAAACACTAGGGAGGAAGCCAAAAACGATAAACACCATTCATATTGATGGTTATTTAGCTGATTTTTTGTCTGGAAAGACCATTGCTCTGAAATACGATGATCCTGGAAGTCCTCTTATAACTGTTACGGTCAATGAGGTAACAATACCAAATGCATTAGTAGATCTAGGAGCAGCTATTAATATGATGACAGTGGATGTAATGGAAAAATTAGGGTTAATTGATTTACGTCCTACAACCATAGTCTTACAAATGGCAAATCAATCTATAGCCGTCCCGAAGGGTGTCATTAAAAATGTCGCTGTTAAAGTTGATGGATGGGATTATTCAGTTGACTTCTAGGTGATTCAATCACTTACACCTAAGGATAGTTATCCTATAATCCTTGGAAGACCTTGGCTAGCTACGGTTGCTGCTAAGATTGATTGTAGGGAAGGAGGAATGACCATTTCACATGGCCAAGATAGCAAACGCTTGGTCTTATATCCTCCTGCTAAGCCTACTAAGCATGAAAAAGTCTAGGTTGATGAACTTGAGGAATCAAACGGTTTAGACAGTTTAGCCTCCCTAGCCATGGTGGTAATTAAACAACACGGGGAAGAACTAGAAGAAGAGTTAGTAAACGAGATAGCACGCCTTACTATAACCCATAATGAGGAGGAAACAATAGATGCTCCAAGAATTTTGGGACAACCAATTGATATAAGTGGAATAAAGCACAGGTACACTACAATGGGAATGTCGTGTCCCTTAACAAATCTGATTCCCATAACAAGTCATTTCTATGAAGATATCACAAGGTTTCACCAACTAGTACCTCATAGTTGTCCTCTTAATATGTTGTTACAACCTATGTATACTATAATCGCGGTTCATCCTGGAACAAAATCGATAATGCTATTACCAGGAAAAACCTTGAATATCAATAGTTGGTTGACAAAAACTCAAGAGGATAAGTTGTTTAATATGTTGGTACAAAGATCCAAAGCTTTTGCTTGGAATTATACGGACATGAGGGGAATTCACCCAAGTGTTTGTACTCATCATATTTATACTGATATCAATATAAGGCTTGTTCGCCAGCCGCAAAAGAGACTCAATCCTGCATTAAAGGATTTGGTCAAAATTGAGATTGAGAAACTCCTTTTTGCTGGATTTATTTATCCACTCTTTGATAGTAAATGGGTATCACCTATGGTGGTAGTCCCAAAGAAAAATGGGAAGTGGAAAATCTGTGTAGACTATTGGGAACTTAATAAAGCCACTTATAGAGATTATTTTCCCTTACCATTTGTGGATCAGGTCCTAGACAACTTGGCCGAGAGGAAGTATTTCTCCTTTTTGGATGGATTTAGTGGTTATAATCAGATACAGGTTGCTCTAGAAGCCCAAGACAAAACCACGTTTACTTGCCCTTAAGGCACATTTGCATATAGAGTGCTTCCTTTTGGACTATGCAACGCTCCAACAACCTTCCAGAGAGTTGTTCTTGCTATATTTTTTGCTCTTGTTAATGACTGTGTAGAGGTTTATATGGACGATTTTACAGTCTATGGATCAAACTATGATGAAGCTCTTCAGAACCTAGATCGATTTCTGCAAGTTTGTGAGGAAAATAGACTATCCCTTAGCCATGAGAAATGCTTAATAATGGTGGAGCAAGGAATAGTCTTGGGTCATCATATTTCTTCAAAAGGAATAAAGGTAGACCCTAAGAAAATTGAAGTCATCCAACAATTGACAACTCCTCAAACTCAAACAGACGTAAGAAATTTTCTTGGACATGTTGGTTACTATAGAAGATTCATAGAAGACTTTAGTAAAATTGTAGCTCCTATGTTCTCTCTTCTACAGAAGGAAGTAGAGTTTGTCTGGACATCTAAGTGCCAGCAATCATTTGAAGCAATAAAAAAAAAACTTGTCTCTGCTCCTGTTCTGAGAGGGCCAAACTGGAGTATTCCCTTTCATATCTATGTTGATGCTTTTGATGAGGCTATCAGAGCAGTTCTAGGACAAAAAGATGAGAATGGAGGGAAGTATGCTATATATTTTATCAGCAAAAATCTTACTGCGGCAGAAAATAATTATACAACAACAAAAAAATAATTCATGACTGTTGTTCATGCTATCAAGAAATTCCATCATTATATTACAGGGTATAAGGTCACAGTTTACACGGATCACTCAGCTGTGAAGTATTTAATGAACAAACCTATGGTAAATGGTCGAATCATGAGATGGCTATTGCGTCTTCAAGAGTTTAATGCCACGATTCTTGATAAACCAGGAAAATATAATGTGGTAGCCAATTTTCTGTCACAAATCAAACATGTGAAAGATGACATTACCCTTGTTCAAAACAATTTTCTAGATGAAAATCTATTTGCGGTTTCTGTAAAATCACCTTGGTTTGCAGTTATCGCTAACTATTTAGTTGCATCTGAGATACCTCCTTGATTCACATCTAAGCAAAAGAAGTGACTAAACAAGGAGAGTGCCCCGTTCAAGTGGATTCATGGAATGTTATTTCATTGTGGTCCTGACATGATTTTGAGGAGATGTGTAAGAGCTGATGAAACCTACAACATTTTGAGGGCCTGTCATGATGACCCGTTGAGAGGACATTACTTTGCAAAGGGAACTTCCCATAAAGTTCTAGGTGCCAGATACTATTGGCCCTCAATGCATAAAGACATTAAGAACTATGTGCATCATTGTGATGAATGTCAGAGGGTAGGAAGACCAACTGCTTCTTCAGAGATGTCGTTGCAGCCTCAAGTAGTCCTCGAACCATTTGAAAAATGGGGTTTAGATTTCATCGAACCCATAGATCCTTCCTCTCAAGGGAAAGAGTATATACTGGTTTGCACCAACTACCTGACAAAGTGGGCAGAAGTTCAAACCTTGAGAATAGCTAGGGAAGAACAGGTCGCAGACTTCCTTTATAATAAAATCTTCCTTAAATTGAGAGCCCCTCGAACTATTGTAACTAATCAAGGACCCCAATTCATGTCTCGAGTGATTCTGGCATTTACCAATCATTTTCAAGTAAGCCATAGAAAGTCATCTTCTTACCACCCTCAAGCGAACGACCAAGTCGAAGTGACTAATAGAGAACTAGAAAATATTCTAACAAAAACAATCTCTTCTGGAAGAAAAGACTGGGCTAGGAAGATCCCTAAAGTTGTATGGGCATACAATACTACTTCGAAATCTACGACTGGATTCAATCCTTATGAGCTAGTTTTTGGGAAGAAGCCTCTTCTTCCCATTGAGTTCGAGTTACAAACTCTATGAACAATAATTGAATTAGTTCTAGATTTAAAAAGAGCCCAAGTTGAAAGAAATCTGCAACTACGCGAATTAGATGAACTTCATTTAGAAGCCATTCATCAAATTGAACTAATTCAACATCAACAAAAGGTTTGGCACGATAAACATATTAAGGAAAATGAGTTTCACAATGCGGACTGGGCCTTGTTATTTGATTCTAAATACAAAGACCATAAGGGAAAGCTCAGAACTCACTGGTTGGGACCTTATGAAGTTGAAGAAGTCTTTTTCAAATGGAACTATTCGGTTAAAGCCAATCGATGGTGACATGCGAACTCTATTGGTTAATGGTCATCGATTATGCGTTTACCATAAGCCAGTCAACAGGGAAGACTTTACAAGGATGGTTGAAATACAAGGTGAGGTCAAATGTGTTGACTCTGCCATGGCAAAGTCTATTCAGTAAAAATGCTAGGCTATTGTTTATAAAAAATAAAAAATAAAAAATAATAATAAGACATGTATGCTGATATATTTCCCTTTATTTTATCTTCCATCGTTTTTTTTTGGACTTAGCTAATTTTTTAAATATTTTTGCAAGACTTCTCAAAAAGCAAAGAGTAACTTCTGGAGCACCCTCCAAAGATGCTTCGGAACGTTATGAGACCAATGCTCCAAAACTTGACGTTTTCAAAAGCCCGATGCTCTGGAACTTGAATTGAGCTTATCATGATGAGCAGTCATTTTGCACTAAGGTTCAAAGTTGTGAATATTCTTTGCCATGTCACTCAACTTTCCATTCCGTTGTTGCTCCGACTGCATCTTTCAGCGATGCTCTGGAACCTTTCCATTCCATTGTTGCTCCGGTTGCATCTTTCAGCGATGCTCCAGAACCTTTCCATTTTGTTGCTACTCTGACTGCATCTTTCAATGATGCTCCATAACCTTTCCATTCTATTGCTGCTCCGGTTGCATCTTTCGGCGATGCTCCGGAACCTTTCCATTTCGTTGTTGTTCCAGCTGCATCTTTCAGCGCTGCTTCTGAACCTTTCCATTCTGTTGTTGCTCCGGTTGCATCTTTCAGTGATGCTCCCGAACCTTTCCATTTCGTTGCTGCTCCGGCTGCATCTTTCAGCGATGCTCCAGAATCTTTCCATTCCATTGCTGCTCTGGTTGCATCTTTCAGCGATGCTCCAAAACCTTTTCATTTCATTTTGCTCCGACTGCATCTTTCAATGATGCTCCAGAACCCTTCATTTCATTTTGCTCCGGCTGCATCTTTCGGCGATGCTCTGGAACCTTCATTTCATTCTTGTTTCGGTCGCACCATACACCGATGCTTTGGAACTTATGCACAGTTTTAGGGCCTGCATTTCGTATGTTGACCCATCTACGTCACGGAAAGGAGGACCCAACTCTTAGGGTTAATAAGCCAGAATTCTTGTTTGATTCCTTAAATACTTCCATGGAGAGGTATAAAACAGGGTTTGGGCCCTTGAAACACCACGGGTTAATTTAGCTAATCTGCAAGTATCACTTCCGTAAGAAATCCGAAGGGAAATGGGAGAAATTTATAGAACAAATGGAGAAGCCTACAATAACAAGAACCATAGAATTAGGGGAATCGTCCCAAAAGGCTATTCCATCATCCAGAGCAACCTCCCCTAAGGGCTCTCCAGCTTCAGAAGCTCTTAATCCCACTACTCCTGGAGAGGATTTGCCTGACCTCTGTGGTGATAAATTCCAAACCCCTGACATGCAAGAACAGATTCATGTTTATTCTGACACAAGTAAACCAAGAAAGAAGAGAGTAAGGAAAAACCCAACACCTATCATTTTACAGGAATGACCTTCGCTCAGAAGAAGTAAGCGGTTGGCTTCTGAATTCTCTGGAACCCCAATACAGGGTGAGGAGGGAAGTTCACAAAAGAAGAAGCCTAAGCGGCTACAAGAACCCATAGAAATTTTAGAACAAGCTAGTGGAGATGAAACACCCCTAAATAGAGAGAATTCAGGTGAAGTATTTCCTTTTCACTTTGCACATGTAGAGAAAATTTTCAATGATGGAACTCGGGATAGAGAACCTGTAGGGGATTGCAATGCGCCAGAAAATTTGTCACCCAGTGTAGATAAAATTGTTGAAACAATTTAAACCAGTTGTGCTAGTGCTGAATTAGAAAAGTATAAACTAGAAATTGTTGATTTATAGAGGCAATTGTCTAAAAATAATGAGTTTATAGAATTGCAAAAAGAAGAGTTACCTGTACAAACTACTATAATAAATAAAAGGGATCAGGAAATAAAAGATTTGAAGCTACAATTGCAGGACAAAGATTCAAACATCTATAAGTTGTAGGAACAGGTACAAGAGCAGCATGAAAAGCATAAAGCTTATAGTGAGAATATTGCACAAAAAGATGTAGAAATAGGAAAAATAAAACAAAATTTTATGCTCATGCTCTCAGCTTTCGAGGAAGACAAGAAAATAAAGATTGAGGAATTGAACACTTCCATCAGTAGAATAGTTGAACTAGAAGAGGATCTGAAGGAATGCACTATGAGACCCCAAACCGAGTCCAAAGCAATTCAAACAGAACCAGTTGTAACTAATTGGTTCTAGGTCAGCATTCCGCCTCTGCTAACAAAATGGATGGAACATTGTTACTTCCTCATAAATGTCCAAACTGAAAATCATAGGCTCAAGAAAGAACTGGTGCTCCTAAAGGAGTCATTTCACAAAGCCTACAGAGGGAAGCAAGATGCCTGTCAACTTATGGACTATTTGCTAAATTTTAGAAGGCCATCGAGAATGTACTCAATGTTTTTAAATGAACAATGGCTACGATGGAAACTATTCAGGATCTATAATGATGAACCTTATGAGCCTAATGACAAAGAGTTTGTAAAAATATTTGTAGAATCAACTCCTGAAGATCAGGATTTAATTTGTGAATTCTTTTTACATGATTTGTTATTAGAAAATCATACAGATTTCTTTATTAATCTGTTTGTGGGAGAGGTAGAATTACGAACATTTCTCTCAACTATGAGAAATCAAATCCATTGGCAAGAGAGAACAAAAGAATTTGTACAGGTAGAGAAAACAATGGGTCTCCAGATCAGATCACCAAATTCAAGGCCTGAGGGGTTCAAAGCTACATTTTCGTCTCTTCTGGTTAATGAAAAGATGAGGGAAAGGTATGACAACAGCCTTAAGATGTGTTATGACAATTTCATAGCAAATGGACATAAATTAATTGGCAAATCATGGCATGCCTGCGAGGAAAGGTTCACCCCTCTTCCAACTTATTTAAAGAAAAGAAAAGTTATTTCTCCTCTAAACATCAGATGGTCATTCAAAAGGGTTGATGCTCTAATTAAAATCATGAAAACACTCAGAACAAAGTGGATAGGAATGAGATACAGGCCCCCCTTGCTACTGAATCCACCTCCAGCTTTTAATATTTCCATTGGTCAGAATGATAGACTCTTTAAAGAGTGGAGAGAAAATGTGATGTTCCATAGAGGGTTTATTCATAACCTTGAAACTTTCAATGCATCAGCCAGGGAAACTCATGATCTCAGTACTCTTTATGAAGAATAGAATAAAACTCAGGGATTTAGCTATGGAGCAGGAGGACCTGCCATAAATTAGGTAGGGGAGGAAATGATGAGGTGAAAATAACCTCATCATAATAAAATCTGTGAAGCTCATTCTTGCTAATTCAATCCTAAGCCTGTGCCAATTTATTAAACTTTAGAAGAAGTAATTACTTATTTTTAGAAAAATTATGCTTTCTTTCTTTCTTTTAATCAATTGAGGAAATTGTCCAAAGCAGGTTTAATGGGTTGATTTGAGTGTTGTTGTAGGGATTAACAGGTCATCATGCGGTTGTTGCAAAAGTTAGCCAGCACATGCCTCAAAGTAATGTTGCGAACCCACTCCTTGAAGCCTGGATGATGCGCCGAAGATTCAGTTTTAGTTCTTTTAATTTGGTTGTTTAAAACTTTATGGCTCTTCTCGAGCCTTCTGCATGTTTTAAGAAGCTTTAAAGACATCAAGTTAGTTTTAAGTTAAGGAATATTTTTTCAATGGCTATCCATGCCATCGTAAATTTAGGATCTAGTTAGAAAGTTATCTATAAAATTATAATTTCATAAGTAATAAAATAGACAGAGAAGGAGTATCGTTATGCTGTTTACATGGATTTGCAAATCACTGTTGCAATGAGTTATCTGGTTGTTGTTTATTGGTAACTGTTGAATTCAATGATGGAGACTCTATGTCGTAAGAGGATTTGAACATCTGTAGTTTATGTGAGTTAAAGACGAAGTAGTAGCCCGCGAGTTGGCCACTCAAGGGGAGTTAGCCTAGATAGATAAGTATTTTATTGATTAAGTTATTTTCTTTGTTTAGGATAAATTGTTGTTCAGTAGAAAATAACAAGTTGTTGAAAATTTTAGTTAGTTGTTCCAGAGCACCATTGTCTTTAATTTGTATAAGTCTTCCTCTATAGTTGATAATATTTCTTTACTGTTTAAAAGATGCTTAATTGTTTGTTTCCTTACTTTTCTGCTTTCGTAGTTTACCAGTTATTTAGTTTACTTGTTTCCATGCTTTCTAGTTTAGTAGTAATGTTTTGTAGATTAGTTGTCTTATGCTTTTTAATTTAGTTTTCCTTGATTTTATTAAGAGTAAGATCATTTTCGAGTTAAGTAGTAATGGCTTTGGTTTAGTCTCAACTTCTGTAGTTTAAAAGAAAAACTGAAAATATAAAATGGGTTGTTTAAATAATCTCCTTTTGTAAACTGCCTTGGACACTACCCAGTTGACAATTGACATTCAATTATTCTAAAGTAGTAGGACCTAACGACAACCTATCAGAAGCTATTTCGTAGCTATTATTTTTACAGATAACAATCTACAACTCCATCTGTTGTTTGAACAATGCATTGCAGGAAATGTATATATTCAAATTTTGTGTCAGCACCACATGTTGTGCATTGCGCAACATCATTGTTTGGCGTTTGTGTAAAACAACTCTTTGTTTACATAAAGTGAAGATTGGTTCATATGGAGGTAAGTGGAAATTTTTAGGTCTCAATGTTCCAATCACCTACAATGGTAATGCAGATGTAATCAGTGACAAATTACAACAATGCATTGTTTAGGAAATTCATAATAGCAAGGCACACATGACAAACGCTTTGTATCAAAAATATATACTATCGTGTAAAATGTAAATGATTCAGGTGTTTACTTCAATGTTTGAGGACTTTAGTGGTTCTAGGGAGGCCTTTGTAGATACATCATTGATTTCGTCAGTGAAGCAGGACTGTGTTGTTTTCATCAAACTTGTGCCTTTTGGCTTAGAACAATCAATTTTTATGAACAATATGAAAGGGGTTTTTGCTAATTCTAAGATCAATTGAAGTCTCACATAGAGCTTTGTATGGCTAATGGGGACTATAAGCTATAAAATACATAATTGTCGAGATGCAAAATTCCAAGGGAAATCAGTTGAAGAATTTGATGGCATTGCATTAGAATAAAAACTGTATGTTAAAAAATAAATACATTAATCTAATAAAATAGAGATTGTTCAAATGTAAATGTTATCAATACAAAGAAGCATTTTATAAGCAATTTTTCTCTATGGAAAACAAATTATAAAAAGTCTTTAGTAAATTCCAAAAAGAAAAGTGCTCAAATTTTACGATGTTGACATGAATTGTGCGAAACATCTTATAGTGGTGAAATCATCATGGGTCTCTCCATCTTTAACTTGCAACTCATATTGCATTGGCGCTTGATGATGACCAGTAAGAATAGCGCCAATTGTTGCAATAGAGTATTTGTCATCTGATTGGATGAGTTGCGAGATGGTTGTGTCGAGAATCAGTCTACGTTTTTTACAAAAAATTTCAATGGGTTCAATGGTGCTTCTAGTAGTTAAAACAATGGAATAATCAACATCCCCTCTTTCATATTGTGTTTTTTTCCTAATGACAATTTTTTTGAAAAAGACACTTATATGAGGTGATAACAATGGAAAAAATGTGTCAATTAGTTTGTTGTTGATGTTTATAGTGATTGTCATTTTACCATGAGTGTCAACTAAATCAACATGCATAATTGTTTCTTTTGGTGGTGTTTCAGGATTTGTGGTAATAGCAGGGCCATAAATGACTAAAATATTGCCTTCAAATGCTAAAGTCGATTGTTTTGTGCATATGTCGAGGATGCTTGATGGCTCTGCAGCTTCTGCTTTCAATTTGTACATTACGATTTGAGTTATGACAAAAACTAAATTGATAATTAAACATATAAAGGGTCAACCTATATGTGACACAAACACGATATAGTACTTGCCTCTTTTCATCTTGTTTGTCAACCGACTGATCCATTTTTTGTTGTGCAAGAAATGTTGTGTTTTCCAAATATTTCTACAAACATATGTAACGAGATATTTATGTCAAGCATGTATTAAAACAAATTGAAAAGAAAACATTGATGAGGTCTGATATGATTTTGAAGTTTTTTGGTGTCAAATGTGAAGTATTTACCTGTTCGTAGATGTTCTAAATGCTATGGTGTAGGCTGGGAAATGCTAAGATATATGTTGTATGAAGTAGCAAGAGATGTCTAACCTATATCCAACAATTTACAAACTTGATATGCATACAAAAAATATTATATGTTTCTGTTGCAACCTAGTTCTACAACACATAACAATTTTGACTTTCCAATTTGTTTCTAATAAAGAAATGTATGGTGTGTAATGCTTAGCAATATTTTGCATAATAGCATACCTACTTCAAAACAATTGCGTAGTCATTTGCAATAGCATAGTCATGCAAGATAAATTTCCAACAGTATGATTGATACCATTCTCTTGGAACAATAGCCAAACCTAAAATTTGCATGAGTAGAAAACATAAGTAGTGACATAACAAGCTCATAGCAACTACACTGGATAATATAAACAACAAATCGAATAGGACTTAGCAGAAGTTGTGGAATCAATTATAAAAGTTCATATTCATGAATTAAATATTATTTGGATGTGCTTAAAAGGTAGTTATGCAATCCATAAAAAACTTAGCTTTGTAATTTGTTTCTAATGAAGAAACATATAATGTGCAAAGGCTTAGCAATATTGTGCATGATAGCATCCCTTTTCAAAACAGATATATAGTGACTTGCAACTGCATAATCATGCCAGAGGTTTAGAAGAGCATGCCTGGTAGTCCTAACCATGAACAATAGCAAAGTCGAGATCTACATAAGCAGAACAACAGAAGAGTAAGTATTTTGATTAGAGGCACGAACATTATGAAGAAAAAATGATCTAACAATTCTTTTATACTCAGAAATTGCATGGTGGTTTTCTACACTAGTGAGCAACAATGATAATAGCACACTGTAGAGAGAATGTTGATAGTAAACAGTTACAGTTTTAAAACTATATACTATGTCTCGATGACTAGAGCTAAAGGGATATTGCAAAGTGGTATGACCAATATGTATCTAGTACTCTCAATTTGATAGTAGCAATTTTGATGTTATGTATCCAAAAGTGATCCAATAGATTGCCTGCATGTGTTGTTGGTTTTTCAACAATCAATGGTAATTTGTGTTGTTCCATAAATTCAAGAAGAAGTGCTTTTGGTCTTGTGGATTCCAACATGTCAATGTTAAAGTCTCCAATAATAATCAATTTCAAATTAGGTGGCAATGAAATAACAACAATTTGTATAAATTAAAAAGATCATGAATAGGTGCGTTTGGTGTCAAGTACAAATTTATGATGCGCATAGTAATATGCATATGCAATAGGTCAATGATTATTGATTCTAGATATTTTGTTGAAAATTTCTAAAAGTTTTGCACTGAAACTATTTTCCTGCAACATGTTAATAGGCCATGAATACCTGCTGCAATATAGCAATTGTATGTTTTGTCAAGGAAACCAATGTGGTCAAGCAGATTATGTTTGGTTTCTTGGAAGCAAAGGAAAGTTGCTTGGAGCATATCATGGTCATGGGATATTTCTTTTGAATGCAATGAAAAGCTACATGTATTCAAAGAGCATATGATAAAATGATTTGGAGAGACAAACAAAAGGTTGTGGTCTACTTTCAATTGTGTCGAGGCCATAAGGTGATGCATTTCGCCATTTACTTTTTCTGACACTTTGAAGTTTTGTTGTTGCAGCTTATGCATGAGATACAATGACTCGATGTTTCTTACACATGATAAAGTAATGTACACAAGGCCATGTTGATAGACCTTACATGGGTCAAAAGCAATTACGTCCATTGGCAGAACTTGTGCTCTATGAATAGTTCGCGTACATGCAAGTTGCAAAAGAAATTGTGCTCTAGTGACTATTTTTGTACCTATTTTGACTTTTCTAATGATTCTCATTATGGGTGTCCAAGAAGGCATAATATAATTCATGTATAGATTTTGCATTCTTTGTTGATGTAATTTTCCAACAGTGGAATCATTGAATTCTATCTAAACGATGTCTTCTTACTCAGTTGTATGCAATTTGAAGATGCCATTTGCACCATTGACTAGTCCATCTTCTGTATCAACGTTGCAAGTGATCAATTCAACCAAAATGTCTTGCTTGAGCAGAATTATGGTAGGTAATGATGATTTCAGAGGTTGACATTGAATGCTATCAATTGTTATGTCTTGTTTATCGATTGCATGTAATACATAAAGCTTTATTGATAAGGTGTAGCATTTTTTTGTTGTGCATGTCGAATGTTGTATTTCTATGAAACAAGTATGGAAATCATGGATCATTTGGAGGTGTCTTATAGAACATTGCATTCAAATAGCCAATGTCTTTATTGGTTTATTGACCAATCCTAGCATGATTAAGTATGGAAATGAAATTTTGATTTGTTTGTATAATCACACTATGTAATTCAAAGCACTTGACATTTTCGGTCCAAAAGGTGTATGGAATTTTGTCCTTATCTATTATTGGTTCTTCGAATATCCAAGTATCACACATAGGTTGTGCTTGGTAGAAATCACCACAAAAAATGATATCTATGTTTCTAAAAGGTGTTGTTGGTGTGTGATTGATTTGAAGAAGTCTTTTGTCAATGTTGTAAAGCATTTTTGAATCAATCAATGAGACTTCATCAATAAGAAGAATTTGTATTTGATCTAATTTTTTTCTCAGGGCATCGACTGTGTTTGAATCTAGAGGCAACATTTTTGAAGAGTTGCCTGGCAATTGGAAGATTGAATGTGTAGTAATTCCACCTGCATTGAATGCGACTTTTCTTGTTGAAGCAACAATAATGCCTTTAGGCTTGAGTGGATCGCTATCTATTTGTTTATCATAGAATCGAATCATTGCCTCAAAAAGTATTTTTGCTGTGAAGGTTTTCCCTATGCCTGCCCAACCTGTCAAGAACAAGTACAATGTTTCTTCAAAGTAAGTCTTTTTGCCATTAGTATGTCCTTTACTATTGATTGTTGTTCTTTGTTCAATTGTCTTCGCAGTTTGTAGTATTCTTCATTGCTTAATAGAAATGGATGTGCAATCTCTGAGAATAGTTTTTTTGTAGATAAAATCCTTGAGCTTTGTATTCTTCATATGGTTCAAGTCACTTATGATGTCATACTTTTCCATGCCATTTTCCTGTTTGCCTATATCAATTTTTATTTGCAATGTCTATTGTTGGAGAGTTATTGTTTTCAGCTTTTGAGGAAGCTTCATCAATGTTACCCCATTTAGGAACAATTTGTGCAGTATACAACTTTTCAATATTTTCAATTTGTGCTTTATTTGCATTAAATGTTGCACTCCATGTTTCGTATCCAATTAACAAGGTTTGTTCACTAGATCTGAAAGGCACATACAACACAAGTTTTTCTCTGCAATAATTCTCAAGGTCAATGTGTGGATTGTATCTTACATAGCATATGATCTGTGGAGTTGCTCTTCTTTGCAGCTTTCTAGGGTCACCAGAGTAAAAAGTGATGTATTCAGCCAATGACAAATTGTCAAGAGCTTTTGGTTGTTACATGTATTCTTCTATTGTAGATGCACACATGATGTTTTTAGAATCGTCTTTCTCTTTTGCCAATAGCTTAGGGCTTTTTAACATGTACACTCTACTTTCTAATGGTGCAGTATTGATGAAAACAATTTTCCTTGAGAATTTACGTAATGACAATGAGAGAATGATATGAACAACTTGATGATTGGACATTTGTTGATAGTTAAGCAATGCATTGCCAAGCTTCCATATAAATTTCACTTTTCCATCATAATCAGTAGTGCATTCACGTCATAATTTCTAAAATGCTATAAACAATTTTCTATCTTGTTTCATCATATATGAGCTACAGTAAGATGTAGCAACATATGCATCTAAAATAAATTGTGTATATCTGTATTTGCATACCATAGTTTGGGCACTTTCTTTGCAAAGGAATTTATCCAAATGTCAGATGGGTCTCTTTTCAGCATGACAATTTTGCATGACAATGTTGATCAAAGAATTGTAATGTAGTCATTTTCATCCATTTCCAATTTATGCAAGAAATTTTCAAATGAAAATTCCTTTGTGTAATGTTTATTCAGCCAATTGCTAAAAAAAAAAAAAAATCACCTTGATTGTAGCATTAGGCACTGGAAGTGGTTCTAAAACTATTATTTTTCTCATCGGAGGCAAGGGGAAACTAAATTTGCAACTTGAGTTTCTGTATTTCTCGCAAGTCTTTGTATGATGATGTGTTTGCATTTTGGCAAGATTTATATCAAGTAGCAATGAGTCACATGAAATATAATTTTCCACAAAGCTTTCTATTTTAGTATTTGAGTAATTGCCATATATAAGTGCATATTTTATCCATAGCAAAAAATGAACATGCTCATTGCCTCGGTTTTGGAATTCTGTAACAAAAGAATAGTCCACGACTTGGTCGAAGAGCTCATGGTTTTTTAGCATAATTTTTCAAAATGCATTGACCTTGTGGTTGAAATAACGACTACAAAGCATTGTATTTTTTGTGATTTTGAATTCCAAGTCCCTATCTTCTATAGTTTCATTACACTTTGATTGTTGCGGAATACATATTCGGTGCAAATCTTTGCACAATGGCTCCCAGAAATGCTCAACACTTGTTAATGTTATGAATTTTTTTGGAGGTCCCAATTGTCTTATCATTGCAAATATGTTATTTTTAGTGTTTTCTAGATAATCAGGCGAGGTCCAAATGCTTTTTAATGTTCTATAGCCCAATGGAGATCGTAATATTTTTTCAAGTTTTGTTAGATTGTGCACATCTTTTGCAAGCAATTTCTCACCTTTCAATTCAGTTTTTCGTATGCAAATCCATGCTAGTGAGGATAATTGGTGAATAATAATTTTAATAGCCTTAAAAAAATATTTGTTATTTGTGTTGCAAATTTATTATCTTTATGCATAAGCTCCCATCTTACAATTTTTTGGTACACCAAATTTTTAGTAATGTCAGTTGGACGAGTCAAACCATAGAACAAAGTCAGGAAGTTCATCTCCTCTGCATACATGTCCTGGAAAATACCAAGAGGTTTAAACCCTTTTGATGGCACAATTTCAATGATTGTTGTGTCAAGGTCTTTGATTGATTATGTTTCATTAAACCAATGTATAACTGATTCAGTTATTGGCTCCTCATCTTCTTCAAATGTGTCATCTTGCATAGTTGGTTGTGTTTCAAAAACTGTTTGCATTTGTGTTGTCTTCTTTTCCAACAACTCATGTCATTCTCTATTTATAGAGATGTTCTCTTTTTTGTACAATGGTGTTTTAGATAGTGCAATTAAATCATCCATGAATATGGTAGGTCTAACATTTCCTTATGCATATGCATTATCATATTCTAGCTTTCGCTTCAATCTAACTACTACTGTTGTGGTTTCATCTACTTTCCTAGGCAATGCTTGTTGCACTTTATCAAAATCTACAGGAACATTGATAATTGTCCCGAGCAATCCATATCGTGCTCATTTATATCCCAATTGTTTGATCTGTGCAAAAGCTATGCACAAAGACACAAGCCTTCCCTCTAGAGTAGTGAAAGAGTGAACAACATCTATTCTTGCATTCTGTCTTATTCTCGAAGGCATGACAATATATGGAATCTTATTGTCTAGTGTGGCTTTTATACATTGTTTGCAAATGGGCTGCCCTATTGCTATTTTTTTTCATACGTTTGAGTAAACATCAAAGACAAAGCTTCTACAAGTGCATTGTCAGCTTTACAAATGTTTTGATGAAAATGGAGCATGTCGCAAACAAAGCATGATTGAGTGGGTGTGTCATTTATCGTTTGTAGGTATGAGTTAATAGATTTTTGGACTGCGTTGTTTTTTGTGTGAATGCCTTTTGCTTTTGCTCGTTGATAAGTGTTGTTTGTCTTTTGGAGCATAGAATATCTATGTGGTCTATGTTTCAATTATGCCAAATGTAAAGCATAACCCTTTTGTCCACTTCATATTTGTCTTTTCAAAGAATGTAATGATTGTTGTTGCATTGGATTTTGGCTAGAATCACATAATTGAATTTTACTAAGTGGGTAGGACTGAATTATTCTTGTGACATTGGTAGTTGGTAGGACAAAACTAGATGTTTTAGTTTGTGGAAAATTTGCATGGGATGCTTGTTTATTTTGGATTTTCGCATTAGGGAGTGTAATGTCTCATGTGATCTTAACTTTGCTTTAGCTAGTGTATGTATTGTTGAAACTGTTTGTTTTTTATGAGAACTAGTCATATTGTTTGTTGTCTCTAATTCGAAAGTGCTTGACATATGTTGAACAAAAAGTGGATCCTTCATATGGATTTTTTGAGTCAATTATTCTTTTTTTTTAAGTGGTTCATAATGACAATGGATTGAGCTACTTGGAAAGCAAACTAAGTTCAAATTTCTTCTTAGCTTCATGTAATTAGAGTATGTTTTGGCCTTGGGAAATGGAGATGATTTCCATATGTGTATTGTTTCATCAAACATATGGGACAACTATAGTGCACAAAATTTAGACCCTTCAAGGCCACTTTGCACATATGGCATCCCAATTCTGGAAACCAATGATTGTAACTGCAATAGATGATTGTTGCTTTGTATGCTAGATTGACCAAAAGCGTCAAAACAAGCAATTGCATATTTTTTTCAACTATCAATGCATTGGCCAATGATTGTGCCATGAATAATCACAAAGCAACTGGATTAAATTGTTCGAGAAGCAAAAAAGCTATAGCAACAAACATGCTTTCACCACATGTACTAGGAAATACAGCCACTCCACAAATTCCAAGTGTTTCAAACACATTTGTTGTTGTGTGCCAAATATTTTTCAAATTGTAGTATGTGATTTGAAAGTGTGGTTGGATATTTTCAGTGCAATTGTATGTATTTAACTATGAGAACACAGGCTCATAGTGGCTAGCAGCAAGAATTGCATCATGGAAAAGAATTGATATTGCAGGATTATATGCATCCTTGTTGAAATGTAAGTACATTGTTCTGTAGGTTAAAGACCAAATGCGTATTGGTTTGTTTAGCCAATATGCTAGCCATTTTAGACAAAATATGTCACCCCAAAGCCCAATTTCACCACTATTATTGATTTTTATGGCTGAAAGCCTCATTCTTCGTATATACGTGTTTTTGTCATGTACATTATGCAAATTCGTTAGCATTGTTGGTTGCAAGTTAGTATCATAGGAGCTTAAAGCTATAGGACAATGATTGCGAAGAAAATTTAAGAAATGATCCATGAAACCATTACGTAGTTGTTTCATTGTATAACGACAATGAAGCAAAACATGTACTATGTCAAATAGGCAATCGCCAACTTTGTAATTGAACGAGTTAATTCGAAAACAATGTGCATAGTGCAAAGCTTCATCAATTGATGTGAAAGGTGCATTCACACTTGGTTTGTAGGTTTCTACTACAATTGGTTGTTGCGATAGTTTTTGTCTTTTAACACGATTGTTTGTAACCATATTGGTAGATTTCATGTGAAAGGACAAAATATAAGAATTGTATTGACACTACTTAGTATAGTAATTACTATAAAATAATGTGTGAAGCTTGAAATATTGAATGCATACAAAGAAGGATTGAAGAGGAAATTACTCACCATGATCAATAGCAATGCATAATTCCTAATTATAGCCTTTGGTCAACTATTGCGCACTAAAAGGTCTACAATGCAACAACAAATTCTTAATATCAATTCATGTGGCTAAAATGAAACTTGTTTTAGGACTATTGAGCAGGGTAGTAGGTATTTAAAAACATGAAAAAGAGAAACAAGCATGATTATGTATTACTCACATTGATCAACAACAATGCAAAATGTGGCATAATATAATGGAATTGGAAATCTTATGTATTCCAGAATCTACAAAAAAGAAACCAAATAAATTGAGTGGTGGCAAATGAATTCAACAAAAGCAAGGAAATTGAGCGTAAGCAAATAAATCGATCAATTTTGGTAGTAATCTTGTTATACTTTTCAACTCCATGTATGGTTTGAGCCTAGATACATATATGCATACACACATATGCATATATATATATATATATATGTACATATATACATAGACACATACATACATATGCATATGTATATATATACATATATGTATTAATACAGTTGCAATCTTGGAACTTCTAAGTAAATTCTGCACTATCAATCTGTAAATAGTAGAAACTTTGTCAAATAGAAGGGTATTATGCTATATCTAATTGGTCCAAAAAACCAATGGACAATGTGCAACATCGAAGAAAAAAATAATATTATGCCATGTCTATGTGTTGTGTGAAGGGAAATTGCGAAATGAAATATGCAAGAAAATTTTATGCTCTCAAGTCCTAAGGAGCAACAACTTTACACCGTGCAAGGAAATTCCACTATCTCAACATCTAATTAGCAATAGTATTTCAAGGTCCATGAAAACTATGCTTTACCAAATTTTTGCATTAAAATTGTATTTACAAAATTATAGTTTTCCTTGATACGATTAAAAACATAAGCGTATCTTTTCTAATACAAACTTTGGTGACTGATTACTAGTAACTCTAACAAAGTAGCAGTGACCAACATCGATGCCTAGATAACCACAAAGGTTTTCAATTTTGTGAAGCTGGCCAATTTTTATAGTCTCTACTTTCTGACTATGAACGCCATCCTGCCAAAGGTTTCTTCTTTATCGCATTTGATTCTTGTAGCGAAATAGGGTCAATTATAAATGATTGGAAGCAAGTGATCAAGTCCTTTTATGTATAACGACAAATATAAGTGAAATATTCATTGAAATATGCAATTACCAACTGTGGAAAATATATTTGTTGAATGACACTGTAATAATATAGAAGCAGGACATAACAATAGTGGATAAAGCACAAAGCAAGAGAAGCCAAAAGTGCAAAAAAGGATATAGTTGCAAAGAATAGCACAGGAAAACAAGCTTGATGCATGACTATTAATGTAATCTAGTAGATTTTCTATATTTAACCAAAATATTTTTCTTGCAGGAAGAATAGGCCATGATTATATAAAATAGGAATAAAAAATAGAGTGAACTTATAAATTTAGACCATAGCACATTATAAACTTGGTCTCCTATGTACTCACATACGTAGAAAATGGTCTAAGTAACAACCGCCACCTGAGAAGAAGGCACCTATCAATCTTAATAATAAATAGAAAATCTGTATAATAATGCATTCCAATTTTCAACGTTCGCTCAACTTTAGCACCAATTTTAGGCAAGGCATGTGAAATACTATGAACAATTCCACCTATCCACGAAAACATTTGTAGTGAAGACATGTGTATAGCAACAAAACAATAGTAATGCATAACGCTATCGCAATTTCCTATGCAACAATGAGATTTTCGCTATATTTTGTGGGATTATTTTTTGCACAACGAACTTTGGCCTTTTTTTTTGCAATTTTCTCATTGGATGTTGGTTTTTTTCCTCATGATTTTGTATAATGTTTTCCATGCGTTGATGCCTATTAGTGCGTATGTTAGAAATAGTGTTGGTAAAATATATATGTCCTTATGTTGATGTTTTGGGGATTCATTTATTAAAAGAAAATTACTGATTCTTTTTGCAATTTTCTCATTGGCTACTGGTATTTTCGTCATAGTTTTGTTATTTTTTAATTTATTTAATTATTGTAACAAATTTTTCTATTGGAAATATTTCATGAGTTTTTTGGTATAGTCGTGTCTTCACACCCACTGTTTTTGGTGACACGTGGCATTTTAAGCTATACATTTGCATTTACTATTTGCAAATTTTCATTTATTGTGAGTAGACTAAAGTGCAGGCATCATTAGTGGCTTATGGTGTGAATTTTTAAGTTTGTTGATCAAAGTATTATTTGTGTTGTTTATTCATTTGCTTAGATTACATGCATGATGCACATGCATCAAAACATCCATGGTAAATCAAACATATCTTGAATAGATAGACATCCTTCAATGTTTATCACTATTTCATGAATACATAATTAATTTGGAAAAATACAAAACGATGACCAAAATATCAAAAGCCAATAACGAAGTTGCTGTTGGAACTGTGAAATTTTGGCCATTCCATTCACATTTCATGATTATTACCATCCCACAAAAATACAAACAGTAAGATCCCCACATAGCATCCTTTACAAAATCTGGCTTAAATTTTGTCATAAAAACCCCATAAAATTCATTTGGCATTAAAACATGGATATATGGAAATATCGGCATAAGTGGATACAGGTCTCATCGATGATAATGTACATATCTTCAAAATATCGACAAGACATCAGATAGACCATATCGATAAAATTGTACATGAGGAGAATTTGGGTCTATGATATTTATCGGTAAAACAAGATAAATCGGTATAAAGGTGAAAGATCATAACGAGCTAAGTTGCCTTGGGCCAATTGACGAAAAGCGAAATCTACCGGGGAGACTTTGGTCATTGGAGAGAGATTTTGAAATACTACCCAAAGCACTACTGGTCTTTCCGACAGAGCGAAGGAGGGACCACTCGGCGAGACAAATGATGCAAGAAAGGTTCTGAAGGTCTTACCGATCCCTCGGGTCACGCCGATGAAGACGAAAGTTTACCAAGATAAGATCTATCGTGGAGATGATGCACATTGTCTCACCAAAGAGAAAGTATATCGAAGAGACAAATCATCGCGGGGAGATCTAAGAGACATCACAGCGAAGATTATTTGGTCAGCGGAACAAATTGCCTAGTATCGACAACATAGGTAAAATAAAGCAAATATCTCGGTGAGACCAAGTATTTTTGGAATGAGATAAGAATTGTTAGCTCGATTCATTGAGTCTGAGAGATAATTGTTTCGGTAAAAGTAGTGGTGATATAAAGAGCGAAAAGGAAAAAAATTATCGGGGAGACTGTTAAGGTCGGGGAAACTGCAGGATGTCTTGGCGGAGGGATGAATGTTGAGCAGGAGGATCGGCCAAAGGTTTGAAATATCTCGCTGATATAAAACCTGATGTGACAGCGAGAATTTCAAAAAAACCTGCAGCATTCATATCTCAATAAAGATAATTAATGGAGCCACGAAGCATATGAGATTTTGCATATCAGAGTATGATCATTCAAAATCATTGCCTCGCAGTATTCAAAGTGAAAGAAAGCAAGGGAACCAAAAGAGCAATTAAGGCATCTACCCAGCTTAAGTTTGTAGAAAGTTACAGTAAGTTTTCTTCAGAGCTCATAAAACTAAGAACTATGGAAGGCGTTGTTTCAGGAAAATCAAAGGGAAAAAGACCCGGGGAAGGTAACCAACAAAAGGAAAAGAAGCAGAAGACTGAATCACCAACGAAAGGTACTGAAAGGAAACTTAATCAGGATCTCATAGATCAATTGCCTGGTTCTGGACCTAGAGCTAGGTGTTCTGCATAGCTCAAGGCTGATATTAACAAATTAGACGACATGTGCAAATTTATAGGAGATGTTTGGACTCCAATTAGGGGCTATGAGTTATTCATGTTCCACTATCACAGAAGAACTCGCTTTGAGCTGGTATGCAATCCATGGAGGCTTAATTTAGGGAAATTGGTGTGCCCTAATGTTTTTGTTGATGTGGAACTGATAAAAATGCTCGCTGGACATTATGACCCGAAAGGCAGAGCTATATGTGATTTGTCAGGAAACCCATTGATACATATATCTGAGAACGCAATTGCTGAGGTCTTCAGGATGGAAGGAATATGCAATGAGAAAATAGTGAGCGAAGAGCTTGACAGTGAGTTCAGGAGGATGGACACAATCTATAAAGGATGGAAGTTACCTTTGCACAGAATTAGGTGTCACGGCAAGCCTATCCCAATGGAAGACAATGAAGGGCCACCCAATCATGTCGATCTTTTAGAACCTTACCTCAAATACACTTATTACTCGGTGGGACAGGTGTTGGGAATGGAGGTACTTGAGCATATGGCAGTTATACCCATGGTGATTGTCATAGACATTCAATATCATAATTCAAGATTGTTTGACTATGCTGCACACATCTCTAAGGATCTGGATACGGGTTTGATGGCGATAAAAGCTAGCGCCTCAATTCTCCATCTTAGGAATTATTCACTTCTGTTGCATTTAGTACTGTACTATGAACAAGAGTTGGGTTTATGGCCTCAGGAGCTGAAAATTTCACAAATTGACAAAGAAGGTAGGCCATTGCCTATTCAATTATGGACCACTATTTGGGACAGCAGGTTTTCCAATTCAAACTTTTTGCATTTTGAAGAGTTTTTTGTGAAACCCTTGCATAGATTTTTCAATCATCCTTGTGATTTTTCCTTATCCGAAGAAGTGAAAAGGTTTCTTAGGCCTAGAGAGTACAATGGACCAATCAACCATAATTCGGGAGATTGGTACTGTTTAGAAAATGCCACAATGATCAAGGTTTATGGTTTTGAGGATGCACCTTTCATTTTGCCTAGAACTATCCCGGATAGGATTGCTTACCTAGAAATTGTTAGGAAAATGGATTATTCCAGTGTTATGAACTTGAGTTCATATGGGAAACAAGCTTTTATGCCCAGCACTTTATGTTTTAGTGATTTCACTGTATTGGCCAAAGAAGGTTATGATTTGATTTTGGATAAATTGTTGCATTATAACATGAGAAGGGCACCAGTTAGAAAGAACTTTGATCCTAAGGGGTATATTCACTTTGCCAAACAAAAGATAAATTCCGGAGGATACCATCATGTGCCCTACAAATCCGATGATATAATCAAAAACCTGGAGGCAGAGATTGTGATTGAAAAACATAATCAAGAGCTGATGGATGTTGAATTGTTATCTTCCATTAAAGGGATATCAGAAACAGGTGTGACACAAAGTTCATCTGAGAAAGTTTTGAGAATGAGGACTCAGGACTATACATATGTATGCAGGGATAGTGATGTTGATGAAACCATGGATGTAGATACGAGACATGAAGACTATAGGTCTTTCATTTTAGATGATGAATTTATAAAAACTGTAGAGTTTAAAACATTCTTATATAAGCAAAAGGGAAAAGAGATAAGAGGGCAGGTTGAAAATATTACACCAAGAAATGAGGATCAACTGTTGAAAAGCCTAAAAGATGAAGTGGATAGGGAGATGATTAGCATGACCCCTGAAAAAGGAAGGGAGTTGCTAGAAAAGGCTGGTGTCATGATTTTTCCAGGTTTGGATACGAATTATGCTTTAGTTTTTGATAGTTTCTTGAAAGATAATAGTGCCACCCACAAGCTAAGTGTAGAAAAGGTGACAAAGGTATATACAGGATCAAAATACAACACTGATGATGAGACATTGATGATTTGGGCCTTATATCCTCCTCACAAAAGATCAATTATTATTGATACTGAAAAGGCATTTGGACATGTCATGACTCTGAAAGCTGGGGAAGTTGACCTTGTGGCAACTGCTGTTATCGGAATAAACATAGACAAGTTGAACAAAGCTCAAATCCAAGCATTGATTAGGGAAAGAGAAGTGTATAAAACTGGAAATGAAAGAATGTTGAGAGAAAATGAACGCTTAAAAGACTTGGTAGGTACTATAGCAGAGCCAACAAGGATGCTCACCCAAGGTGAGAGTTCACAGAAAAGGGATCATTGGGAAGGATTGACTGCATATTCTCAAGATAAATCAGATGCACTCGTAGCAATAATCAAAAGAAGACAGGTTGTCCTTATCACTTGGTTAAACAGGCTTTGGGGAAAGCATTCACAATTTGTGGATGCCATAAAGGAACACATAAGGGTGGACAATAGAATTCAAGAGAAAATCAAGGAATTGGAGAAAAAGGACACTCCTAACAATGAAGAGATTGAGAATGCCAACTGTATCATAGACAGACACAGGGATTTCTATGAAGAGTTGCAAGGAGATATGCAGGGATTGATAGAGGCTGCCAAGAATAGGTTGACCAAGTTATATGATGATGAAGGAAAAATGAAAGAAGCCACTAAATGGAAAAATGAATGTGAAGCAGTACTCCAAGAGATGTTGAAAGCGGCCACTATGGAGGAAGTAACATCGGATGAAGCGTGTGAATAAAATGAGAGAATGATAATGATGGAGATTGTGATCTATGATGCAATTGGGGATACTGATATTCACGAGCACCAAGACTATATGGAACATATGTCTGCAGTCCATTTATGGCTTAACAAGAATTAGTTAGATAGAGAATTTGTTAGAACTTTTATGTTTTAGACTTTTGAAAAAGGCGCGACCTTTCACAAACTGATGTATAAATATCCATTGTTGGATAGTTAAATACATAGTAGAAGTAGCTACAAATTTTTAGAAATAGGAAAATTGCTGCAAGTATTTTTTGAATGATATTCAAAGAGACCATGATGCGTGTATAAATTTTGCATGGAATTTAATGTTGTGGCGCTATTCTGGTATCAATTATTTGTTGAAATTAATTTAAATGTTATCAAGTTGTCTCCAAGATTGATGTTTCTTCGTTATTTAAATTGACATATCAAGTATATTCTCAGTTTATCAATACACATTTGCTATATTTGTGTGGTGTGATTGGTTGGTTCTTTCAAGGAAAGATTAATTCCTTCAAGTCATTCACAGTAATCTAGAAATTATCATTTGGATCATTAAGAAGAGTTTGATAATTACATTCCTGCATGTTTATACAAGTTATAGACTAAATATCATATGCCAAATAATTAGAAACCCTGCCAGGTAGAAACCATTCATTTAAAGCTATCATTTGACTCCGTTTTACCCAACAAGGCATTGGTCTCCCCTATTTAGATTACATTAGTTTTAGTCATCTCATTTGACATCTCTTTTAAAATATTAATTCACACCTTGATATTGCATATACAATTTATACCAAGTTAGGATCATATCTTTCCATTATTAAATTTCCATTTGTGGATAGATAGATTAAGTAGGAAACATAAGTTCACAATCTGTTACTCATATAGGTGTACTCGCCTAGGTCTAGCAGAGCCTCAAGAGTAGAGGGCCCAGCCATACCGGTTGGCCTTGTCAGTTGACCAACAACGTAGTGAGAGTTTGGTAGCCTCTCATGGTTCATTGAAACCAACGTTTTTGAGAACCAACAGTTGCAAAAATAGAGATTAATCCATGAAAACACTATTTGATAAGGAACAATAGAGATTAAACCATTGCAGAAATGTAAAAAACGATTGAGAGGGTGGAGTCTCTATCTGTTGAGAGGGTTTATGTCTATCGTATTGGAAGCAAAAAATGAGCCATTTGTAGGTTCTTATATTTTTTACAATGTCATTTTATAGTTTTTACATCTCTGCATTTATGGCTTAATGTCTATTGTTTGTTGATCTGTGCATTTTGTGGGTTAATGTCTACTCTTCCCTATCTTTTAGTGTTTTTATGGATTAGTCTCTATTCTTGACTAGAAGACTTAATACCATAATTCATTAATGCCATCTTCTCTACTGACCACGATAAAGACTGAAAGTAATCTTTTCTTTGCATGTTTGCATGCCAAGTGCACTTCAATCTATTAAATGGAAATGAAAATTAGGCCTAGGTGAGTACAAAATATCTCCATATGAAATCATTTTGTCAATCAACAATGTTTTATTTTTTTTACAAATATTTCATGGCTTTGTAATTTTATTTGATATAGTTGTGTCCTGGCACCAAGTGTTCCTCTCAATGTGTGGTGTTTTAACAAGGACATTTAGCATTCCCTAGTCACTAGTTTTCATTTATTATCAGTGGATTGAAGTGTAGTCGACATTAATGGATTCTAGTGTCAATTTTTAAGACTGTTGATCAAAAGATTATTTGCATCGTCTAATCATTTCCACAAATGATTTAATGACAATGAAATCTGTCAAAAAGGCATACATTTGTAATTTCCTATATCTTTTACATTGTCTTTTCTGCGTTGTCCAATCATTTGCTCAGATTGTTTGATGAGAGTGAAACCCGTTTCTCTTGAGTTTGAAAGTTGCTACATCTTTTACACTATCATTTCATATATATTTTTCATCTCCCTCTAATTGGTTAATCTTTGTTGATCCTTATTATTGCATGCTTTTATCGGTTGATGTTTGTTGTCCATTTAAAGACGTCACACCATAATTCATAAATATTGAGTTCTCTGTTGACCACCATTAATAATGCAACTAATCTATTGTTTGCTATGCATGCATGCAAACAACAGTTCAATCTATGAAATGAAAACTAGATCTAGATAAATGCAAAATTTGTCACTATAAAATCTGTAATATTTCATTAATATGCAATGTTTTTTCATTGGAGATATCCAGTTCTTTCAAATTAGATTCGTAATCTTCTATCTTTTCTCTTCATTTCATTGATTAGGAATGGAACTAATCTTTTCTTTGCATGCATGCATGTGAACTGCATTTCAATTTATTAAATCAAAATCAAAATCAGGTCTAAATAAAAGAAAATTGTCTCGATATAAAATCATTTCATCAACTGGTAATGTTTTTGTCTATTATTTGTTGTTGTCTGCATTTTATGGGTTAATGTCTATTCTTCACTATCTTTTACTACTTTTATGGGTTAGTCTATGTTGTTGAGTTAAAGCCTTAACTCCATGATTCATTAATATCGACTTCTTTGTTGGCCATGATTAAGAATGGAAGTAAGTGTTTCTCTGCACGCATGCACACCAGCTGCACTTCAATCTATTAGATGAAAATGAGAATTGTTCCTATTGGAAATATAGTTGTGTGTTTGTATGAGTCCAGGGATTTTCTTAGAGACATTAATCCATAAAAACATTCAAGAATATCGAAGAACAAAAATATTAAAAATAGAATATTTGTGTTTATTGGAAGCTAAAAGGGAGGCATTTATAAGTTATATCTTTTACACCATCATTTTATATTTTACTTCTATGTCCCTGTAATAGTTTTTATGGCTTAATCTATGCTGCTTAGTTAAAGACTTAACACGATAATCCATTAATGTCAACTCCTTTGTTAGTGATCACTAACAATGGAACTAATCTTTTCTTTGTCAAACATGCATGTTAGCTGCACTTAAATCTATCAAATGAACATTAGTTCTAAATAACTAAAAAATCTGTCGATGTAAAATCTATGTTTATTGAGATGATTTATAACTATCTTATTCGTATGTATACTGTAACAAATATCTTTGCATCATTTTAAAACACTTGTGCTTTTTTAACCATGTTTTGGGTGTCACAAAGGTTTTTCATAATTTTCTCATGGTGTTTCTAACAATTACTGCTGTGAAGACTAATATTTTCTACACGCTATTGCCTATCGATATATTCACTGGAAATCATGGCACTAGAATTTATCCTATGGTTTATAGCATTATTTTATTAAAAGGGAGTTTGGGCTATTTTTTTGCAAATTTTCCATTCAATCCAAATTAATTGTATGTCCATGAAACAACAAAAGTCATTGAAACATGACTACCTGTTCAAGATATACCTAATGCTTTGTCTATTTCTTGATCCATGGACATCATGCACATGTTCAAGAAATCATAGTGGATGTCTCAGGTGGGTAAGTCGCATTGTTGATAGTAGTTGACATGTCTGATTGGAAATTGGAATACATGCTTACATAGATTTTATTTACTATTAAGATTAATAGGTGCCTTGATAATAGAAGCAATAGTTTACTGCTATAAGGCAATCAATAGATGTAGCTAGCAAACTCAAAAATAACTTCAAGAAAATAAGATTTTGATGCTCATGATTCTAGCTACATATTTGAGACATAGTTTTCCAACATTTGAAGAAGCAACACCAATGGCCAGATTCATGTGTGCAGGTGAAATATGTCCCATATTATATAGCGCTATTATAACTATGACTGCAAAAGAAGCAACAGTTGCCAGCCACTTGCCGACAACTAGCCAAAATTAAAATAAAAGTTGAAAGAGTCTCTACTGCACTTCACATAGATCACATCAACTTCATTAGAGAACATCTAACAAGGATATGTCCATAATACATAATAAAAATATGAATTGTATTCAAATCACGGAATATGATCCCAAATAAAGTTGAATTGTAATATAATACTGAATCCATGCATTCGAAAAAGGTACAAAGCCTCATTAGATAGACTAAAGATTTGTAATACTATATCCATAATCTTATAAAAAGCATAAGAAGACTAAATGAGAAAAAATGGAAAAAGACACTACATTGTTCATTTTAGCTTTAATCTTAATGTCCATACTTCACACGATTTAGGGAACATTTAAAAATTAATATATAAGACAAAATAATTAAAATGTTACTCACATGTTAGTTGAACTTTTAAGTGCTTATCTCTACTTCCTCATTGGTGGACATTGTCATAGTTTCTTTGTTTCAATGACTAATACTATTCAATATTTGTTTCATGCACACATGCATAAATAATAGGTTCATGCCTTCGCCCACACACACACACACATAGATACATACATACATACATATATACATACATAGATATGCATACACATATATATACAGATATAGATGTATATACATACGTACATATATATACATACATACATACATACATACATACATATGTATACATATATATACATACGTACATATATAAACACATACATATATATACAAACATATGCATATATATATACATATATAAATGTATATATAGATATGTATACATACATATATATATGCATACACACACACACACACATATATATATATATGTATATACACTCATACACACACACACACACACATATATATATATATATGTATATGTGTATACTTATATATATACATGTAATAAACAACGCAAATAATCTTTTGCTTGACAGACTCAAAACTCAACACCATAATCCATTAATGGCGATTGCACTTGAATCTATTCATAATAAATGAAAATCAGATCTTAATAAATGCAAAATGCAGAATAGACATATATATAAACACATATGTATACATACATACATATACATACATATATATATATATATGTACATATAGATATATATACATACATAATATATATATTAATGCATAAACATACACCCATACATATATATATGTACATATACAAATATATATGTATATATATGTATACATACTTATATATATACACATATGTATATGTATGTGTATACACACACATATATATACGTACAAGATCTTTTTTTCTTGACAACCATAAAACTTAACACCATAATCCATTAATGACAATTGCACTTGAATCTATTTACAATAAGTAGAAATTAGGTCAAAATAAATGCAAAATGTGATCATACGCACAAAGCACGTAGACCACTATTGACAACACCACATGTCCATAGAAACATTTACAACAACGACACATGTATAGCAAGAAATCATTATAAAATGATGAGTTTTTTTCTTCCATTGCTCCCAATAATAAATTACAACTGCGAAAATACAAAACCAACAAACAAAACACCAATTGCCAATGACAAAATTGCCAAAAAAAGACACAAACTTCATTTTAACGGTTCCAAATAGACATTTTTGAAAGAAGTATTATATGTACAAGATATCCATGACATACATGGATCAAAAAATCAATGGTACATTAGATATATCATGAACAAATAGACATCTTTCAATGTTTATCACTATTTCATGCACACACAATTAATTTGGATTGAAAAAATACAAATTGCAAAAAAATAGTATAAGCTTCATTTTAAGACTTCCAACATCAAAACATCCACGCTACATCAAACCATCACTGAAACATCAAAATCCAATGAAGAAATTGCAAAAATAGGGATCAACTGATAAAAACACTCATTGATAAGGAATACCAAAGATTAAATCATTACAAAAATGTAAAAAACTATGAAATCACAGTGTAAAAGATATAGGAACTTACAAGCACCTAATTTATCACTCCCAACACAATAGATATAAACCCTCTCAACAGATAGAGATTTCACCCTCATCAAACAATCTGAGCAAATGAATAGTTCGACAGGCTTAAAACTTCACACCATAAACCATTCACGACGGTTGCACTTCAGTCTATTCATAATAAATGAAAATTAGCAAATAATAACATATATGTATGTATGTATATATATACATACATACACATATACATACATATATATATGTATATATATACATGTACACATATATGAATGCATACACACATATATATATGTATATATTACTAAACAATGTAAATAATATTTTGCTTGACAGACTCAAAACTCAACACCATAATCCATTAAAGGGGACTACACTTGAATCTATTCACAATAAATAAAAATCAGATCTAGATAAATGCAAAATGTAAAACACACATACATACATATATATGTGTACATATAGATATATATGCATACATATATATATACACACATATACATATATATGCACACACACACACACACACACACACACACACACACACATATGCAATTTCCTCATTGGCTTTTGATATTTTGATCATGGTTTTGTATTTTTCCAATCCAAATTAATTGTCTATTCATGAAACAATGATAGACATTAAAGGATGTCTATTTGTTCAAGATATGTTTGATTTACCATGGATGTTTTGATGCATGTGCATTATGCATGTAATCTGAATAAATGAATAAACAACGCAAATAATACTTTGCTCGACAATATTAAAACTTCACACCATAAGCCACTAATGACGCCTACACTTCAATCTACTCACAACAAATGAAAATTCGCAAATAGTAAATGCAAATGTATTGCTTAAAACACCATGCGAAGACATGACTATACAAAAGAACTCATGAAATATTTTCAATAGAAAATTTTGTTAAAATAATTAAATAAATTACAAAATGACAAAACCACGATGAAAATACCAGCATCCAATGAGAAAATTGCAAAAAAAATCAATAATTTGTTTTTAATAAATTAATCCCTGAAACATCAACATAGTGACATATATATTTTACTAGAACGATCTCTGATGCACCATTTTAATATGCAACATTCAGCCGAAAACATTAGTCTCCTGCCTATAAGGTAGGGACTAACAATGCAAACACCTTTGTTACAACATGCATACCAACATGATAGTTATAAACCCTCCCAACAACCACAGAATGTACATTGACAGGTTTTGCACTTATACTTAAGACAATAATGACAATGAAAGTTCAAAGATGGTGGTTGTAATTGTGAAGAGATGGATGTCAAATTTATAGATGAAGTTCGCAAGATCGATGGGATTGAATAGAAGATTGACATATGAGATTGAATGAGAGAATGTGCAAAGGAAAGTTACTCATTCAAAAAATGAAAAATGTAAGAAGGATGGAAGAGAAAAGTGAATGAGAAACTACAAATATGTAAGAGATGAGTGGAGAGAACAATAGAAAGTGGAAGAGTTAACTAAAATAAAGAGACAATCAAGTGAAAGAAAAGGTCAGTCAAGTGAAAAAGGAAATAAAGGAATTGAAGAGTTAACCAAAAAAGAAAATAGAGAATAAAAAAGTTAAGTAAAGATGAAATTGTGACAAGTTTTTGAAAATAAAATAGATATTTTTTGTATGTCATGAATAATTAATTAAAGTAATTAATTTTGTGATTTTTAGCATTGTTATATATGTATGTATGTATACATACTTGTATATATATATATACATATACATATATATATTTATATGTATGTGTATATACTAAACAACTTAAATAATCCTTTGCTTGACAAACTCAAAACTCAACACCATAATCCATTAAAGGCAACTGCACTTGAATCTATTCACAATAAATGAAAATCAGATCTAGATAAATGTAAAATACATATACATATATATGTACATATAAATATAAATAAATATATATATATATGTATGTACATATAGATATATATACATATATATACATATATATATGTACATATACAAATATATATACTTATATAATATATATATAGATGTTTTTGCAATTTCCTCATTGACTTTTGATATTTTGGTCATGGTTTTGTATTTTTCTAATCCAAATTAATTGTTTATTCATGAAACAGTGATAGACATTGAAGGATGTCTATCTGTTCAAGATATGTCTAATTTACCATGGATATTTTGATGCATATGCATCATGCATGTAATCTAATCAAATGAATAAATAACGCAAATAATACTTTGCTCGACAGAATTAAAACTTCACACCATATGCCACTAATGATGCCTGCACTTTAGTCTACTCACAATAAATGAAAATTCACAAATAGTAAATGCAAATGTATTGCTTAAAACGCCATGCCTTGCCAGAAATAGTGGCTGCAAAGACACAACTATACCAAAGAACTCATGAAATATTTCCAATAGAAAAGTTCGTTACAATAATTAAATAAATTATAAATTGATAAAACCACGACGAAAATATCAGTAGCCAATGAGAAAATTGCAAAAAAAATAAATAATTTTCTTTTAATAAATTAATCCCAAAACATCAGCATAGTGACATATATATTTTACCAAAACGATCTCTAATGCACCATTTTAATAGGAAACATTCAATTGAAAACATTAGTCTCCTGCCTATAATGCAGGGACTAACAATGCAAACACATTTTTTACAACATGCATACCAACAGGATAGTTATAAACCCTCCCAACAACAAAATAATGTACACCGATAGATTTTGCACTTATAATTAAGACAATACTAACAATGAAAGTTTGAAGATGGTGGTTGTAATTGTGAAGATATGGATGCCAAATTTAAAGACAAAGTTTGCAAGACAGATCGATGAGATTGAATAGAAGATCGACAAATGAGATTGAATGAGAATGTGCAAAGGGAAGTTACTCATTCAAAAAATAGAAAATGTAAGAAGGATGGAAGAGAAAATTGAATGAGAAACTACAAATATGTAAGATATGAGTGGAGAGAACAACAAAATGTGGAAGAGTTAACTAAAAGAAAGAGAAAGTCAAGTGAAAGAAAGGGTTAGTCAAGTGAAAAAGGAAATAAAGGAATTGAAGAGTTAACCGAAAAAAAAATAGAGAATAAAAAAGTTAAGTAAAGAGGAAATTGTGACAAGTTTTTGAAAATAATTTTTTTTTTTTTTTGATGTCACGAATAATTAATTAAAGTAATTAATTTTGTCATTATCTCAAAGGAAAATTAAGATTTTTTTTTAATTAGGTCTTGCCCTTGCAAAACCGGGATTATGATGCCCCCTCAAGAAATTTGGCAAAATATTGAGGCAAATTTACCAATAAGATGATTTGATGTGTCTAGATAGAAGAAATATTAGCTAGAAGACAAGATTAGTAAGAAGGGAAGAATGATTAGTTTGATCAATATCGGATGTGGAGAAGATTAATTGATTATGATAGAATGGATTGAAGAAATATTGGCTAGAAGAAAAGGTTAGTGAGAAAGGAGGAATAGTTAGTAATGTGAACGAATGAAGAAAGAAGAAGTGATGAACATATTGTCATAAGCCTTGACAATTGCACATTTATCAACATCGAGCATTTTTATTTTGCAAATAGATGACATACACTGAGGTATTAAAAAACCATGGTGCAAAATGTTATCACTTTGTGTAGACTAAACACATTGCAAACAACGAGTGCCATGACTCATACTAGAAACTTAATTCCCCAGCCATATTTTAGACAAATTTTGCACCTATCTAGACCTAAATTTCATTTAATAGATTGAACTCTTGTTGACATTCATGCAATACTGACCAAAATTTAGTTGCATTGTTAATGGTCACCAATAGAGCATTTGACATTTATGAATTATGGTGTTAAGTCTTTAACTGAACAACATACATGGACCTATTAAAGCATTCAATGATAAGGAACCACATAGATTAACC
This sequence comes from Sequoiadendron giganteum, assembly GCA_007115665.2. Lineage (NCBI taxonomy): Eukaryota > Viridiplantae > Streptophyta > Pinopsida > Cupressales > Cupressaceae > Sequoiadendron > Sequoiadendron giganteum. The sequence continues at coordinate 570,213,839 of CM021109.1, read as the reverse complement.
CATTAGAGGGACATAAAAAATATGAAATGATAGTGTAAAAGATATAGGAACTTTCAAACACGTTCTTTTTTGATAGATTTTTTGATGAGGATCAAATCTATGTCTGAAGGAACAACAAAGATTAACCCATTAGAGGGACATAAAAAATAAATGAAATGATAGTGTAAAAGATATAGGAACTTCCAGATGTGTCCTTTTTTCACAGATTGATTGATGAGGATCAAATTTGTGCCTCTTGACAGCCTTAAAACTTGACACCACAATCCATTAATCAATGAAAATTAGGCACTAACAAATGCTAAATGTCCTTATTAGAATGGCACATGTCGACATAAACACTTGGTATATCAAATAAAAACCCATGTAATATTTCCAACATGAACAAAACATTGGCAATCGACAAACTAATTTCATATCGAGGCATTTTGCACCTATTTAGACCTAATTCTCATTTTCATTTAATATATTGAAGTGCAATTGCCATACATGTGTGCGAAGAAAAGATTAGTTCCATTCTTAATCATGTCTAGCAGAAAAGTCGACATTAATGAATTGTGGTGTTAAGTCTTTAACCCAAAAATAGAGACTAACCCATAAAAGCACTCAAAATGCAGAGAACAACAAACAATAGACATTAACCCATAAAATGCAAAGATGTAAAAAACTATAAAATGAGACTGTAAAAGATATTGGAACTTACAAACACCTTGTTTTTTTATTCCATTACAATAGTCACAAACCCTCTCAATGGACTCAGATTTCACCCTCATCAAACAATGGGAGCAAATAAATAAACAACACAAATAATCCACATTACGAATTGATGAAATAATTTTATACCGAGACATTTTACACTTATGTAGACTTACTTTTCACTTTCATTTAATAGACTCAAGTGCAATTGGCATGCATACATGCAAATAAAGCATTGCTTCCATTCTTAATCGTGACCACCACGAAAGTCAACACCAATGAATTATAGTGTTAAGTCTTTACCTCAACAACATAAACCAAACCATAAAACTACTCAAAAATAGGGAAGAGCGGGCATTAACCCATTAAATGCAGAGAACAACAAATAATAGACATTAACCCACAAAATGAAAAGATGTAAAAAACTCTAAAATGACACTCTAAAACATATAGGAACTTACAAATGCCTTGTTTCTCGCTTCCAACATGATAGACATAAACCCTCTCAACAAGCACATATTTCACCCTCTTCAAACAATCTGAGCAAATGAGTAAACAACGCAAACAAACACAAACAACCTGAGCAAATGAACAAACAATGAAAATAATACTTTTTTCAACAGACACTAACCCATAAAAGCAGTCAAACATAGTGAAGAATAGATGTTAACACATAAAATGCAGACAACAACAAACAATAGATATTAACCCATAAAATGCAAAGGTGTAAAAAACTATAAAACAACATTATAAAAGATATACAAACTTACAAATGCCTCATTTTTCACTCCTTATATAATAGACATAAACCCTCTCAATAGACACAAATTTAATGATTTTATACCCATACATTTTCCACTTTACTTATACCTAATTTTCTTTTTCATTTAATAAATTCAAGTGCAATTGGCATGCATGCGTGCAGAGAAATTTTTACTTCCATTCTTAATCATGACTAGTATAGAAGTCAACACTAATGGATTATGGTGTTAAGTATTTAACTCAGCAAGAGAGACTAACCTATAAATGCACTAAAAAATAGCGAACAATAGGCATTAACCCATAAAATACAGAGATGCAAAAAACTATAAAACGACAATGTAAAAGATATAGGAACTTACAAATGCCTTGTTTTTCAATTCCAAAATGCTAGACATAAACCCTCTCAAAAGGCATCGATTTCACCCTAATTGAACAATTCGAGCAAATGAATAGACAACACAAAAATAAAAGTGTAAAAGATACAGGAACTTACAAATGCCACCTTTGTCGCTTCCAACACAGTAGATGTAAACCCTTTCAACAGACACAAATTTCAACCTCATCAAACAACCTGAGCAAATGCACAAACAATGCAAATAAAACTTTGCTCTACATACTTGAAACTTCACACCATAAGCCACTAATGATGACTGCACTTCAATCTACTCACAATAAATGAAAATTCACAAATAATAAATGAAAATGTACTACTTAAAACACCACGTATCGCCATAAATAATGGGTGCCAAGACACGACTATACCAAAAAAATCATGAAATATTTCCAATAGCAAAGTTTGTTACAATAATTAAATAAATTACAAAATGACAAAACCACGATGAAAATACCAGCAACTAACGAAAAAATTGCAAAAAAAATAATAATTTGCTTTTGATAAATTAATTCCCAAAACATTAGCATAGCGATATATATATTTCAATCGTACGATTTCTGATGCACCATTTTAATAGGCAACATTCTACCGAAAAAAAGTGCAAATCGCAAATAGTAAATGCAAATGTACTGCTTAAAACGCCACGCATCGCCAGAAATAGTGGGTGCCAAGACATGACTATACCAGAAAACTCATGAAATATTTCCAATAGAAAATTTCGTTAATTAAATAAACTACAAAATGACAAAACCACAACGAAAATACTAGTAGCCAATGAGAAAATTTAAAAAAAATCAATAAGCTGCTTTTAATAAATTAATCCCCAAAACATCAACATAGTGATATATATTTTACTGGCACAATTTATGATGCACCATTTTAATAGGCAACATTCAACCGAAAACATTAGTCTCTCGCCTATAAGGTAGGGACTAATAATCACCCCTCATTTTGTGGTGGAAAAGTTGTAGCAAGCCTAATGTGGAACCCAGTTAGCATGGCTAACAATTGAAGGAATAACTGTTGTTTTAATTCATTGCTTATCATTGTGGACAATATTAACTTCAATCCCTAGACTATAGATGGGATCGACACTAGATTAAAGAGTGGAGATTATCTCAGGAGGTGATTCATTATTTGAAAGGCACTACCATACAAGGGAGTAACTTTATGATAGAGTTATTGGAGTTAGTGGGGGACATATATCTACTAAAGGAATCAACTATTTATGCATTCTTTATGCATTTCCAGCAGGCATAGATAGTGGAATCAAATTAATTTTGAGGGGTGGGTATTCCCATTAATCATAGCAAGGAATAAATGGAGTCGTGGTTAAAGTGAAGGGCCACTGCAGAGGATTGAAAAAGTTTGTAGTTACTTGGTAGGTATATATGAGATTAATGAAGACATATTATGGTTAATAATACATCCTTGAGCAACTTGGTTAATTCCATTATTAACCACTGTTGTATAAGTTAATTGTTCATAACTATTGTGTATTAATTAATTAGAGTGTTGCCACCTGGAGAGGTGCCATACGGGCTTGGAAAAAAATGGCAGATAAAGGTTGGAGATTGGCAATTGAGTTTTGGTGATTAGAGTTGCACGCAGTCAAATCTGAGTTGAGTAAGAGGTTTGAATTTTGTGTTATGAATATTTATAATTATTTTGAGAGATTAATTTAATTCTGAAAACATTCCCAACAGATGTAATGTTTCACTTGAAATGTTCATGTATGAATGTGTGTGCAAGTGTTTTATCTAAGCCTAAAATGCAAAACCAAAAGAAATGCAAACAAAGAAAACACAAACAACACCTCACGATTAGGCCTAAGTTAAACTTGAACAAATGCAAGAAAAGAATGATGTTACCCTGCCCAAGTTGATCGGTTGGTTGGCCCTGTTGATCAATCGATTTTGTGTGCTCCTTCAATGGAAAATGACACAAAAATGGATGCAAAATGGAGTAGAGGTGATGAGGAATGGAATGGTACAATTGGGTATTTTGGCAAGTGTTGTATGTGGATGCAATGTGAGCTTGAAAGTTGTAGCAATGGAGGATGGATGCAAAGTGCTTGAGAGTGCTAAGTTGAAAGTTGAGTTTATTGAGTGTTGAATGAACTTGGTGAAAATTTGTTGCAAATGAGGGAAAATCCTCTAATTTTAGGGGAAAAGCTCTTAGGGAATCAATGGTCAAGATGTAGCCACCTTGGACAAGATCAAGGGCTTGGGTGAGTTGAGAACTCACAAGTCCTCACATCTTGACATGTGGCAGATGATGTGGCCAAGAGGACATGAGGTGGAGGTACTTTATAGTACCTTGGGATTAGACAAGATCTCCTCATAAAGGAGGTCCTTGTCCCTATGTGGGTGATGTGACCTTTGAGGAATTAAAAATTCCTTAAATTTTTTGGAGGAATAAAAGTGAATTTAAAATTCACCTTGGAAAGGGGTTTCCTTCTCCAAAAAAATAAGCATTTAATAAAAGAGTTGACTTGTGAAATGCCATAAATGACCTAGAGATTAGGTTGACCTAATCAAGTGATTAAGTTGTGCAAACAAGGGATTAGGCGGTAAATGAAAGATTAAGGCAAGTGGGTTATGATGGAGGATGTGACATTAATCCCAATTAGGGGTGTGCACATTCATAATCATAGATTAATTAGATTAATCCAGGTTAAGGATGGATTATGGAGGATGGGACAAGGAGAGAGAAAATAGTGAATTTAAAATTGATTTAAATCCATAAAGGTTAAATGACTAAATTAAATAAATGAGAGTATTTATTTAATTCAAAGAGGAAAGGGCTAATGATAAAGTATTTATTTAATTGAACTAAATACCTTAGGAATGTTAGATAAAAGGGGAACATTGATTAAATGAATGATTTAATTAATGTTGAAGAAGATGAAATGGATGGATGAAGGGGACAAATTCGACCTTATCTGAGAGGTCAAATTTGGATGTCTACATTTTTCTCTTCGAAATAGAGTTAGAATAATAGTGTTTCAAAGAAGAATAAAATATAGGTGACTCGATAGAGGAATAGGCTAGAAAATTGATGCTCCAACACAGGAAGGATGGTATGAAGTGTGAAATGAAAGAAGATGCCTCGGTGTTGCGGGAAAATGGATAGGACAGAAAAATGAAGGAAATGGTAGGGTATGCCCCCTCGAGAGAGCGGATGGGGAAGAAAAGGGGTCTCAGGCGACCTCTAGATATGAAGAAATAAAAGGTACCATGTAGAAGAGCTCGAAAAACCCAAAAAATGGCTTTTGAACGAAGTGAAACAAACGAATGGGGTGTAAATGGTGGCCTACAGAAGATGGAGGATTAATTAGAGGAAAATAAATTTAAATAAAGGGTAAAAAAATATCCAAAATTTCAAAAGAGGAAAAGTGAATATATAGTAATTATTAGAAATTATTATTCATCATTTTCACTGTTGGAGATTGAGGGTGTGAGAAAAAGAGAGATAAGAAGGTGACGAGGATGGCCCACGGGTATGACAACGGGGATGACAGCAAGGACGCGATCATCCACTGAGGTGAGGAGATACAACAGTTCTACCATGAGCATGCAATACCCCGCCAGGTTAGAGAAAAACCCATCTTTGTAATTTTGAGTTAGTTTTGACAAGATACAACAAATGTGGGTTTTTGAGGGATGGAGGATTTGCCCATCCAAAGAGACAAAATAGATGTTGACTGATCGGATAGAGGCATAATATAGATGATTACGACACTGAATCTGCCTCAGGATAGAGGTAGATTGATTGGGTCAAAGATGATTTACTAACTTAGGATGGATGCAACCCTAAACAAGTACATATGATGGTGATCGGGATCAGACACCTATGCCAACTTGGATAAAACTTCCAAAACAAAGTTTAGGGGATTTAGATTGACAAACCGAAGATGGATATGCAATCTAAGGATGATCTTAGATGATTTTATCAATGGAACGATGATCTTTGAAAGTGTAGACAGACGAGAATGATGATAAAAAAAAAGACAGATGGTGATAACTTGCTCGCTCAGAAATATTAGATTGGCCCAAAATAGAGGCGACACTCATATTTGCCCCAAAACAGTAGATAATTTTATTAAAAAACTATAGGTTCGCCCAAAATAGCTGTCAAATTCACACAAACAACAAGACAACATCACCCCTTTTAGTAGATTCACCTGAACAGGAGTCAGGTTTGCCCAATCAGAGATGCATAATCGCCCCTAGAAGCATATTCGCCCAAAGAAGCATGCAGACTTGCCCAAATAGCAAAGAAAAATTGCCTATCTTAGCAGATTTGCCTAAAATAGCATGCAAAATTGCCTAAACAACATAACATATTCACCTGTTTTAGCAGATTCACCCAAACAACATACAGATTTGCCTAAACAGAAGGTAGGGTCACCCAAACAGCAAGCAGATTCACCCAAGCAACAAACAAATTCGCCCAAACAACAAACATATTTACTTAATTAGTAGAAAATGTTGAAGAATGGGCGGGTTTGACTCTCAAAAATGTGTAACGGGGTAACAATCTTGACTAACCGGACTCGAACGACAACTTGATCAGAGAAAGAATGCCAAACGGACCCAAACAGTGGCTTGAAACGAAGAACAAACTCCTAAACAAACTCAAACAAGAACCCAAGATGGAGAACTAGGTCTCGAACATGACTGAACGGAGACTTAGAACAGAGAACGAGATCAGGAGCGGGACCAAATGGGGACTCAAAATGAAAAATGGTATGATAAATGATGAAAATATAGACATGAACGGACCTAAAGGGGGCTTAGAACGACAAATGAGAACTGCAAATGGGACTGAACAGAGACTTAGAATAGAGAACAAGATCACGAACAAGACTAAATGAGGCCCTGAAATGGAGAACGATATGACAAACGGGGAAACAGACGCATGAACGGTCCAGAACGAGGACCCAAAAATGGAGAACATACACCTAAACGACCCTAAATGGAGAATCGGATGGAAGATCAGACGACAAATAGGACAAAAATAGAAAGTAGAATCACCCCTGTACTAAGCAAGATTGCCCAAACTGCAAAGCATAATCGCCCCTATGTGCAGATTTGCCCAATTGTGAAATCAGGATTGCCCAAACAATTGGGAAGAATCGCCCCTAGAAGCAGATTCACCCAATCAGAGGTGCAAAATCACCTCTCTATGTAGATTAGCCCAATACTGAAGGCAAGTTCGTCCAAATAGTTGAGCATAATTGCCCCTAGAAGCAGATTCACCCAAGCAAGAGAGAAGATTCACCTCTGTAAGGGACAAAATGTGATAAAGGACTAAAAACCCACCAAACAACAAATAAGAGGCTGGACTGACTTAACCAAAAGCACTGGTAAAGCACAAAGAAGACAGTTCAAGCAACACAATCCTAAAATTAGTGAAATAAGTTTTGCAAACTCGATGTAGGCTCATCACCTTGGATGAACAACCCAAGGTTAATACTCTGTGATACTAGGGTGGTTCTCTGGATCACCCTGATAGGCTGTCATTAGGTCCTACTACTTTAGAATAATTGAATTTCAATTGTCGACCGGGCAGTGTCCAAGGCAGTTTGTAGAAGGAGATTATTCAAACAACCCATTTTATATTTTCAGTTTTTCTTTTAAACTACAAAAATCGAGACTAAACCAAAGCCATTACTACTTAACTCGAAAAATGATCTTACTCTAGGAAAATCCAAGAATATTAAATTAAAAGGCATAAAACAACAAATTTAGAAAACATTACTACTAAACTAGAAAGCATGGAAACAAGTAAACTAAACAACTGGTAAATTACAGAAACAGAAAAGTAAGGAAATAAACAATTAATCATCTTCTAAACAACAAAGGAACATTATCAACTATAGAAGAAAACTTATACAAATTAAAGACAATGGTGCTCCGGAACAACTGACTTGACTCTTCAACAACTTGTTATTTCCTACTGAACAATAATTTATCTTAAACAAAGGGAATAACTTAATCAATAAAATACTTATCTATCTAGGCTAACTCCCCTCGAGTGGCCAGCTCACGGGCTACTACTTCGTCTTTAGCTCACATAAACTATAGATTCTAAAATTCTCTTACGACATACAGTCACCATCATTCGAAGTCAACAGTTACCAATAAACAGATATCAGATAACTCATTTCAACAGTGATTTGCAAATCCATGTAAACAGCATAACGATACTTCCTCTCTGTCTCTTTATTACTTATGAAATTACAGTTTTATAGATAACTTTCTAACTAAATCCTAAATTTAAGATGGAATGGATAGCCATTGAAAAAGTCTTCCTTAACTTAAAACTAACTTGAGGTCTTTAAAGCTTTTTAAAACATGTAGAAGGCTCGAGAAGAGCCATAAAGTTTTGAACAACAAAATTTTAAAGGACTGAAACTGAATTTTCGACGCATCATCCAGGCATCTAGGAGTGGGTTCGAAGAGCTTCCGGAGTCGGAGAGCCCTTAGGGGAAGTCGTTCTGGATGATGGAATAGCCATTTGGGATGGTTCCCCTAATTCTATGGTTCTTTCAATTGCAGGCTTCTCCATTTTCTCTAAAAATTTCTCCCATTTCCCTGTGGATTTCTTACGGAAGTGATACTTGCAGATTAGGTGAATTAACCTGTGGTGTTTCAAAGGCCCAGACCCTATTTTATACCTCTCCATGGAATTATTTAAGGAATCAAACAATAATTTTGACATATTAACCCTAAGAGCTAGGTCCTCCTTTTCGTGACGTAGATGGGTCAACATACGAAAGGCAGGCCCTACAACTGTGGTAAGCTGACCTTCACAAGTAAAGTACTTTTTAATCCATGCAACGATAGTACCCCAAGGTTCTAATATGGAAGTTCTTTGGAACCCCTTATTTTTCCCCCTAGTACTTATTACTACCATTGGATATGGGTCTCCCTCTCTAGCAAATAATTCAACTAATTTTTGGTACGTTACTTGAGAGGTTTCTTTTATATTTATGCCTATATGCTCTAGTCCAGATAAGCGAGAAATAATCTTATAGCTTACCTTGAAACACTTCCCTTGAAGTACCACTTCACCATTAGTGTAGTTTTCAACAAAGGATCTTACCAGCTTTTCATTATGGTTTTCAAATTTCCTGATGAAGTTTAACCACCCTGCTTCGTTGAACAATCTGGAGATGTTAGTCAACCCCAGTAATTTTTTCGCTGAATCTGGCTCTCCCTTTGTTTTTCCACCCCCCATTTCCTGATTTCGTACACTGCAAGAAATTCAATTCCAGCATAAAGCTCCCACGTAGGTTCTTTTTGAAAATATTGCCTCTGAAATTACTTATTTGTTTTATTTGCAGCGTATGCTTCAATGATTTCCAATCTGCATGGAGGTTTGCGAAAGGCTTTGTCGTACAAGTGATTGATCGTCAAGTGGCATGAATTACTAATTTAGAAGTGAGGTTCGTGCCAATTAATTATTCTTTATTTGAAAATAACTACCCATTTAAAATGAAAATTAATACTTACCCTCGCTTCGTGATCGCTCGAAGATCTTAATCCTCACAGATTTGACAGGATGACATGAAGGCATTGGTTGAAATGATGACGGAGTTATTATGATATGGTGCAAAATTCTATGGGGGACGAAGCTGTCAATGAGGAGTACGGAGTTGGGTGGCTTACCTATAACTAAAGCAAAAATAGAAAGATAGATGTATTGGATATTCTGGCGAAAGAATCGCGAAGATTTTAAAATTTTGAAAAAGGTGGCGGAAGATAACCGAACAAGTTCCAGAGCACGTATTTTGGTCAACGCGCTCGAAATGAGTGCATAAGTTCTGGAGCATCGGTGTGTGGTGCGACCGAAACAAGAATGAAATGAAGGTTCTGGAGCATCGCTAAAAGATGCAGCCAGAGCAAAATGAAATGAAAGGTTCTAGAGCATCATTGAAAGATGCAACCGGAGCAACAACTGAATGAAAGGTTCCAGAGCATCACTGAAAGATGCAGCCAGAGCAGCAACGGAATGAAAGGTTCTGGAGCATCACTGAAAGATGCAACCGGAGTAGCAATGAAATGAAAGGTTCCAGAGCATCGCTGAAAGATGCAGCCAGAGCAGCAACAGAATGAAAGGTTTTGAAGCATCGCTGAAAGATGTAGCTAGAGCAACAACAGAATGAAAGGTTTCGGAGCATCGCTAAAATATGTAGCCGGAGCAGCAACAAAATGAAAGGTTCTAGAGCATCATTGAAATATGCAGTTGGAGCAACAATGGAATGAAAGGTTCTGGAGCATCGCTGAAAGATGCAGTCGAAGCAGCAACGAAATGAAAGGTTTGAGTGACATGGAAAAGAATCTTCACGACTTTGAACCTTAGTGTAGAACGCCTCCTCATCATGATAAGCTCTTTTCAAGTTTCGGAGCATCGAGATTTGAAAATGTCAAGTTCTGAAGCATCGGTATCATAACGTTCCAGAGCATCTTTGGAGGGTGCCCTAGAAGTTACTTTCTGCTTTTTGAGAAGTCCTGCAAAAATATGGAAAATATTTAGCTAAGTCCAAAAATTACAAAAGATTAAATGAAGGGAAATATCTCAGCATACATGTCCATTTTAGCAGCCTAACATTTTTACTAGACTCTATCGCGGCAGAGTCAACACATTGGACCTCACCTTGCATTTCGACCATCCTTGTAAAGTCTTCCCTGTTGATTGGCTTATGGTAGACACATAAGCGATGACCATTAACCAATAGAGTTCACGTGTCACCATTGATTGGCTTTAACTGAACAATTTCATTCGAAAAGACTTTCTCAACTTCAGAAGGTCCCAACCAGTGAGTTCTAAGCTTGCCCTTATGGTCTTTGTATTTAGAATCAAATAACAAAGACCAGTCCCCATTGTGAAACTCCTTTTCCTTAACATGTTTATCGTGCCATACCTTCCGTTGATGTTGAATTAGTTCAGTTTGATGAATGGCGTCTAAACGAAGTTCATCTAATTCGCTTAGTTGCAGAATTCATTCAACTTGGACTCTTTTTAAATCTAGACCTTATTCCATTGCCGTTCATAAAGTTTGTAACTCGAACTCAATGGGAAGAAGAGGCTTCTTCCCAAAAACTAGCTCATAAGGACTGAATCCAGTCGTAGATTTCCAGGTAGTATTGTATGCCCATACGACTTTAGGGAGCTTCCTGGCCTAGTCTTTTCTTCCAGAAGAGACTGTTTTCATCAGAATATTTTCCAGTTCTCTATTAGTCACTTCTACTTGTTCATTCGCTTGAGGATGGTAAGGAGATGAATTTCTATGGCTTACCTGAAAATGATTGGTAAATGCCAGAAGCACTCGAGACATGAATTGGGGTCCTTGATCAGTTACAATAGTTTGACGGGCTCCAAATTTAAGGAAGATTTTATTATAAAGGAATTTTGCGACTTGTTCTTCCCTAGCTATTCTCAAGGCTTGAACTTCCACCCACTTTGTGAGGTAGTCAGTGTAAACCAGTATATATTCTTTCCCTTGAGAGGAAGGATCTATGGGTCCGATGAAATCTAAACCCCATTTTTCAAATGGTTCAAGGACTACCTAAGGCTGCAACGACATTTCCGAAGAAGCAGTTAGTCTTCCTACCCACTGACATTCATCACAATGATGCACATAGTTTTTAATGTCTTTGTGCATTGAGGGCCAATAGTATTCGAAACCTAGGACTTTGTGGGAAGTTCTCTTTGCAGAGTAATGTCCTCCCGATGGGTCATCGTGACAGGCCCTCAAAATGTTGTAGGTTTCATCAACTCTTACACATCTCCTCAAAATCATGTCAGGACCACAACGAAATAACATTCCATGAATCCACTTGAATGGGGCACTCTCCCTGATTAGTCGCTTCTTTTGCTTAGATGTGAATCCAGGAGGTATCTCAGATGTAGTTAAATAGTTAGCGATATTTGCAAACCAAGGTGATTTTACAGAAACCACAAATAGATTTTCATCTAGAAAATCATCCTGTACAGGGGTAATGTCATCTTCTTCATGTTTGATTCATGACAAAAAATCGGCTACCACATTATATTTCCCTGGTTTATCAAGAATCGTGGCATTAAACTCTTGAAGGAGCAATAGCCATCTCCTGATTCGACCATTTACCACAGGTTTATTCATTAGGTACTTCACAGCTAAGTGATCCGTGTAAACTGTGACCTTATACCCCATAATATAATGACAAAATTTCTTAATAGCATTAACAACAGCTAGGAATTCTTTTTCTTTTGTTGTATAATTTTTTTCTACCGAAGTAAGTTTTTGCTGATAAAATATATAGCATACTTCCCCCCGTTCTCATCTCCTTGTCCTAGAACTGCTCCGATAGCCTCATCAAAAGCATCAACATAGATATGAAAGGGAATACTCCAGTTTGGCCCTCTTAGAACAGGAGCAGAGATAAGTTTTTCTTTGATTGCTTCAAATGATATCTGACACTCAGATGTCCAAACAAACTCTACTTCTTTCTGTAAAAGAGAGAACATAGGAGCTGCAATTTTACTAAAGCCTTCTATGAATCTCCTGTAGTAACCAGCATGTCCAAGAAAACTTCTTACGTCTATCTGAGTTTGAGGAGTTTTCAACTGTTGGATGACTTTAATTTTTTTAGGGTCGACCTTTATTCCCTCTGAGGAAATATGATGACCCAAGATTGTTCCTTGCTCCACCATTATTAAGCATTTCTCATGGCTAAGGGATAGTCTATTTTCCTCACAAACTTGCAGAACTCGATCTAGTTTCTGAAGAGCTTCATCATAGTTTGATCCATAGACTGTAAAATCGTCCATATAAACCTCTACATAGTCATTAACGAGAGCAGAAAATATAGCAAGAACAACTCTCTGGAAGGTTGTTGGAGCGTTGCATAGTCCAAAAGGAAGCACTCTATATGTAAATGTGCCCCAAGGGCAGGTAAACGTGGTTTTGTCTTGGTCTTCTGGAGCAACTTGTATCTGATTATAGCCACTAAATCCATCGAGAAAGGAGAAATACTTCTTCTCGACCAAGTTGTCTAGGACCTGATCAATGAATGGTAAGGGAAAATAGTCTCTATAAGTGGCTTTATTAAGTTCTCGATAGTCTACACAGATTCTCCACTTCCCATTTTTCTTTGGGACTACCACCATAGGTGATACTCATTTACTATTAAAGATTGGATAAATAAATCCAGCACGAAGGAGTTTCTCAATCTCAATTTTGACCAAATCCTTTAATGCAGGATTGAGTCTCCTTTGCGGCTGGCGAACAGACCTTATATTGATATCAGTATAAATGTGATGAGTACAAACGCCTGGGTGAATTCCCCTCATGTCCGTATAATCCCAAGTAAAATCTTTGGATCTTTGTACCAACATATTAAACAACTTATCCTCCTGAGTTTCTGTCAACCAGCTATTGATATTCAAGGTTTTTCCTGGTAATAGCATTATCAATTTTGTTCCAGGATGAACAACGGTTATAGTATACATAGGTCATAACAACGCATTAAGAGGACAACTATGAGGTACCAGTTGGTGAAACCTTGTGATATCCTCATAGAAATGACTTGTTTTGGGAATCATATTTGCTAAGGGACACGACATTCCCATTGTAGCATAACTGTGCTCTATTCCACTTATATCAATTGGCTGCCCAAAATTTCTTGGAGCATCTACCGTTTCCTCCTCATTCGTGGTTATAGCAAGGTGTGCTATCTCGTTTACTAACTCTTCTTCCAATTCTTCCCCGTGTTGTTAAATTACCACCATGGCTAGGGAGGCTAAACTGTCTGAACCATTTGATTCCTCAGGTTCATCAACCTAGACTTTTTCATGCTTAGTAGGCTTAGCAGGGGGATATAAGAACAAGCGTTTGCTATCCTGGCCATGCGAAATGGTCATTCCTCCTTCCCTACAATCAATCTTAGTAGCAACCGTAGCTAGCCAAGGTCTTCCAAGAATTATAGGATAGCTATCCTTAGGTGTAAGTGATTGAATCACTTGAAAGTCGACTGGATAATCCCATCCATCAACTTTGACAAGGACATTTTTAATGACACCCTTCGGGATGGCTATAGACTGATTTTCCATTTGTAAGACTGTGGTTGTAGGATGTAAATCAATTAACCCTAATTTTTCCATTACATCCACCGTCATCACATTAATAGCTACTCCTAGATCCACTAGTGCATTTGGTATTGTTACCTCATTGACCGTAACAGTTATAAGAGGACTTCCAGGATCATTGTATTTCAGAGCAATGGTCTTTCCAGACAGAAAATCAGCTAAATAACCATCAATAAGAATGGTGTTTATCATTTTTGGCTTCCTCCCTAGTGTTTTGATACATAACTGTTTTATTAACTGGTTTAATTCATGGATTTATTTTATTGCTTGCAACAAAGGAACTGCAATTTGTAACTGTTTAATCTCCTGAATTAACACAGTTTCCTTAGCCAAAGATACTTCCAGAGTATTTTTTGGAGTTATGGACTTTAAACGTTCCGGATATGGTGCCATCATTTTCTTTCTTGGAACAGGATCCTCCTTATGTTGACTTAAGAGCTGATCCTCCTCCCCCTGAGACAAGTCAGCAGCCTCTGCCACTGAAAAAGGCTCATTTTCTCAAGGAGTAATATCCTGCTTAGACGACATGTCTCTTTGTGGACTGGTAGGCTCATTTTCCTACTCTATTTCTTCAATGGTTGGTGGTTGAAGAGTTCGACCAGAATGCAACTGCACATTTCCGAAGTGTATTGCATTAAGCCCAATAACATTTTCATGTTCGATAGAATAAACTGGCGTATTTTGGTGATTATTTTAAGGATTGGGAAGCGGTTGTGCTGGAAGTTGAGGTTGGTTTACTTGCTCATGTTGAGGAGGGTTCTGAGCTAGGGGTAATAGGTTTTGTTGTTGATTCCTCCTTGGCTTAGTATAGAACTGATTTTGTGCTCGATTCCATTGGGGTACTGCATGTTGTTGGTACCACTGTTGTTGGGGTTGATTTGGCCATTGTTGATTGCCCCATGTGTGGTTTGTCCACTCAGGTGATCCCCAAGAAGGAGTTCCCCAATTAGGTTGAGGTGGAGGTGACTGATTCCAAGATGGAGTCCATTGATTATGAGCCCAATTATTTTGTGGTCTCCATGCAGGATTAGGATTCTGTCCATAAGAAAAATTACCTCCTTGACGTTGGTTTAAAGCATGTATTTCTTCTTCAACCTGAATGGTTTTTTTCTTAGTATTCTTAATATTCGATAAAATCTTGCACTGGTTTGTAGGATGATTTTGCTCACATAGCTGACAAACATTGACTTTATCCAAAGGACACTCATGCAATAGGTGTTTATTCTGACACCTTGGACAATAAATTGACAAGGTCTCAGGGTTGCGGGTTTTAGCTTGTATACCATATAGAGTGGTATTTAATTGTATGAGAATATCCATTTTTAGATTTGTTATTTCTTCGCGGAGCTTACCTATCTCATTAGACCCTTTAAAAAGATTAGTTTTGTGGATTCCTCCCCTAGTACGGGAGAAATTCTGACAAAGCTCACATATTTCTTCAAGAGTTAATTGAGATACGTCACCTTTTCCCATTAAATCAAGGTTTCGTCGAGCGTCATCATCAAGACCTTTAAGAAATATTATTTTGAGAATCTCTACACTAATGGTCATTTCTCCACATCTCTTGGAGAGGAAGAGGAACCTATCGAGATTATCCTCTAAAATTTCATCCTCGTTTTGCCTTAGCTTAAACAGCTCCTCCTTACAATCACTTACCCTACAGTAACTGATGAGCCAAGTTTTTGGCACATCTAGATCATACTTTTACAAACACTTTTATGCTTTTTTCATTATGCTAAAACAAACATTTAGTACTGATTATGGGATAAGACATAAACTTTCCATGCTTAATATAATAATTATATTATGCTACGTCTTCCATGGTTATTACTTTTGAATGTTTTATTAGTTTAATGGATTCCTTATAACTTTATGTGATGACAAACCTTTCTTGCAGCCTCTACTGTTGAACTTCCTGCAGCCATGTCTGGAATAATGTTTGCTTTAGATTAATGCTTAAATAAATGTATAAATGAAGTAATGAATCATCTTAAAGGTTGAACGTGTTGAGCTAACTCTCTAACTCAGTAATAGCTGGCAGGATATTTTGTAGGTACCACAATTGAAGGAAGGAATTAAATTCCCACTTGAAGGATAGAAGACCAAATCAATGAAGACTGGTTCAGCAACAAAAGAATAGGGAGGCAGTTTCAACTCATCCACCATGCAAGAGGAGTGCTTCAAAAATCTAGCTCAGGCGTCTTGATGGCGCACAAATGTAGGATGGTGGCGCTTTAAGATTGATGAACCGATTTGACTTAGTTCTTGCATTTTTATCCACCTCTTTTCTTAGTTGAATGTAATAAAGACCTCCCATTTTATAAGGGAAGGTTATGTGTTATGTATTGTTTACCTTGAATCAATAAAGTTTATGAAGTTTTTCACCTAATCTATTGTCTACTCTTGGCATTACCTAAGGGGGCCCACTTAGGGAACTGCCTATACTTTCATTCTGCAAGTTAGAATAGCTGCATTTCCTTTTATAGAAGTTTATGTGATTGTTCCTGCAACTAGCACAAACATAGAGTTGTCAACTGTTCCTACAGCCACTAGATGCAGAATAGTTTTATCTTTCTGTTTTCAATTCTGAGCAACTTTATCCAAGTAGATTTGATTTTAGTAACTCAAATTATAGTTTAGGCATTATTAAGAAGTTATGCATGTTTGGGAAAGGTGATTAGTGCATATATTATGCTGACCCATTTCAAGTTCATGTCCCTGGGTTGATAATTAAATGAGGTTCTTTAGCAAATTATGACTGTTGGTTGTGATGTTCAATCCCGGAGTAGAGGAATTCATGTTCCTAGTTATTAAGCTAATTAAAGAACACTACAATAACTCTGGTATTTGTGCAAGAAAATAGTCTCCATCTCTTCTCAGGATGTTATACAACCAGAACCCAATCCCATGAACTAGCGCATTGCTGAGTCCTTCAAAGTTGACGGAAAAAGATTCAACTTTTGATTGTCATTCTTATAATCATAAGTCTGACATAGGACTTTAAATTCAAAGAGAAATTGGTCAGGGTCTTCCGAAGGCAAGCCACGAAAGGTTGGAAGGAAAGCTGGAGAAATGTTCGTCATGACAGTATCATCATCAATGTCCAACGTAATAGGATAGGTAAACGTTCTAGGAGGCTGAGGTTCATTGTGGTTAGGTTCAGCTCTACGATCTCCCATGATGTTTAGAAGAGTATGTTCCTCAAAAACAATTTCCTCGATATCCGGTTGTTATGCCAGTTGCTCAACAAGTAAATAATGGAAAACCTCAGGTGGAGTAGGCTCAAATAATTCTTCAGAAGTGTGGTCATCTGAGCCTTGGGCTTCCTTATGTATGATAGGTACGTATTTTGGGGGGGTTTTTGGTATAAAACGTCCGTGAGGGCCTCTTTTCCTGACCATGCAGAAAAGAAAGCCGACTAAGATATTTTTGGCATAAAACTTTGTTATTCAAACAGTCTCCTAATAACACTTTAAGCAAAAAGACTTTCAAAGGCTTTTTAAGAAGTGTCCCCGGCAACGGCGCCAAAAAGTGATAGGCTGTCGTTAGGTCCTACTACTTTAGAATAATTGAATGTCAATTGTCGACCGGGCAGTGTCCAAGGCAGTTTGTAGAAGGAGATTATTCAAACAACCCATTTTATATTTTCAATTTTTCTTTTAAACTACAAAAATCGAGACTAAACCAAAGCCATTACTACTTAACTTGAAAATGATCTTACTCTAAGAAAATCCAGGAATACTAAATTAAAAGGCATAAAACAACTCATTTAGAAAACATTACTACTAAACTAGAAAGCATGGAAATAAGTAAACTAAACAACTGGTAAATTACAGAAATATAGAAGTAAGGAAATAAACAATTAATCATCTTCTAAACAGTAAAGGAACATTATCAACTACAAAAGAAAACTTATACAAATTAAAGATAGTGGTGCTTCGGAACAACTGACTTGACTCTTCAAAAACTTATTATTTCCTACTGAACAACAATTTATCTTAAACAAAGGGAATAACTTAATCAATAAAATACTTAGCTATCTAGGCTAACTCCCCTCGAGTGGCTAGTTCGCGGGCTACTACTTTGTCTTTAACTCATATAAACTACAAATTCTCAAATCCTCTTACGAAATACAGTCACCATCATTCGAATTCAACAGTTACCAATAAATAAAAATCAGATAACTCATTTCAACAGTGATTTGTAAATCCATGTAAACAGCATAACGTTACTTCCTCTCTGTCTCTTTATTACTTATGAAATTACAGTTTTATAGATAACTTTCTAACTAAATCCTAAATTTAAGATGGCATGGATAGCCATTGAAAAATTCTTCCTTAACTTAAAACTAACTTGATGTCTTTAAATATTTTTAAAACATGTAGAAGGCTCGAGAAGAGCCATAAAGTTTTGAACAACAAAATTATAAAGAACTGAAACTAAATCTTCGGCGCATCATCTAGGCATCTAGGAGTGGGTTCGCAGCATTACTTTGAGGCATGTGTTGGCTAAACTTTTGCAACAGCCGCATGATGACCTGTTAATCCCTACAAAAACGCTCAAATCAATCCATTAAACCTGCTTTGGACAATTTCCTCAATTGATCAAAAGAAAGAAAGAAAGCATAATTTTCCTTAAAATAAGTAATTACTTCTCCTAAAGTTTAATAAATTGGCACAGACTTAGGACTGGATTAGCAAGAGTGAGCTTTCCAGACTTTATTATGATGAGGTTATTTTTACCTCATCACACCCTTTCTCGTGAAGGCAAATAGCTAGTGTTCCAATGGCACAGGGTCATCAACGAACACCACAGGCTCACCTTCACGCTCTCACTCAAGGACTATCATATTCCACCACGAGGATTTCTATCTCAACCTAAGGGAGTATGCAATGAGTAACTTTGGGGTACGATCTGCATCCCCTACACTACACCAAGTTGTGGTTGAAACATGGGTCTCTATCTAGGCCGAACAAGGTTATCTTGTGAGTCCTTAATATACGCATGGTACGTGGGGCACAATTGTGAACACTAGCCCATCTATAGGCGTGAGTCAGGAGCCCCAACGAGGTATTGGGAACTCAGACCAACCCTTCACGTCTTATCTAGGTATCACCCTAGCTTCGACGCTTCGTCAAACATGACGTGACTAGATTGAGGTACAACTTTTGCTCTCCCCCCTTTATATACCTCGCCAATAATGCATGGCTGGAATTGTCCCCTGAGTGATGAAATCTCAGGCAGGTCCCGCTAAAGGAAGAATACACTAGACATCTCGGCTAGTTCCCAGGCTTGCACAAAGTGCAAGGGGAGAGATTTGATGCACTAGGATCTTCTAGGTGGACTCAACTAGACAAGAGTGAGTGATGATTTATCGTCACCCAATATTGCTAAGAGGCACAAGGGGAGTGGATACGTCAACAACCCACTCACAAGAACAACAAACAATTGTTTATTGACCCTCTAATTAAATTATGTGTGCCTAACTAGTATGACAAAAAACAAACAACTAACTAATATTCTTTGATTGCTCATCCTATAGAAAAAGCATTAGTACTCTCGTACCACTGGTCTTGAACAAAACAAGGGACAACTGCACGAAACATTAGCGAAACTAAACATAATCACCAACAAAACGAGTTAGTAGATTAGTACACGAAATCGAAGCCAAAAGATGTCAAACTGTAACAAACAGGTTTCGGGTTTACCTCGGATTTGCCTTTGTGCGAGGCAGATTCACCCCTGTGAGCATATTCACCCAAGCAGGAGTGAAGAATCGCCCCTTTGAGCAGGTTAACCCCTAAAAATAGGTAGATTCACCCCTGTGAGCAGGTTTTCCCTTGCAGAAAGGCAAATTCGCCCCTGCAGAAAGGAAAATTCGCCTCTGTTAGTAGATTCGCCCCTATGAGAAGGCAGGTTCGCCCATACAAAGAGGCAGGTTCACCCCTACAAGCAGGTTCACCCCTGTGCCAGATCAGGTTCACCCCTGAGTGCAATTTCGCCTTTGTAACTGAAATCTGAACCTGCAAAAAGTCAAACAACAAAGGACGTGAAAGAACGAACTCGTGATGTGGGTCCCACTTGGCATGCCACAAATGTGTGTAGGTGTTTTATCTAAGCCTAAAATGCAAAACCAAAAGAAATGCAAACAAAGAAAACACAAACAACACCTCACGATTAGGCCTAAGTTAAACTTGAACAAATGCAAGAAAATAACGATGTTACCTTTCCCAATTTGATTAGTTGGTTGGCCCTGTTGATCGATTGATTTTGTGTGCTCCTTCAATGGCAAATGACACAAAAATAAATTCAAAATGGAGTTAGAGGTGATGAGGAATGCAATGGTACAATTGGGTATTTTGGCAAGTGTTGTATGTGGATGCAGTGTGAGCTTGAAAGTTGCAGCAATGGAGGATGGATGCTAAGTGCTTGAGTGTTGAAAGAACTTGGTTAAAAAAAATTGCAAATGAGGGCAAATCCTCTAATTTTAGGGGAAAAGTTCTTATGGAATTAATGGTCAAGATGTAGCCACCTTGGACAAGATCAAGGGCTTGGGTGAGTTGAGAACTCACAAGTCTTCACATCTTGACATGTGACAGATGATGTGGCCAAGAGGACATGAGGTGGAGGTACTTTCTAGTACCTTGGGATTAGACAAGATCTTCTCATAAAGGAGGTCCTTGTCCCTATGTGGGTGATGTGACCTTTCAGGAATTAAAAATTCCTTAAAGTTCTTGGAGGAATAAAAGTGAATTTAAAATTCACCTTGGGAAGGGGTTGCCTTCTCCACAAAGAGAAGCATTTAATAAAAGAGTTGACTTGTGAAATTCCATAAATGGATTAAGGATTAGGTTGATCTAATCAAGTGATTAAGTTGTGCAAACAAGGGATTAGGTTGTAAATGAAAGATTAAGGCAAGTGGGTTATGATGGAGGATGTGACATTAATCCAAATTAGGGGTGTGCACATTCATAATCATAGATTAAATAGATTTATCCAGGTTAAGGATGGATTATGGAGGATGGGACAAGGAGAGAGAAAATAGTGAATTTAAAATTGATTTAAATCCATAAAGGTTAAATGACTAAATTAAATAAATGAGAGTGTTTATTTAATTCAGAGAGGAAAGGGCTAATGACAAAGTATTTAATTAATTGAATTAAATACCTCAGGAATGTTAGAGAAAAGGGGAACATTGATTAAATAAGTGATTTAATTAACATTGAAGAAGATGAAATGGATGGATGAAGGGGACAAATTCAAACTTATGTGAGAGGTCAAATTTGGATGTCTACAAAATGAACTCACCCCAATATTGTTATATTGTCCAAATATCTTGTGAATGTGAAGATTACTACCATATGGAAATTATGTTTGAAGACTTAAATGCCAAGACTAGACTAAATAACTGCAAGTAAAATGTATGATTAATTGCCTGCATAGTAAACAATAGATAGGCAAGGGAAAAATTACTAAATGATAATGGTTTAATGAAATTTCAATGCATACCAACTTGTTAACTTAGAAAAAAAATTGGTGCTAAAACTTGGTGAGGAAAGTTCAGATCGGGGTAGGCTATTATATTTTTACTTTCACCAAAGTCTAGATGTGTTTATCTAGCCATAGTAATACCTTTAGAAGATCCACTTGAAGCGAAAGCCACCAAGAGATAGGGCATCATGAATTGGAAGGTAGTTTGTCAGTATCCACTACAACCCATTAGTACCACACAACTGATTGATTAAACACTTTAAATTGAACCTTCAGGTAATAGCTAGAACAAGGCTAACATATATAATGAATAATGATTTTTTGTAGTTGCAATATAGATATTTTATCATATATCTAAATTATTTGTGTATATTTGAATATTATTGGATATCAAAAGACATCATGTATGATGATATGTTGAATGCTACCTAGGAAAATTTGAATATTTTCAAACATGTTTACCATATTCAATTTATTTAATTTCCAAAAGTCAATGGCCATTAAATACTTTTTGGTTCCTCTCTGACTTTCAAATAAGTTCCAAGTGTTCAATACGTCAAAATTTGATCTATGAATTCAATACGAGCATCTTAACTTTCAACAAAATATCTATTGTAGCAACCTCGTTTTGAAATTGCTCTCATTACTTTGTATTTTCTTTCCTTTTATCAATTGGCCAATACTCTAGCTGTGCTTCACCTTTGGATTTTGCTATTTATTTTTCAGCATTAACTGAATAGTATTGCAAAAGTTTCAAGTGGACTATTTCTAGTTGTGTTTTTTTGTAACATTTACATGTGCAAAAATATTATAAAAGCATAAATATAGTTTGTACAATATTTTATTATACATAATTGGTGTATAGAACCTGTGAACTTGATTTAGTTTGTGAGGTTATCTGGATGAGTTTTTTATTGCTCGTGTTTCCAAGTATTAATATTATTATTTTATGTGACATTAAATCTCCATGTTGTAGGATTGTTCATTATAATCTTTTTTTGAAAAATGAATAGTACTACACTCACCATCTTGACTGAAGTGTAAAATATAGCTTTTGGTTCCAAGTTTTTCAAGAAGCTAAACAACAACATTGCTAAGATACAAATTGCACATGCAAATCTAAATTGGCTAATTACATCAATACTTTACTAGGGAAGAATCCATTACAATGTACCACATCTATAACATGAAAAACTAGAAAGACTTTACTATAGGTTTGAGAATTTTGAAGGTTTTTTGTTCATGGAATGAAGTTGACATTAAAGAAATTTAGAATTATTCGATCTTCTTTAAGATCAATAGCCCCAATATAATTTTGAACTTGTCAATTTGACAATTCAAAATCGTTTCACCATTGGCTAGAGAAACCACATTAGCAAGGAAATTTTTATTATTTGCACGAATTAAAGAAAAGGAATAGTGATGTCAGTTTGATCACATGACAAAATTTCACGCCTTGAAGTGGTTCTCGGTCTAACAATTCTTTCTCAATGTGTCATTGGTTGAAGCAACCTAGTGTAGCACTTTGGTGGACTATTATTTTGTCTATTTGTAGAGTCCATAGGCCAATGAAAAGGAAGAAGGCAAAGGTACTCATATGCCCTACGGTGCATCTTTTCGCACTTTGAAGAATTTGTTGATTTGACAGTAGAAAGTTGTTGTACCATTGGTCAATACATAAACATAATGTAATTGGTAGGTTTGCCCATCATTTCAAGTAAAAGACATAAGTCATTATAATATATATTTCTACACTATATTATATTACCTAAATATTATATGTTATATTATATATAAGTATATAAACATTATATTATATCATATGAAATATAATATAATTATATTATGATATATAATATAATTATATTATAAATAATGTATTATAAAATTATATTATATTATATGATTACACTATATATCATAATAAGTATTAATATTATATTATACATGCTATTAAATATAAATAATATATTATATATAAATATTTATATTATAACATATAATACACTAATTGAATATTATATAGTATATAAATTTAATATATATTATAATATATTTGTACTTATATTACATATTATATTATTCAAAAAATTATATTAATCTTGTATACAATTAGGGAGATACCATTGGTGTTGTATTAAGCTTCCTAGCCACTATTGTGACACCCTTTTTGACTAATTACTGAACATGTTGTCTTCTTGGCCATGAAAAGATTGGCTTTTATCTTTGATTGATTTAAAATATTTTTTCTAAACACTGGAGATTGCATCAAACTTCTTTAATTGATTTTTGTTTGATACTCATCTACTAACTCAAAGTCATGAGAGAGGGGTTCCTTAATCATACTACCCATAAAATATGGGTTGATGAAGATTGGCTCAAAACTACATAGTTGAATCCCAATAAATCTTCAAATAATGATGATCATTCAGTTCATAAAAACGCAGAGTTATCTTAAATTATAGTGCACTTGCAGCTTTGTATATTGTTTAATGTAGTGTCATAATAATTATTGATTCCAATTAAGAGAATGTCAATCCGAGTATAAGAAAGTCTCAACGAGATTGTAACAAGAAAAATTAGCAAATTTGGCCTCAAAATTTTGAGCCTCAAGTGCAAACACGACAAATCTTATCAAACTTGTGATCCCTAGGAGCGGATTCTTGAGTGTAGATTTGACAAGTCAATATTAGTAAAATTAAACAAATATAAAGAATTTGGGCCTCACTCTTACCCACTGATTCCAAATAGGAGCCCTCGCTTCACTCTTACTTGTTCATTCCAAATAGGAGCCCTCACTTCACCAATACCAAAGATAGCGGCGTCACATTACCATCACAGGATTCATCTCGCTTGAAGACTCTCCACAACATTGCTTTGTTTTGCTATATATGATGGTCTTTGTTTTTCTAAGAGTAGATATGAGAATTCATTGTGTCATTGTAATTTACATCAACAATAAGATAAAATAATCTTTGTCAAATCTTTTCCATCTTAAGATTTTATAGACAACACTATCGAACAATTCCCATGGAGCCTCATTTTTGTAACAAGTTGTATGGCTTACAAGATGAAAATTATCAGTTACAACCAAAGAAATCCTTGAGAACTTATAAGCCCAAAGAAGGTGGCCATTATTTACACTTAGTTATTTCATTTATGTCAATCATTTGCACCCCAAATAAATTTTTTTCAGTCCCTATGAAAATTAACTATAATTTGTAAGGTGTTTATTGTCAGGATTTATCCTCGCCCAACACAAAATATATGTGTGAAATCTAAGAAATGTCAATTTGTTTATATATGAGTCTTTGGTTGATTTTTTTTGCTAAGAGATAAGGACTGAAGAGTATCATTCTTTTAAAATTGTTGGGGGCGTGATTCTAACCTCATTCTTTAAGTTGGAACCTTTTTTCATTTCTTTAATTCTAAGAAATATCACTTTGTTATTATGAGTGTGAGGTTAAAATCTTGTTGGAGTTAAAGACTAGAGAGTATCCATTCTTTTAAAAATTTCAAGGGCATAATCCTACCCTCATTATTTATGATGACAAGACCTTACACTCAACAAGATTTTATTCTCGATAGCCTCATTTACAACCAATCAACTTCATCAACCCAAAAACCCATTAACAAAAGTACTAATTTTTAGTTAAAATACTATACAAATTAATGTTTTTACACTCCTCCAAAGCGAAGTAATATTGAATTTTAGCGCAAATTCTTGAGCTAGAGTTTTGGGTTTTTTTAAGCCCTAATGCATTTTTTCATTTTTCTAGATAATATATTTATTTTTTTTAAATGAGTTCAAATTACTTTATGAATAAAGAATTGCTTTTATAATTAGTTTAGAGTTATTTATGAAATAATTTTTTTTGTTTATATTTTTAAAGAGCTAATTTATTTATTTAAAAGTTGGTAAAGTAAAAAATATAATATCACTTTTAAAACTTATATATTTTCTATAAATCTTTTATAATTTTATTATAATTAAAAATATGTTTAATGTATAATTATTAGGGTTAGGGTTACAATTTGAATTAGGATCAGAATTAAAGCTATGGTTAGGGTTACAATCAAAGTTATAGTTAGGGTTAAAATTAGAATTAAGGTTTTAATTATGGTTAGAGTTAGGGTTATGGTTAGAATTAGGAATATATTAAGGGTTAGGGTTAGGGTTAATGTTATAATTAAAATTAGGGTTAGAGTAAGGATAAGAACTAAAATTAAATTAAACTAGCTATTCAAATAAAGTCTAAGTAAATAATAATTTATATTATTTCAAAAGATTTAATTCTTGAACTTTTTCATTTATTTAATATTTATCTTATTTATTTTAAAATTATTTAAGAATTATTTTACTCTATATACTTAAGAGTTATTTTGATTTGAACATACTCAATTTCAACTATGTACATTTGAATAGATTAATCTTGTAAGACTCTATTAATATCAAACTATTACTAGCTTACCGCTAAATTACTATGTCATGACAACTCATTTATCAACTAGATAACACATTATTTATCTTTCTCTAATCAACAATAAATAATTGTATTACAATACTACAAAGGAAAGTACTTGCTAGTACATGAAACTTGTTACTACTATTACTACATTGTTATAAAGGCAAGTACTCACCACTATGTGACACTTGTTAATTTTGTTTCAATTTTGGGATTTAACTAAAGTATTATGGGATGTTAGTACACTTTCACATTCTATTTTAACAAGCTTTGTGGTGTATCTTAGCATCTCAAAAGTTTTCTTTATTTCAAATAGCACCAAGTGAACCTTCTTTACATGCATTGAAGACACACTTCTACTCTAAACAATATTGTAGGTTTATAATATAAAATCATAAAAAAAGAGATATTAATAATAGTATAAACTCAAAATACATCGTTGGTTACATCGTGTATGACATATTTACATGCTACAATTTAGAACCTATACAGAACTATGTGCTTGAGACTATAGTTTAGAATCTTTACATTATAGTGACAACTGATTCCACATTATCCACATTTTAGTTGTTGTTGTGTAAGACTATACAAAACTATACATCGATATACAATTGACTACATAGATATTGTAACTATGTATTGGGAATTGCATCATATTACAAAAAGTGTGTTGTAGCTATTTTTTATGATATATATCAGCATTAAAAGCCCATGCCCTCACCATAGGAATCCATCCATCCAACCAAGGTCTTAGCAATAATTCTTTCATCATTGGTGAACCCTTCCTCAATTTATTGATCATCATTGGTATGAAGTTTGAGCGTCTTTCTATCCGGGTTCAGCCTTGCACTTCCAAATTTTTCATTGAACTCCTTTTGATAGGATTCTAAAGCCTTCATGAATGTGTCCAAGCTGGGTTGGTCATACCTCGAGGTGTGTCCATATTTGACCTCATTCTTGTTGATAAGCACAATTTCATCTTTAAGCAATTTCAAGAATTTCCCCTATAAGATCTTTATTGTAACTATAACCTACATTCCAACATTGAACAACATGGGTCTTTTAAATGACTTAATAAGCGTCCTTCATTGCCCATTTAATTTTTCCTCATTCCTTTCCTTCCAGATATGCCAAATAATTTCATTAGACAAGCAATACCAAAACAATTTGAAATCTTTATCTAATTTTATATCATTATAGGCTATAACTTATTTCCAATTGATTTTACCATTCATATCCCAAACATACATATCATTGCAAAATAATTTCCACACTTCAATAGCATAGAAGCAATAAAAAAAAATGCTTAATAGGTTCAGGGGTCCTGCAAATGTTACAAATCTCAATATCATAATGGTTCAACTTAAAAGGAACTCTTTGGAGTAAAACTAACCATCTAAAACATAATTTTTTAGGATCAATCGCATTACACCACATGGAGTTGAGAACTTTTAGCCACACTTAGTTGTCCAGCTTAGTCTTATAAATAATATTTAAATTTTCAATTAGGGAATTAGAATTATTCATGATTTTTAATATTAGCTTGGCTTACAAACTGGAAAGGGGGTAAGTGCCTTCCCATGAGCTCTTTAAGAAGGCTGGTAGAGGGTATTCCAGTAAAGAGGGGGGATACTACTGCAGGCCTCCCTTAACACCACATAGATTCTTAGGTTGGAAAGGGGAAGGTTAAAATCCACCCTTAGGGAATCCTAGTCTTTCAATACACCATCCTTGAAGATATTTTAAAAGACTAGAATACCAACTTGGGCCCATTTCCTAGCTGACCAACCTTGAAAAATTATAAATCTCATTAAGGATCACAATTTTAAAATTCAACCTTACTAGTGTGATCCTATCTTGTATACTCAAATACATGGAATTCAATTAACTCAACCTTTAGATCTATAATATATTTTAAAACTTCTATTAATTTGTGTCATAAGGTAAGTTCACATCATAAGGTATGAAACCCTAATCACATTCATTTTAGTATTTTTTATTTACCATATTAGTTAGAATTGATAAATCTAGTCACCAGACTCAAATATTATTTAGGTCTAGGATCTTGAATTAATGTTATTCTATCTACCCTATGTATATTTGTAGTGAGTTGTTTACTTCCTCTAAATTTTAGGAAACACATACCTTACATGTCTATCCTATAGGGTTCATTTTTTTAATTTTCTAAGTTTACGATCTAAGCATGTTGAATTTATCCTTATTTCTCCTATTTATTTTCTCCTTGTGCATTTAGTTCTTCACTTAAGGTTTGGATCCTAATTGTTTGTCAACTTACAAATCCTCCCTAAGGTTTTCCATTCTCTTCTATTGATTTAAGGTGTAATATTTATGATTTCATTTGTCTTATTTTAGATTTGAAACTCATTTGTATCTTCATTCCTTGAATTTTTCCTTACACCTAATTTATTCTTTTCATCATCCTATATTTTTTGATTACTATATCGTTCACTATATATTCATGTAAACTCTTACATTTTACCTCTATCCATGCACATCTCAAGGATTTTGATGTGTTCTTATATCTTGTTATATACGATCCTTTGATCCAAGTGATGATATCATGACCTTCTACCACATGTTTGGTAATGAATGTTCTATTAAGATGCCATTCCATTGTGTATGTGATCTTTCATTCTTCATAGAGTTGGTTATTTCTTTTCCCGCCCATTTAGATGCACTTACCTTATTTTCTAATGAGGTTCACATTGCTTATACTTATCTTATGATTAATGATAATGGTGTTTGTGATGCTAATCACAAAATTTCCAAGACTAGTGTTGTCATATTATCTTTGTACACCTTCCTTGCATTTCATGATATGCTCAATGATGATATTTATGATGCTTGCTTTTGTTATATACATTACTTGTGTGTCAGAGAGAAATAGATCAATGGAATACACCAACGAAATCAAATGAATGAAATCAAAACAAGATAAAAACCCAACCTACTCATGAAATGTAATTGCAAAGCTATGAATTCAATAAGCAAGATTAGCATAAATGAGAATCAAATGAATTCAAAACTACAATTTTACCATCCCATGTCAAAGTGTATTTGTATTGAAATTGAATATTTGATGTAATTATTTAATTTGGGAGAGGGAAAGTAGATTAATTAAATAATTAATGATAACTATTTAATTAATTTAGAAGAATAAGGTAATGTTAGAGACATAATTAAATAATTAATGTTTATTTAATTAATCAAGAGGAAGATTTACATATATAATTGTTAATATTTTTGTCTCACCATGTTCAAAATATTGTTGGTATGTGGCGAATGATCATGCTATACTGTACACTCTTCATGTATCCTCGCCAGGGTCTGGGGATAATAGCCCCTGAAAAGTGGGGGTTTGGGGGCAGCAGCCCTCGAGAAAATATTTTCTCCTTATTTTTTTCGCTTTGTCACCAAAAAAATGAAAAAAATGACTTTGTAGAACCCTGATTTCTCGAAGCTTCTAAAATTTTGTTATAAGTGGTTGGGAGGAGAGTTGTAGTATGGAATTATTCGCAATATTGTAATATGTTTTGCACTGGATAATAAAATCATTGGATGGTTGCGGTTTTGTGGATATAGCCCGGCTTGGGTGAACCACGTTAAATTCTCTATGTTGTCTTGTTTCTGCTATAATTTTGTGTGTGTTTTATTTCTTTATTTTATTGATCAAATCTACATTTAACTATTAGATATCTGCCTTCTAACCCTAACAAATATCACTAGGTAAAGGTTGTAGAAGGTTTTGTTGAAATTAATGAAAAGGTAGGTCTATACCTTTATTGCAATAACATGTTACAAAAGATACATTTTACTTAGGTTCCAAAAGAGAAACAAGAAAAAGAGATGGGTTACTTTTCCTCCCTCTATGTAGCAGGTTTAGGGTTTTTGTCTATTGTTTTGAAGGAAAGCTTAAGGATATGGCTTCAGCCATGTTGTGTCTTTGAAACACAATGAGATAGCGTGGAAGGAGTCGTTAGAAGCAAAACCACATTGCAGATTAAAGATCAGTTATGGAAGGAAGATTAATGGCAGGTTGTAAAAAATGTAAGGTTTTAGAGCCACGTTGCAATGGCATTGGAGACTTTTGGATTTTCCACTTGCATCTCCATCTACATGGCAAGTTGTGTGCCTTTACCTTCACACAATGATAGGTATGCCAAGATCCTTAGAGATCTCTACGTATCAGCATATATCTTTGTTTCAATATCGTTTGCATATGGCAAAGTCTATAGAAGTTCCTCGATGGAGAAAGTTGTGTATGATGAAAACTATGGAATAGCCTTTCCCAGTCGTAATGTGTTTTAATATTTTTGTTTAGTCTTTTTTCATTTTTTTGAAAATCCTTAGTGTGATCCTAATAAAATGTCAAGTCCTAATGTGAGATGCTAGATAAAAACTAATAATGCAACAAGAGGAAATAACAAGATAAAAGGGCACCTCAATGATTAACCTAAGAAAATGGATAACATGAAAGTAAGATAAAACAAATTGAATGTTTGTTATACCTTCATGTTGTTGCTTCCTTGGTTGGCCCTTGATCTTTGGATGTTTTGTGTGCTCCTTGGATGGCAATGGAGTTAAATGGATGCAAGATGCAAGATGGATGAGAATGCTAAGTGTTATGATGGATGAGAGCTCAAATGGTAAATTTGCAAGAGTTTGGTTGCAAAAGACTTGATCCCCAAAATGGGAGAAATGAGGGGGTATTTATAGGATAATTGGAATTATCTAGAGAATTCAACGGTTGAGATTGATCCAACAAGATCAAGATGAAGGGCTATGGTGAGTTGAGGACTCACAAACCCTCACATCTTGACATGTGGAATGTGAGATGTCTTAGGGTGGAATGATGTGGAAATGAGGTGGAAGAGAAGTACATGAGGTGGATGAAGGACAAGTACCTTTGAGGTACCTTGGGGGATGAGAAGATTTCCTCAAAAAGGAACTTCTTGTCCCCAAATGAGGATGAAAGAGACATTTGAGGAATTTTAGAATTCCTCAAAAATCTCCATGGAAAAAGGGGAAGTGGTTGGAAGAATAAATGCAAATTAAAAATTTACATTCATTGGAGAGTTTATTGGATAAAAGAGAGTCTCCAAAAAGCTGGAGATTTGTCACATGTGGGTGATGTGACAAGTCCAAGGTTCTAGAAGTCCTTGGCACATGTAAAGTGACAAGTCAAGCTTTCTAGAATCTTGCATGGGGATGGGGAAGACCTTGGAAAGACAAAAGTGAATTAAAAATTCACATGGGGAAGAGAGGAGCCTTGGGCAAATAAATGTGAATTAAAAATTCACATGGGAAAGAGAGTCCAGGCTAAAAATGGTAAGTGGCAAGGTTGACCAGAAAAGGTAAGCTAAATGTGGCTAATGATTCTGATTAAGGATGTGCAAACATAGGATTAGGATAATTAATCAGAGATTAGAGGCAAGTGGGAGATTAAGGAGGATGTGACACTTAATCAAGATTAAGTGGTGCACATCCTAATCATAGATTAATTAATTTAATCTGGATTAAAAGAGGGTTATGGAGAATGTGATAAGGAGAGAGAAAAAGGGGAATTAAAAATTGATTTTAATCCAAATGTGTTAAAAGACTAAATTAAATAATTTGTCATATTTATTTAATTTAGAGAAAAAAAAGGATAAGGTAAAGTATTTAATTTATTTAACTACATACTTTAGGAACCTTAGGCAGAAAATGAAATAATGATTAAATAAATTATTTAATGACTATTAATGAAATAGATGAATAGAGTAGACGATTTTGATCATATGGAAGTGATCAAATTTGGATGTCTACACTTAGTTTTAAGGTTGTCATAAGAATGACTTATCTCTGTCTAGTATCATGATGATAGCCTTGTCATTAAAGGTTCCATACTAGTTTCAAGGAAAATTTGATATATTTCAAGAGTTTGGCTTGAGATAATGTTGTCCTATAAGCTCTAAAAGACAAAAGTCAACAATGCCACAAGGATAGTTTTAAAAACTCAAAATAGGGTATGGGCACTAACAGTGATAGGGTCCAATAATATATGAGCAACATGGTAGTCATCTTGTGAACGAGTGAGTAGTGAGTTGTTAATGGATAGTTATGATAAGAGTGGGCTATGAGAATCAATAGGGTTCAAAGAATAACAAGAAGAGTTGCAAAGGTGTTAAGGCTATGCCATTTAGAGGACAAAGACCATTCACATAGGATAGTCAAAAGAAAGGTATCATAGACCTAGTAAATGGTAGAGATTTATTTGTGATAAAGAGTACATGATGAGTGAGTAGTGAGTTTTTGATGGACAGTTATGATAATGGCAGAATGAGTTGATATTAGAGGTAGTGGTCTACAATTTGTGACAATAATTAAAGGATAGTCATGTCTAAATAGCCTTTAATTCTACATGCTATCTCTTAGGACAGTCCTTACTAAAGATTGGACAATCAACAACCCTTGACCAAAAAGAAAGATAGTCCCTTGTACTTTGTTGACATAATTTAAAGAATAGTCCTAGATGGGGCATTACACAATTTAGTCACCATGTGATAGTGTACATCGATCTATATAGTGGTGTTTGACATAGATTTTTAATGAAGCACAACAAAGTAAGAAAGTAATAGGGCATATATCATAGGTCTGCCATGAAGATATTGAACTTTGAATGAGTGATATAGGGGCATCCTGAGGCACCCTTTTTGAGGAAAATTATGTCATGTTGATACAATTTTGTTTTTGATTTGGTTGGGGTCAATAATGTCATGTAAGACCATTTTGAGTCATTTGAAGTCATTCTATGATGTTCTATGGTGTTTTGGAGTCATATTGTAAAAGTTGCAAAAGTTGCTAAAAGATGTCATTTGAGTTAACAAAAGGTGGTTGGTCAGTTTTTTCAGTTGCAAATCTTTGGAAAATGTTAAATATGTCTTGTAACACCGATCCCAAGGGTTGGAGAGAAGTTTGGAATGAGAATACTTCATTTTGCAATTTTTTGCTTGCATTTTCTGTGTGAGACAATCTTTAACTTGATGCTTTTGTATGGTATAGTACGAACATGAAATTAATTTTAAAGGTGGAATATGTGTTTTAAGATCATAATTATTTTTGTTTGAACCAATTTCATTATGTTTTAAGTGAGATATGGCAATTTCATTGAGGCTAGGTCTGTAAATTTTATTTTTTTTAAATTTGCAGTATGACAAACATGTTGTATAGCCTAGTACAACCTATTATGGCCTTGCTAGTGAATTAGGAAGTTAGAGGAGGGTCTTAGCTTTCTGGTGCTTTTTGTTCGATCAAATTTTATTGTATTTTGCAAAAGATATGCCATTTTTGGTGAAAATAGTCCAAACCCTACCCAGGGTTTCTAGTTTTGAGAAAAAAAAACCATTTCTCCTTATTAGCATGGTGGAATTTTTTTTAAACTTGTAGAAAGTTTTGTTTTCATTTCTTCTTTCATATTTCCAAGCCTTAGGTCAAGATTTGATGGGCTGCAAGGTGAAATAGTTGACTATGTGTCTCATTTTGCAAGAAAACAATCCTAAAACCCTAGGTTCAATGTTGTTTTGATAAATCTATGCACTATTTGTTATTGTTAGGATGGAGAATAATTGTGGCATGTTGTAAAGGGTCTGCACAAACCAATAATTCATGAGACAAGAAAATTCCTTCTTGTTTAATGTCATTGCATAGGATGCACCTAGTGGCAGCAAGTCTTTGTTTGCATGAAGCATTGTGTCAAGTACTTGATTGGATTTAGATATGTTTGGAAACCTTCAGAATATGTTGCATCAGGTCCAAATACACCAATTTTCTCTCATTCCATGTTGTTCTCAAAGGTTGAGCACCATTAGGATGTTGCCCCCATGTTTTAGGCTTAGGAGCACATTGCCTAGAGTGAACTAATGTGCACATTTGAATCCTTTGTGTTGAAATCTAGTTTGGAAGTGTTTAGGATGTTGTTTTGAATCCTTTCCCTCTGCCTCATTTTGGTATTAGAGCCCAAAGATCTAGACGAAGGGAAGTTTTGGGAGTTCATGTATTATTTTTGACAGGTTGAAGAGAAGAACCTGGATGCCAAAAGACTAGGTAGTGAGGAAAAGGAAAGAAAACCTAGGTGAGGTATCAAGAAGACAAGAAGAAAAGAAGGACAAGATAAGGGACAATAGGATAAGCCAAGTTTCAAAGCTTGATAGGGGAATGGACGAGTTTGAAAAATGTATTAAGCTTGTATTACAGTAGTGTGTTGAGAAAGTATCTCAAGAAAATGCTTGGCATTGGCCAATGAGAAAGAAGGTGAAATGACCCATAAGTATGATTATTCAGAAAAGAAGAAAGAAAAGGATGACTGCTTTGAAAATGGAAGGTGAACTACAGTTTCATGAAGCCTTGGATAATGTTACAAAAGAGGAAAAAGATGAAGAAAATGAGTCCATTAAGACTCAATTTTATTTCTAACAATATTTGTGAGTATGTGTTTACAGTTGCAGCAGATGAAATGGTTGAAGTAATGAACCAGTGGAATGATATGTTGACCGAGGATATACAAATGATTGAACAAGAAGCAAACAAACGGATTCAAAAGAAGAAGATAATAAAGGATATTTTGGAGCAAACTATAAAGAAGAAACATAAGCATGGGGGAAGCAAATCCAAATTGTGAATCTTGCAACTGAACAAGGCACGGGTGGAAGCAATATTTTTTCCACTTTGATTTATGATTGGAAAAAGCGGAAGAAACAGTTGAGTAGGAGCATCAAATTTTTCTCTCTGGAGAGTATGATGCAAGGGCATCCTAATGCACCCTTTTTGAGGCAAATTGTGTCATGTTGATACACTTTGGTTTTTAGTTTGGTTGGGGTCAATAAGGTCATGTAAGACCATTTTGAGTCATTTTAATTCATTCTATGATGTTCTATGGTGTTTTGGATTCATATTGTAAAGGTTGCAAAAGTTGCTAAAAGTTGTCAAAAAGATGTAAAAGTTGTCATTTGAGTTAACAAAAGGTGGTTGGTTATTTTTTTCAGTTTTAAATCATTGGAACATGTTAAATATGTCTTGTAACACCGATCCCAAGGGTTGGAGAGAAGTTTGGAATAAGAATACTTCATTTTTCCATGTTTTTGCTTGCATTTTTTTTGTGTGAGACAACCTTTAACTTGATGGTACGGTTTTGTATGGTATAGTACAGACATGAAATAAATTGGAAAGGTGGAAGATTTGTTTTAAGATCATAATTCTTTTGCTTGAATCAATTTCATTATTTTTTGAGTGAGATATGACAATTTCATTAAGGGCAGGTCCGTAAAATTTTATTTTTCTGAAAAGTTACAGTCTGCGAAACATGTTGTAAAACCTAGTATGACCTTGCTAGTGAATTATAAAGTTAGAGGAGGATCTTATCTTTCTGATTCTTTTTGTTTGATTGAATTTCATCAAGTATTTTGTAAAAGATATGGCATTTTTGGTGAAAACAGTCCAAACCCTAGCTAGGGTTTCTAATTTTGACAAAAATGTCCATCTCTCCTGATTGGCATGGTGGAAAATTATATAAACTTGTAGAATTTTTTTTTTTCATGTCTTTTTTCATATTTCCAATCCCTAGGTCAATATTAGATGGGCTGCAAGGTGAAATAGTTGACTGTGTGTCTCATTTTGCAAGAAAACGGTCCTAAAACCCTAGGTTCAATGTTGTTTTGATAAATCTATGCATTATTTGTTATTGTTAGGATGAATAATCATCATGGCATGTTGTAAATGGTCTGCACAAATCAATAATTCATGATACAAGTAAATTCCTTCTTGTTCAATGTCATTGCATAGGATGCACTTAGTGGCAACAAGTCTTTGTTTGCATGAACCACTATGTCGAGCACTTGATTGGGTTTAGGTATGGTGGAAAACCTTCAGAATATGTTGCATCAGGTCCAAATACACCAAGTTTCTCTCATTCCATGTTGTTCTCAAAGGTTGAGCACCATTAGTGTTGATGAAGATTTCACTCATAGCAACAACTCGAATAAAATATTCACAGACAAACCACAAAGACCCTATCCTTCTTGAAAGATATGGAACAAGACAATCTAAAAGGGGAATCTACCTTAATAGAACAAAAGATTGACTCAGTTCAATCCCAAGTCTCTGATAATCAAGTCATGATTGTACTAGGTTCGCTCTAGGGTATGATGTGATTTTGCTATTAATCTCAAAGGGAATATGTCATTTAGAATCATATATTAGACACTAAATTTTCAATTGGATCATAAGAAACAAATATCATGAAATCGAAAGATTTAAAGTAGTATTTTATGAACATCAACAATTTCTTTTCTATCATTTAAGTAGATTTAGCATTAAGTATTAAAAAATTTCATAGAAAACAAAAAAAAATCAATAAATTTTCATTCATTCATCTATTTTTTTTGGAAAATTTTCAATAATTTAAACATCTACTCTAAAATAAAGCATAAAGAAATACTAAAAAATAAAAATTTCTCCTAGTTATTCTCCATTCATTCCCCAAAGAATTAATCAAATCAATTCAAACCACTTTATACTTCACCAAATTGCTTCACAACTACATATAAAATGGTGTGAGCTTTTAAAGAGAGGGGTTTTAGTTTGGACACCGAGTAGGTTCTGCATGCACCCTTAAACAATGCAACACACAGTCTTGTTCGGTTGAACTAACAAAACCAGCTACAAAAAAATCATGAGATAGGTAGCTATCAAATTGGCTTTGATATTGATTAAAGTCTACGTGCATACAACTTTTAGACTGGAATGATTCAAAAAACAAGAAAAAAGAACAAAACTTAGAGAAGTTTTGACTCTTTCGACATCCACAAATTAAGAACTTAACTTAAAAAGAGGTATCCTCTGGCCTTTATAGAACACAAGGCACTGATAGGATAAGACAAATACATGAGAGAAAATCCAAGGGACCAATCATATCAAGGCATGTGGAATGTAGTGATTGACCAAAAAATTGTAATTGAAGTCAACGAAGATCAACTCTAATTGCTCATTGAAGCTCTTTGAGTTTTAATCTTTTATTATCGCTAGGATGATACTTCAAATCAGGATAGCATGTAGGAACTTCCCATATATTCATAATGATTACTTTATCACTCTATTCCCACACTCAGTTCTACTTCGGGCTTACTATTCTCAGGAATGGGCTTCCCCAAAGATTGACAATTGCTTCCACTGCATGTACAATACTGGGATCTCCAGCATTCTGGTGGACTCAAAGCCCTCTACATTATAACCTCCCAAAGTACTCAACTCGATCTGGAAATAATTCTATCCGCGATTCAAGTTTGCCTGACCGTCCATACCCGAACTTTGCATCACAATCTACATCTCCTGCAATCACAAATTCCACTCATTAAATACCTTCTAAAAAAACATTTATAAACATCTCATGTAAATAAAACCATTATTCAAATGTTATAACATAATTTTCTCATAAATAACATGCTTTCCTAGCACATTATAAATCCTTGCATGATTATCCTCTACATATATCGGATCACCGGACTATCAGACTCATTAGATAATCACAAAATCTCAAAATTCACTTTACATCGCAACCCAGTACCTGGTACCCGATAATCAGCTTTACCCATGAACTTTCCCCTGACTTCGATTTTATCGAACTTCCATCTTACCGAACTTCAAATATCAGACCAGAACACTCTGCTCATGTTTGCATTACCTTTTCTGCCTTTCCAACATTTATGGTTGCCGGTATCCGATACCCAGAACACTTACATTATGAAGTACTCTTTGATTAAAGATTTCCTTTACTTTTTACTTTCGGTGATCTTCCAACTAGCTAGCTCATACCATAAGATATAAAAAAAAATTACTTGGGTCCCCAAGCCTTACAATCTTGGGGCATGTTGTGAGACCACACAACAACTTGCAACCAATAAAACCAAATTTAAACAAAATTTGAAATTAAATTACCAATTGTAAATTATAATTTATGCATATCTTAAAACAATAACCTTTACCTTTACCTAGATTTTGACATAAAAAAAAGTAAAACTACCCCAGAAACATCCGTGTGTGCTTTGATTAATTCTAATTTTTGGAACTCGGTAAAAAGAATCAATTCATTGACATTGAACTACATAGTACGGTAATCCTCCAAAACCAATCAGGGATAGAGCCTTGTTGCCAGTCAACCGTCAATAGCCCCGACAAGGTTATATCTATAATTCCCCCAAACATAGCTCTATTGCCACCTAGGCGTCTATAGCGTCGGTAGAGTTATTTGGATAGCCTAAAGAGTTGATTTCTCTTTCTTTCTTTTTTTTTAGATATTGCAATGATAGCTCATTTTTCTCTTTTGATATTTCAATAATAGCTCATTTTTCAACTTGCAGGCAATGAAGCCCACTATTAGGTTGGGAATTTAGTGGTAGCGAAAGTTACCTTCTGATTTTTCATTCAATGCAAATCCCTTCATCAATTCACCATTTCCCAAAAAATCACTTAATAATTCCCTGTTGGTGTGTATTTCCGGCTAAATTTTACCACTTTATGCCAAATCCTAGCTAACTGCAACTCACTATGTGTTAAAATATATGCATAAATTAAAATTTAGCAACAAATAATTTAATCACCAAATTAAATCTAAATTTAGAAACATTAGTTACCACCCTTTCGATTAAATCTTATGGCAACTGTTAAATACTAGGCTAGCACTTCTAATTTGACGGTGTTGCACCTCATTAATGGATTAAGATTGTCATGATTACATTGAAACATGATCACATTATTCTACATTAAATTCACATGCCTGACTTTACACATATCATTTCTTTCAACTTACCCTGGTGATGACGTGTATTGCCTTACCGACTTCATTTTCCTTTCTATTTCGCACACACAAGCACCTCCACAATTAATATGGCTTAAACAAATGTTAAATGACCACTATTAACTTCAAAATCTTCAACTTGCTTGATTCACAATCTTCATAATACTCAATTTTGAAGCAATTTATCACCAACCATGCGTAAAGAATTAATCTGATTTAACATTTCGTTCTAAAGACAATTGTCTGGTTGCCACCTTGCTTACGATTTTAGGACTTCACTCGAGGCAACTATGTACCACAACTTCCTCATGGCTTTCTATAAATTCCACACTTCTTCTTGAATTATTCACATGTTTTCTTAGGCTTCCTTTTCTATTTATGTATTCTTTTGATTTGTTTATTCTCATTTGCTTCTAGGCCATGGATACTCCAATTTTCTTAAGCTACTCTTGTCGCCAAAATTTTTTCTTACATTCCTCATCACATGATGTTGTAAATGGGTATTATTCTTCACAAGTATTTGTAAACACTAAAACTTTCTCACACTATCATTTTATCATTTACCTACCTTATTATTCATTCATTTATATTTTATACTCCATTATTATTAGATTGTATATTTTATGGTTTAGTGAAATTATCATTTCCCTTGTTTACGTAAACAAGTAAAATTAATCATTTTTCATAAATAAATTAGCTTAAATTATAAATTTTCCTTATATCATCACATTATCCATTAAATAAATTAATAAAATTATAGACTCTGCCTAATGAGTTAACTATCCAATCAAAATAGTTAACTCACCAATCAATTTGATCTACCCACGAATCAAGATAGTTAACTCATCAATCAAATGAGTTAATAAGATAATCTTGATTTAGTTGACTAAAAATCTAAATTAAATAAAAAATTAAAATAAATACCCATTCACCAATCAAATGAGTTGGCTACCTATTCATCTCAATACAAATAGTAAATTGATTGCCACCTATCCGCATCACATTCATCATAATAGATCAAACTCATGAATTGAGATTATATCTAAGTCATCCATTCGTCCTACTAAAATATATAGATTCAACATCCCATTCGTCATCTTTATAACATGATCCTCAAGATGCAAAGTAACGTTTTTAATTTGAGAATGCAAGGAATACTAATGTTACGTCATTGACACTAAGAGCATCCACTTACATTCAAGCATAACCATATATCTCAATTATATTTGTAGACATGTGTAGAATGAGAGGTTGTTAGCACTCATCCTCTTATCGCTTAAATAAAGTTTTTCATGTTAGAATAACAAGTTTTAAATGTTATTTTCAATTCTTTATTTTATTCTAATTTGCATGCTTATATTTTGGCATGCTTAATGGAACATGGTCCCCCTTAAACCATCATTTTTGTAGGTTTTGTTATCTCAATCTTGTAGATAGTCAATTTTAGAGAGATCTAGAGACGAGCTTTCATAGGGAGCCTCCTAGTGTAAAATGGTAGTCACTATTGACTTTGGAAAGCTCTAGAGACAAAGATTTGAATAGGAAAAAAAAATAGGTCAAAGCATCATTTTATCCACTATGTAAAAAAAATATTTTACCTATTGGTTATTTGTAGGTTGAAGCATTATTTTATCCATTATGTAAATAAATTATTTAACCCATTGGTTATTTGCGAGTCAAAGCATCTTTTTATCCATTGCATAAAAAATAGTATTTTAACTATTTATTATTTGTAACTAAAAGCATTATTTTATCCATTGTATAAAAAAGGCCTTACCCAATAGTTATTTGCAAGTCAAAGCATCATTTTATCCACTATGTAAAAATAATCATTTACCTACTAATTATTTGTAGGTTAGAGCATCCTTTTATCCATTGTATAAAAATCATTATTATTTGGTAGTTAATGTGAAAGTTTACAAGAAAAACACCCTTTTAACTGATAGCTATTAATTTCTAGCCCCTAACCACCAAAGATAACCACCCATGTGACTAAAGTTTAATCGTCTAGCTTAGACCTCCTTCCTCCTTGACCTCAAAATGTTGTTTTTTTCTAAATCAAATAAATTTTCCTCACATATCATTTTTTCATGTTTTACAAGCATTGAAAAGCTAACTTAGAGAACTTCATGATGATGGAGGTATTTTTTGCATATTTGGTCCCAAATTTTAGGCATAATTGTTCAAAATCCCTCTTTAATTCTAGTCTTTGAACACACATATCTTTTGCACATGGAAGCCAAATTTGATGAATTCTTAAAATTGCATAGAAGATTATGAAGAACATCATGATGATCCCTATTTTGTTGTGTGCTAATATCCATTTCTAATTTTTAAAGGTGTTTAAGTTTCATTACTAATGCATCATTCTTGCAAAAACCTAACTATCAAAGACATCCTTTGCCAACTACTAATTCATTTATTGATGAAATACACTTGTCAAAGATATTTTTAACCAACTATTAACTAGTTTCTTACAAGTTTCTTTTGTCAAAGACTTGATTTTTCACTAGTTTAGAGCATATTTTATTTTTTTATGGGAAAGACATCCTTTTCCAACTGTTAATTAGTTTATTGTGGGAAAATGCTTGTTAAAGATATTTTCAACCAAATACTGGCTAGTTTATTGCAAATTTTGTTTGTTGAAGACTAGGACCCACCTCCTTTTTGGTTTTGGGGATTTCATTAAAAATATGGGTTTTAAGTGTAACTAGGTTAACAATTGACATGATCAAACCTTGGTGCAGGGGCACCATGTTTGACATTTTCTTACATTCTAAAATAGAATTGTCTAGGGATGATAATAGATAGAAAGGAAAAGAGACCAACCTCTTATTACTAGTTTTAGTTAATTTAATTTGTCATTGAATTTAGTTGCTATTAAAGCTATAATATGTTTGAGCAACTTGCTTGAAAATCAAGATTAAACAAATTTTAGTGGTTACAAATTACCATGAAATCTTTTATCTCTATTATCTTATGAACCCAATACATTAATTAGTTTCATTTGTTATGTTAGCTTCACCATCAATTTTTTTTTGTGGTGTGGTACTTATTAGTAGCGAATATTCCTTGGTAATATTGAATTATAAACTAAAATATGTAGAATGGATTTTCATGGTAACTTGAAATTTTAATGTTGCTTGACTAAATAACGCTACTTTTGAAGCTTGTAGTGTTGACATGTAGGGTATTGTAAACCTGATAATTACAAAATTCAATAAGGAAAAATGATAAACAAATATAACTTTAAAGGTGATTTTCCATTTCTACTTAGGAAATATTTGATGTTATAGCTCTTTAAGGGTGTCAAATAATTTCATGATAATTGGGTAGTACTTAGGGACTTGAGAATGTCAAATATTCTTTTAA
This sequence comes from Sequoiadendron giganteum, assembly GCA_007115665.2. Classification (NCBI taxonomy): domain Eukaryota; kingdom Viridiplantae; phylum Streptophyta; class Pinopsida; order Cupressales; family Cupressaceae; genus Sequoiadendron; species Sequoiadendron giganteum. The sequence continues at coordinate 570,171,673 of CM021109.1, read as the reverse complement.
ATAATTGGGGTGAATTAAAATTTTGAAAGAGAAACCTTTATGCAATGGAAAACATGAAATTGATCAACAAGATGAGATATTTAGGATTTTGGTGCATCCAAATGATAAAATAACTAGATTTTATCATATTTCTAAGTACAAGATGCAACTATATAAAGTAAAAGTATAATAAAATTTAGGATAAATTATGCTAACTATATTTTCTAGAAGGTTGGCTCCATTAGAAAGTGGGTTTTCTTTTGAATTGACTTATAATTTTCTTTTATTTTTTCATAAAAAATATAATTTATTAAAGGAAACTTAAATTTAGATACAAAAACAAGATTTCAAGATGATATCCACCATCACAACATACAATAGTAGAAGGATCCACCATAAATTCCTAGATAACCACCAATTAGTATGCTTAAAAAAAATCAAAGCTCCTTCTAAGCCACATTCTTCCCCACCTCGGCCATTTGACATTACTCCCTTTGATCATCATAAATAAGCTTGAGGATTTGTAATTTATCATAGTCCAAATCACCCTAATCAGTCGCATTCTAGCCATGTATCCCTTCAAAGGTCCATTTGGCCAAGCATTATGCCACCCTAATCCATTCTCTGGAAAAATACAAAAAGGATATTGATTCAAAGTTTGTGGTCAAACAAAGAATTTTCTTAACAACTAGAGTCAATCTCTAGGAAGCCTCTTGGAAATTCATTTTATTCAACAAGGAGACAAGAATCATGGATTCGATTTCATAGATAAATTTACTCCATTCATTTTTTAAAGGCTTCTTCTAGAACCATAATAATTTGAGTGAATACCCATATAAGTTGAGAAGAGAAATTAAATCAAGCCTTCACTATCTCACCCAATTCCATCAATCCATATAACACCTATATTACCTCTAAAAGAACCATTGGTGTTAGTTTTAAGGAAACCACTAGGATGTGGAAGTCATTTTCCATATCTATTCACCTTCTTTGAATCTTAAGTTTTAGATTTGAGCCCTATCTACAAGGAAGGAGAAAACTCAAAGAGTTTAACCAAATGCATATCATATGAGGTAAGAGAGTAATCCATGTTTTTTGACTCCATTATCTGTTTGATCATCCTTTTGATTTTGAGTCATACTTGTGTGACCCTATTATGACACTCTTGAAAGATACATTGATTACACTTTAGCTAAATCTTCCAAAGAATAAATGAAGGACTAATATATCAATTAGCTCAAAGGAAGGAAGAAAAGATAAGGGGTGACCCAAACTATTCCAAAAAAAAGGAAGAGATGTGAAGAGTAGGTCTATTCAAAATATTTCATCATAAACTCCAAATGTCCTAAAAAAAGGACATTAAAAGAAAATATGGCTTATCTAAATTCCTCGTCTTTGCCACAAATAAATTACAAGGAAGCCCCTTGGAAACCTCTCTTCTTGATATTGTCCCAAGTTAAACATTTTTTGTGAGTTAAAATCCATAAAAATAAATTGTATTTGGGCTATTTAAAACTATTCCAGATTCTTTTCCACCAAGGAAACTCCATGTTCCCTCTTCTTTGTACTTTAATGTCTTTATATCCAAGAGAAATTGAACATATTTTGATTCATGACCCTAAGCAAGGACATATGATTCCCTTCAAGAAATGCAAGGTCTCTTAACCAAGATTGAGGCTAACATATCATGATCCTCCAAGGAGCCTCAATTTTTCCAACTCAGAGGCTCTTTCTACTGTTGTAGTGTGTCCTCCTAGAGGAATGAATTATTTGAAATCAACAACCATAGACAAACCAACCTCTCAAAATTTATTGCAAAGAGATTGGAGTTGATGGAAAGATGAGAGGATAAAATGATGATTCTCTCAAGATTCATACCAAAAAAATGTATTATTGACTTTGTTATTTATCCCAAAACCCCCCTTCTCAATAGTATTCTAAATCAAGGAGTCTTTCCCACTCAGATCCATCCAAAAATATCTTCATTAGTTATCCTTTCTAAATATTTGGTGTTAAGGATTTTTACCCATGTTTGATCTTAATTTTTTTACCATCTGATGAGCCATAAGAATGTCCAAATTCCTTGTTGTAATTACCTATTTTTTTTCTTATTTATGCTAAAATCCAAAAGACATCACCAAATCTTTTTAAATACTTTAAACATTTTAAAGCATTTGAAGTTGATAAATATTATATTAATAAATGTGGGTGTGAACTTTTAATGTTTGAGTTTAGTACAATTTCATGCTTAATCATATTTCTTAGCAATGAAAATTCCTTAAAGAAATAAGGACTAACCCTTGTAGAAAAAATCTTTCAACCCACAACAAAAGGCTTCTCAACCCGCAACAGAAGGATGATAGTTCAATGCAGAGATAAGAGTTAATCTGCTACAACACGAGCATACTTTCAAAATGAGATGAAGGAGATGATTTAAGGACAAGATCATTGATGGCCAAGTGTCAATCCATCATTTTAATAAGTTACGAAGGAGAAAGGAGTCTTTTCTAATAAGGAATAGAAGTTATAACTCAGACTACTCTATTAGGGCATCTTTCCACTTTATAAAAGTTATCTTAAATAAGTACAGAGTCCTTATTCAACTTCTAAACTCTTGTTCTTGTTAGTTATTTTATATTAAAAAATATAGTCCTCTTCTTGTTTTCATGTTGATATCTTCTTTAAGTTTGTTTACAATTTATAAATAAATAGACTCTCACAAACCCTATATAGTAGGGTACCTTATCGAGAAGAAGAGAGCTAGATCTTTGTGCATGTATTAGATTGAATAAGATATTGTGTTAGGTTTTGTTCAAAACTCTATGTATGATTGAAATATAATATAAAAGATCTATCGATAGCATGTTTTTCTAAGTTGAGTAATTGAATAAGATCCCGTGGATGTAGAAAATCAAGCAAGGGCCACTTACGACATTGTAGAGCCACATTATTTTAGATGATTAATTAGATTATGCATTATAAGTTTTAAATTGTAGTTTTTAATTTATGCCATAATGAATTTTGTGTTGTAATTTTTGAATTGAAAGTCCTTAGTTTGTATTATGTTCAATAATCCTAAAGTTTAGTTGAATTAGGGCATGTTGTAGCATAAATAGTTATTAGTTGCAGTCATAAGTGATAAGTACCTGTAGCAGTTAAACAATTAATATTATTTTCTTACTTTGTTTTGTAGATAGAAGTTAATTCTAATTTGAAAGATTTTGATGCATTTACCTTTGTTCAAATCACCTATACTCAACCGATATAGGATGTCTAAGATTCTTGAATGCATATATGGTGCCAAAATCATCTAAAGTCTATGACTCCTTGGTTGATAATTCAATGAATCTCTCTCTTGAATAATGAACTACTTAATATAGGATTTGTAGGTCTGTTGAGTTGTGTGTATGATCATCTACATCGGTTAATTAGACATTAGGGGAATCTCTACACCATCTCCAATATAATTTGGCAACTAAAGCCTAGTAGTTAAGCTCTAACTATCAAAGACAAAGGCCACCAACCTCTTTACGACTACAAACCAAGTCCCAATTCACCATACTCTATATCTGATTTTCAAGGTTTTTAGGCCATAAGAACTTTAAGGAAAGAACATAAAATTTCTTGAGAAAATATTTAGGAGAAGTTAATATTTAAAATTTATATAAGAAGATATTTCGTAAAATATTTTAAAAGAGTCAATAAATATATAAAGGATAGCCATCAAAACTTCCAATAACTAACCCTCAAGCAAAATGTGTCCAAGAATTTCCTCTAATGGTTCCTTCTCAAACATCTAATAGAAAGAGGAATTCCTTGATACTCCACCAATAAAGTCCAAATTTGAAAATTAAGAATGCCTACAATTTTACGATAAATTAGATCATGTGTATTGTGTTGGTGATCTGAGTTGTAAGCTCCAAATCTTTAAGGTCTAATAATTTTCTAGGTGTTAGGGGTGTCAAACCTAAGAAAATCTCCACAAACATGTCTTCGGGTTGGGCAACTAAGGACCAATGCTTGAGGTGGGTAATACCTTCTTCACTTCCAGCTCTGTAAGACCAAGGGGGTTTCCCATAATATGTTAAATGAATGGTTGATAGACCAAGTGATCACCTCACAACAAACAATACACACTACACATTGTATTCCTATATTGGTGTCACTATATACCTATGTGCTTATTTGAAGGTATGAGGTAGAGCATCTATCTAAGAAATAATTTTTCATTTAATTGTGTGAAAATGGGTTGTATGATAACCCTTTTAGATGTTATACACTTTTAGACATGGAAACAAAAACACAAAGAAACATAAAATTGAAAGGTATTTGAATTGATGTGTTTTAGGGTGTGTTGAGGATTGTGGGAAGAAAACTAGTTACAAACTGGTGCCTTCATCCATTGGATATCAAATTCACTATATTCAATCAAACATATGATAATAAAAACTTAGGTGATATCCTAATCAAGATATCACAAAAAGACTATGTTGTTTTGAATCTATGGGCAAGATGGGCTCTACAACCGTATTCAAAAGAGTAATAAATGGTTACAAAATATTAAATTAGTCTACTTAGTTATCCTTAATAATACATATGCATTTCCTTATTATGTTGAAAAGATACCATATAAAAACTTTGTAAGGATTTTACAAACATTCGAATCAGAAACTAAACAACATTCATAAAAAATGTAACTCAACATATATAAGGAGACACTCAACTAAGGTTGATTCTACCATTAATCAAATAAAATTCAAAGCTTACAAATGTTATCACAGGCTTCAAAAAGAACCTAGATCATTACAATGTTGAAACAACTATACCCAAAATTGAAAGTTGAAACCTTAGGGCTTCTTACAAGTATTTTCTTCTAGTGATGCCTTTGCAACTACTTATCTTCTTTGTTTTATTATCCTCTATCCTCCTCTTGAAAAATGACCACCAAGGAAAAAATTTCCATAGAAAGGAAGTCTACGAACTATTAGAATTCATGCCAAATGGGAAACCCTAACTACAACATCACCTAGTGTTTGGAGATGAAACTTTTCCTTTACATATCTGTTGGGTGAAAATTATTTAATCCCTTTTAACAGATTACAAAACTGGATTCCAGCCACAACTGTGTGAGATACAATCTCTCCTCTCAAAAAGGGGAGGTGCCATTCTTACTGCTTATTGAAACTAAGTAAAACTAATTAAGTATTCACAATAATGTACACTATAATTAAGATATGGGGGTGTGTCACATTCATAATTCTCTCTTTTTTTCAGAGAATATGTTTTACAATGCTTCACGATTTTAAGTTCCTGATTCGATACAACTTCAAACTAAAAACAAAAGCAGTAATTCCAATATTCCTATCTTGTCAAAGAAAATCCTAGGAATACCAACATGATAACGATAAATGATGAAACAAGAAACACTCACGAAGGCACAAAGTTGTTTCGTAGATCTCACCAATGAATCCTTTAAGATATGTAACCAAAGTTGTATTAGAAGCACAAAGTCTTCTAGATACTTCACAATAATTCCATGAACAACATGAATAAATACAAGCACAAATTCTTGTAGAGAATTCACTAATAGTATTCAACAATATCACAAATTCAAGTAAAGAATGTAATTCAAAGTTTACATAAATTCACTCAAAGCCCTTTCGATCTCAATTACTAATCACTACCCATTCGATCAAACCATAAGATGATTGTTCCCAACACAAAGTTTGGTATGCATGTTTACTTCTTTATTGATCAAATTTAGATTCACAAAGATGAACACAAAGTTTCATATATTTGCTTCACAAATGGGCAGCACTTTGTTGCAAAAGATAAAAGATAACAATTACAATATAATCCTCTCTTATTTATAGATGGGAGAGGAGAACAAATTTAGGAAAAACCCTAACTAACTAGTTGACTTGTTCAAAAATGTCATCCATGAATATAGGAAAACATCCTTTTTTTTTACATGTAATTACATTTTTCAAAATGACATGTAAAATGTCAAAACCTATCTACATAAAGCATGAAAATGCTAAAACTAGGAAATCTAATCTAAGGCTAAATTTATCCTTTTTCAACATATTTCTCCATGAAAACTACATGATGGCGTGCACTTCATCATTGTCTGGCATTGGAGTGTACTTTGGAGATGACGAGGATTCTTGAGATTGACTCCTTCGATGAGATTGAAGGCTTTCTGGTGCCTTTTAAATCTAGAATAAGCTGGAAATCCATCATTTTGTTCATTGAAGTTGTAGACACATAAAAATGACCTAGGCCCGCAAGTTCTATTTTACCACTTTCATCCTAACATAATTATGAAATTTTAATTATGTCATTTATCCACCTTTGACTATTAATTAGATAATTCATAATTATTTAATTAATTCATGTCTTTTTATTCTTCATGATTATTAAATAAATAGATCTTATTTATTTATTTAATGCGTCACTAACTATCTAAAGTTTTCTCATAATTAAATAAATTTCTCAATTTATTTAATTAATATTTGCCACTTATGTCTTCATGATTATTAAATAAATATATTTTATTTATTTATTTAATATGTCACTAATTCTCAAGTCTTCTTTTAATTAATCGATCACCTTCTCTAAATTAAATAATTATCTTTAATTATTTAATTGTCTTATTTGACATTTCCCTCATTTTAAATAAAACAATTTATTTAAAATGGTCTCACATGCTTAACTGCCACTTCTTTTAATAAATAATCTTAAAATCAATTATTTACTATCACACTAAATCCATATTTTGAATTAATTTTAATTCAAAATGGTAATATTCTTCTATAAATCAAGTAATTACTAAAATTCTTGATTTTTCAAATCTCATCTTCTTGTTCAATCTTTATCTTCTTGATTTTTACTAATTTTCATCTCACTGTCACATTTATTCTCCATCCTTGATTTAATTTATTAAATTAAATCTTGTCCACTCATTTTGAAATCTTACCCTAACCCTAATTGAGAGTTGTCATTTTGAATCTTGACCATTGATTCTAGGGCATTTCCCAATCTTCAATCTCATCCGTCCATCCAAAATTGCATTTTCTATAAAATGCCAATTTTGTCCTCATTTTCGACAATCTTGAATAATCTTGCATCTCTTAATTGAATCTTACATCTTGAATGATCTTTGAATCTCTTTGAGTTTTAATATTGTTTTGTTTTATCATTTAGCTAATTGCATATAAGATTTAATTTCTTTTACATAGGCATTTAGAAAATCCTTCAACACTTTGCTTAGGGCTAGTTTATAGTATAGAGTTGCTCATCAAATATGAGGGCACACTTACATTTCAGCAAGCTAGAAGGTACAATGGAAGCCAACCATGGAGGATGAAGGACTGGGTGAGCTTGTTTCATCTTTGTTCTTTATTTATTTCCTATGCATTTCATTGATTATTGTGGGTTTTATATAATATGCATGTATGTTTGCTAACAATCTAATCTTGCAGAAAAATCCTCAGTTACAGAAGCTATTGAGAAAGATTCATCTTTAAATTCTTCTTGAACCCTTGATGAACACTTCTTTGAAAAATGAAAAACTTTCTAATTATACTTCAAAGCCTTCTTTCTTGGTGATAGGCAAGAAATTGATCAAAACTGCTTCAGAATCTGGGCACTAGAGATCAGAATGTATGCAAGAATAGGCTTTAACAATTCTATGTGAAGGTAGGAAAAACTGAGGTTTTAGCATGGGGTATTGCACTTGAGATGTAATTACTCAAATTTTCAAGACACTACATATTGGATGTAAATTTGAGCAATTTCACGGGTTTGGGAAGCTTGAATGCAATGATGATAGAGAATGGACTAGAAGTGAGAAAACTAGCAAATGGATGTGAGTAGTGGAGCGAGAAAAAATGAGTGAAGCGAGTGAAATGGAGCTCAAAATGCACTTTTAGCTAATTTTTGAACATTCAGTGAAAAACTATTTTTTGTGCAAGGGCGTTGAAAATCAGCACCTTTACATCTTGGAGGATTTTCATTTCATGCACAAGCGATGAAAAACAGTGCTCCAACATGCCTTGGAAAAGTTTAGAAAATATGATGCACAAGCGCTAAAAATCAGCACTTTTACATTTTGGAAGTTCTGATTTTGATGTAAAAGTGCTAAAAAACAACGCTCTGGCATGTTTTGGAAGGAAATTATGTTTTGTGTAAAAGCACTAAAAAATAACACTTCAACATGTCATATGTCAAAGCGGTGAAAAATAGAGCTTTTGCATCTCATATGTAAGAGCGGTAAAAAATAGAGCTTTTACATTTGAAGGACTTGGGTAGTTTCATGTCAAGGCGGTGAAAAATAGCGCTTTTACATGTCATATGTAAAAGCAGTGAAAATCAGTGCTTCTGCATATGGGAAGGACACTTGAGTGTAAGAGTGCTAAAAACTTGAGCTTTTACATGTCATATGTAAAAGCAGTAAAAAACAGAGCTTGTACATGTGACTTGAGATTTGAGATGCACAAGCGCTAAAAAAATTGCGCTCTGACATATCACATGTAAGAGAAGTGAAAAATAGATCTTTGCATATGCAAAAAAAAATTGAACTCCCAAAACTATTTTTTCACAACTTGGTTTAAAATACGAATTTGGACGAACTTACAAAGGTTAATGCTTGACGAATGACTTTTTGAGGATGGGGGACAATGCATGAGGACCAATACAATTTGCCTCATTTTGCATGCCTAGAGTACGTGGGCTACGAAACAGACAAGTTTCGTAGGGGTCATCCCACAAATTGAGTGCGTTGAATTCGAGGATAACAACTGGCTCTGCCTAGGGAACTGCATGACACAAAGTAGATCTATGAAAACAAGACAAACTTATACAAATGCACTTATTGAAAAGGTAAAAACCTACCTAATTAAAACTAGCCATCATTGAAACCTTCTCAAATGAAGTCGTTCACAAGTTCAACAAAATAGTTGCCTTTCTTTAATAGCTTGAAATGCCTTCCATGATCATTAGTAGCTACATGTAGATGAAGTTGAGGTACTACTTCTTGAAAGAGATGAATAGGTTTAGCTACCTCTGAAAATATATCAAATATACTAATGCTCCAAAATGAATCATTGAATTCAGACTGCTCCTACACATCTACAAATACATCTTTAGTTGCATCCTCAAGTTTCTCTTCACGCTCAAGTGCAAGTTGAACCTCTATCTTCCCATTGGACTCCAACCAAGCAAGATGCCTTATGAGACATACCCTCGATCGGTCAAAGATTGAATGCTTCTTACCAGTTGCTACTTGAGCAAGTGATTCATCAACCATGGCAACCTCATGCTGATCGAAATGATCTCCTTCATGTGATTCAAATGAAGATATGACTACATTGCATACCTCAATATGTTGTTCACCATCTTCATACTTGGGAAAATTTGAATTATTTATAAGAAGGTCCTCATCATGCCTTTGGGAAGTTATTTTATGCGACACGTGTTCAAGTTCATGACCTCGAAACACAAATGCATTCTTTTCAACTTGATTGAGACCTTCGTGCATGTCCATCTTTTCAAATCTCAAGACAAGATTGTCTTCATTCACTTGAACTTCAGAAAAATGACTTTCATTTTTCTACTTTTCATCAATGGCTTTCTAAGACTGCATAAACTAGAATTGGGAGTCACCAACTATGTCTGCTTCCTTTTCCCGGAAGAGAATAGCGAGATCACTCGGATTGGATTCAGGATGCTTCGCTATTGCTTTTACTAATGGTGCCTCAAGATCAAGCCTCTTCAGAGGTGAAGATAATTTGTGTTGATTCGCAATAAAAAAAATATGAGCATCATTTGAAAATAACCTCCTTAGTACGTCCTTGCGAGGCACAAAAAACATACCTTGAGCTAGCTTCTTTTTTAGGACAAGTAACTCATTTTCCAACCTTTGTGCCATAGGATTTGTCCTTGTGATGGAAGAAAATAACTCCAAATAAGGGATTTCTTCGGATTCATTTGATTTAATTCTTATTTGCCCAACAAGAATGAGATCATCTTTATTTTTTGTCGCCAACATCTGCACAACTGCAAGATTAGTTGGGGTTGCTCTTCTCAATTGGAAACTGACCTCGGGCTCTTGAGCATTTATAAAGAAACATTTCAAATTCTTAGTTGTAGGTTGAGCAACAGTTGGAATTCTTCGTGTCAACTTGTTGAAGTGAGAAATGAACTCGTGCATAGGCATGTGAGATTCCTTCTTCAACTGGGTGAGCTGAGCCAACAAAGCGTGAGTGTCTTCAAGAGGTTTGAACCTTTCTTCAAACATGGCTATGAGAGTTGCCTAGTTTGTGATGGTACATGGTGCCAAATGATAAAACCAATCTGCAGTGACACCTTGGAGAGTCTCCACAAACAACCTTATAGATACATCTTTGTGTTCAACACCATGAACTCCACAAGCAATGTAGAAAGCAACAACATGCTTATTAGGATGTTGTTGTCCATCACCAAGGAACTTGGGAAAGTTCTTTCGTGAGCCTCCAGGAAGAGCATGTAGGGGTAGAGCTAGACTCAACATACCAAAAGCATTTCCCCAAGGACCTTGAGAAGCCATTTACATGTCCTTGGTAAAAGATTGAAAAAATTATAAGAAAATAAATTACAATGAAAAAGGACACAGGTATACTTCAAAAGAAATCATGTGGATTTTGAATGCATATCATGTCCCCAACGGAGTCGCTAAAAAACTGTTGGGTGAAAATTATGTAACCCCTTTTAACATATTACAAAACTAGATTCCAGCCACAACTGTGTGAGATACAATCTCTCCTCTCAGAAAGGGGAGGCACCCTTCTTACTTCTTATCGAAACTAAGTAAAACTAATTAAGTATTCACAATAATGTACACTACAATTAAGATATGGAGGTGTGTCACATTCATAATTCTTTCTTTTTTCAGAGAATGTTTTACAATGCTTCACGATTTTTAGTTCCCGATTCAATACAACTTCAGACTAAAAACAAAAAGCAGTAATTCCAATATTCCTATCTTGTCAAAGCAAATCCTAGGAATACCAACATGATAACGATAAATGATGAAACAAGAAAAACTCATGAAGGCATAAAGTCATTTTTTAGCTCTCACCAATGAATCCTTTAAGATATGTAACTAGTGTTGTATTAGAAGCACAAAGTATTCTAGATACTTCACAACAATTCCACAAACAACATGAATAAATACAAGCACAAATTCTTGTAGAGGATCCACCAATAGTATTCAACAATATCACAAATTCAAGTAAAGAATGTAATTTAAAGTTTACATAAATTTACTCAAAGCCCTTTCAATCTCAATTACTAATCACTACCCATTCAATCAAACCATAAGATGATTGTTCCCAACACAAAGTTTGGTATGCAAGTTCACTTCTTTATTGATCAAATTCAGATTCACATAGATGAACACAAAGTTTGGTATGCAATTTCACTTCTTTATTGATCAAATTCAGATTCACAAAGATGAACACAAAGTTTCATGTATTCGCTTCACAAATGGGACTTCATTACAAAAGATAAAAGATAACAATTACAATAAAATCCTCTCTTATTTATAGATGGGAGAGGAGAGAAAATTTAGGAAAAACCCTAATTGACTAGTTGACTTATTCAAAAATGTCATCCATGAATATAGGAAAATATCTATGTTTTTACATGTAATTACATTTTTCAAAATGACATGTAAAATATCAAAACCTATCTACATAAAGCATGAAAATGCTAAAACTGGGAAATCTAATCTAAGGAAAAATTTATCCTTTTTCGACATCTTTCTCCATGAAAACTTCATGATGACGTGCACTTCATCATTGTCTGGCATTGGAGTGTACTTTGGAGATGACTAGGATTCTTGAGATTGAAGGCTTTTTGATGTCTTTCAAATCTAGAATAAGCTGGAAATCCATCATTTTGTTCATTGAAGCTATTGAGAAAGCTTCGTCTTCAAATTCTTCTTGAACCCTTGATGAACACTTCTTTGAAAAACTAAAACATGGGAAGAACTTTTTAATTATACTTCAAAGCCTTCTTTCTTGGTGATAGGTAAGAACTTGATCAAAACTGCTTCAGAATTTGGGCACTAGAGATTAGAATGTATGCAAGAGTAGGCTTTAACAATTTTGATGTGAAGGTAGGAAAAATTGAGGTTTTAGCATGGGGTATTGCACTTCAGATGTAATTACTCAATTTTTCAAGACATTGCATATTAGATGTAAATCTGAGCAATTTCATGGGTTTAGGAAGCTTGAATTGGATGATGGAAAAGAACAGAGTGGAAGTGAGCAAGATAGAAAATGGATGTGAGTAGTGGAGCGATAAAAATGAGCGAAGTGGGTGAAACAAAGCTCGAAATGCACTTTTAGATGATTTTTGAATGTTCAGTGGAAAACTATTTTTTGTGCAAGGGCACTGAAAATCAACACCCTTACATCTTGGAGGACCTGCATTTCATGCACAAGCATTGAAAAACAACACTCCAACATGCCTTGGAAGAGTTTAGAAAATATGATGCACAAGCGCTAAAAATTAGCGCTTTTACATTTTGGAAGTTATTCTTTTGATGTAAAAGCACTAAAAAACAACGCTTTGGCATGTTTTGGAAGGAAATTATGTTTTGTGTGAAAGCGCTAAAAAAAAACGTTTCAACATGTCATATGTCAAAGCGGTGAAAAACAGAGCTTTTGCATCTCATATGTAAGAGCGGTAAAAAATAGAGCTTTTGCATTTGAAGGACTTGGGTAGTTTCATGTCAAGGCGGTGAAAAATAACGCTTTTACATGTCATATGTAAAAGAAGTGAAAAATAGAGCTTGTACATGTGACTTGAGATTTGAGATACACAAGCACTAAAAAAGCAACACTCTGACATATCACATGTAAGAGCATTGAAAAACAAAGCTTCTGCATGAAATATGTAAGAGCGGTGAAAAACAGAGCTTCATGTGTAGAAAAAATTCTAACTCCCAAAACTAAATTTTCACAACTTGGTTTAAAATGCAAATTTCGACGAACTAACAAAGGTTGATGCTCAGAATGAATTTTTGAGGATGGGGGACCACACATGAGAACCAATGCAATTTTCCTTTTTTTGTGTGCCTAGAGTACATGGGCTACAAAATAGACAAGTTTCATAGGGCTTATCCCACGAATTGAGCACGCTGAATTTGAGGATAACAATATCCAATCTAACTGATAGGGGGCATGAAAAAACCTAATCATTGATAAAAAGGAATTCATAGTCACATAATTCATAACCCATTCAATACAATACAAGAAAAATCCAAATTCTTGTAAGATATTGCAGAGAAAATACCTTACCTTATTATAGGCCTTAAACATGTCTAACTTAATGAACATGGACTTAATTCTTGTAAGATATTGCAAAGAAGGAATTCATAGTGACATAATTCATAACCCATTCAATACAATATGAGAAAAATCCAAATTCTTGTAAGATATTGCAAAGAAAAGACCTTACCTTATTATAGGCCTTAAACATGTCTAACTTAATGAACATGGACTTAATTCTTGACTATGGAAATCTTGCAAGACCTATACTTAGCAAAAAAAATCATTTAAAACCTATTGCAAACATTTCCAACCCAACATATTTTGCAGGAGAAACAATAATTTTGGGGCGAATATGAAAAAGATACAAAAGGAACACAAATTTTTGAAGTGTCAACATATTGAAAAAGAATAACTAGACCAATTATCATTGTTTGTAGAATTGAAGCTAATAAGTAAATATCTAGCACTTTCTTGAAATTAATTGCTTCCTTAATCTTGGGTAACCCCATCAAAGCAGTGTCATCCATGAACCAAAGATGTGACTAGGAACTTATATTCCTAGCCCAAGACCAACCTTGAAAGAGACCTCTCCTCTGATACTACTTTACTAGATGACCTAAACCTTCCACTATCAAAATAAACAAATAAGGAGATAATGGATCCCCTTGCCATGGACCTTTGGAAGTTGAAAAGAGATTTGAGGTAATATCATCGATTAATACAAAGAAGGAATTCATAGTCACATAATTCATAACCCATTCAATACAATACGAGAAAAATCCAAATTCTTGTAAGATATTGCAAAGAAAAGACCTTACCTTATTAATGAACATACCTAACTAGCATCATACACTTACAATGAATGGTCAACATAGTTTTGTGTAAAGAACAAGATAAACACCCATAAAATTCATTGGTAATAATTTCTAAGAAGTGCATTTTATCAAGAAAACCATAAAATCCATTGATAATAAGGCCTTAAACATGTCTAACTTAATAAACATGGACTTAATTCTTGTAAGATATTGCAGAGAAAAGACCTTACCTTATTATCCCATGAATTGAGTGCGCTGAATTTGACGATAACAATATCCAATCTAACTGATAGGGGGCATGAAAAAACCTAATCATCGATAAAAAGGAATTTACAGTCACATAATTCATAAACCATTCAATACAATATGAGAAAAATCCAAATTCTTATAAGATATTACAAAGAAAAGACCTTACCTTATTATCCCATGAATTGAGCACACTGAATTTGAGGATAACAATATCCAATCTAACTAATAGGGGGCATGAAAAAACCTAATCATCGATAAAAAGGAATTCATTTTTATCTTACAAGAATTTGGATTTTTTTGGTATTGTATTAAATTTGGACTTAATTCTTGTAAGGTATTGCAGAGAAAAGACCTTACCTTATTATCCTATGAATTGAGCATGCTGAATTTGAGGATAACAATATCCAATCTAATTGATAGGGGGCATGAAAAAACCTAATCATCAATAAAAAGGAACTCATAGTCACATAATTCATAACCCATTCAATAAAATACGAGAAAAATCCAAATTCTTGTATGATATTGCAAAGAAAATACCTTAGCTTATTAATGAACATCCCTAACTAGCACCATACACTTACAATGAATGGTAAACATGGTTTGGTGTAAAGAACAAGATAAACACCCATAAAATCCATTGGTAATAATTTCCAAGAAGTGCATTTTATCAAGAAAAGGTTCTGTAGACATTAAATGCAACATGGAGACCACATAATCCATCAGATCCACACCAAAATGACATAAATTCTCTTTGAGAAAGTTTCTGGATTGAGCTCAAACAGTTGTAGTGGTGGTTGATTTTAAATGGGGGTACCTAAAACTCATTTTAAGATATTTTTCCTACTGCATTTTTCCCCATGTGGATATGGAAAATCAACCTAGACCAATTCACATGGTGAGAAGGAATAGACTCAAGAAACAATCACATCATCATTTGGTTGGAAAAATGGCCTAAAAAATCTTGGCAGAGATTTGGGCCCCAAGCAGACAAGTCTAAATACAACCATTTCTCCCACAAAGGTTCTAATGAACTTTAAACACCCACAACACCCCTTTGTGAAAATTAGACACCTAGTGAGTCACAAAAATCTTGCAACATCCAGATGCACTAAAAATCTCACAAACAGACGCTTACAAAAAAGTCTCCCAATCGGACATACAAGGAATTGACCCCCATCGAGTCAAATTCACTTCATACACATGTTTGATTCACATGTTGATCTCCACAATACATACTTGCATTGATTTATGCCCCTTGTAGAAATATTGTATCCAAGTGACCCATGTGAGAAAAAACCCACCATTTACCCGTTGTGGAAATACGATTTACACGTGCACCATGACTACTTTTGGCCAACTTTGATTTCAATGAACCAAAAAATTTACAAAATCTCTAGACCTGTTACTTTTATTAGAATTTTATCCCTTTGACAAACTATAAAACCTTAAAACCTTTAGTATTATCCTTCCTCTTTCAAAAAGCTTAACTTTTAGCCAAGTTGACGCTCGACAAACCACCCTTTTAGTGAACTAACAAGTTTGTGAACCAATCAAGTTGTTGAATTTAGCCTTAGAATATTTTGAAAAATATATCTTCTTCGATAACACTATTCTTCAATGAAATGCAATTTCAGCCAACTCCCCTCTTAACAAACCTTGGGGTTCATGAACTTGGAATTTTGTCAAAGCCAACTGAATTTGGATTTACATGGTGCTTTAGTTTTCAAAAATTCCTTATAGGTTAGAAAGATCCATTAGGATACTATAGGATATTGACATCCAAGTAGATGAAGTGAAATAACTAAAGTGCATATTCACTTATTGACATGTCATGTTCAGATGGAAAATCTCACAAGTGATGTTAGCAAGGATGATGCCAGCATAAAGTGGAAATGAATTAGGCTGGGGAAATTCATAAATGATGATGTCATGATGATGTAAGTAGATTTGGATGACATCATCCAAGTACAAATACAATAAAATGGAGTGGATTAGACTTGTGAGAGAAATCATTTGGTTTGGATGAAGAAATTTTCAAAGGTGAAGTTCATATGCAAAGGAAAATCTTGTAAAAGGAATGGTGCGAAGAAAATGAACTGAACTAGACAATTTCTTGTGAAAAGAGAATTTCACATGAAAATGCTCACAAAGAGAAGATTACATCGATCGGCTTGCAAAACTTATACCTAGCCAATTTGGGAATATTCTAGTGGGAAAATGATGGGTAAGTGGAAATGAGTAGGAAATACGGTTGGTTTGTGGAATGGATGGGTTCACATGGAAATTATCATAAATTTCTAGATGAGGCAAAATTTCTCAAAAAGTAGAAAATTCCAAGTGAGTTGGATAAAATAGGCTAAAAGGTGAAGATTAGATGGAAGAAGGATTCTTGTAAAGGCAACACTTAACCATTTTTTCATATTCTTTTCCTTTTAGGAAAATATGTTGAAACTGCACATTAGGGGGCAATGGACAAGAACTAGACGTTTGTGAGGAAAACCATGTGAATGGGACAACTGCACTTGGAAGTGAAAGTTCACTTAGAAATGCTTGTAAACCAAATGGGTTTACATTTCCCACAAAGTGGGAAAGATTAAGTAAACCGAATGGGTTCATATTTCCCACAAAGTAGGAAAGATTAAGTGAACCAAATGAAGAACTAAATAGAGGAAATTTTCTTGACTATGGAAATCTTGCAAGACCTACACTTAGCAAAAAATCATTTAAAACCTATTGCAGACATTTCCAACCCAACATATTTTGCAGGAGAAACAATAATTTTGGGGCGAATATGAAAAAGATACAAAAGGAACACAAATTTTTGAAGTGCCAACATATTGAAAAAGAATAACTAGACCAATTATCATTGTTTGTTGAGTTGAAGCTAATAAGTAAATATCTAGCACTTTCTTGAAATTAATTGCCTCCTCAATCTTGGGTAACCCCATCAAAGCACTATCATCCATGAACTAAAGATGAGACTAGGAACTTATATTCATAGCCCAAGACCAACCTTGAAAGAGACCTCTCCCCTGATACTACTTTACTAGATGACCTAAACCTTCTACTATCAAAATAAACAAATAAGGGGATAATGGATCCCCTTGTTGTGGACCTTTGGAAGTTGAAAAGAGAGTAGAGGTAATATCATCGATTAATACAAAGAAGGAATTCGTAGTCACATAATTCATAACCCATTCAATACAATACAAGAAAAAACCAAATTCTTGTAAGATATTGCAGAGAAAAGACCTTACCTTATTATAGGCCTTAAACATGTCTAACTTAATGAACATGGCCTTTTTCCTTTAAAGTGACCACAGAGTGAATGACACTGATTTTCACAACACTATAAAAATCCCTTTGCTTAGATGAAATCAAAGAGATAAAACATTTCTTCAACCATTTTGTAATAATCTTAATGATTATCTTGTAGGTAACATTACAGTGTAATAGGGAAAAATGAGTCAATAGAAGAAGCTTCTTATTTTTGGGGGATTAAAGAAAGAAAGGTAGAATTGATCCCTTCAAGCATATATTTATTATTATGAAACTCTAAACAACTTCTAGCAAGTTAGCTTTTAAATTTTCCCAAAATTCTTTAAAAAAATCAACTAGTAAACCATAAGGTCCAGGGCACTTGTCTTTCATCTTCTAAAAAAAACATCAATTTCTCCATTGAGATGAGTTATAAGAGTAATTTATTCATATATTTTGAAAAAAATGGAGGGATATTGTTGTCAACTTGAATTGCACCCTTTTGTGAATGATGAATTCAACTACTCAATGAAACACGAGAATGGATTCAAGGTTTGGGACCTTGTAAAATGAAGCCAAGACTCTAGATAAAGGACCAATTACCTTTCTAAACTAAATGAAAATTATTGATCCAATTCAATAATGGATACCTATAGCTAAGACCTAATCCTACTACTAGATTTTTCAAGAGAAAAGAGAGAAGGATAAAACAAGAAATGGAGGTGATTTACCAATATTAAGAATATTATTCTCGCCTACATATTGCAACACAAAGAAAGAATGAAAACATCAAGGAGCTTACAAAATCCTTTGTTACAATAGTTTTTGAAACCTTATATGTAGGTTAAGGTTTTATAGACACAAAAAGGGAAATATATGATCCACTTTTAGTCTTGCAAATAAATTTAACACAATGCATGAACATATAAGAACAATAAAAATTAATTGAAACATGAAGATAAAGAAAATTTACATGATAAATACAAAATGAGGAAAGGTAAAATGACAACTTTCATTAATCAAAGGCTTAAAGCTAGTTACAATTATTGAAGTGCAAAAATTGCATAAGTTTGCTAGAGAACTAAGGGAAGAATCCTTTACAATGAGAAACAAGCTTCTTTTTAGTCTCATTAGTTGAAAAAAGTGAGATAGAGAAAGGACATGATACAAAGAGAAAACTCTAGCCATCATCTTGTAAAACCATGACATATCTCCAAAATAAATTTGATCTACATATGTGAAGAACATTTTCAACACTCTTGCTAGTACCTAAATTGATGAAAAAGAGGGCGAACAAAGAAAATCCCTCATGAAATCCACCTAAAACACAACCCAAGCATTGTGGCATGACAAAAAATAACTTATAGATAAAATGAAGACATGGGTGTTGCATAAATTCTCCTCAAAATCTATTGGAATGCATTAAACATATGTCAAGGAGCCTCATGGTTCAATATCAGGTAGTTAGGAGGGGTGTCATAACATTCATGAGGTCGAAAAGGAGGTATGTATAGGGAAATAGTGCCTTAGTTATTTAATTGGCTTGACCTAAATTTTTATGTCCTTCAACTTTATATATTAGTTTCCCACTACCCTAGCTTTATTTATTTCACCTTGGTCATTGATGCATTTACTTTAGCTTCTTGATTCACTGAGGGTTTCATGGGATGAGTGAGAACCTATAAGAGGTTCTTAGTTCCTATGAAACCTTCAATCATTGATTTCTTCCTTGGGTGTGTTCCTTAGTCAGTCAAGTAGGAAGATATTAGGAACCATTTCTTCTCTCTTAATTCCTTTTCACTTTTTCCTTAATTGTGGGAGATAAAATGAGAACATTGTTGGTGACCTTTACAAAAAAAAAATTGCTAAACATGGAGAACCAATGACAGGGATTAATTACAATTTTTTAAGGGTTCCGAAAAAGGTTTAGAGGAATCTAAGAAGACTTTGGGCAATGATTTGATTGTTTTTGTGTCTTATTTTTCTAAGTACATAGTCAATGACTACATTTTTTTATAATAACATTTATTACTTTGATTTGAAGAATATATGAATACATACTTTCAGTGTGTGTCATCTCCATTTTGTGATACAATAATTTTTGGATAGAATAATCAAGGATTCTAAAGTCCATCAATGCATACTTGATGCATTTGTATTATTTTCAATGTTAGTCTTTACTTAAGGAGCACTATAATTTCTTTCATTGAAAATGATAAAATCATTGTTGTCACGAAATGGATTTTCAAGTAGGATCACATTGTTAGCTTTTTGTGGGTCAAATTATTATAAGGTTATAATTCTAGATTGACCATTAAATATTGATTTTTATGAAATAAATGTGCATTTTGTAGTAACTCTATTACCTTGAATAGGCAGTTATTAGTCCAATTTCTCCCATAGCCTCATAATTGATATTAAAATGATAAATCTTAAATCAACCATTTTATAATTTTATAAAATTTTCAACATTTCCTTTCTATATAATTTAATTCTCCCTACTAGTACATAATATAAAATATTGTAATGTAATTCAATTCTTAGACCTTTATGAATTAATGTTCAAGAAGCTTTATTGATTGATCTCTTGTCAAATTTATTCTTCATTTGAACTTGATGAGGCTCATGAGTTTGCATTGTTTGGTATCTTACCTCCTCCATATCCATTATTTCAACTAATCTCACTATTATAGCATCATTTTCTAGAATTTCTAGCAATTGGGCAAGCTTAATAAAAGGAAAATCAAGGGACAATGGAGGCTTAGATTTTTTACCATATACTAACATGAAGAGATAATTGCCAACAACTCTCTTTGGTGTAATTCTATCAACCTAAAGGGATGATCTAAACTTGGTGTGCCAGGCCCTTTAATTATATCTTATTGTCCTCTCATGATTAAGATGAGGTTATTATTGGTAGACTCATCCAAATCGTTACCTTGAGAATAATAGTTTGAAGAAGTATTAAAGTAAATTTCATGTTTGACGACCCACTCATTAATCTATATACCTACAAAATATTTAGAATTATTAAAATTAATAGTGAATGGAACATCAAACCTTTTCATTGACCTATCAAGGAAGTCTAAAATAGAGGTTTCAATATCAACTCTTAAGGGGATTGCTTTTGTTCATCTTGTGAAATAATCGATTGTTGTTAAAACCCATATATGACCAACACTAGATGGTGGATTTATCATGCCAATCAAATCAAATCCCCATTGCACAAATGGTTTCTCTATCTGAATATGGAGAAAAGGAAGAGCAAAAATCTTTTGTTTACTTGTGAAGTAAACACACTCTTTGCAACCTCTCACTTATTTATGAGTGTCTCTGAATACATTAGTCCAATAGTAAGTAGCCCTCATAATTTTAAAAACTATTATTATTGGTAAATAATGACCCCTTGAAAGACCATTGTGAAATTATTGAAGCACTTTGTTTGTATGATTTTGATCTATGCATCTTAAAATAACCTCATCAATGTCTTTTTTGAATAAGATGCCATCAAAAAAATATAGGGTATGGATTGTAGTCTAAAGAAAATTCCTTTAGATGAGATCAAACCTTGTGGACACTCATCAATCTATAAAAAAACAACCATATCTTGATATCAATTTTTGGATGATTACCTTCAATTAATTGGGCTTCCACTTGAGCATATACTATATAGTCAGAATCCCTTAAATTTTGCACTAGTTGTTCACATGGGCCTTTCCATCTCATAAGCCTAGTGATTTTTATGTCAATACCATACTCCATGATCTTTTTCATTCACTCGATTCTTTTTCACTTACATATTTACTTAGAAGGAACTCCTTCATTCTTGAATGGTTGACCATCAATTGCACCTTGCTATAAGAAAGAATGTGTCTAAACATCTTAAGATCGTTGACAACAACATAGAATTTATTTTCAATAAAGTTATAACTGATTTCATACTCTTTAAATGGTTGACTAAAAAAGAAACGTGTTGTTGTCGGCCTCCTACAATGATTCAACAACTAAGCCTTCACAACTGTGATTCAAATATTGGACATCTAACTTGAATAACTATTTCAATCATCATGAAGGTGCATTTAAATTGTCAACCCAGGGACATAAACTTGAAATGGGTCAGCACTGTATGTGCACTAGGAATCCAAAGTAGGCATATTCATCCTACAACTAAGAAAGACACAATGTTGAAAGTAAATTGCTTGTAAGTAAATAACATAAGTGTTGAGCATCAACCATGATCTATACTAAGCTAGAATGCATGACAAAAATGAAAATTTGAGTGAACAAACAGGAAACTACTCTGTCTGCTTTAGTTGCAGGAACAATCACATAATGGAATTCTAGTGGCTGCAGGAACAGACAATGCTAGATTCTTAACTAATTATTGAATAGAAAATGACAACTAAACTAAAATAAGGTATGGGACGGAATACTCACCAAGTGGGCCCCCTTGAATGAGTATCCCCTAAAACTAATGTAAACTCAAATGCACAAACTTATAACTTCATTTCATTCATTGAAAAACATGAGTACAATTGAGCAACATGATTGTATTACTAAAAATCTTAAGAGTGCGAGTACATCATCGGATTGAGCAACCTCTAATTTGAACCCCCGAAGGAGCATCAGAGTCTTATTTATCTAATCACCTAGCAAGGCGGTCAACTCCCACAGATGTGGAGGATGCCACATTAGGGAAAGCGTAGAAAGTGGAGAGGCGATTATGCATGCACAAAATCTGTCAGGAATGTTTTCCTTAACACAAATTTGGCACAACAATAATGCCTATATTTTTCCAACGACAATTAAGACCATTATAAGGTAGTTACAGTTTGATTTAAATGAGGAATCTTTCCACTGTCGAGATTCTTTCCTCCATTAAATGACCACCTTGTTGACCGGTATGGTGAATGTCCAGCTAGCGGAATCTTCCTTAGCTGCAGGCCTAAAATTATATCTGCATGACAATATTATTACACACAACAACTACATATTTGTAGCTATCTCAAAGTGGCATTCATTAATCACATGCAAAACTAGCACAAATAGTACATATAGCATGTCAATATCATTAAAAGTTATGGGAATAAACTCATGTCCAAAGTCTATGGCTTTAAGGAAATATTATAAAAAGGTCAACATCCAAGCATCAAAGTCTATGATAATTGCAACAAATGGATAGCAAATTCTATCAATAATTAGACCATAAACTAGACTCATCACTCCCCCCAACCTAAGATCTTGCTAGTCCTCCAGCAGAGGGAGAGTTGTGCTTATGCTTGGTCAATGCCCTGAAATTTGTAACCACCAGCTATCCTACATCAATTTATGTTGTGTCTGAATTAGGATCCCAATAGAACCCTTGTTGTCTGTCCAACCTGTTCCATCTCTTCTTCTTTGTAGCTATGTCATACCGATATTACTTGAAGTTTGGCACAGGCCACAGTAGGATAGGTGGTTGAAAAGTCAGTGGAAGCCAAAATTGTCCCTTTGTCCTTCCAATCTCTATATATCTATCAACTCTCTTAAGTGTTGCAACATAGTTATGTGTGGAATGAGTCTTATCTTGTTTCAAATCATCAGTTAGGTTGTTCCACCTTTGTGATAGGTATCCCATTATAGATTCCCCTATGGTTCTTGTTACCTTCTCATATTCTTTATAAAATACCTCTCTCTCAGACAATATCCCATTGCCATAACTTGGTTGATAGAGAATTATGTGCCAATCCTTGAAAATGTCTCCTGGATTTCTAGATTTAGCCCTAATGGGCAGGGGAATGTTGGATTCAATTTTCCTATAGAACCTGAACTATTTTCCCCAACTAACTTCATTTTGTATCCAGGATATAAATGCCCTTAATTGGACATCTCCAACATATAACAGTGGATTCCAATCATGGTCTTGGGTCACAGCATAATTATATAAATAAAATTCACACAACAAATTTTTCATTTCAGGATGATCAATCTGATAAGCATTGAAAAATTCAATAGGGGTCTCAATGGAGGGATTCAAACCTGAAACAATCCTTGCTAGCTTAAAAGAAAGATTATTCTCCCTTAAATACAAAGCATAGACCCTCGGAGGAGCCCTACACTCTAATATCTAAGGTACTAAAGTTGTCATGTCATCCACTTTTTTCTTTAAAGCAACAATTTCTTCATTCTTATCCTCAATCTCTTCATCTCTTTTTTGAATTTCCTTCTTTAGCTTGTGTTTCTCTGCTTTCCATTCTTCTTCCCTCCTTTTTACTTCTTTCCAAAAGTTCATAACTACCTTTTCCATCGAAGAATCAGAGGGCCTGTGTATTCCTACCAAAAAAATTCCAGGCACTTTTACTTGTTCTTCATAGAGTACCAGCTACAGGGCTTCTATTTGCTCGGCCAATTTCGACTTCAAGGGTGCTGACTGTTCTCCCAGTTCTAGCTGTAGGGCCTCAAGTTCTTGTTCTTGCTCATGCTGCAGGAACTCTTGCTTATGTTCTTGTTGCAGAAGCTCTAGCTTCTGCTCTTGCTGCAAGAGCTCCTAATTTTCCTTATTCCCTCGGCTTTCAACTTGTTCTGCGATGTCAGCAAGATCTGCCAGTGTTAAGTTTGTTGCTTCCTCAACATTCACCTTCTCCATTAGAGCTTCTGTATCCTCCTATGATGTTTCTTCAGGTTTAGGGATTCCCTTGAGAGATACACCAATGACTAGTCCAGCTAGTCTTGATTTTCTAGGAGGGTTTCTTCACTTTTCCTTTGTTGCAGGAAGAATAGTGTCAGCCTTCTGTTTCTTAGAGCTTGGCACTTCTTTTTCTACTATTTGGTTTTTAACTTTTCTTTTTCTTATTTCTGCCTTCTTCTTTTGTGCCCTAGTTCTCATTAGGGTGCCAAGAGGGACATCATCATTAGAATCCAGAGAGGAACTTCTTCTTTTTTGAATGTTCAACATCAGAAGAACTAATCTCTATGGTTTGCTTGGTTGCAGGAGGGTTTACACTAGGGCTCACTCTAGGAGTGGCTCAAACATTGCTCACCCTCTTACTTACCCTATGAGGTTGAGGAAAAAACCTAGGTCACAAATGCTTTGGTTTAATTTGATTAATATTCAAGAATTCTTCCCAAGATATATCAGACACATCATTCAGAGACTTCTCAACTAATAATTTGATTAGACAATGGTGAGAAACAAAGTTGTCACTACCTTTATGGGTCTCTACCGCCATGATTGAAAGAAGGTGGTATAGCACATTGGGCACATTCATTATTCTCCCATGCCTCATATGGTTAAGGAGTTTGAAGTGCATGGAATGCAGATTCGACTGACGACCTTCACAGGTAATATACTTCACAACATAAATAGCTACCTGCTTCCATGGCTCGAGCAAAGAAATTATCTTCACTCCTTGTTTGTCCACGCTCAATGGAGGGTCGCCAAGTTCTATAAATTTGGCCCTAGCCAACTTGAAATCTCTAGTAACAGGGTAATGTTCACCATCGGAAGGCAACCCCATAACTTCTACAATCCTTTCCTCAGTGGCTATGACCTCCAACCCCTTTACCATGGCCTTTCCTTCAGATAATGTTTAGGAAAATTCTAATGCAATATCTTCATCAAAACCATTCATCTTCAGGAAATAGTCTATCCATCCACAGTTTCTAAACTCGGTCAAGAAAGGTGCATCATGTAGTAATAGATCATGAACCATGGGTTTATTTTGAATTAACCCACCTCCCATTGTTTGCAATCAAACAATCGCTCTACAAATTTTTTCCTTCCTGCAATGCTATCAAATTTCCAATGCTCGTATTGACTGAATTTTACCTTTTGGCTTAAGATTATGACAGGAGCAAATAAAGGTAGTAAAGGAGTAATAAATGCAGGCTATGATTAAGGAAAATGGTGGTGGATAATGTCCTTTCACACATACAAGCCGTCATCTCACTTACAATTAAAATCGGCTCAATACTTAAATTTTTCTAGCGTGAACCAGTACGGACATACACATGGACATGGTATTTGCACTTCCCCCCCAACCTAAATTTACACATGTTTCCTCACATGTGAGGTGGAATGATGATTTGACAGGGGCAGGGAATAATTACATGCTATAGCGAACATCCATATTAATTTAAAACAATTAAATAAATGCACTAAAAGACAACTAAGATATAACAATTGATGCGCACATACCTAAATTCGTGGAAGATTTATTGCAAAGATTATGGAGAAAGTACCGGTCAATTTTCAAAAAAATCAGTTGAGTGAAATGAGGAACGAATTTGCACCTCTAATGCAAATTCCCCTTTCACCCCTTTACACTTTAGAAAACCAAAGGCGGAGGCTTAATTCCATATAAGCTCGTTGTTCACATCACATTTGGTGTCCATTCTAAGGGTTGGTAGAGGCATTTCTGTCGGGGACGCCCGCGTGACGCGCTTACATCCCTGGAAGATTCTTGTGGCTGGAGTTTGCAGAGGTTACACTTCCTATTCGGAGTCGAAGTGTAACGCCCTTCTTCAGCTGGCCGACCCGAATATGGTCGTTTTTCATCTTCCTTCTTCATATTCTCATTCCATTCTTCCATTTTCATCTTATTCACACTTGAGCATTCACTCCAAGCTTTGTAGCAACATTTCTCACACTTCATTGCAACAATCTATCACTCCATCAATCCAATAGAGAAATCGCAAGACAACACCATTCTAGTAGAGGCTTGAGTTCCTCTCATCTCTCTCCTCCACTAGCCTTGAGCACTTTGGGCGGAGGTGGTAAGCTCCTCACATCTTCTCTATTGTTTTGGTTGAGTAAGCACGTACTGTTTTGTAGTGTCTTTTGTGTACTTATCTTGTATTCTCTTCTTTATCGCTTTATTTCTATATCGTGGAAAACTTGGCTATCCGTGGAGGTGGAGACACCAAAACAGGGGTTTGACTAAGGCAGGCCCCTAAACAACCCCAACATTTTCCCCCTTTTCTATGTGTAGGTGGAGAGATCTTGGAGCAAGCTGGCGAAAATATTGTTGTGTGAGATCATCTTCGTCACCTTTGCGATAATATATTTCCTTTATCATGTTCGTCTTTACATTTCCTACTTCTTAATCTTATTTTTCACTTCTTAAAACTTGTAACTAGGCTGTTAGTCCACTTTTTAGATATTAAGTTTGGCCTCTTTGGTTTTCTGGTCGTACGGACACCGGCGCACCTATGAGACGCTAGTGCGTTGCGCTGTCGTCCCAAAATTGTGCTTGTTTCCTTTGACAAAGAGCTATCTAAGATACAAAGTTGGCTCTAAAGATTGACTCGCCTAGTCTCCATTCAACTCTCGAGCATGCAGAGTGATCGAAGGATCTCATAGTTCTCATCATTCTCATCCCACTTATCCTAACTATCCCTTAAATTGAGGTAAGTTAGGGCAGCCTGTCGCTCTTGGCCTTTCATGACCTGGGGCCTTGTAGTGGTTGGTCTCCCTCTCTTACATTTTTGGTGAACCCGACGTGAACCAACGTCTACTCTTTCGATTGGTGTTATGATTTTTTCCCTTATGCCCTCTTCTTGTAGTATCCCTATGTGTTTTGAAGTTTATGAGCATCACAACCCATTCTACGACCTCGGGCATATTGTTAGGAGAATTTTGAGACACCTTCCGATGGAGAAGATGAAGGTCTGCTCTAGTTTCACTACTGGTCTTTTCTCCGGCTCTGTTGTTGGTCTTGCTACGTAGGAGAAGATGTCACAGGGTGAGTCTAGATTCCTTGATGAAACTGACCACATCCCTACTCCTCCTATGTCTCCTACACCATCATGTATACATGAGCGCGAAGCTGTCCACATTCCTTTTGAATATGTCGCTAGCCTGAGTGAAGGGTTAAGTGCTTTGGAAAATCGCTTGGAAAGAAACTCGAAGCTGGCTAGGGCTGCTAAGATTATTAGTGAAATAAAATATATGATGGGGAAAGACTGAACGGGCATAGAACTCCTAGCTAGTCTCACTAGTTTGACTGAAGCGTGAACCCCCTTGAATCATAGCCACATGATACGAGGTGGATCCTTCGAAGAACCTGAGAGACACTTGGAGCTATCAATGCCTCCTATGTCTATGTAAATGGATGACATGATCCCTTCCATCAGTGTACCTGCTGCTTCTAAAAATTTTGAGACCATCAAAGTAAACAAAACCCCTCTTGGTTTTCACTTAACCCCTCCTGTCACCTTCGGTGGTGGGGGATTCTGCAGGAGGATTGGTGGAGGCTTTGGTGGTGGACATCGTGCTGGTGGAGATAATTCTAACAGAGGTCATGGTAGTGACTTTGGAAGTGGTGGTGGCTCTGACGGAGGTCACGCTGGTGGCAGTGGCATCAGTGGTGGCTTTGGCGATGGTCATGATGATGGTTCTGGTGGTGGTTCCACTGGTCCTCTATCTTCTAATGATCTGATTCTGAACACCCTTCTTTAGTATATGGGGAAGATGTAGAACCAGCTAGTGAACCTCTCCCAAGCTTCTGCCCAGCCTATCTTCTAGCTCTTCTTCCGACACAACCCGTTGTCGATAGCAATCATGAACACTCCTTTCCCGCAAGGGATGGAGATTCCTAAATTTGAGAAGTACGACAACAAAGGGGACCCACAAATACATGTGTCTACCTTTAATTCCTTAGGCACATACTTTTTCCACCATGACGCATTGATGGAAAAATTGTTCCCTCAATCCCTCAAGGATACAACACTCGACTAGTACTATTCCTTGCCTGACAATTCCATCTTTACGTCCGACCAGCTTGTGAACTAGTTCTTACGATAGTTCCAAGCCAATATTGGGCCAAAGATGACCTTCTTTGACCTTGTTCGATGTAAACAAGGGGATAATGAGAAGGTGACTGACTTTATAGCGCGATACCAAACACTTTTCTCATAAATCTCGTATCTTGTACAGAAGGTGTTCATAGGGAACTTACAAAGGCATTGGCAAGAGAAGTTTTCCCTCATGAAGTATCCTTCTTTCAGATATTTGTGTGCGACTTTACGAGAGTACCAACAGACGGTGGTTCAGTTCAAGGGATCTTCCTCGTGCTCCCGTCCTAAAGGGAAATCCATAATATCATTCTCTGGAAAAGGAAAATCCATTGCAAATGTAGTAGCCACTATGGATAACAATGGCCTTAGACACGATCGAAAGTTTACAAAGTTATCAGAATCTTATTCTTCCATCTTACAGAATTTGTTGAAGGATAAGATCGTTAACTTGCAAAGTCTTAAGCTCGTTAGGGAGCCTTACCCTAAATGGTATGATGCAAATACTCATTATCGATACCATCAAGTTAATGGGCATGATACCAAACGTTGCATGCACTTGTGTCATGAGATATAGGATCACATCGAGGATGGTACTATCTGTCTTGATGGAAGCAAATCAAACACAAACAAATAAGTGGCGAAAGCTAATAGTGAACTGTAGATATACACAAACCCATTTCTGTCGCATTATACTAACATGATTATCGATCCCACTGATTATATTTCTCAACCTGGAGCATATGTTAACATGGTTGTTGTTGCACCTTCTCCCCCTCTTATAATCGGTTCACCGGATGTAATATTCACTTCGCAAGATGTGCCAACAATTGACAAACCTTCTCCACTTTACATTCTCACTTGCCTCAATGGCAACATTGTGATAGGGGTCTTGGTTGATCCTGTGAGTAGAGTAAATGTTATCACGAATGAGACTCTATTGTTGAACTCCTTGCAGAGGGAGGAATATGAAAAAATAAAATCCATCATCCGCACGCATGATGGTCTTGCCTTAAAACCGTATGGTTCGATAACTTTGTCCATCCTGATTGGACCCAAGAACGTAGATACAGTTTTCAATGTCATTCCAAAGTCAGACCTATTCAGAGTGAAGCTAGGCATACCTTAGCTAGCTTCCATGAATGGGATCACCTCTATAGTTCACACATGTCTTAATGTTTCCCATGAAGCTGTTGTGCATGTAGTGCATGACACTGGATACCAGCTTGTGGTGTCCCATGGAGGATACTCGTTGGATCACTTTTGGCCCACCTCGGTTGGTCTGCTTCCTCCAAGAACAAACCTACTTTACAAGAACTACGTGAAGTACAAAACTGGGGGTAAGGGACAACCAAAACTAACCCTTCCTATAGTTGAGCAACCAGTTGTCTACTCTTCCTGAAAGGGAAAAGAGAAACTTGCTCCTTCTCAGGCTAGCTCGTCTCCTCCCCTCTCGTGGGAAGAGTACTGGATGAGTAAGCCTGGTTTTTACCCACTAAGTCTGATGATGCCTACTTGGCGTAAACCCAAGATTAGGATATCGGATCTCCCTACCGAGGCTCGTGGACCTTGGTTTTACTTATATGGCAGAAAGAAAGGCTGGTGAAGAGAATTCACTCTGCAGCCTCCTATTGTTCTTGCTTCTAAAACAATGAATGGGAAGAGGCCCGTTGCCGAGGTGTTGGAGTCGATTCCCCCTACTGCTTCTAAACTGGTTCCTCCTGCTCTCATCTAGGAGTCTATACCTCTGTTGGAAATAGCTATGGAGGACACTCTCATGACTGAGTAGGAACCCTTCGTTCCTTCACAACCCTCGGCTTCTAGTGCGAAGAGTCATAGAAACCGCCTTGCACGTGAACGTAAGCGTTGGTGAAAGGCTCTTCTGGCTGAGCAAGGTGCCTCTCAAAATAAGGAAGAGGAGACGTCACTCCTGTATCAGGACTGCCTACCTCCCCTCTCCTCCCCTTTTTTTCCCTCCAAACTAGTTATGTACCACTTTCAACTTCTATTGCGAGCACACATGCGCCTAGAAAGGTGCAGGTGTTCATCGCTCCTTCGGTGGAGCCACCTTTGTTGACATCTATTTTGAATGTCTTTCCTTTCCCAAAGTCCGTGGATATGGTTAATACTTCAGTCATATATGTTTCAACTCTTTCATCCTCTCCCACTACCCTTCTTGATTCGTTTGTGGGGAGTTCACCTCCTTCGACGAAGAAGAATATAAAGAGTGCTCCCTCTAATAATGGAGGATGTAAGAGGAGCCCACCTTTTGGGTAGCCCCGCGCTGACTTTTTTTGTCCTAGTAACAAAACCAATCCCAATCTCCCCTGAGTTTTTCACTGCTCCCAAGTCTCTCGGTGAGCTTAGCGGTGAACCTCGGGTGCAAACTCCTTCGTCCATTGAGGCAAAACATGGCACTCCCGTCAAGTGCATGTTTAACTTGATGGATGAATTTCCAACCTTGTCAGTGATCTTTGCGAAATCGTTGACCTTGGACCCACAAGAGTTGAGCGACGGAGACCTCATAGGTCCCTTTGCCTTAGCCCTTGTCACGAGAGGATCGAAGGATCCTCCCCTTAACATTACACCGCTGTAGGGTCATCATCCTTCCCCCTTTGATGATCTAGAGTGGGAAATTGACAAACTCTTGGTTGATCTGTGTTAGGGGGAGACCCTCTTCTTGGTCTTTAGATTAGATATGTGTGCGTGTTGTGATGAGCTTCCCCTGTGATCATGCTATATGTGCCTGGATGGCCCTCGTCACCCCTATTGGTGCTTGGATACACGCGTGGTGTTTGTGTTGTAAACCTTCCTCTATTTGTATCATCATTCTTCCATGTTTGTGATTGATTTTCAGCAAATTGGGGATGATGCAAAGCGTCGGGAGCATTTAGGCCTCCTTCCATGTTGACCCAATTTTTTGTTTTTACTTTGTCTTCCATGCATTCTTCCTAATTTGGTTAAGAATTGATGATATTTCACCTCACACTATGGTTACCTAATATTTATAAATAAAGGCAGATCTGACCCCACGAAACCAGACCCCCCCTGTGCCCTTTGTTTGTGTTCCCTTTTCTCTTGCTTTCTCTTTATCTTTCTCTCTTTTTTGCTTGAGTTATCCCTTTCATGTGTGACAACATCATTTCTACATTACTTAGACTTTTGAAAATGCATTCGTTGTCAGACGAATCTTTTCTTAAGACCCTTCACACACTTCTTTATGAGAATTGCATTCTCGACTTGAAAACCTAACAGAACGTGTTTCCTTCATCATGGGTTCATAAAGAAAGGACTTGAGAATCCTTCCTCCAAAGTGGGAACTAATTTGATCTTCCCCTCACATGGGGGCATATCCTTCCTTTCGAATTCCTTGATGAAGTGAATATATTTCAGAAGGATTCCTCAATGATGAGTTGATTCGAAAAAGAAGGTGTTGGCTTTTGAACAGTGTGTCCCTTGAATGGACCCTTTCTTTTCACGTTGGGTTCTCAGGGGATCCCTTCGAAAGGGTTTACATTCTGGTGTCTAGCTCAGGGGAAGCCCGACTAGACCTTTTTCACATCTTCATGTCTAGCCTGGGGTAGCTCGAATAGACCTACTTTATATCTTGTCGTCTAGTCGGGGGGCAGCTCGACTAGACCTACTTTACATTTTTGCATCTAGCCTAGGGGCAGCCTGACTAGACCTTCTTTACACCTTGACGTCTAGCTTGGGGGCAGCTTGACTAGACTCTACCTTTCAAACAACGCGTCCCTTGAGTGGACACCTCTTCCTTTTGAAGGGTTCTCGAGGGACCCCTTTGAAAGTCTTACAACTTAGCGATGGTCAGTGTGACTGTCCATTCACTGACCTACGAAACCGCCTCCTGACATGTTTTATCTATAGGTAAGAATGTCGCCTTTCCTGACTCTACAAAGTCCCCTCTTCTCGGTCTCCCTCATGTGAGAGTTCTTGGGGGATACCTTTCCTTGCAGGTCTGCGAGTTTGTAAGGCGCTCTTCTTGGTTTCCTTCATGTGAGATTTCTTGAAGGATACCTTTCCTTGCAGGTCTACAGGTCTATAAGGCGCTCTTCCTGGTTTCCTTCATGTGAGAGTTCTTGAAGGATACCTCCCTTGTAGGTTTGTGGGCCTGTAAGGCACTTTCGGTCTTCAGCTTCATAGTCCCGTAGAGCTATGAAGTCCTATCCTACACTCTCAAGTTTTCCAGACCATGATATGCTTCCTCATCGGTTCAAGTATACATTTCTAACCTTACTACTCTTTCAATCTACTTTACCGAAGCACTCATCAATACTCGTGCTCGCTAAAGTGGGGGCAAAATGTATAGGAGCAAATTTTCACCCCTAATGCAAATTCCCCTTTCACCCCTTTACACTTTAGAAAACCAAAGGCAGAGGCTTAATTCCACATAAGCTCATTGTTCACATCACATTTGGCATCCATTCTGAGTGTTGGTACAAGCATTTCTATCGAGGACACCCGTGCGATGTGCAGACATCCGTGTAGTGTGCTTACGTCCCTAGCAGATTCCTACGACTGGAGTCTGCAGAAACGTTACACTTCCTATTGGGAGTCGAAGTGTAACACCCTTCTTTAGCTGGCCGACCCGAATATGGTCATTTTTCATCTTCCTTCTTCATATTCTCATTCCATTCTTCCATTTTCATCTTCTTCACAGATTGACACAACTTCTTCACACTTGAGCATTCACTCCAAGCTTTGTAGCGACATTTCTCACACTTCATTGCATCAATCTATCACTCCATTCCAATAGAGCAATCGCAGGACAACTCCATTCTAACAGAGGCTTGAGTTGCTCTCATCTCTCTCCTCCACTAGCCTTGAGCGCTTTGGGCAGAGGTGGTAAGCTCCTCACATCTTCTTTATCGTTTTGGTTGAGTAAGCACGTACTATTTTGTAGTGTCTTTTGTGTACTTAGCTTCTATTCTCTTCTTTATCGCTTTATTTCTATATCATGGAAAACTTGGGTGTTTGTGGAGGTGGAGACACCAAAATGGGGGTTTGACTGAGGCAAGCCCCTAAACATCCCCAACATTTTCTCCCTTTTCTGTGTGCATGTGGAGAGATCTTGGAGAAAACTGGCAAAAAGATTATTGTGTGAGATCGTCTTTGTCACCCTTGCGGTAATATATTTCCTTTATCACGTTTGTCTTTACATTTCCTACTTCTCAATCTTATTCTGCACTTCTCAAAACTCGTAACTAGGTTGTTGGTCCACTTTTTAGAGATTAAGTTTGGTCTCTTTGGTTTTCGGGCCGTACGGACACCAATGCACCTGTGATATGCCAGTTCGCCGCGCTGTCGTCCTAGAATCGCACTTCTATCCTTTGACAGAGAGCTATCTGAGATACAGAGTTGACTCTAAAGATCGACTCACCTAGTCTCCATTCAACTCTTGGGCTTGCAGAGTAATCGAAGGATCTCAAAATTCTCATCATTCTCATCCTACCTATCCTAACTATCCCTTAAACTAAGGTAAGTTAGGGCAGCCTACTGCTCTTGGCCTTTCATGACCTGGGGCCTTGCAGTGGTTGGTCCCCCTCTCTTATAGTTACATAATCGGTGCATAGCAAGATATAGGATTTACCATGTGATGGAGGATCAATGGGTCCTACAAAGTCCAATCCCCACTTATCAAATGGAGTGATTACTACTTGGGGGTAAAGTCCTAGGGGTAAAGTGGCATCTCATCAGATTTGGTTGGCCAACCCATCCTCTGGAATCTGTCACACTTCCTTGTATATCTCCCTGCATCCTTGTGGAGTGTGGGCCATTAATATCTTGTTTTCAAAATCTTCATTGCTTTGAAAAGAAACTCTAGTTCCCTTTCCCATCTAACATTCCTTGCATATAGTGCTATTAGGCTTCACTAGCTTGGGAAGATCTCTAACTACTTGAGTGGAGCTTACTTTGACAATGTTATCAAAATTCACATGACACAACATCCTATGCCATAACCAACTCTCATCAACTTGAGCAAGTAAACAACTTTCACTAGCAGTACCCAAGTGGAAAATGTTACCTCTTGTCTTTGTACCTGAAGCAATTACATTTCCAGAATTTCCCAGTATCCTGCACTTTCCATCTTTGAATTGAAGATTGTATCCCTTGTCGACCATTTTTCCAACACTCAACATATTATGCTTCAAGCCTTCTACATAAAGGACATCACCACTATTATTTTTATCACCAAGAGAAATAGTGCCTCTGCCACAAATCACACCAACATTATTGTCTCCAAATCTTACAACACCACTGTCGTACTTCTCTAAGCTTACAAACTTGCTCTTGTCGCCGGTCATATGATGTGAGCATTCGTTCTCAATCACCCACTCATCCTTTCCTTCAATTCTGGCTACAAGAGCTTTCTCAACATTCTTATTACTAGTAGATTCAATGGACACCAGACCATTTTTCTTGATAGCAATGAATACCCATCCATCCTCATTTCCATTTTCTTTATCGGATTCTTCATTAGTAACACCTTCTTCAACATAATAACATTTATTTTGAAATCTAGGCTTGTCTGGTTTTAACCTAGGAACTCTTTCAAGAAATCTTGATGCAAAATGACCTATCTTATTGCAAGAGAAACATTTAATAGGTAACTTTCCTTTGTACTTACCTTGTCCTTCGGCTTCTCTTTTCACAATCGGTACTTCTAGCTCTTCTACCTCTCTTTCTTCATCTTCAATCTGTTTCATCTCATCTTCATAATTTAATGTCTTTCTATAACTTTCTCCTGGATCATATCTCTGTTTGTTTCTTTCGAATACAGTATCTTTAAATGCAAATTCTATCTTACGGATGGAGTCACCAAATTCACTCAACTCAAAAGCAGCAAGCTTACCAATCAACATATCTCTTATCACATGTGTTACTGTCCTGAGCTCTTCAATAGCATGAGATTTCATTTTGTAAGAAGTAGGCAATGATCTGTTCACTTTAGCTACAATCTTTTATTCATCCAAGATTCCACCGGCACATCTAATACCCATCACTAGTTCATTTACTTTTTGCATGAAAGAAATAATGTTTTCATCTTCACCCATTTTCAAGTTTTCCCACTTGTCTTTAAGAATTTGTAGCTTAGAAAATTCACTTGTGCATCTCCTTCATATAATGTTTCCAACTTCTTCCAAATCTCATGTGTTGTTTTTAGATCCATCACATTTGTCATCTCTGAATCTGTCAGAGCACTCAATAATGCTTCTATAGCCCTGATATTTGTTTCAGCTTCTTTGATCTCATCAGGAGTAGAGGGACCATTATGAGGAATAACATATTTTTTCTTTGTATTCTTCCAGAAGGGTTCTGATGGCGCTCTGAAATTTTGCAAATTTGAGATGCCTATTTCAAAATTTTGCTTCTGCACTTTCAGAAGTGCACCTGAAGAATCTACTTAGGTGACCTAGTTTGGAGGCTTGTAATTTGAAGCATGTTGATTATCATGTAAAAACCATTTGCAGACATATTCAATTGACATGTGTGAACGTGCATGTCAATTTTCAGCTTCCCATGATAAGTTTTTTCAGGGTTTCGAAAAGCGAAGCTGGAGGGTTTTAACACTTTTCTGTTGTTTGCAAACGTTCAGTTTTGCAAAGTTGCATCCCATTTGAGCTTGCATTTTGCAACCAAATGATTGTCAAGTCAGAACGAATTTTGTTTTGCGTTCTCCATACCAATATGAGCATGTATGTCAGTTTTCAAAGCCTCACGACCTCATTTACTATTTTTAACAGATCAAAAACGAATGCAGTTTGTTTAGTTTTGCATTTGCGTTCCTGACAACATTTCAGAGAGGCCAACTTTGATTATCAATATCTTTTGACTAGTGATGATTCAAGAAAATTCCTTTTGCGCACATGCTCAATGTACCTAAATGATCTACTGTGTCTAGTGGTATCTCATCAGGAGTTGATTTGTTATATTTTCAAAATAGCAATTGGGTGACTTTTAGTTGATTCTGAATAGGCTGTTGTTTCAGAAAGTTCAACTAAGCAACTTTGCGGATTAATATTTTTAACCTCGTGAATCCTTTTGTCAAGCCATTTATTGTACTACACTCTTGGATCAAATGTTTACATGCTTGCAAGTTTTGATGTCTCTCGAAGGTCGTCTGATCAGCTTACCAGGCCGATTCCAGGGCCAACTTGGCCAGTTTTCACCATTTTCCAAAAGTGCCAAAAAGTTTATTTTAATGGCAACCCAGTTTATCTTTTTACTTCCAGAACACTCTGAAGCTGTCCCAGATCAACTTGAGCATAAAAATTGTTTGAAAACATTTTTTTTTTAGCCGAGCCCACATGGGGACCCGACAGGCTTTGCATAAGTAAAGGTGAAAATGTTGCATTTCACATAGAGTTACTGATATTTATAGTCCCTCAAATTACACTAGTGTGGTGTTGCAAATAATCACTAAACAGTGATATTCTCTGCTCGGGCT
Source organism: Sequoiadendron giganteum (assembly GCA_007115665.2). Lineage (NCBI taxonomy): Eukaryota > Viridiplantae > Streptophyta > Pinopsida > Cupressales > Cupressaceae > Sequoiadendron > Sequoiadendron giganteum. The sequence continues at coordinate 570,134,813 of CM021109.1, read as the reverse complement.
ATGTGAAGGGACTTGGAGTAAATTTGTTAATGTCTAAAATACTTTTTCTCCCAAGTATATAGAAAGCGGGTGGTGTTTCTTTTGGGTTCCCTTGGGATTAAAAATGGTTTCAAATCTTGTTTAGTTGTTTAAGCAGCTACATGATACCGAAGACAAAGCTTTTCTCATATTGATATAGTCAAAGTTTTCTAATCAGGTGGATGTACATTTACATCTTGCAAGAGGGTGAGAGGCTCAATGTGAGGTCCATTTTAATTTGATTGATGATGTATTTATAATGGATTGATCAAGAAATTCCTAAGGATCAAGAAAATTGCTCACACAATAATTATGTTTGTTACTTATACTTATGGTATTGAAGTTCCCTGCTTTCCCTCAGAGAATGACTGTGGGGATGGCCCTTCAATGAAGTATTAAAGAAATAGCCATATCTCTAAACCTTGTGTAATATCTACCTTTTTATATTATGATTTTTGTCACCCTCTAAACATGTTGTCCTGTGCAAGTTTGTTCTTGTAGTGCAAATGTATCAAGCATTGGATATATAGAGATCCATTGAAGCATACATGGGAATTATTTTAAAGTTCTCTACGTGGCTAGCAGATGGATTATAGATGACATTATTGGTAAGGAGGATGAGGGATTCAAGAATGAATCAATTTATCTAAAAGCTTGAATTCCTTGGTAATATTGGCATAGACCGAGAAGTCATTAGAGGGTGCACAGGGTGGAATTAATATAGCAAATGAAAATCTTATACAAGCATAAGATATTTGCGAGTGAACAGTTCACAAACAGTGAAATTGGCAAAGGGATGAGACTTCCAAGTGGATGCCAAACATAGCAATGGCTTTATGAAGGTTTGGCTCAATGGGTAGAGGAATCCAATTGATTTCTCTGTGCATGGAGAAAGATCCAAAAAATGTACAGTTGGTTCATTCTGAGGCAATAAAGACACATTATTGACTCAATTCAAAGAATACTAACATTCTACGCCAGGGATGATGGAGAATTTTCAAACTCGCGCCATGTGATGGAGCAGCCACCACGCCATGTATGCAGGCAACGCACAAAATGGATGTCTTGATAAAAGGCTTCATAAACGTTTAATTAAATGCATTTGGCTGGTGTAAGGCCGAACTTCATGGCAAAAGGGGGGCGTCATCACCAAATGAAGAGAACATATTTCGCACATTCTTAGATGATTCGATGG
>CM021109.1:570111448-570133500 GCA_007115665.2 Sequoiadendron giganteum | reverse complement strand
TTAATCTGAAAGTGTGTGTTCTGAATTATTGTGTTATGTTTAATTTAGCTGATAATTGTCTCCATGGCTGAACTGTAATGCTATTTTGGATTCAATAATAAAATTGTCTAAATTTGTTCATGCACATTTGTTGCATTTGAGTTAAATCTATTGTTTCCTTATGTTCTATGAATGATGTAATTGCTTTAATAAAGCACAAGTTGCATTTAGCATTGCCTATTGTTCAGGGATAGTGTAATTGCTTTAACAAATGTGACAGGAGTGTTATATTTTAGGTGGATTTATAAGAAGAGTTATCAGAGAAAGCTTCACTGGTCTAGTTGTCATAATGTGACAACATTTGCAAGACCTTTAGAGCATGTTTCAACATTGAAAGATGAATGCTATTTATATGACTCCATAGCCCATTTTTAGGGCACTGGTCCATTATCGTGTTTCAGTTGTTTTCAGTTTGGCCCCAACTCTTTGAATAAAAGACCATTTCAAATTTATTTTGTTGAATTATGTTTGTCATGTTCTTCATGCTATTTGATGAAATTCATTGAATATCTTTCCAATGTTGAGTGATATTTTAGGTTTCTCAGCATATTTTTGTGAGAGCATGATATGTTAAGCAATAGCCTGTTACTTGTGTGTCTAGATTTTTAGATGTTGCTAAAGGGTCACCCCCTAGCTCTTACAGAGCCTGAAGTGCAGGGGAAATGTGTGTCAGTTCCATTTCCTGTCAGTTGGCCACTAGCCTTTATGGTTCTTTAATATAGAGGTTGGCTACCTCTTAGAGAGTTTCAAAGCCTAGCTGGAAAAATAAAACACCAATAGGTTCACCAATGCACTTCAAATGACACTCCATTCTAGCCTTCCATAGAGAGTAGTTTGTTCCATCGAATCAAGGACTATCCTTCTTGTATGATGCCATCTCATATCACCTCAAGCTATTAAAATTCTTCAGAGGAACCCACTCTGATACCAATTGTTGGCTAAACAAGGATAGACAATTGAGAGGGGGGTGAATCATTTGTCACAAATTATTCAAACTTATTAAACCTTACTTTACTTATTCTTAGATTTGATGAAAGAACATTAAGCATAAACAATCACCACATCAGAAACATAAAGAACACCAAGATTTTATACGTGGAAACCCTGTTAGGGGAAAAACCATAGTGGATGTTAGTCCACAATATTATACCTTGTTAAAAGTATAGAGATGAATAATGGGAATGCACATGCATTCATGCACATTGCCTAGAGCTCACTACTCAAAGAGGACACACTGTCTTACAAAGACATTCAGATTAATACCATCTGAAGGATTTGAACTGAGAAATTAGCTTATGCAAAATCCCGATTATAATTTCGGTTAAGCACATAAACACTTCTTCACACTTCGCTCAAACTTCTTCGCACTCTGCCCTACAATCAAATGATCTGATCTCTATTCACACATAGCACTCACACACTTCACACACATCCATCAAAATAAATAATAAATCACTCTTATATATTCATTACATGGAATTACATCACAACCTTGTCGGTCAAAAATGAGATGATAAATGAATACAAATTGTCGGCCCAATTCATGAACAAATCTCATTGCACACCAACTGAAGTCAATCACAACATAATTAAGACCTAAAAAAACATCCTCGAATGTGCAAAACATTCAAAAATTAATCCACAAGGATCCACAACATGCTACAACCATCATGTCGGCCAAGAACATGAAAACCCAAACATGCAAAGGAAAAATCTTCGATCACGAGCACATCAATCAACATGAACGTGCAAAAAAGATAAGGAATGGTCTAGAAACATCAATGAACATCACATGAGCATACACAACAACTCAAATTACCAGAGTCATGTTCTCTTCTTCTAGAAACACCAACTGCAGTAACAGAATAATTGTAGGAACACATAGACTCACAACTTGCTCAAATATTGATGTGCACCTTTGATACTTTTGGAGGATAAACTAGATAGGTTCAGCAATAAATCCTTTAAAGTACAACTTCTGAATACCAACATACTGAAATTTTCATCACACTAAACATCACAACTTCACAGACAACCTCCAACATATTTATTATAATTTTCTCAATAGCCTCAACATATACAGCCTTCAAGACATCAATTCTAATAGTGTTGACATCAATGACAACCACATCATCCAATAATCTCCCCCTTTGGAATTGATGGAAACACATGATGTGAAAAATACCATCAACACAACTAACTTTTCTCTAACACTCTCCTCCTTAGATATTGCACTGTACTTCTCCCTTTTTCTTTTTAGCTCTTCCAATATTACTCTTCTCCCCAAAGTTTTTCACATTACTCTTCTCCCCCTTTGACATAAATGGAAAAGGTACACATTCTTTGAACCACATATCTGAATCGTCTGACTACTCGCCCTAAGTAGCAGCCACCATAACATAAATCTGAAACAAGATATGACTGTAAATAAATGGACTAATGCAAAGACTATGCATCTTAGTTCTAATTAGGAGGGGAAATCACCCCTAACTTCCCTTTGAGATACTCAAAAGTATCCTTAGACAACAACTTAGTAAAGATGTCTACAATCTATTCCTTAGTAGGCACATACTCCAGTCTGACTTCTTTGTCACTCACCTTGTCTCTCAAAAAGTGATATTTGATAGATATATGTTTTGTCTTTGAATGCAACATCGGATTCTTAGAGATGTGTATTGCACTTGAATTATCATAGAATATGGAAATAGGCTCATCATACTTAATTCTAATATCTCTCAGCATCTACTTCATCCATATTACTTGAGTGCAATTGTTTGCAACAACAATATATTCTGCCTCAACAGTAGATAAGGAAATGGAATTCTACTTTTTACTTAACCAAGACACCAACTTCTTCCCCAAAAAGAAGTCACCACCAGTAGTAATTTTCCTGTCATCCACATCACCTGCCCAATCTGCATCAATAAAAGCACTCAAAGTAAGATCATCATCTTTAGGATACCAAAGACCAAAATCAACTATCCCTTTCAAGTATCTGAAAATTCTCTTTAGAACAGTTACATGGGATTCCTTTGGATCAACTTGATATCTAGCATTCATGATGTCAGGTCTGGTTTGAGTCAAATAAAGTAATCCACCGATCATTGACCTATATCTTGTCTGATTTTCTTAGGGAGAATCATCATTTTGTGTTAACTTGCATTCGGTTACCATGGGTGTACCAACAGGCTTTGAGTCTTCCATGCCAAACTTTTTCAGTAACTCTCTTACATATTTGGATTGAGATATAAAGATTCCATTGTCTAGTTGAGTAATTTGCAATCCCAAAAATAATTTCAGCTCTCCAATCATTGACATCTCAAACTTACTTTTCATTTCATCGGCAAACTTCATACATAAGTCATCACTACCTACAAAAATGATATCAACAAAGAATTCAATAATCAAATGTTTATCATGATCCATCTTAAAATACAAATTACTATCAACAATTCCTTTATTGAATCCAAGTTTCAACAAGTATTTATCCAGTCTAGCATACTAGGCTCTAAGGGCTTGCTTGAGACCATACAGTGCTTTCTTCAATTGAAAAACCATATCTCCCTTATCAATCAGTTGAAATCCATCTGGTTGCTCAATATATACTTCTTCTTCTAGCTCACCATTTAGAAATGTTGACTTTACTTCCATTTGATAGATTTTGTATTTTTATTAAAAGCAACATAAGCAATAAACAATCTTACAACTTCAATTATAGCAACAAGGGTAAAGGTTTCTTCAAAATCAATACCTTCCATCTGTGAGTGCCCTTTGCATACCAGTCTTGCTTTATTCTTGATCAATTCACCTTGTTCATTCAACTTATTCTGAAAGACCCATTTGGTTTCAATCACATTTTTATCTTGAGGTCTGGGAACAAGAATCCATGTATCATTTTTCTCTATCTGCATAAGTTCTTCCTTCATTGCTTCCATCCAATGTTAGTCTTTACATGCTTCATTAACATTGTTGGGCTTAGTCTTGGAAATCAAACAATACTCTTCTGCAATTCTTCTTCTAGTCTACACACCTTTGTTCTTATCTCCTATAATTTGATTTTCGGAATGATTTAGCTTTACATACCTCAGAACTTTAGGATTCTCTTGAACTTTTGGTTCTTTTGTTCTCTCCTCTACACTTCCACTAGCCTCTCCTTCTTGATTCTCTTGATTCACCGAAACAATTTGGACTTTATTCTGTGTTTGAGCATTCTTTCCTTTATCAGTACTATCATGTTGGTCATCTAAATCATATCCATAGTATCTGGATGATCTAGTAGTGTCTTGATCAACTCTAACATTTTCACTTTCAACCATTTTCCTCAATCTTCTATTATAGCACCAGCAGGCCTTGCTTTTAGTAGAATAAACCAAAAGGATTCCTTCATCACTCTTAGCATAAAACTTGCTTATATCTTCATCTCTCTTGATATAACATCTACTTCCAAAGATTTTGAAATACTTAACAATAGGCTTATAACCAAACCACAGCTCAAAAGGAGTCTTACCAGAATTACCATTGACATTTATCTGGTTGATAGTATACACAGTAGTGCTTACAACTTCTCTCCAATAGATATGAGGAACATTACCTTCCAACATCATAGTTCTAGCAACATCTAGAATTGTTCTATTTTTTCTCTCTACAACTCTATTTTGTTGAGGAGTCTGAGGAGCAGATAACTGTCTTTTGATTCCATGCTCTGCACATAAAGAATTGAACTCTTGGGAAGTGAATTCACCACCTTTGTCTGACCTTAAGTATTTAATCTTCAAACCTGTCTCATTCTCAGCGATAGATTTGAAACTTTGGACCTTCTCTAATGCTTCATGTTTTTCTCTCAATGAATCAACCCATATCATCCTAGAGTAATCATCAATAAGCAACATAAAGTACCTTTATCCTTGTAGACTTTTGATTCTGGAGGGACCACACAGATCAGTATGCACCAGCTCTAGTACTTCATTAGAATGATGTTGTCTGCTCTGAAAAGAAACTCTAGTATGTTTTCCCATCTGACATTCCTTGCATATGGTGTTAGTAGGCTTCACTAGCTCGGGAAGATCTCTAACTGCTTGAGTGGAGCTTACTTTGACAATGTTATCAAAATTCACATGACACAGCAACCTATGCCATAACCAACTTTCATCAACTTGATCAAGTAAACAGCTTTCACTAGCAGTACTCGGGTGGAAAATGTTACCTCTTATCTTTGTACCTGAAGCAAACACATTTCCAGAATTTCCCAGTATCCTGCACTTTCCATCTTTGAACTGAAGATTGTATCCATTGTCGATCATTTGTCTAACACTCAATAGATTATGCTTCAAGTCTTCTACATAAAGGACATCATCAGTATTATTTTTACCACCAAGAGAAATAGTGCCTCTGCCACAAATCACACCAACATTATTATCTCCAAATCATACAACACCACCATCATACTTCTCCAAGCTTACAAACTTGATTTTGTCACCAGTCATATAATGTGAGCATCCACTGTCAATCACCCACTCATCCTTTTCTTTAATTACGGCTGCAAGAGCTTTCTCAACATTCTTATTACTAGCAGATTCAGTGGACACCAAAACATTTTCCTTGATAGCAATGAATACCCATCCATCCTCATTTCCATTTTCTTTATCAGAGTCTTCATCAATAACACCTTCTTCAGCATAATAACATTTATTTTGAAATCTAGGCTTGTCTGGTTTGAACCTAGGAACTCTTTCAGGACATCTTGATGCAAAATGACCTATCTTATTGCAAGAGAAATATTTAATAGGAAAATTTCCTTTGTACTTACCTCGTCCTTTGGCTTCTCTTTTCACAATCAGTGCTTCTAGCTCTTCTACCTCTCTTTCTTCATCTTCAATTTGTTTCATCTCATCTTCATAATTGAATGTATTTCTAGAAATTTCTCCTGGATCATATCTTTGTTTGTTTCTTTTGGATACAATAGCTTTAAATGCAAATTTTGTCTTAGAGATAGAGTCACAAAATTCACTCAACTCAAAAGCAACAAGCTTACTAATCAACATATCTCTTGCCGCATGTGTTACTGTCCTAAGCTCTTCAATAGCATGAGCTTTCATTTTGTAAGAAGTAGGCAATGATCTGAGCACTTTAGCTACAATCTCTTCTTCATCCAAGATTAAACCGACACATCTAATACCCATCACTAGTTCATTTACTTTTTGCATGAAAGAAATAATGTTTTCATCTTCGCCCATTTCAAGTTTTCCCACTTGCCTTTCAGACTTTGTAGCTTAGCAATTTTCACTTGTGCATCTCCTTCATACAATGTTTCTAGCTTCTTCCAGATCTCATGTGTTGTTTTCAGATCCATCACATTTGTCATCTCTGAATTTTTCAAAGCACTCAACAATGCTTCTATAGCCCTAATATTTGTTTCAGCTTCTTTGATCTCATCAGAAGTAGAGGGACCATTCTGAGGAATAACATATCTATTTTTTGTAATCTTTTAGAAGGGTTCACCAATGCACTTAAAATGACACTCCATTATAGCCTTCCATAGAGAGTAGTTTTTTCCATTGAATCTAAGACTATCCTTCTTGTATGATGCCATCTCGGATCACCTCAAGCTATTAAACTTCTTCAAAGGAACCTGCTCTGATACCAATTGTTGGCTAAACAGGGATAGAAAACTAAGAGGGGGGTGAATCAGTTGTCACAGATTATTCAAACTTATTAAACCTTACTTTACTTATTCTAAGATCTGATGAAAGAGCATTAAGCATAAACAATCACCACATCAGAAACACAAAGAACACCAATATTTTATATGTGGAAACCCTGTTAGGGGAAAAACCACGGTGGAAGTTAGTCCATAATATTATACCCTGTTAAAAGTATAAAGATCAATAATGGGAATGCACATGCATTCAGGAACACTGCCTAGAGCTCACTGCTCAAAGAAGACACATTGTCTTCCAAAGACATTCAAATTAAAACCATCTGAAGGATTTGAATTGAGAAATTAGCTTCTGCAAAAGCTTGATTATAGTTCTGGTTCAGCACAGAAACACTTCTTTACACTTTGCTCAAACTTCTTTACACTCTGCTCTACAATCAAATAATCTAATCTCTATTCGCACATAGCACTCACACACTTCGCATTACACACTTCACACAGATCCATCAAAATGAAGAAATAATCGCTCTTATATATCCGCTACATGGAATTACATCAACAACCTTGTCGGTCAAAAATGAGATGATAAATGAATACAAACTGTCAGCCCAATTCATGAACAAATCTTAATGTGCAACGACCAAATTCGGTCACAACATAATGAAGACCTAAAACAACATCCTCAAATGTGACAAACATTCAAAAATTAATACACAAGGATCCATAACACGCTACAACCATCATGTCGGCTAGGAACATGAAAACCTGAACATGTAAAGGAAAAATCTTTGATCACGAGCACATTGATCAACGCAGACGTGCAACAAAGATAGGGCAGGATCTAGAAAAATCAACAAACATCACAGGAGCATACACAACATCTCAAATTATCAGAGTCACGTTCTCTTCTTCCAGAAACACTAGTTATGGTAACAGAATAACTATAGGAATATAGAGACTCGCAACTTGCTCAAATCTTGATGTGCACCTCTGATACTTCCAGAGGATAAACCAAATAGGTTCAATAATAAACCCTTTAAAGCATAACTTTTGAATACCAACATATTGAACTTTTCATCACACTGAACTTCACAGCTTCACAGACAACCTCAAACATATTTATTATAATTTTCTCAATATCCTCGACATATACAACCTTCAAGACACCAATGCTAATAGTGTTGACATCAATGACAACCATATATCAGCAACACAACCACATCATCCAACAAAAATATGCTAATGATTGTCATCTCAAAAGTTGTAGGCGCATTGCATAAGCAAAATGGAAGTACTAAGTAGGCATAGGTCCCCTATGGATAGGTAAAGGTGGTCTTCTCCTAGTCCTCTGGTGCAATTTAGATCTGGTCATAGCCGCTAAATCCATCTAGGAAAGAAAAGTACTACTTTCCTGCAAGTGAGTCCAAAACTTGATCTATGAAAGGTAAGGGGAAATGGTCCTTTTTGGTGGCAACATTAAGTTCCCTGTAATCAACACAAACTCACCACTTCCCTTCTTTTTTAAGCATAATCACCAATGGGGACACCCACTAGCTATTTGAGATGGGGTAGATAAATCCTGCATTTAGCAATTTTTGTAGTTCCCCTTTTACTATTTCTTTCAATGCAAGGTTAATTATTCTTTGTGGTTGCCTCACTGGTGTACAATCATTTCTTATATATATCCTATGAGTGCAAAGCTTAGGGTCCAATCCCTTCATATCATGATAATCCCACACAAATGCACACTGGTGGGCCCTTAGCAAGTTTTCCAATGACAACTGTTGTTCTTCACTCAGTTTGTTGTTAGCATTTAGATATTTTCCTTCTGATACTTGCACTTGTGTAATTAACTCTACTATAGATGCTTCACTAATGCTTGGTACCTTGAGTTCATATAGCAGCAATGTATGAGACATACCTGTTGTTGCAGGAAATTTGGCTACAGGAAGAGCAGCTGTAAGATGAGCGTTTGTAGGAAGAGCGGCTGCAAGACGAACGACTGCAGGAAGAGCGGGTAGGAGTGTCTTCACTATTTCAATAGAATTAGATGCATGAGAGGATGATGCTTCCTCTATCTCATAATGATTCTGAATTATGTTAGATAATACTTCATCTTCATCTTGAAGTTGCATGAAAGGGCTTCTACTGAACATCATAAGTTGTGCCACATAATTAATTTCCTCTGCCTCTTCACCAACATGTGGCCATACAGGATCATTCTTATCATGGGAGGGTTGAGCAGGAGGGTAGAGAACAAGATTTTTGGTGCTCTTTCCATCAGAAATGGTCACGTCTCTTGTTCAACATCCAATATAGGCGTATGCTATTGCTAACCATGGCCTTCCAAGAATAATGGGGTACCCACCTAGTGTGGCCTTAGGATAAAAAAAATCATAAAATTTGTTCGGTACTTCCAAGAGTCTATAGTTACCACAAGATCCTCTACTATCCCATTAGGCTTAAAAGTAGAACTATCAGCAAGCTACAGGACAGTAGGAGTAGGTCTCATGCTTACAACATTTAGTTGTTGCAGGATGTCCTTAGTCATCACATTTATTACTGCTCCCAAATCAATCAAAGAATTCTTTATCTGGATCCCATTTATAACAACTCCTACCACAAGACTCCCTGGGTCATTATATTTGGGGATAGTCACTTTCCCAAGCATGATGTCAACCAACTGTCCCACCACATGAACTGTAGTGGGGTCTTTCTTCTTCCCGCCTGGCTTCTTAAGGCATGCTTCCTTGATTGCCTTGTCATATATGGAAACATCTTTTATGGCTTGAAATAGAGTTATTTGGACACATATATGCCTCAACTGATCTAGAATTTCAAAAGTTGTGTCCTCCTTTTCTTCTTTTTGTTTCACAATTTCCAATCTCAAGGGAAATGGTGGTTCTAGTTCAGTCTGCTTGACTGGGAGCGATTTAAGATTTTTAGGTGCACTTGGCTGAATGGGGACATTTAGAGTCTCATCTTCCCCCATAGGAAGCTCAATGATGATGGGTGTGGAAGGAGTTGGAAAAGTAGTTCCTAAATGCAAGTGGATGTTACTCACACTCACAACATATGCAGGGAATTGATTTGGATCAATAGAGTATACCGACTGCTACTACGGTTTATTATTTGGGTTAGGTGTGGGTTGGGCTGGTAGCTGAGTATATTTAGGTGCATTTGAATTTGAACTAGCAGGAGGAGGAATTATAGCAAGTTGTTGAGGCTAAGAAGGTGGTTGCATGTAATTGGTTGTCTAGTTTGGCCATTGTTGTCCTCCCCTCCATTGGGATGTTTGCTGACAGTTTCTTGGAGGTGGCTGCCAATTCCCCTGGGGTTGCTGCCATTGGGGTGGAGAGTTTTGGTGATTGGGCCAGACATTTGGATTGCTATTCCAAGGCTATGGTGGATATCCTCCATAAGTGGATGGATATGGGGGTTGCCATTGGTTACCAGATGAATAAGAATTGAAATATGGCCCAACAAAAGACAGTGGATCTGGTGGCATGGCTTGTCTTGGGGCCCATGGCATCCTTTGTGCAACAAAGTAGACTTGATCTTCTTCACCTTGGATTAACTTGAACTCAAGTTCCATCTGCTTGCTGTCAATATTAGCTATCATCTTGCATCTGCAGTCCTTCTTCTTTTGTCTGTAATGAGAGCAACATTTTTCCAACATTACCTCTGCCTCCTCTTGTTTCTTCTTGGCCTAAAGTGTATCCAGCTGAGTAACTAGATTGTTTATGATGTCTTGCTTGAAGTCTGTCAGTAAGTGAGTAATCTCCATCCTTGAAACTCCACTGGTAGATGACTTACCCATTGAAGATTGGTAAGCTCTCCCCTTCTTTGAAGCTGCCCTCGAATAGTTTTGACATATCTTCTTGGTGTCCTCCCAAGGAACTTGGGTGATATCTCCTCCTCCCATCAGGTCCAAGGCATTTGTGCAGCTGTCATTAATTCCTCTCAAGAAAAGAAACTTTTGTGATTATTCATTGAGTGTATGGTGTGGAGATTTCTCTAGGCAAAACAAAAACCTTGAAATATAATCTTCCAAGCTCTCATCCTCCTTTTGTTGCATCCTAAAAATGTCACCTCCTCTCATGTCACTGCCCCTGCAATATTCCTTGTATTTCTCAAGGAACTTTGTCTTCATGTCCTCCCAAGTCTCCACAGTATCTCTGCCTAAGCTCATGAACCATCTTAATGCAATCTTTTTCAAGGTGGTAGGGAATAGCTTAAGCCTTTGGGCACCAGTGGTATAGTCATAACTCCTGCAAATTATATCAAACTCGAACAAAAATGTATCAGGATCTTATGTGACAAGTCCATAGAACTTAGGAAAGACTGAAATAGGGATATTTTTGAGGTTGTCTACTTCATTCTGATGAGCAATGGGGAAAGGAAAAGATGGTTGGTTAGGTCTTTTTCTATTTGCATCACCCATACTTGCCTAATGAAGTTCCAAATCAAGGGGGTTCTCAATCAGATTCCGATCTTTAGAGCAAGCTTCAAAACTGGTCAAATCCATAAATTTATCAACAAAGAGGTGTGGCTCTTCTTCTTCGTCTCTGGGCAGGTTCTAATACTCAATTATCTAGAATAGATCAGGATTGTTAGGAAGGAATCTCCCATGAGCATCTCTTCTCATTTCTCTATGCATATGATATCAACTCACTATCAGCCAACTCACACAAAAAAATGGCAAAAGAATAGGGGGGTCATTACTTTCCTAAATGAGGGATATACTAAGAACAACTTCCAGAAACATTACAGCAAGAAAAGATATCAATGACTCCAAAGAACACCCTAGTTTGACACCATCCCCGACAACGACGCCAAAATTGTCAACCTTCTACAATGATTCAACAACGAAGCATTCACAGATATGATTCAAATATTGGACATCTAATATGAATAGCTATTTCAATCATCATGAAGGTGCATTTAAATTGTCAACCCAGGGACGTAAACTTGAAATGGGTCAGCACTATATGTGCACTAGGAATCCAAAGTAGCCATATTCATCCTACAGCTAAGAAAGACACAATGCTAAAAGTAAATTGCTTGTAAGGAAATAACATAAGTGTTGAGCATCAACCAACATCTATACTAAGCTGGAATGCATGACAAAAATGAAAATCTGAGCAAACAAACAAGAAACTACTATGTCTGCTTTGGATGCAGGAACAGTCACATAATGGAATTCTAGTGGCTGCAGGAACAGAAAATTCTAGATTCTTAACTAATTACTAAACAAAAAATGACAACTAAACTAAAATAAGGTATGGGACAGAATACTCACCAAGTGGGCCCCCTTGGATGAGTATCCCCTAAAACTAATGTAAACTCAGATGCATGAACTTATAACTTCATTTCATTCATTGAAAAACATGAGTACAATCGAGCAACATGATTGTATTACTAAAAATCTTAAGAGTGGGAGTACATCATCAGATTGAGCAACCTTTGATTCGAACCCCCGAAGGAGCATCGGAGTCTTATTTATCTAATCACCTAGCAAGGCGGTCAACTCCCACAGATGCGAAGGACGCCACATTAGGGAAAGCGCAAAAAGTGGAGAGGCGGCTACACATGCACATAATTCTTTAGGCATGTTTGCCTTAACGCGAATCTGGCACAACAGTAACACCTATATTTTCCCAAAAAAAAATTAAGACCATTACAAGGCGGTTACAGTTTGATTTGAATGAGGAATCTTTTCGCCGTCAAGAGTCTTTCCTCCATTAAATGACCACCTTGTTAACTGGTATGGCGAATGTCCAGCTGGCGAAATCTTCCTTAGCTGCAGGCCTCAAATTATATTTGCATGATAATATTAGTACACACAACAACTGCATATTTGTAACTATCTCAAAGCGACATTGATTAATCACATGCAAAATTAACACAGATAGTTCATATAGCATGTCAATATCATTAAAAGTTATGGGAATAAACTCATGTCCAAAGTCTATGGCTTTAAGAAAATCTTATAAAAAGGTCAACATCCAAGCATCAAAGTCTATGACAACTGCAACAAATGGATAACAAACTCTATCAATAATTAGACCATAAACTAGACTCATCAATTGTTCCATTTGGTCTTCAATTTTCTAGGTCAAAAAGGATGATATGATTTCTTTATCTCTAAAGGAATAAAGAATGAAGTCCTTCTCAAATTTGGGATTAACTAATGTGGGGGATTAAGAAATAGATTATTTAATAGTTTTAAAGTTTTCCTTACCTTCTTTGGTCCAACTAAATGCAACATTTTTTTTAGCATGAAAGTAAGAGGCTTAGCCAATGTATCAAATTTTGGAATGAATCTCCTTACAAAATTAATTTTACCTAGAAAACTTTGGAGACCCTTCTTGTGAGTTGTGAGAGAAAGAGATGTAATGACACTCGCCCTTTTTGGATCAATGGATAAACCAACCTTTGAGACTGAATTTCCCAATAATTTACCTTCATGGACCACAAACACACACTTCTTAAGGTTCGATGACACACAAAACTCCTTGAACCTTTCAAATACTCTCCTCAAATGACCCAAGTACTTATGTGCATTCTTTGAAAAGATAGTTAGATTGTCCAAATAAACAAGGATTCTCTCATTAATCAACCCCTTGCACATGAAAGAGTTAGAAGACTCGAGATCCATAATAGATGTAACAACAATGTGGGATGTCGTAAGTCTACAACTATGTCTCACTGAATTATTGATAATAAGACACCAGGTCGTGAAGCTCATGCAAGTTTCCAAACACTAAGTGTACCCAAGATGAACACTAAACATTCAAATATCCACAACAAAATAAGCATAAACTAAAGTTAGACAGTCTGTATGGCTTCTGGATTCAATTGTGTCCAAATTTTTTGCATCAACATTTTGTATCACACTCTGTGATCCATCATCAGGATGAAAGAGAGAAAGAGGAGAAATGTTGATGAAAATTTTTTGGACACAATCGAATCCAGAAGCTATACAGATTATGATATGGATTATGGAAACTTATTATCATTAAAGTTAGATAACATAAATAGACAAAAAACACAAAAACAAAAAAGTGAGCAAAATTTGTTTTACAAATAGTAGCAAGACATAGCTACCCAAGGGCGCCTATGTACTAGACACGGTGTTAGGAAATTCAAAGTTTCACTGTGTATGTTAGTGTTCAAGGTTTTTGGATTTGGTTGCAAACAGGTTTGATAGTGAATATTTTTCCAAATTTTTCTCAATTTATGTCAATGAAAGTTTATAACAATGTTAAACAATAAATGATAATTTTTGATCCAAAATGGAACTGACTGATTCTAAGATGCCTAAATTAGAAAATAATGATTTTGATGCAATTTTGAATTAAAATAATGCAAATTTTTCACTTTTTTGGAACTATATGAAAGATGCTTAAATGAATGCAATTAAGAATTCCAAATCAGAGATCCGCAAGCAGAAGCAAATTGAAGACACAAAGACACAGACTTGGGTAATTTTTTTTTATCCAAGTGTAGCAGGATAGAGGTGCCCAAGGGCGTCTATATCCTTGATAGGGTTTCTAAAAACTAAAAAAATTGAATGTTTGTTACACTATCTAAGGGTTGTGTTTATGTGTACCAACAGGTCTGCAATTGAGTATTTTTCTAGAATTTTCTCAATTTAAGACAATCAAATGCAAATGTGTAACAATACTTTAAAAAAATATGAAATTTTGAATGTAGATCTGACCTAAATGACTAAAAATAATCCTATTACAACCTATGATGCAATATGATATGCGATTTTTTGAATTTTTGTGCTTTTTATGATGTAAAAGATGAAACCCTAAGTGAACAATATAATGCAAAACTTAGATTGAAGGTGAATTTTCAGAAGGTATATGATGTTAACAGGTTGGATTCACCAAAATGAAACAAAGAAAAAGAGAACCCTAATTTTTATGTATAAAACCCGTGGTTAATTTATGTGTGTGGCCTTTCTCTAGAGTTTCATTAAGATGGAGATCAACAAGGTGATTAGATTAACTTTCAACCATGAAGGTGAGCCAATCAGAATTGGATCTACATCTTTTTGAGTCTTCGAATAGATCGGGATTGATTGGTCTTGATTAACCTAACTAGATTATGTGCCTTAATATGAAAATTGTAAGATTTTGACAATTTGTAGACTATAACAGAGATTTGTAGGTAGATCAGGGAAGAGAAAAGTGTTGTGTACCTATCATTAAAATTGGTATTAGTCAAAATAGGACATAGGTGTAAGATTCCCAAAGTTTACCCTATTTATTTCACCTAAGTTTTAACTCAAAATGTGAAAAGATCAAGTTCTCAAATACTTAGAAATACAATTTTCGTTTTTTAATAACATATTGCATATTTGAAATAAACCCATTCAAAAATACATTGCATTAATAAAATGACATTACATAATCCTGAGTAATGAATTCATTTTTTATATACATTTACAAATAGATTCAAGATCATAATTACAAATCATAGCTTACAAGAGCTTAATGGTACAAAAGTACAAAGGTTAAGTTGTCCACAACTGTAACACATATCTTTGTCTTATTTTGTTTCACACAAGTCTCAACTTCCAAAGCATGAGGGAGAGCATCACCCAAGTGATTTTTTCACCAACCATAGACTTAATGCGGTCCCTAACACATCTTCCTAACCGATAAGATGGCCCTACCCTTCAACGAAGAGACTGGTATGGAAACCCTCTAATATAATGCCTACCTGAGCATGGTGTTGTGTCCTACATAACTAATGTTTCCGTACACTAGATATCTGCCTAACATGCATGACACTCCCTACTAGCTATGCAATTCTTGGCTCATAGTGAATTGACAAAGTGTACGCAGTGTATCTACACTTACTTTGGCCAAAGATTCATCATATATGTATATAATCACTCAGTAATTTGAGCATTATCGTATGTTCACCCACCCCCTTGCTTGACTTGGAAACTCTATTGACCTCAAATAACTCTTGACCAGGTTTGACCTCAAATAAAAAAGAAGATTCTATTCCAAAAAGTGATGTCACACAAGTATATTGATCTAATTGACCAATTAGGTTTAACCCAACCTCTTGACTACTCTGTTACATAATTGTAACATTAATGGGAAGTTGGCAACTGCCTCTTATTCAATATCTTTCTTTTAATCATGGGAGTAATGACTCTCGTAGATTCATACATAATTAAATAATATTGATGACACCATGTCACCGACCAGACACATCCGGTCTCAATCTAAAGCACTGCCAATATGTAAAATAATTCAGAATTAAACTTGATTTGAGGATTACTTCCTCATATTGGGTTTTAGACTCTTTATTTTCATATCTAAAATGGCTCCATCCTTATAGGATGCCATGAACAATATGGTTATCCTTGACATTAAATTTCATATAAAATCTCATGTGCATAGTAATGTCTAACAAAAGTAAATCAGTATAATAAGCTATTCAACCTCTAGTAAATTCAACTAATAATCTTTCGACTAACCTCCAATTTCCTCATGGTTCTTTCCAAGTCATCCTATGCATCATTTATATGAGGTATCTATATTGTATTCTCATAAATAATCATATATCCTTTCCCTCAATATGACACATATATTCACATGTTTAAAAAGTATATCAAGTTCATATCTAATTTTGAGGACATTTTTAGCTTGAGAGGAGTGTGTGCTTCTACACCTTAAAGTCTCCCCGCATTACGACTTTGGGTTGCCGAGATGTAAAGTCCTCTTCATTAAGATTAGAATACCATGAATAGGTATAGATTCTTGGTCGAGTATAAGAAAATATCATGTAAAAAGGATAATTTGAACGTTTATACTCCTAATGCATTTGGACGTTTATACTTCTAAACCATCGACCCTTATTTATACAAAAGAGTGATTCAAAACTAAAAGATACCTATCAAATTCACCACCTTTCCTTCTCATGCTAGTTGTGATTTTGTTGGTGGAAAAGTTAGCAACTTTATCTCTCTAAAACTCTCATTAACCACCCTCATATTGCCATGACCCATTAACAATTTCTTCCTTTTGATTTGCTGTGCAAAACTCAACAAACTTCTCACTTTTCATAGCGCACATGGTTCCCACATCATTCCCAATTTATTGCTCATGTCGAGTCGGGGGATTCTTTAGCTTAGACATGTTTGAAATACTTAGTCAAAGCTTCCATTCTTTGTTGCACGTGGGCTTTACATAGTCCCATTTACATTCTCAAACCTATCGTGGCTTTTTTCCATCCTTTCAGCTTGTTCATGGCACCTAAAATGGAGATTATGGTTCACCCAATAGTCATGTTTCAAATGCGGTTCAAAATAGAAACAAACTTCTTTCTCGCCACCTTACAAATTACGTGGCCTTTTGACTTATTCAATCAACTTGGTCACTGCCATATGCGTGGCATTATATGCACGTTAATACTGAAACATTTGTTTGATTATCCATCGTGATTAAATTAACTCTTATGTCGCATCAATTCATGCGTGAGAATTCAACTTTAAACACTCTTCATCCATCACATTACATATGCAAGTGGCATATGTATTATTATAATTTACTATTTTTTAAATTTTTTATTGATAAGTGCTATCAAGGGGATAGCGCCCAAATACATAGTTGGGTTACAACTATATTTCCCCCTAGGATAGCTCTTGCACCCTAGATCAGTCATAGGAGAGGGGGCCATAAACCACTGTCAGGTTGTTGTCGAACGCCACAAGCCTTGAAATGCTTTCGGTTGAAAGCCAGTTATTGCCAGCGAGCATGAAACGTTAGAATGGAGCCAAATCTATGTTCATTACACCCACGTGGAACACCTCCCATGCTTCCACCATCAAATTTTTCCTCTCCTCCCTCTGCCACACAAACACTTCTTCTTCCAGCTCCTCCCAGTCCTCCACCAGTTCATGTAGACTACTATCAAAGAAGGCCCGAAGCTTACTCACCCACCCGTCTTCCCCCAACTCCATTATCATGTTGGAAACCACAAAAATGTTTGCCACATAGATGAAACTAGTGGCCAACACCACCACCTTCTCCCGCAAACCCACCACATCCACCAGTGGTTTCATGACTGCTTCATAAATTTGCCCGTCGCACCAATGCTGCCCACTTCTCGCGCCCCATGAAGTAATCTCTTGAACGACCCCAATTACCTGTGCTCAATTGGAGATAAACAACCTTTGGCACTGATCTGCCAATGTCTCCTCACGGTATGAGAAACTCAAACCAAAAATGTGCACCATTTTTTGTTTGCAAACAACTACCACCTGCCTTCTTCTTATAGCCTCACCCTTGTGAAGTGAACCTCCCGTGACTGGGAGAAAATTTCTCTAGACAAAGCTATCTCTGATTATCGACAGTGTGCGAGCATCCCGACACCCCCAAGCATGCCTTAATCAACATGAAGACAAAGCACACAAATTCACCGTCCTATTCAAATCCTGCCTCCACATTACCACTTGTGACTTTGTACCCCCTCACAATCGCCTTGGGATTTATGAGTTCATCTTTAACTTATCTTGCTCCAAAATGTCCTTTAGTCCTTCCCATTTCTCCATCTTGGAGTCGACGATCAACATGTCTGTTTGCCAAACACCCACATTTGCCAGGAAATCCACAGCCTTATTGGCTTCTTTGTAAACGTGACCTATCATGTAATTATCTAGTTTTTCGATCAATTCCTTTATCTGTCTGACCCAACAGTCAATGTGCCAGCTCGGTGAACGACCATTGATTACTGCCTGAATACAAGTCTTGGAATCTCCCTCAATTTCCACCAAGTTGACCCCCTGCTAATGCACGTCTGGAGACCCATCGTCAGTGTCTCCAGCTCCGCAATGTTGTTGGTGCAAATGCCAAGTTTTTTGGAAGCTTCCTAGACACACTGGCCAACTTGGTCCCTGAGGATGCAACCCGCCCCCGCCATGCCTGGATTACCCTTAGCTGCCTCGTCGAAGTTAAGCTTCCAAGTGAATCCCTTAGGGCCCTTCCATTGAAGCAAATTTTTGTCCACCTTACTTCTCACGAAAAAGCACTCCTTTGGCTGTTTCAACTTGCTCCACGCTTTTTGAATCTCTTCATCCAACTTCGTGAACTTCAATTTTGCACCAATTTTTGTCCTATTATTGGCCACTTCAGTTATTGCATCCTTTATTCTTTCAATTAGTCAGTTGCTGTAGAGGGCTTCGCCTTTGCAAATTCTCCTATTTATTTCTTTCCATATGTGCCATGCTACCAACGAGGGCGCCGAAATCCACAAGCCTTGCCAATACCCATTCTTGTTACCAATCTGCCATGCGTTCAAGAAGTCCCGCAATCTTTCTTGTCTCGGGCCTTGGATTTGAAACGACATATGAAGCCAATTCCAACATTCAAACACGATTGGGCAAGATAGCAACAAGTGGTCAAATCCCTCCTCAACATGTTCACACATTACGCACTGTGAGGGACCAACAATTCCCAACCTCTTCAACCTTTCCATTGTGAAGAAACACTGGCGAAAAGCCACCCAAAGAAATGTGTCTGCCTTGGGAAGAACCACTTTATTCCAACATAGAGTCACCAACCAATCTATCCTTGCACCAATTTCCACTAGCAATTAATAGCCAAGCTTGGCTATATATTTGCCTAACTTTTCCCTGCACCATATAATGGTATCCTCATCCTTGGATATGCACACCACTCGATTGTTTAGGTCCTCCGATACCACCTCCACTATCCTCTGTGCTAAGGGCAGATGATTCAAATTCTTCCACTTCACTCTCCCACATCCCCCACATTCTTCCAAGTTGACATAATTGACAACCTCGGATCCACATTTCATTTCAAGCCGCTCGATTTCCTGGCCTAAGTCAAATTGTTTTGATAGACTCCTATATCCGTTCCAAGAGTCCATCCAGAACCTAGCTTTCTGTCCGTTGCCAATCCCCCATGCGATATGGCTTGTGATCAAATGGCGACATTTTTTAATGAATTTCCATATGGTCGAGCCTCCCTGAAGATTGTCAATCGTCAATATCCTAGAAGGAGATTCATTATCTAGATATTTATTCTGGAATATGCGGCACCACAACCTCTTTGGGTGTCTGTACATTTTCCACACCAACTTTGCCCCCAACACTGTATTCTGCAGTCCAATTCTCCTTAATCCTACACTACCTTCGAATTTCGGTTTACAAGTTGTTTCCCATCTGATCAGTGGTATCTTCCTCTCCTTCTTAGAACCTTCCCATAGGAATATCTTGAGTATTCTTTCTATTCCTTCTTCAACCTTCTTGGGGGTTTCGTAGCACGCATTGTGTATATTGGTGTGACCGATAACACTGCCTTGGTCATAGTAATCCTATTGGCTAGGGTCAACAACCTATTTTTCCAAGATAATGCCTTGCTTCTACATTTGGCCATCATCTCCTCCCAATGTCGTGATCTACAAGCCCCTTCGAAAATCTAGACCCCCAAGAATTTGGCCGAGAGCTTATCCATTTGGTACCCCAAAAGTGAGGATATGACATTCTGAACTGTAACCCTCATGTTGAAGAAGTAGATTCTTGATTTCTCCTTGTTCATTCTTTGTCTTGACTACTGTTCATATTCTGCTAGAGTCGCCTTAATGCATCTTGCCTCCCTGATGCTAGCCTCCCCGAACAATGTGGTGTCATCCGCGAATTGTGAATGGCTTATTTGTTCCACATTCGGGGCCATAGATACTCCTATCCATTTCACCTGCTATTTGCGTCGTCTAATGACACAGCTCAATGCCGCCACCATAATTACAAACAAATAAGGGGAAGTCATTGGTGGCCGCAAAGAAGCCATGCAATGATCCGTTAACCAGTACATAAAATCTTATCATGGATATGCAATGCTTGATCAGTGAACACTAATGACTGCTAAAGCCCATGTGATCCATAACCTTAAGTAGGAAGTCCCATATTGCCTTATCATAAGCCTTGCATATGTCCAGTTTGATAACCATTCATGTTGTGTGATTTGCCTTTAGGGAATGTACCACTTCGCTACTGAGCAATATGTTATCCGTGATCTCTCTCCCAAGCATGAAACCGTTTTGTTCAGGTGGAATAATTTTCCCCAGGATCTTTTTGAGCTTGTTCGCTAATACTTTGGTGATAACTTTATAGACCGTGTTGCAAAGGGAAATAGGCCTATAGTCACCGAACGACTTGCATTCTGCCTTCTTGGGAATCAAGGCAATAACATAATTGTTTATATCTTTGATGAATCTCTTTGTCTTCCTGAATTCCTCCACAAACTACCAAAGATCCCTGCCTAGGAAGCTCCAACAATTTTGAAAGAATCTAGCCGGGAATTCGTCCGACCCTGGGGCCTTATCGGGATGCATCTGAAATAGAGTGGTCTTAACCTCCTCCAATGAGACATGATCACACAACATTGCATTGTCTTCACTTCCCACCCTTCTTTCAATTGTTTCTAGTATGCCCCCTTCACCACAACCGCCATCATGTTCGCCCAGAAGATTTTTAAAGAAATCAACCGCAGCGAGGCCCACTTCCAAACTTTCATGCTTCACAACTCTATCCTGGGACTGGATCGATTCAATTTTGTTCACAAACCTATGAGCAAGAACCAAAGAATGAAATAACTTTGAGTTTGAATCCCCTTCCCGGAGCCAAACCTCTCTTGATTTGTCCCTCCAGTAAATTTCCTCTCTCTTTAGCAGTTCTGAGAGTTCTATTTTAAGCCCTTTCTCTCGCAGGAATTGTTCGTTCCTCATACCATCCCTTATCACCTTCTCATTTAGTGCTTGCAATTTGCCTTCGACCCTAGCCTTCTCTATGAATATGTTCATGAAATTTTCCTTGTTCCAATCCTTAAGCTTGTGTTTCAAGTATTGGAGTTTCTTTACGAATTTAAAGTTGATAGAGCCCCCCACCCTAAGCTCCTTCCAACACCCATCTAGCAGGCTCATGATTCCTTCGTCCCACCACTACATTTTCATAAATCTAAATGTTGTCATCATTGTCACTGATCCTCTACTGAGGGTAAGCTCGACCGGATAGTGATCCGAGATGGAGACCGACAGGATGTGAGCCTCAGTGATGGAGCAACGGTTGCGCCAATCAGGAGAAAGAAGGAACCTTTCCAACCTCTCCAAGATAGCCGTAAAGTTCTTGCGTCAATTGGTCCAAGTGAATACTCCATTTGTGGTCAGATAGTCCTTAAATCCTGTATTCGCCACGAAACTTCTGAAGTCGATCAGGGCTTGAGATTCAGACCTAATCCCCCCACTCTTCTTAGATAAATATAGGAAGGCGTTAAAGTCACCTCCAATGATGAAGCTAGACCTCGAG
>CM021109.1:569817318-570111348 GCA_007115665.2 Sequoiadendron giganteum | reverse complement strand
AAGTAATTTGGTAATTTAGAAATGGGTGTAACAATAGGCGCCAAGGGTGTCCTAGATATGTTTTTACAATCTTCTGATGTCAGATTTGAGATTCTTGTTTCTCCTTGCAAACTTGTTAGATCATTATTGGATAATTCTGTAGGTGATTTTATGTGAGTTGACAAGGTGTAGGCCTTTGAATGCAATAATGAATAAATGATCTTTACACTTCCTTCAATCCTCTTCAAACTTGAAATTTGCACATTCAAAGAGAGAAGAAATGTTGAACCATTTAGGGGTTTTCCTTGGTCAAACCTTGTGTTAGTGTTTCCACTTCCAAAATGGCAATGTCAATGATAAAAATGATAAATGATATGAAGTATTGATGAATCAATAAAGTGTTACAACTCACCACCCTTCAATAGCTTCCTTAAATGACTGAAGTCATGCACATCACTTCAAGGTCTTGGATTTTGCTTGCTTGAATGCTTGAATTGCTTGGAGACCTATAACAAGGGTTAGCCTTCACAAACAATGAACATACATAAACTCACATAGGAGTTGACATGATGTTTGGATCTTGAATTGCTACAATAAAGCTCTGAAATGCTACTCTTCACTTGCTTGATAATGCTCTTGACAATAATTCTTGCTCTCAAATTGTTGTTATTCCTTGTTAGATTTCAAATGATGCAATAACTAGATATTTATATGTAGTTATGCTAATTTTCCAAAAATTAAATCCCGATAGCCAATATTGGAAACTTGAATTTCAAATGTTAAAATGACAACATCGACATATTCAGTTTTTGAGCTTGGAAAAATAGGGGGACAAAACCGCCCAAGGGCGTCTCAGTCCTGGCCCTATTTTTCATGAATTTAGGTGTCAAGGGCAAAACGTTAAATAAATGTATTTGTTCTATTCTTGCAATTTGTCGAAAATGGTAAAAATAGGCCTCAGAATGTATAATTTAGAAAATTAGGAAGTCAATTAGGCTCATAAATTTAGGGGGAGCAAAACATAGTGTGAAATTGTCAACGATGACAATTTTCAGTGCTACACTAAGAAGGTGTCGCTTAATGATTTAATGATGTCCTTGATTTCAATTTGTCTTAATACTAATGATAAGGTAAGTTCATGACTAACATCTATCCTAAAAAGGTAGGCTTGGCAACTTAATGGGGTACTCCTAGTGATTTGAGAGGGTCCTTGGTTTCCATTTGTCTTAGAAAGATAGGTCACAATCGATGTTTTCCCTAAGAATGTGAGCCTTAGTGACTTGACAGTGTCCTTAATTTCCATATGACAACACTAATAGTGAGGTATGTCCATGACTAACATCTATCTTAAGAAGGCAAGTTACGTTACTTTCAATAAGTCATGTTCTAATGACTTGACTAAGATGGGTCACAATTGATGTTTGTCCTAAGAAGGTAAGGCTTGGTCACTTTATGGTGTCGTGAATTTTTATTTGTTCCACTGACTTGTTTTAATGAGATAGATGAAAGTGTGTGCTAATGATTTGACGAGCTCCTTGATTTTCATCTATCTCATAAAAATAAGTCGAGATAAACCTTCCCCCTCTTATTTCTAAAAAGGGCTTAGAAACTTAATAGAGACTACTACATCTATTTAGCATACTAAAAGAGGTCAAATAAAAGACTGGATCTCAAAACTTAATGGAGCTTGTCTACTTTTGCCATAGATGTTAATGACCTTCACATCATATATGAAGAACCCAAAAGTCCTCTCTTCATATGTTAAACTAATTACGTGAAGGTTTCTTAGGAAGGGGTCTTATGGAGTTGCTACATGAACTATTTTTGTGGAGTAAGGGGTCTTATGAGAAGAAAAATAAATGCTATAGGATAAAATGGAATCTTGTGCAAGAAAATAAGAACCCTTACCTTTTACATTTTAAATTTAAACGTGTGTCCTTAAGGTGGTGCTGAAATTTTTCCCCATCTACTTCAATTTTTTAGATTTAGCTATACTATTATAGATTTAGTATTCCTTGTTGCTAAAATATAATCACAAAACCATCAATAATTTTGAAGCTTAAATTTTGAACTTACCGATGATTAAAAAGCCTATAATCCCATATTTTTAAAAACTCTTAAAAATTCTCAACAACACCCACTAAAATACTTTAAGAAGTCCCTTCATAAGACCGTGACTTGTCATCCTCCAACAAATCAATTAGGTAACGGCATATTAGAAGACGTATGGCAGAGATGTAATAAACAACGGTGTAAACATGACATTTTTTATCTAATTTTGTGCTCTCGGCGGGTGAATTAGCAGACAAAAGCGCACCAAACACAACATCCCTTATATATTTTTACACCCACATTTCATAATCATTTTCTGCTTTTTCTTTGAAGTTTCGGGTATGCCATCTAAAGCAAAACTACTGCCCATACATTCACATTTCTTCTCAAAATTGAAGCAGAAAACAAGAATTCATAGATACGAAAGGATTCTATTTTTCTTTCGTTGGGGGTAAATGGACCTCTCTGTAATTACGTGATCTGATGCACTAACCGGCCATCCACGTACTTTCTTTATTTCATTTAAATCTTTTCTTTTTGAGTTCATTCCCAATTTATACAAATTGCCATTGTAGAAGTATTTAGCATATGCGTGTTTTTTCATCGCCTCCTTTTACAGGCCCGAGGCTTTATCACACATTGAAAAAACTTAATAATGGTAGATTTGTAGCCTGGGCGAGATTTTTGTGAAGAGGGCAGCTAAAATGGCATGGCTCAATAGGGTAAATTTCACAAATTTCCCCGATCTAGCTGGCGCTGTCAACAAGATCAGTGAGAGTGTGAAGAATATTGAAAAAAATTTCGACACTGCACTTGGCTTTGAGGACAAACAAGATGCAAACGGTACAAATGAAGGTAATTCAAACTAGTTTGTGCCCAATTGTGTAAACAGATCTTTTTGTTTCTTTTTAGTTGATCTGTTTGTCCAGTATTTGTGAATTTAAGCAGAATTTGAAATGCATGTTTTGTTTTAAGTGATTTAGGTTTGAGATGGTTAGGCGAAAGCTCTATTTTAGTCTCTGCCCTTGCCCTTATTTGAACCCCTGCCTGCCCAATGCAACTCAGTAGGGTACACAAACACCAATCATATATATAGGAATCGAACCGGGGTATGATCGGTATAGAGGTCCTTTAGGGTTGAAAATGTGGATTTGTTCAAAGCTTTTCTAAGTAAACACTTCTCGGCATGTTATCCAAAAAATCTTTGACAAATCTAATCCTGCGAAAATCTTGGTTTTAGAACTTTATTTTTTTTGAATTGAGGTCGGTTATTCTGAAGCTTTATGGGAATCGAACCAGCGATCAATTTTGTAACAACCAGTTCATTTTGTAAAAAGCTTCGTAGTTAGATGAAAGTCACTTTCTCAAATGGTTAGGAATGTAATTTTAAGTTTAGCCCAACTGTAATTGAAAAAGGATTATTTTTTAATTTTGAGCTGGTGGTCCTTGAGATTCGGGGTTTAGCAATCCAGAATAATAGGCGTCCTTCTGTCAGTACAATATTCCTTGTTGAAGAATTTTTTACCTGGTAGGCTGGCAAAACTTTGAACTCTAGTCATTCTGCAATCTGGTGATAAATGCACAATCGTACCATTACAACACAACTCAATCGATTGTAACTTTCATCAGTTTAGGAAGATTCCTATCATGCTTTTCCTTAGCAGCTTAGTTTATGAAGTTTATAGCCTTCTTGGTGTACAGGCAATAGGAATTACTGAAAAAATAGCGCTTTTTCTATTATGGTGGTATGACTTATGAAAAAAAGCTGCTATTTTCAAAATAGTTTCGAGATTGGAAAACTATTGTTGAAAAGCCAAAATTGGAAAAATACCGAGTAGCAATCAGAAATATGAAATTTTTACAGCAACTTGAAACAGGCACATTTTTATTATAGTTTCATTTTGTTTTAAATCTTTTCAGATTTCTTACTTTAATTTAGAATTTCACGATTCTGGATTTTAGTTATAGATCTCCATTCTTCATACTTCAATTAGAAGTTTTTTCAAGTCTTATTGAAATTTTTGGTTGTTTTGTTAGTTGTAACAGTTTGGGCTCATTAGCGGTTGGTTTGTTCATATGGTTTTAACTCATATATTGATATGGCATCACTCACACAAAAGTATCATTTGCAAATTATATAATCTTTAATGGCATCTGGAGTTTGTGCACTAGTTCAGTCAAGTCTGGTTTATTTAAACTAGGAAGCCATTGTTGATGTTCTTTCATAATCAGTTATTAATACATGTCAATTTTGAGATAGTGCTCTATGGGAAATTTTAACTTACTTTAAAGTGGTAGAAGCTTAAATTACATATTCTGTTTTTCTGGATTTTGTAAATTGATTTTGGACATCAACAGACAGAATAACTTTCTTCGACCCAGTTACAACCCTATTGAAGCATAGGGATACAGATGACAATATTGTTCAAGAAGCTTCCCAGTCTTCTAAAAGCACAGATTTGCAAGATGCAACAAATATCTTATCAGCTCAAAGTCCATTGGAAACTGTTTCTAAAGATGTTGCTTCTCAATCTGAAGAGCAGGTTCAAGCACCCCAATCCAGGGAAGAGGATCAGTTCCCTTCCACAACAAGTGAGGAGTCTCAGCATAGTCTTTCAGCCTTGGATCAAGGTGAGCATTCAAATCCACCAAAGGAGTTAGAGAATGATAACAATTTAGTTCCTGCGGAAAATGCTCAGATAGAAGCTAGATTTCAAGTAGTTTCAGAGGTGACTCTTCCTAGTGAAGTATTGGAACATCAGGAACTACAACATGCTGAAGTGGGTCATTCAGAAGATCACTCAGATGGAAATCACTTTTTAAAGCTTTCAGAGTTAGTGGAAGAAGTTGTGCCAGCCCAGGCAGAGAAAAAGGAGGAAGTCAAGGATTTGCAAGAAAATATATCTCAAGAAGAGATTGCTTTCCAACAGCCTGACTATGATACTAATTTGGTGAGGGAAACTAATGCATGTATCCCTTCTGATCCTGAACGTAGTAATTTGCCGTCAGTTACCAGCAACAGCAAGGATGAGAGTACAGTTGCTGCAGCTGAGAGTAATGAGATGCTCACAGACAGAACGACTGTTGCTACTGCTGGACATACAGAAGAACTGGAGAAAGATGCTGACAGGGGACAGAATCAATTAGAGTTGCCTGTCAAGCCAGATCCAACTGTGTCTCTTATTGTAGGAAGTGATTCCGAAGTTGAGAAGCTAAAGGGAGAGATGAAAATGATGGAAGTAGCTTTGCAAGGTGCTGCACGACAAGCCCAGGTATTTCAAACATTTTGTCCGTATTAACAATTTAAAAAAAGATATAGAAAACAATGTCTTAGAAGCTCTTGTAAACACAATAATACTTTCTTATTCAAATCTTAACATATCTTGATATGCTTTGGAAACTAAACAAATATATCACATGGTCTTTCATTGTGTAAGAGTGGAACACTGTTTGTGACAAACACTTATTTCTGTGTCCAATTGTTGTATCATCTTATACCAACGTATATTATGATCTAGAGCTAAGAAGCACACTTGCTATCAGAGGCAAGAATCACACATGTTTAACACTAAGAGTCTAAGACTTTGCATTTTAACTTTACAAAGTTGGAGTTGGCTGCCTGCCCTGATCTAATAATTAATTGAAGCTACTTCCATTATTTACTTTTAATTCATCACAATTGTTTTCTGAATTCTTGGAAAGCCTCTGAAAAAATAGATAATTAGCTTTTCAATGTATGTTGAATTTTTGTCTGGGATATTTAAAATTTTAGAATTGGGGAGCATTGGTTGTATTTGGCAGTTGGCACCATTGCAGTTCTGAACTCTCCAATTGAAACAAAGAAAATGAAGTCTCTCAACCTGAACATGTTAAGCTTGTTGTTTCTCTGAATTAATCTAAAATAATATGTCAATTCATTTTCCACATGCTTCTATAAACAATTGATAGCTGTTGATGACAAGGAAAAATGAAGCATTTATATGGAATCTGCAAAATGCAGTCCAAGAAAAGCCATTTTGTATTAATTCAAACTTAGTATATGTTATTATTGTGGTCCGATGAAGAGCTTGTTTCAAAAACAATCTAGCTGTGAAGGATCCACTAGCTCCTAGCAAATTTTTAATAATCACTAAGTGAAGGCATAAAGTACCCACTCAACAAACTTTGCTAAATTAATTTTCAGTGATCTTTTTGGATGCTTGAGTTACTAATATGGATGGGTTTCTCAATTCCATAACTATTAGTAGCAGAACTCTAACATGAAATGACACATTGTCGCTAAAGTATAAGCATTTAACTTTAATACTTTTTGAAAAAAAAGATTTCTTGGGTTTAAATTAGGAAAACACAACAATTGAAAAAAAGCATTAAAGAAAGTAACAGAAAAGGGTTTTTTTTCAAAGTTTTTACTCTTTTTCAATTGCATTCACTTTAAAAGAAAAATTACATTTGCATGCTTATAATTATACTTTTTTTGAGTTGCATGCCAGTTTGACCAAGCAATTGCCAAATTGGCTGGTGTGTAGAGTGGAATATCTCAGAGACTATTTGCAACTTGCCTGTGTTAGATTTAGGATCAGAAATGAAAGCAATTAGAAAATGCAACACATAAGACAATGAACACAAGAAGATACACTGGTAAAACCCTCCTACTCGAGGGAGAAAAACCCAGCAAATATATCTCTTATATATTGAAGGAATAAGAGCACAAATCTGCTTACAACTCAGGCCCAACACAATGCCGAATTTGATACAATGAATAATAGCACCTCTCATAGATGCAAAGATACAAATGAATATGTTTCTCCTTGAAATCGGTCTGCTGCTACAAAATGATGATCTGCTGCTACAAGATGATGATCTGCTGCTCAAGTATGAACTTCTTCTAGGAATGCGAATTATGATGAATGAACTTGATGATCAAATGAATGATCATCACCTTGTATTTATACAAAACTAGATGACTCTTCATTTGGGTTGGCCTCTTTTAAGAAACAAGGTGACTCTTCATAAAATTATTATATATAGCAAGTCCGACTTGCCTTGGTATTATTTATCCATCATTTTTAAATTTGAGAGAAAGATATCTCCCACTGCTATAACATCAACAGCCTGTGTTATAAAGTTTTTCCATGGTGTTCTTGGAACAGGGACAATAGGAAAACATGAAGACATGTTTATGGGATGGGAGGGGATGGGAGGCCTTGTTTTTTGGGGATGACAATTAAAAAACAGGGAAAACCAAACAAAATAAGAAATTCTAATTGTTCAGATGATAAGACATTCATTATATTCATTTTATAGCTGCAAAGAAATAAAATCCCCTTTATATAGATCTAGGCTAATTAAATAAATAGCAATAGACGTAGTCAAGCATAAATTAACTTAGATTTAGTTAATGCCAGCTGGTAAAGCATTTGCCATATTCATTGTATAACTGTAGAGAAATAAAATCCCTTTTAAAAAAATATAGGCTAGTTAAAGAAATACACACAATCAAGCATAAGTTTAACCTAGATTTAGCTAACTATGGCTGGTATTTGATTACTGCATTAAATTAAATGAGGAATAGGGCACTTAGCTTGGAGAAATGCGATGTAGATTAAATGCTATTGCTGTCTAGATTCTACTTGTATATGGTACGTAAATAGATGCTCATGGTTTGCTTGTTGTCTTGAGACTGTAAGAGGTATAGAATTCTGTGCAGGCAGGTTCGTGATCTGTGTGGCTGGTTCTGCACTTCATGGAAATATCATGATGTGCAAAACTATTTTATAATCCACAGGATTGATCTGGCTTACTTTGGATTGCTGGAAATTGTCGCCTCAAAATTCTGATATTTGATGATGTTTAAGGACTGGCGGTATTGAAAATTACCTTAGTGAGATCACAAGTGTCCTTTTCTCCTTGGGTGACCCCCTTGATTAAATCAGCATTATGGTTGTGAACAAATAGCAAAGACAACACTCACAGATGCAAATGCTCTAGATGATATAGATGTAGATTAGGGTTCATTTTAGTACTCCAAATCAAAATATTCCTAGAAAGCTTCTTTTAATTGCTTAAAATTTTAGATGATGCTTGGATGACCGAATGATGTTTAAAATTTTAAATGCACAAATGAATGTTTTTAATTACCGAAGACATAACAAATAGTTGCAAAAATGCATACGAAGTCGGCTCCCAACAACTAGTAGAAAAGGGCAGGAGTTGGCAATTTGAATTTGGGGTTAGTTCTTTGTTTGTGAGATTGAACCCGCCCATAATGGGATTGATGTAGGATAGAGGCTGTAGAATCTCAAGGCAGGGATTAGGTGCATGGACATGTGGGTTGATGATAAGGTGAATGTGTTGGATAGGTGCAGATAGGGCTAGGATACGGTTGAATGTATGGAAGTGTGTGAAGGTGAGAGTAAACGGGTTTGGATAAGGATCGTGGAAGGAGTCAAACTTAGCACAAAAGTGTATTACTTGTTGCTATGTAATTGTATTAAGACATTCCATCAAAACGGGCCCAAAACCAAATAGGAATTGGCATGGGTAAGCTAATTTGACTATTGCAATAACCATATTACATAATATTAGACCTAAATTGAAAATTCACATGGCAGTTGACATAAAAATTAACTAAATCATTGTTTTCATTTGAGTTTTCATCATCAATGTAGAAAATCTAAAACACAATGTAGCAACTAGATATGCAATTACCGCACCTCATATTTGCTTGCACCAAAATCAGAGTTTGAATTTTAGTTGCTCCCAATATTGGGATTGCCTTGTCCAATGGAAGCTCAACCAATCCCTCCCGTGTCTTCATCTCATCAATTTGTGTGGCATCTTTGGGATCAATATCCCAATGTGCGATTGAAGTCTAACAATACTTAGGGGTTTGCTGATCTTGAAGTCTTGATTGACTGATTGAAGATGTACATAGGTCAATTCCTTTATATAATAGAGCAATTGACAACTTGTGAAAGAATGTGAGTGGTGAGCATCCTCAACTCTACTCCATCCTTGTCATGCCATGATCACCATTTGATAATGTTGAATTGAGTTAAACTTAATGTAGCCTTATTTGCCTTGGCCTTTGGTTTGCTAAACTTTGGACCTTGAAGATTGACAAAAGCGGTCCATTTTTTATCAAAGCAAAGCTGCCTCCTTAGTGTTGTACATATTTGAAGGGCCTTCACGAGCCCATCTTTCACCTCTTCATCTTCAAAAGGAGGCAGTCTAACATTTCTTGCTGCATACCATTTGGGATTTATATAATAGATTGTGATATGAAGTGGGGTTTTCATAGTGCTCTATTGCTATTTCACAATGAGCTTGATATGCTCCTCATATAATCCCAAATTAGGGTTCATGTTATAAATTGCTTGTTTCATCTGGCTAAGAATGTTGTCAACTGTGTTGTAAATCTCTCCAAGACTAGGAGAGTTTGTATCAACATATCGAATTACTTGCACTAGGGTTTTGATGGAGGAGCAAATGTATTTGAAAACAAAAATTAGAAAAAAAAGGACCTAAATGACAAAGTGAATGTTTTAAAACTTAAAATACAAAAAATGAAAATAATTTACAAGTTACAAACTTTAATAATATAAATTCATACCTTACAGTGGATCACCATCATCATTAATGATCTTATCCTTCGCACTCTTTCCTTAAGTCGTGTTTACCTTGGTCATCTACACCACTCTGCATTAACCATCATTAACATCAGTCATCCTTTCTAGAAAAATGAAGTAACTGACATATCTAATCTCCATAGTTCTGAGGAATTCCTTCCTCAAAAAAGGCTTGATGAGAGCAAGTGAGGTTTGGTAGTTGCATACGAACATCTGTATATCTCTGGCTTCTGTCACCACTATCTTCACTCAATCTATCTTTCTAATGTCTTTTAATGTGTTGTTCAATGCATGAGCACAAGATGAGGACAACAGGTGCTTGTAAGTTGTAAGCACCCTTTGCCATCATGCAAACTAACTTACAAACACATGATGAATCGACAACCACTTGTACAACCTTTGAGGCTTGTTGACATGAAAATCAAGTTGTGGGACTGATTTCTATTATCTTAAGGGTTAAGACATTGGTGTGATTAACAAGCCATAGATGAGAAAAACATAAACACAAACATTATCTTTATCTTAAAAAAGCTAGAAGTGGGAACTATATTTTACAGTCATTTAACTATCTATCCATCCTCAGATCTTAGCTTATTATATTATAATAACATTCATAATCAGATATTACATCATATGTATCTCACACATCTCTTCTATCTCTATGTATCTCACTTATGCCCCATACATGTCTTCTTTGCCTTACTGTCTTACATATTTCATTGTGGTACAAGAAAGAGTACATGTAGGAGAAAGTACCCTTGGAACATGTCCCTTTCTAACAAAATGCATAGTTAATGGTGCACATTGTGTAATCAAGCCACACATACTTGTCTTCTAAACTTGGTTATCCTATTATGCGCTACCAAAAATGGCTGATCTTGAGTTCTTTGTGATACAAAACTTTGCCAACATTACCTCCATGCTTGTTAACTTTGTCTCTTCCTTGAGACAACCTAGATACAGAACTCTACCACAGTAGAAACAAAAGATTGGCAAATGTGATCCAAAATTTGACAATAAGGTGACACTGCTATGAAAAAAGGGCCTAGTACTGAGTATGCAGTGACTGTAGTACTGCATCCCAATTTGAGGAAGTGTTTTGGCTTGGTGCAACTGTAGTTCAAGCTCCAGCTTTTGTCTTCAGCTTCACAAAAAAAGCATGTTGGTATCTTAGTTATACACGTATACATGAAATCTTATGAAACTATAGGGCATTGGTTATTTTAGTAAGATGACAGCTGACAGTATCTCCAAACTCATCCGACTGATTTCTTGTGTCCCATCTGACTAGTTGCTTATGATATTGGTCACTCAACTGCAATAATTTGTTCCTCTTTGCACCATCTGAATCTATCTATATGTTGTATTGAGTGGATACAAGTAGGAGCTGAACCTCAATGCTATCCTGTTCATTTTTTAGGGCTTTGGTGGTTACAGGTCAAATGGGTTCAAATGGGTTAGTAGGAGAAATATGCTGCTGAGATGTCGTGTGCTAATTTTAACTGCATCTCCACTCTGAACAGATCTTCCTTCTGAATCCCAATCTTAATAAGTATTGGTTCTAAGAGAGTTTACTTGTATTCTTGCACTGTATCTGCTCGAAGTCTATGCTGTTGCTCAGCTATTGTTTCCATGTGTGCCAATAATTTTTTTACCGAATTCCTGAGTTATACTTCCATAGGTAATGTAGGGTCTGGTTCATTTGGGGTCTAGCTTTAGTAAATCCTTGATTATCTCTTTGTTCTGTACACAATGGTTCATCTGGTCTAGTTGAGCACTTTGCTAAAGAACATTCCTCCTGGATTACTTTTATATGGGGGTTAGTTGATGTTAGTCAACTTGCTGCCCCTTTTCAGTTGGTTGAATGATATCGGAGGCTAATATGAGGACAGGCATATGTTGCCTTTGCTGGGCTAAGAAGGTGCAGATGAGTGCAGCAGCAGATCTTTTCAATCATCTCTTATGGAATCTTTTGTTGAGTTGTCACATTAATCTGCTTTCCTTTTTAATGCAGATTTTTCTTGAACTGCTTCTGCTTTCTGTGCAGGTGCTGGCTTAGCTTCTTTCTCCTTTTGTGTAGCAACTTCTATAGGTTTCTCTTGCTGTGCAACTGATTCCTTTCCTTTCGCCTGTTGTGTGGTAGTTTCTTTGGCTTCCCCTCTCTGCCTCCTTTCTTTTTGTTTCTCTTCCGGTTTTTCTCGAGCCAATCTAGTGGCTGCCTCAGTGTCTGCTTTTAATTTTTCCAGGGTGCTCTCTCTCTCTCTCTCTCTCTTCTTTTACCCCTCCCTGTTTGTGGTGGCTCTGAGATTTCCTTTATGTATTTGGCAGTATTCAGGAGAAGATCTTTGCGGTTTTTTGTTCTGAATTCCTTTTATTTCTGTCTTCTCAATTATTCCATTTGTGATTTGGAGAGTCTTTTCTCTTTAGCTACCTTTCTTATGATTTCTTCCTTGTATTTGTGCTCTATTTCCTGAGCTGCTCTCTGGGTTTCTGTTTTCAGAATCACTTGTTGACAAATATCAGTAGGCAAGCTGTCTATTATATCATTGTATGGGAATGTTGCAGCTTCTATATAGAGTAACATGGCTTATAGAATCAACTCCTTGCTTGTTATGATTGCACTGGAGTTATCTTTTTGCCACCTCAGACACTTCTCCCATGGTATGCATTTCACTAAGTAAGGTATTGGCATCAGTTTCATTTGTATCCTTATCATTCACATGGACGTAGCTTTTGTGGTTTGCCAAAAGAAGCCTCACATTCAGAATAGCCTACCAATCTTTTCTTCACCTGCAACTTTACCCTTTTTGTTGACTTCATGGAGGATGAAGGGGTTTTCCTTTTTTGTTTTGTTCATCTATGGTAACACTCATGTAGTGTCTTCCATTGATGTTGTAACCAAGGCAGGTGGAACCTCCTCTGTTTGTATTTTCCTTTTAGAAGGTCCTTCACCCTTTCTTACTTTACACTTTGTACGAGTTGTATATGGAGGCATTGCCTTTGCTTGTAACTCCTCCGCACTAAGGTTCTTCTGCATTTTAGAATCCCAAATTTCAAATTTCTCCACCTCTGTATGTTTGGGGGATATCCCCAGATTTGAAGTCCGTTTCCTCTTTGAGTGGTGTAGAGGGTAGGCACAAATTATAAGAAGAATTTTGACAATGTCCATATATGCAAAGAGGATGTTGAGTACATTAAAGTATGTTGGTTGAGCAATAAAAGATCCTGGCATCAAATGTCAGGAGCACAAAAATTCAAAGAGTGATTTCAGTGGAAGTAAACACAGATGTTAAGGAAGAAGTAATGCTAATAGCAGGTGACAGGCATGGGTGACCTCAGACATTCTACTGAGACCAATCTCAAGTTTTGCCCTTTCTGGAATTCTTTTGAGGATCTCAGTCATTTTGCCAATTGATCAGACAATTTTCTACCATGACAAAGGATAATGATGTGGTACCATTGCAAGAGCAGACATGTGAATTGGTAGCTAAGGTGGAAATTTTGTATAAACTTTGTTAGAGGATGGGTAGTATTTTTCCTAGAAGATTATGATGCACCATTTTGGGAGAAGGATGCAAACCCTGAATAGAAGGAAGAGTGGGGGTGGGGTTTCTTAACTGATAACTAAGTTACTTCATTCTTCCATTCCACACTATTACATCATGGCAAAGCTCTTTGACCAAAAAGTGACTAAGGTCAAGGTTGATTCAAATAGGGCAGCAGAGTCTTTTATGAGGCCAAGATATCATTACTTTCAGGTAGGAGTATAGGATGACAAGATATGGTGCTGAACAACTAGTTGACTGCTAGTCGCTAGAGACTCTTCACTGGGACTCCACACTTAATTATGAACACAATGCTTTGAAATTTAATATATAGTTTTACTACATGTTAAATGAACTCTCCCTTTTTTGTATACATTATTATGTACATATTTCTCATGTATACTTGTTCAATGCAAAAACGATAAAGGCCATCAAAAGGAGATATGAAGGGACCAGAGATTCAAGACACAATTATGGATGCTTGTTTTTCTTCTATGTTGATGGGGTTAGGGGGTTCTCTTAACCTTCATTAATCCAAAAGAAACAAAGTTGTAGAAAACTATACAATTTATGTGAGAACCTTGCCAAAACATGTTGGCTTCCATGATATGCATTTACCAATAAACAAAAAGAAGAAATGCAATAGCTAGACTGCTAAACCAGTAATAGAGAGTGGCTACCACTTCAAGCAACTTGATTGCAACATATGAACAAAAATTAAACTGCTTCATCCTTTTTTGTAAGTAGTAGAGGGTGAGAATCTTGCTTTGAGTCGGAATTCAACATAGCTTTCAAGAGGATCTTAACATTGCACTTTAGATTAAAGCGTGACCACACTTTTGTTTTGGAACGGCCAAGGCTAGTTGGGTTGCTGTTGTCAAGCAGGGCAAGAGTTGAATAGCTGAGCAAGATAGATTCTTATTTCAACTAAGAGCTTATACAAAATGGGCAAATTCTGTTGAAAAGATTGTTTATTCCATGCTGAAATGCAAGTTCTTTCATAGCTTATCTGTAAGCAGGGAAGAATTCTTTGTCAGTATCTACAATACCTTTCAAATTTTGTAAAGGAAGGCACCAATTTGTTTGGATGGACCTGCAAGTGCATTGGATGTAGATGTGGATTTGGAACACAACATTGATAGTTTTCTTGGGGGCAGTAAGTATTATTTCCTTGATTTTGTGGAGCTTTAGGTAGAGGAGTAGGCAGATGTGGTTAAACTAGTTAGTGATAATGTCAATGTTCTTTATGTGCTCTAGAGTAGCCGAGCAGTTGTGTGGGAGCTGGAGAGGTTTGTGCTTTCCTCTTTTATTCTTAATTGATATTTTGAATTGTGATTTAAATTTAATGAGTCTATAATGGTTAACTGTATATAGTGTGATTTAATGAATTTACGTAGTTGCATTAATTGTTAGAATTCAGGAATTGTTCCTAGCATTATTTTGTAGTGGGAAAACTCAATTTTTGTAATAACTAATAAATTGTCGGAATGATTAATCATGCCTTTTTCATGATTCAATTGCCATAAAATCACTAAAAAACTGTTTGCATAAAATTGTGATTATATCCGATTTTTTGCTATTGTTTGACTTTGTGGCAATTTTTAAAAAACCCGAATTTTAATCCTAACCCTGTCATTTTAGTACTTTTCAAATTTGATCGTTTTCATTGTGATATGTCTGCCAAATTTGGAATTTCACAATCAAGAATTTAGAAATTAGAAACTATCAGTCAAATTTGATTGTTCTAATATGCCAATGATTTCTGTTTTTTACTAGTACTGTTTCCAATCCCATCTTCCATTGTTTATTTTTAAATTGAATATGACCCTAGCCTGCCTTATTTATGATCTTCCTTTTTTGATTGTTTTCAAGTTCCTTTTTTTGATTTTTCAAAACTCAGTGCAACTGTTTTCTTTACTAATTGGTGAAGTAGGCAAACTTGTTCATAGAAAACTGTTAGTCTGGCTTTCCCTAATTTTAAAATAAGAAATGGCAACACATTTACTGATTTAATAAATAGTATTAGTATATGAAATGGCCCCAAGGGTTGCATGGTTGGTTGGGTCAGTGTTGTTAAAAGTGTGGAGGTTTCCCATCAACCTGAGTTTGCCTGTTGACTACTGGTGGAAGTGGTGTGAGGCAGCTTTCTTTCTGCTAAGGAGTTATAGGGGAGGTGCCCATTAAGGTGTAAGAACCCTAGGGGCCTTCTGATTCTCTTGGTAATCATTAAAAAATAAATAGTATATGAAACAGTATCTTTTCTCTATATCTTCTTCACTAATGTTTTAATTTTTTTTTATCTTAGACTTTGTATTTAATTTTAAGTTCATTTTTTTTGTAAATTATGATTAACATGTGTATTTCACTAAACTTTTGCTTATGCAGTCAAAGGCAGATGAGATTTCAAGATTGCTGATTGAAAATGAACAGCTGAAAAATACAATTGAGGATCTTAAGGTAGGTATGAATCGATTCACTATCTGACTTTTATTCTGAAATGATGCATTAGGCAAGCCATTTTCAAATATTGTTTGATTGTGTTTGCCCTCTTTATTTTATCTTCTGTGAAGATGATTGAGTTTATTCTGCCACTAGTAATTTTTTCTTGTTTATGAATGTTCTGATCATTCCTAATGGTGTGTATGGACCTTACCTTGTTTTTTTCCTATTTTTATAGAAGAAATCTCCTGAGGCAGAATCTGATGCATTACGTGATGAATACCAACAACGTCTTGGGGCTCTTGAGCGGAAGGTACACCAAATTTTCTTTAGAATGATAATTTCCATTAGCTAGTTCAAGTTTGATAATTCCCATTAGCTAGTTGATGAGATTAACAGTTCATTTGTTTTTCAAAAATAGATTTGCTCTAAGTACGTTCTGTAAAGTTTAACTTGGGTTATATTTGAGTCCTGGTTAAGCATTGCAGTGATATTTGACAGACCTACGTGTATCATTGTGAATTTTTGTAAGGAAAATGTAAAATCTATTCTTTTCACGTTGAATTTGCATGAGGAAATGATGTACATCTTACTCTTTTGTTGTGTAGATTGTGATAGCTGTTAGATGGCCTTACTTTAAATATCATTGTTATTATCTGCTTGTAAGCAATGAAACTTGAACTTGAGTTGCATTAAGCAGTGCATGCCAGATTGTTATCAGTGAGAATGACAATTGATTCTTGGAAGTGTGCCCTTTGATTTTCAATTTCTATAAAATTATGGATGCTTTTTAATCTGGGTAGCAATTACGTGATAATTCATATAATCATATTGAATGTTTTTTAATCTGGGTAGCAATTACATGATAACTCATATCAGCGTATGCGATTGATATATTCGTCTTAATTTCAATCTCCTGCAGAGTCCCATGCTTTGCAAAAGTAGATCTCAGGTGCAACTGTCTCATTTGGCTGATAAATAACAGTAATACATGATTCCCTTTAGGATCAATGGTGTCCATTTTACAGTGCTTCTTATCTTAGGATTTTCTAATTTGATTGAACTTTTAGACTGCTTGTTGTAGGCTTTGGTATATCAATTTGCTTCTAAAAGACCATCAAATTATAATTTTAGCAAGGTATTGGTTAAATCTACTGACTATTCACCACCTTTTTCTGTTTTCTTTTGACCATAGTTGGCAGACTCGCCGAGTTTTTCAGCTCGTGAGTACTCCCTAGGTAAAATCGCCACAGAAACTCGCCAAGTTTTTATCAAGTTTTTGCCAGAAACTCGGCTAGTCCGTGGCAAAAACTTGCTAGATACATAAGAAATGTGAAACACAAAAACCGCAAAAAATATTTGAAAAAAATAGTCAAAAAACTCACGATTTTGCCCTATAGATGCATGAATGCACCTCACACTTCCTCACATAGCTCTTGGAGAGCAAATATTTTTCATAAAAAAGTGCCAAATACCTAAATCCCCACTAGTTATTGGGATTTCTTCTCATATAAGAAATTTGATTACAATGAGGGGATTTGGGAGTGAAGATTGGAATTGACAACTTAGACTATCAGGCTTTCAGCCATCAGGATTTTGCATGAGAATGCGATTTTGTACTCAATTTGCACTAAAATCAATCAAATTTAATAGAGAACACTTTTGTACTCATTTATGGACTCATTGGATTCATCTTGTCATTGAATTTTGCAAAAAAAAAGTGTTTCTAAAGAAATTTAAGCAATTTTTTAAGTTGCTGAGTTTTTGCCAAGTTGAAATTTTTGGGGCTGGCGAGTTTTTGCTGAGTCTTAGTTTTCCAACTATGGTTTTGACCAGTCCCATAAGGGCATGTTTGTTATAAAAGCCAAAAGATCACAGATCATGTGGATCTAGACCAGTTTGTATCCATCTCTCTACACTAATGCTAAGAAAATAATGCAGGCCGCCTGATCAATCAGTTTAAAGGTCTGCACCATGCAGCTTTCTCAAGGATTCACCAAAGAGCTGGGCTCATAAGGATATGTGTATAATTTAAAATATATGGAACTGGTACACTTTTCATTCGTCAAGTGTTGTATAAGAAACTTGAATTGTATTTGTTAGTGTTTCTTAGATCAGATTAAACAATAAAGCACTTAATAGAATTGCAACACACAAGACAATGAACACAACAAGATACCCTGGGAAAACCCTCCTCTTGAGGGAGAAAAACCCAGCAAATGATTCTCTTATATAAGGTAACACAAGAGCAGAAATCTGCTTACAACTCAGGCCCAACAATGGCCAATGCTTGATACAATGTATTCGCCCTTCTTCTAAATACAACCAATGCAATGACTATGAAATCCTCCTTGAATTCGAGCTGCTGCTATAAGGTACGAATTCTGCTCATAAAGAATAGTGCAAACTTGCTTGATATCGAATTACCTTACAATGATAAAGTGACCTTGTATATATACATCATAAGGCGCCTCTTGACTTAGGTCGGCCTCTTTAGGAAAATACAATAAATGATAACAAATAAAATATCTTGAAGTCGGCTCAAGTTGAGACAATGATAGGCGAGCTATAAGGGTCGGCCCTTAGCAAGTATATTGTATTCTTTTCTTCTTGGGAAGTGCAGACCGAAGCTGTCATAACATCAACACTCCCTCTCAGCTAGGGATGAACTTCCATCTGCACAAGACACATCATGTTAGAATGAAAACAAAATAGAATATCACCTC
This sequence comes from Sequoiadendron giganteum, assembly GCA_007115665.2. NCBI lineage: Eukaryota > Viridiplantae > Streptophyta > Pinopsida > Cupressales > Cupressaceae > Sequoiadendron > Sequoiadendron giganteum. The sequence continues at coordinate 570,092,979 of CM021109.1, read as the reverse complement.
AACGTGATATTAACCATTATGGCTACTTCCATAGATGGTATAAAGTCATCACGGATTCCCTCACGTGATATTGTCATGGAGTCACACACATGACATCCACCATAGCTTCTCCCAGAGGGTGGAAACAAGGGCTTACACCTCAACTCTCTCTCATCAGAGAATTGCATTATCAAGGGCTTACACCTCAACTATCTCTCAACAGAGAATTGCATTATCAAGGGCTTGCACCTCAACTCTCTCTCAGCAGAGAATTGCATTATCAATTAAGGATCACTGATTACTGAGACTCTTTCTCAGTCAAGGCTGCATTCTCCACCATACCAAGTTTCTCTCGGAAATACACAAACTTAATCTTGGCGAGAGGCTTGGTGAGAATGTCTGCCGTTTGCTCTTCAGTGCTGATATACCTTAACTGTATAGCTTTCCTTTGCACCATATCTCTAATATAGTGGTACTTGATCTCAACATGTTTTGTTCTGTCATGAAACACGGGATTGACAGATAGCTTCACACAGCTTTGATTATCACAGTGTATAATAGTAGGCTCCATTGATTGTCCAAATAATCCTGCAAGGAGCTTACGAAGCCACACTGCCTCACGAGCTGCCACACAAGCTGCTATATACTCAGCTTCAGTTGTACTCAAGGCCACTGAAGACTGTTTCCTGCTACACCAGGAGATCATAGCAGTCCCCAAACTGAAGCAACAACCAGAGGTACTCTTCCGATCTGAGACACATCCTGCCCAATCAGAATCAGTAAAACCATGTAGCTCCAAATCCACGTTTGAAGAATATCTCAACCCATATCCAATTGTGCCACATAAATATCTCAGGATATGTTTAGCTGCTACAAGATGTATTTGCTTTGGTTCACACATAAACTGGCTAAGTGCACTCACTGCATAGCAGATATCAGGTCTAGTGTTAACTAGATACATCAATGAACCAATCAACTATCTATACATCGTAGAATCCACTGGTTCTGAACTAGCTGCAGCCTCTTTCAACTTATCTAGATTAGTCTCCATGGGTGTAGACATAGGTTTGCAGTCAATCATACCAAACCTTTTGAGAATGTCAACAGTATACTTGCCTTGACTTAGAATCATCTCATCTGGCTTTTGCCAAACTTCTAAACCAAGAAAGTAATGCATAAGACCTAGATTCTTCATTTCAAATTCTGAAGCTAATTCCTTCTTGCATTTTAGAATTAGATGTTCTTCACCAGTAATGATCAAATCATCAACATATAAAACCAAAATCAATGCTTCACCATTTACTACCTTGAAGTAGAGGTTAGAATCTGCATCATTCTTTGAGAAACCCAGACTTGAAAGATACTGATCAATTCTTTCATACCAAGCACGAGGAGCTTGTTTAAGACCATACAAGGCCTTCTTCAGCTTGCAGACATGAGACTCTTTCCCATGCACCTCAAATCCTTCTGGTTGCTCAATGTAAACCTCTTCTTCTATTATGCCATTCAGGAAAGCTGTCTTTACATCCATTTGGTGAATCTTCCATCCTCTAGATGCAGCAATAGCAATGATGGTTCTAACAGACGTGTAACGAGCCACAGGAGCAAAAGTTTCTTCATAGTCAACTCCCTCTTTTTGTGAGAACCCTCTAGCCACAAATCTAGCCTTGTGTTTCTCAATGCTCCCATCAGCTGCATGCTTGATCTTGAAGAGCCACTTAGAAGACACCACAGATTTGTCTTTGGGTCTAGGAACTATATCCCAAACATCGTTCTTAAGTATGGACTGATATTCCTCAGACATGGCATCTTTCCATACTTGTTGACTAGAGGCTTCTTCAACACTTGAAGGCTCTGACTCAATAATCTAACTCATCAAGGCGACATAACTAGAGAACTTGTGAGGTCTCTTGCTTTCTCTAAAGGCTCCTCTTGGAGCTGCAAAACTTTCTGCTTCCTGCATTGTCCTACGAGCCCAAAGAGGTCTTTTCTTTCCAATCACAATGTCTAGGGGCCCATCAGTAGGATCCAAAGGCTCAGCTGGATCAATGTCTTCTTTAGATTCTGTATCCTCGTTTAGGTTCTCTGGAATATGGTCAATTTCCATATCTTGAGGAGGTTCTTCTTCATCAATCTCCATAGGAGTGCCTTTGGATCTTCTATAAGCAACATCTTCCTCAAATGTGACATCTCTACTAATCTCAATAGACTTCTGTCTTGGAATGTATATCCTGTAAGCTTTTGATGTATAACTGTAGCCTACAAGAATTCCTTTCTTCCCAGAAGGCTCTAGCTTTGTTCTCTTTTCCTTTGGAATATGAACATAGACTGGACAGCCAAAGATCCTCAAATGACTAACTTCAGGCTTCACGCCTAAGAATGCTTCTTCAGGAGTTTTGTTCTCTAAGATCCTGTGGGGACTCCTGTTTTGAACATAGACGGCTGTTCTTGATGCTTCAGCCCAAAGAGAGATTTGTAAGTCTTGATCATGGATCATAGCTTTCACTGCTTCCACAATAGACCTATTCTTTCTTTCAGCAATACCATTTTGTTGTGGATTATAGGGAACACTAAGCTCCCTCTTAATCCCTGCTTCAATACAAAAATCATGAAACGTGCCAGAAGTGTATTCTCCACCATTATCAGATCTCAATACCTTGATCCTTTTCCCAGACAGATTTTCAATCTGTGCTTTGAATTCTCTGAATCTTTCTAATACTTCTTCTGATTCTTTAGATCTCAAGAAATAAATCCAAGTCTTTCTAGAGTAATCATCAATGAAAATAATATAATACAAGAAACCACTAGATGATGCAATAGACATTGGACCACACAAATCAGAATGAATGAGATCAAGAATACATTTAGATCTACTTTCACTGGAATGAAACGTACCTTTTGTGTTCTTGCCTAGGGCACATCCCTTGCATGTACCTTCATGTTCTTGATCGAATTTCGGAAGACCGGTGACCATCTTCTCCATGATAGGTAGAGCACGAAAGTGAATGTGAGCCAATCTTCGATGCCAAAGATCACACATGCTGGTACTGTTATGCACAAGCGCTTGAAGAGGACGAGTGCACAGCCTGTAAAGACATTCATGTCTAACTCCAATCACTTGAGCAGTTTTGAAGCTGGAGTTCTTTGCCCATATAAGAACTTTGCCTTTAGAGAAGGCAACTTGATAACCCTTGTCTTCTAATGCTGAAATTGAAACAAGGTTCCTCTTTATCCCTGGCACGAACAGTACATCATTCAACTCCAAAGAAATCCCAGAATCCAAGTGAAGAGTGGAATTTCCAATCCCTTTTACAGAATATCTAGCATCATCTCCAATAACAACTTGATCACTGGAGTTGCTTTCCACTAAGTTTGAAAGGTGACCCCTGAAACCGGTGATGTGCCTAGAAGCACCACTATCAATCAGCCAAGTGTTGGAGTCGGTAGAAACATTGCTAGACAAAGCTGAATAAAACAAATAATCACTGGAGTCCTTTTGTGGAGCGACTTCTTCAACATCTGCAGTGGCAACTTGATGCTTAGGTCGTTGAGGACAAACCCTCGCAAAGTGACCATACTTATCACAACGAAAACATTGAATCTTGGACATGTCTCGTTTCCTTTTGAAGGCAGGAGCATCATCATTTCCATCTCCTCGATTCCTCTTGAAGAATCCTTTCTTAAAGCCTTTTCCTTTGTTTGATGAATGAGAGGCAAGAACTTGTAAATCTTCATTCTTTGAACTTTGACCAATTCCCCTTGCTATTAGTCTTGACTCCTCTTGAATGCAGTCAATCCTCAATCGATCAAACTTGGGAAGTTCAGATCTTGCACTGATTCCTTGAATGAACGCCTCCCATGAAAGCGGAAGACCATTGAGAGCAAGCATAGTCAGGTCTTTATCATCAACCATGTGACCAATAGTGGAGAGCTGATCTTTTATCTCTGAAATCCTCATGAAGTATGTAATAACAGATTCTCCTTTCGTCATTTTCACATGATGAAGTTGTTGTTTCAGTGCAAGGGCTCGACTAGTGTTGTTGATTTTGTACATCTCTTCCAAGGTTGCAAACATCTCTCTTGCTGTATTCAACTTGAAGACGATCGGTACAATATGATCTTTGACAGAATCAACCAATGCTTTCTTTGCCCTAGTGTCTTTCTTCCTCCATTGTAGCTTCTCTTCTTCCTCCTCAGGTTCGGGAACTTTTGTTTTCACAAACTCAGCCAAGTCATTTTCCTCCAATGTTAGCATGATCCTGAACCTCCATGATGTGTAGTTCGAGATCCCTTTGAGTCTATCCTCGATTTTCAGACCGTTCACCATCTTGAGAAAATTGGAAGGTAGACTGAAAAAAAATAATGAGAGTTGCAAACTAATAGATCTGAATCTGATCACGATCTTTTTCACACCCGCTTTGATACCATGTTAGTGTTTCTTAGATCAGATTAAACAATAAAGCACTTAATAGAATTGCAACACACAAGACAATGAACACAACAAGATACCCTGGGAAAACCCTCCTCTTGAGGGAGAAAAACCCAGCAAATGATTCTCTTATATAAGGTAACACAAGAGCAGAAATCTGCTTACAACTCAGGCCCAACAATGGCCAATGCTTGATACAATGTATTCGCCCTTCTTCTAAATACAACCAATGCAATGACTATGAAATCCTCCTTGAATTCGAGCTGCTGCTATAAGGTGCGAATTCTGCTCATAAAGAATAGTGCGAACTTGCTTGATATCGAATTACCTTACAATGATAAAGTGACCTTGTATATATACATCATAAGGCGCCTCTTGACTTAGGTCTGCCTCTTTAGGAAAATACAATAAATGATAACAAATAAAATATCTTGAAGTCGGCTCAAGTTGAGACAATGATAGGCGAGCTATAAGGGTCGGCCTTTAGCAAGTATATTGTATTCTTTTCTTCTTGGGAAGTACAGACCGAAGCTGTCATAACATCAACAGTATTGCAGTATTAATTCATGATGGAAGATATAAGTCTCTTAGGCGATAGTAATGCCAATTGTAATGTTTCTGGTAGAATTTAAACTCTACATTTTTCTAGCAGAAGCATTATAATTGATTTACATGGACTGTGGAAATATCATGTCTCTAATCTATAGTAATGTGTTCCTTGATCTTGCGAATAATGTTAGAAATGCTACCTATTAGGTACTCTTTCGTGCATGCTGAAGATTGTATTATTTGCAAATAATGTTATGATCAGTCTCTGATAAAGCTTGAAATAGCAAGTGCTAAGTTGCTAATATATATGCAATTTTTACTTTTATGGTGGAAAATGTGGGTTTGACTGTCTCTATTCCTGTGTGCACGAGTACACATGTGGCTGTTAGAGCTGAGTTTACGGTGTCTTTGTGCACTTCTCATTAATTCTGTCCACAATGTCCACTCTATCTCCATTATAGTGTCATGTATATGAAGCTAAGGAAAACTTAAGGTTAGTATTATTTATGGTGCTTTTTTGGGAAATATAATATATTTTATTGCTGATGTTTCAATGTATGTGTCTGTTAATGCTATTTCTTTTATACATTTGGTACTTAGTTGTTAAAGTTACAAGCAAAGAAGTGCATGGGTAGCCTCTAGTTTAAAAAGTAAATAAAGTTAAACATTAAGCTCTAGAGAAATGTAAATGTAACAAGATAGCTAAAGCTAAAGCAGTTAAACCTTGAACCATGAGAATTAAATACAAGTACAAATAGCCATGTGAGGGGAGGACCCCTTAGTGAAGCATGGAGCTGATGAAGATGAAAGGGGGAGATCAAGACATAAGACTAACAATGCTACATATCTATAGCAAGGGTTGGCCCAAAATTCTCAATGGCATCATCATCTATAACCATGAAAGAGGCCAAGTTGGGATGTGTTAAAGCTCTTAGGAAATGCCAAGGAACCAAGGCACCTAGTTTGACAATCTTGGGAAAAAATAGTGTACACCTGCTAGAACCTTCCCTAACATCCATGACTAATGAACCTTTAGTGGAAAAGAAAAAACAGTAGTCACTTATATGGCCACACATTCTTTTATATGTCTTCTTAATATCTTATCTGATTTATGCCATTGCCAACATGAATGTGTGGCCAGGCTTGCAAACTGCAAAGTTGAAAGCACAGATGATGATGAAAACCCAGAAAAGCTGCAAAGTTGAAAGCACAGTGTGAAGTAGAAGCTCACGTTTTTCTGTGATTTGAAAAATCGAGCTCTTGATTTTTTTGAAAAATCGTGGATTTTCACTGGAAATCATTTTAAGAGAAGCACGAATCGCTTTTTTCTGTAGACCCGCATGATCTGAAGACGTCTTTTCTTCTGTGTTGGACATGACTTTTCTGGGTGGCTTGTTTTTCATCTGTGTTTTTCGCATTTTTTGCTTTGCCTAGACGCGTCTTTGGTCATGTTTTTTTCGCATTTCTGTTGGGCACGACCTCTCTGCAAATTTTCAGCCTCTTCTGGTGTTTGCTGGGCACGACTTCTTGGTTTGCAGTTCTTTGAAAATGCGATTTTTCGTCATTTCTGGCCGTGTTTTGAGCTCTCTAAGGATGCGTTTTTTTGTTCAATTCGTGGCTGCGTTTTACCTCCTTGGGCGCGATTCTTTGCTGCTTTGAAAATGCGATTTGTGCCCTAATGTAGCAGCAATTTTTCTACAGTCTGGTCGCCATTTCTTTATTTTTTCTAGACGCGAATTGAAGTATTTATCTGAAAATCGTGGTTTTCTCAAAGCCGATTAGGGTTTCGTTAATATCTTCTTCATCTAAGGTCAGAATTTTTTTTCAATTTCAGATTCCTTGTGGGTTTTCTGAGATCTCAACCGGGTTGTTGTTAAATTTTTCTGGGTGTCTCGAAGTTCGTGCCTCGAAAATTGTGCAACTGGGTGTTGACGAATTTTTTTGGGTAGTTAGAAAATTTCCTAGGTTTTCAACATTCTTTTTTGGGTCCTCTTCAGATCTTCTGGATTTCGTCATCAACGTACCTCGAAATCCTTGCTAGGGTTTCATCTTTGAATTTGTGCGTTTTATATTTTCGTTTTGCCTTCACCAGTTTGACCTCAGGGTACGTGATGGCATCTCTGACGAATATCTTGCTCGAAAGTAGCCAGAAGTTCAACGGGAAGAATTACAACATCTGGAAGCAGTGCATGATTACGATCTTCGAATATCGTTGCCTCAATTAGATCGTTTTGGGGAACTCAGCTCATCCCACTGTAGTCGGAAAGGACCAGGACAAATGGGATGAACGCAACCGGGAAGCCATCATGCTCATCAAACTTTCAATCACAGATGAGAGTTACCTCAGGTATCGTCTGGCAAAACTGCTCCAAAAATCTGGGATCATCTGAAGGCCCTTCATGAAACCTCTGACAAGAGCAGAGCGTTCTTTCTCAAGAACATGCTTTTTTCCATCATGATGGATGAGAAAATGTCCTTACAGGAACATCTCACGAAGATTAAGGACATTCGTGATCAGTTGGAGGCGATTGGTCGAACAATGGAGGAAGAGGACATGGTCATCATTACTCTGAAGAGTCTCCCGCGTTCGTATGAGCATTTCATTGAGACGCTGAATAGCACCTCCACCAATGTTGATCTCAAATTTGAAGATCTTTGCAACAAGCTCTTGCAACAGGATCGGTGGCGACAACAGTTTGGAAGCAGTTCTAGTTCCACCTCGATAGAGAAAGCGTTCTCTGCCAAATCTTCTGCTAAGAACAAAGGGAAGGCTCAATCTTCTCAGTTGAAAGGCTCTGGTTCTTCTCAGGACAACAAGAAGAAAAAGAACGTTCAATGCAATTATTGCATAAATATGGTCACATCAAGGCTGATTGTCGAATTCGGATGGCTTCTGAACAAAAGAAGCAGGGAGGGTCTCACCAAAAGGCAAATGTCGCAGAGCACACCGAGCAGAAAGAGTTTGCATTCTATGCATTTATGGCCAAGAGAACTGCAAATCCAGTCCAATCTTCTGCTTGGTATATTGATTCAGGGGCTTCTCGACATTTTACTCATCGTCGAGATTGGTTCACCAAATATGAACCATTCACTGATTCGGTGATCTTTGGAGGCGGCGAAGAGTACATCGTTGCCGGTAAGGGCAATGTTCAGATTCACTCTGGTGGAAGAAATTTACTCTTTCTTGATGTCTACTATGTTCCAGGCATGGAACACAATCTTCTCTTTGTCAGCCAGATCATGCAGCGTTCTCCCTAGTTGGATGTTATCTTCAGTTCGTCCACTTGCAGCATTGTTGATAAGGCAACACGTACTATGATTGCCATGGGACTTGAGGATCATGGTCTGTATAAACTTGCTGATTCTAGTGATTCTCAAGAGCACGCTCTAGCAGCAAGGAGTACTTCCATCAACAAACTTTGGCATCAGCGTTATGGGCACTTGAATGTGCACTATCTCTCTCAACTATTTCAGGAGGGTTTGGTTGTTGGTCTACCTGAGATCCAAACTCAAAATCATGGAGTTTGTGGAGCTTGTCACGCTGGGAAGCAGCATCGGACACCATTCTCGGATGGTGATTCTTGGCGAGCCTCCAAGGTACTTCAATTGGTTCACGCTGATGTTTGTGGACCAATGAACACTCCATCTGTTATTGGGTCCAGGTACTTTTTATTATTTGTTGATGATTTCAGTCGCAAAATGTGGGTGTATTTTTTGAAACATAAATCAGATGTGTTCAGTACATTTCAGCAGTATAAGGCCTTGGTTGAGAAAGAATCAGGTTCTCACATTGTTACTCTAAGGTCAGATAATGGGGGGGAGTTTTGTAAGGCTGACTTCTCTACTTTTTGTGCTAAACACGGCATCAAACGACAACTCACCACACCATACACCCCTCAGCAGAATGGTGTTGTTGAACGTAGGAATCGCACCATTACTGAAATGGCTCGTTCTATGCTGGAGTACAGAAATGTACCTAAGAAATACTGGGCTGAAGCAGTTTATACTGAAGTCTACCTCCTGAATTGGTCACCTACACAGGTCGTTAAGAATATGACTCCAGAAGAAGCCTAGTCAGGACGTAAGCCTAAAGTGGGCCATCTGAAAGTCTTTGGTTCTATAGCTCATGTATGGATTCCCGATGCTAAGCGTGCCAAGTTGGACTCCAAGAGCCAAAAACTTATGTTTACTGGTTACAGTGACAATCACAAGGCATACAGGTTGATTGATGTGGAGACAAATTGTCTCATATTCAGTCGTGATGTTGTGATTGATGAGACTATTGGTCCATTTGTTCCTACTACTAGCCTTGAGGATCAGCCTATGAAGGTTCCTGATGATGGTGTTCGTCTTCCTCTTGGTTCCCTTGATGGGAGGGCTTCAGAGCATTCTGACTCTGAAGATGAGGAGTCTACCGGTCATGATATAGCACCACCTGATCTTCCTCAGGATTCATATCCAGATGACGTTGTTCCAGCAATCCCAGAAGATGTTGTTTCTCCTACTCCAAATGTTGGTACTTCTACTCGTTGACCTAAGTGGTGGCTCAAGACTATCAAAGATCTTCATAATGATGAACTCATTGAGGGTAGATCAACTCGTAGAAAGAGCAAGCAGCAAAACACTATCAATTATGCTCTTATGGCCAACCTACATAGCATCTATGAGCCTCAAACATATTCAGAGGCTAAAGGAAGTCCAGAGTGGGAAAAGGCTATGCAGACAGAATACTATAGTCTTCTGAAGAACCACACTTGGATTCTTTTTGATCTTCCTCCTGGGAAGAAACCTATCAGTTGCAAATGGGTATACAAGGTCAAGTATCATGCAGATGGCACTTTGGATAAATACAAGGCAAGATTAGTTGCCCGGGGTTTCACACATCGAGAGGGCATTGATTACGAAGAGACTTTTGCTCCTACTGCCAAGATGAGCACAATTCGTCTTCTTCTTGCTATTGCAGCCCAATTCGGATGGACCGTTCATCAGATGGATGTTAAGAGTGCCTTTCTCAACGGTGAGTTGCAGGAAGAAGTTTACATGACACAACCTCCTGGTTTCAAGGCTGCCGACAAAGAACAACAGGTATGTAGGCTTGTGAAAGCACTCTATAGATTGAAACGGGCTCCCCATGCATGGTACATCAAGATTGATCAGTACTTGGTTGATCATGGTTTTCAGCGCAGTCCTTCTGACACTAATCTGTATGTCAAGCACTCTGGTGATGATATTCTCTTTCTTGTTATCTATGTTGATGACTTGATCATTACTGGCAGTTCAACACATTTGATTGCAGCAATCAAATAGGATTTGTGTCAGGCTTTTGACATGACAAATTTGGGGCTTCTCCATTATTGTTTGGGTATTGAAGTTTGGCAGACCGCTGATGGTATCTTTATCTCTCAGTCTAAATACGCTCGGAGTCTACTTGATAAATTTCGGATGCAGGATTGCAAACCTGCCTCCACACCTACGGAGAAGGGGTTGAAGTTATCAGCCAACTCTGATTCACCTCCGGTTGATGAAACGACATTTAGGCAACTAGTGGGCAGTCTCATCTACCTCACTGCCAGTAGACCTGACATCAGTTTTGTAGTGAGCTACATTTCTCGCTTCATGACAGCTCCAAAAGCTGATCATTGGCTTGCAGCGAAGCGAGTGCTGAGATATGTTAAGGGCACTTCAGATTTTGGCATTCTGTATGGCAGATGCAACGATCCAAAGCTGATTGGTTATATAGATTCAGATTGGGCAGGTTCAGTGGATGACCGAAAATCTACTTCTGGATATGTATTCAGTTTGGGTACAGGTGTTGTAACATGGACCAGCAAGAAGAAACAAGCAGTGGCTCTTTCCTCGATTGAAGCAGAATATCGAGGAACCGTCAAAGCAGCATGTGAGGTAGTTTGGTTCCGTAGGATGCTTTCTGACATGCACATGTCACAAGCAAGACCTTCTCCCTTGTATACTGACAATCAAGGGGTGCTCAAACTGGCCAAAAATCTAGTCTTCCATGAACGTACCAAGCATGTCAAGCTTCATTGTCACTACATCCGCAAGCTGGTAGAAGACGGATCAGTTCAGCTGCAGTATGTTTCAACGGCGGATCAAACTGCAAATATTCTCACCAAGTCTCTGAGCCCGGATAAATTTGTCAAATTCAGGGGGCAACTTGGTGTTTTTGATAGATTGACCATTAAGGGAGGGTGTTAGAATATTAAATTCTGTATATTTAATGGTCAATGTATTTAATAGGTTAGATATTTTCTGGTAGGTAGACATTTATTGTCTACAGTTGTAGGTAGTTTACATCTAGTAATGTCAGTAGCTGAAGTAGTTAGACTCTTTAATTTCTACAGTGCTCTGGCACTTCTTTATAATGTAACCTTTTTCATGTTAATATTGTAACAAAGAATTTCCAGTTCTTTCCAGAACATTGATTTTGATGCTATAGCAAAAATGTTACAAGCCACTCATCAACCAGAGAAGATTCAGAAAATGTCGAGGATGATGCTGGGCTCTTTTATAGGTCATCAATATATTGAAATTGCAAAACCAATCACAAAGAAGAGTGAAGAGTTAGAATAGTAGTTAAGCGCCTTAACCACATATATCAGATCCATTGTCGATAGACTCGATACAGTTGCTCAATCCCTTCATGCAACCACTATGACCTCCACTAAGATCTTGCCCAAGGAGATAAATTTACAAGTTATAGATAAAATTGGCAAATATCAAGGGTATGGAAAAGTAGTAGAAATGTGGATGGAAAAGGTAACTTTAAGTGGGCTACTCCATATCAAAGAAGCTATGAAATTATATGAAAAGCTTAACAAAGAAAAAGGAAATGAATATTGACATACAGATTGCTAGAAAGGAAGAGTTTGTGCTAATGGTCATCATTAGGGGTCTACACGAGATGACTAAAGTTGACATAAATATCATGCTCGCTGGGAAAATTATCAACAAAATTGAGGAGAATGTAACTGTCAAGTGGTTAAAAGGAATTAAATGGAAAATTCTGGTGATCAAGCAAACATTAATTGAGTACAAATTGCTGATTACATCTTGCAATTCAATCTTTCTGGATCTTCAAGTGAGTTGTTTTTCATATAAGCTGACATATTGGATGGGGATGAAGCTAATTTAGCTGAATTTGTAGTGGTAAAGAAGGGTTTTAAAGATTTAATATCAAAAGAATTGTTTAAGAAGGATATAGTGGATGGAAATACAACGAAGAAGCTGTGTAGTTTATCTTATTCCGTAACTTCCTTTCAAAAAGAAATTCTTAATTTTCTCAAGAAAGTAGAAGTTAGTGAGATATTATCTACATGGAATATATGCCTCAACACTATGTTGATCCTAAATGGGAAAGGTATAGCACCAATGGTGACTAGATTCAGAAGTTACAAGGCTAGAATAGCTTCTTCTTGAGAAAAATCTCCATCTAATGAGGTAACTAGCGAACAGGATCTCGGAGAACAAAAAGAGAATGAAAAAGAAGTTCAAAATTGATTTATCTATCTTTTATTTCACAAAAGTCATTTTTGTAGTCTTTTGTAACTTTATTCCTATAATAAAAGATAGGCAAAACAGATAAATTTTATTTTATTATTATTTTCCCTTTTTCAAGAAGCAGATACAAGTCAAGAAATTGTTTCAACTATAATGCTATATAAGGTAGAATAGGAGGAGGGTAAAGGATCTTTTGGAGGAGAGGAACCAGGATTTTTCTATCTGTAGTTTTCAGTCTTGCTGTAGGGTTTTTTTCTGTTCAAATTGTGGAATATTGACACATATTTGTAATAAGATCTAAATAAGAGACTTTGAACTCTAGATTTTGAATACTAATTTTTTTTAATGAACTGTCATTGGCTCTAGGGTTGTGAATTTTTCTTATGTTAAGTTTTCAACAGTATTTCTATCATTCCTTTTATGAATACTGTGTGTGATATGAACAGTCCTCTTAAATTTTAGATCAAACTCTTCATGCAGATGTTCTTATTCTTAAGTTTATGCAGCATTTCATGAATATTTTTTATGATTTTATGGTTTCTCTCCCATAGATCATAAATGTTGTGAGACTTTGTGCTCATAGACCATATTTTCCTTTTCTTAATTTAGGTAGTTCGCCTTTCCTGCTTTCTGGTCAAAAGCATACCCCATAACATCCTAAAATTTATCATAAGAGGGAGCTGCCCCTCTCAAAAGCAGAGGAAAGTTGCTCATCCATAACAACTTATCCAACTGTTGGTATATTTGCCATTGTTCTTTGCGCGAGTCAAGGATTGTAAAAATAGTGAAAGCAGTGACAAATCTGTTTACCAACAAAATGAAACTATTAAAAAGTAACATATAATTATAAAATCTGTTTACCAACAAAATGAAACTACTAATAAGTAACATAAGTATATAAGACTCACTATACTTTTCAAAGTAAAATCAAAACAAAAGAATTGCCGAAACAATGAATGGTGGCTTTTCCAAAAGTAAAATTAAAAGTTCCATACAAAAGTTAAACAAGCATCATACCAAAGAATAGCTCTTCAAATAAAAATAAAATAAACAATGTAGATAAAATAAAATAACTCTTAAATAAAAATAAAAATTTATGTGTCCTTGTATGTATGTTGGAACTAGTAAATATAATAGTTCAAGAGTAAATAAAATAACTCTTAAGTATACAAAATAGTTTTGTGTCTATTTTTTATCTGTTTGTTAAAAACATCTATTTGAAAGATGTCGAGAGATATTTGTCTAGAGATGCCTATATTATGTTTATGACATCTCAAAACTGATATCTCTTGGCATCTTTTAGATAGATGTATTTAAGATATCTATACTAGTCTTAGTGGTCTATCTTCATCACCTTGGGAATTGACTACATCCAATGGGCACTCCACTTCTAATGCTAGTACAAGGCTGAAAGGAGGAGCAATAAGCTTGGCAACTTTGGGAGTCCCCGATAAGGAGCTATCACTTTGAATGACAACCTCTTAAAGGAATATAGCCAAGAACCTAGAGGCAAGATTTTTGGCAGAAAGTAAATGAAGAACCTCTTGAGTCGTTGCACAAATAACAATGGCATCTCCCAAGGGTCTCATATTTGGCATAACAACTTAAATAAAGGCTCTAGATCTTTTTCTGTGCAGAATATGGTGGTTGGTCTCAACTAGTAACTCATGGGAGCACACCCTTAGCTTATCAAAGGGAATCTTCAAGCCATATGATGAATGATGTTGGAGATAGCTAGACTGAATGATGATAGTATCTACAACCTGAAATAAATTCTTGGCATAGAAAGCCAACATGGGACTGGGTGACTATGGAAGAGATGTCCAAGTGATCTAAATCTATTGTTCTATAAATATCCTCGTTGATAGTGTTGTTGATTACCACCTTCTAGGGAAGAAGGTGAAGAAGGGCATCTAAGGAATACCTGAATGGAGGAAGATTATGCTGATAGTTTGAAGGAGAAAGGTGATCTCAAGATACAAATATTGTTGATGTGCAGTGGGATCCAAAGAAGGAATTATCTCAGAAAAAGTAAGAGCCAAAGAATAAATTATCTCAGAAAAAGTAAAGTAAGAGCCAAAGAATAAATTATCTCAGAAAAAGTAAGGGCCAAATACAGTTACCAGAAATATTATAAGAAGAGTGTTCCATTTTGAGCTAAGATCGGTGACTCCTATTTATTCCTCAATATAAAGAATTCCTTATTTTTTAGATGTGTGTTTGTCCAGACTCTGGCCGATGAGCATATCTAAATTTGATGATGATAAACTAAAGAACCCTTAATTTGTTTCATAAGACTGGATGGCACATCAAAATTAATGCAAAGGAGAAGTTTGATTAGGGTAAATTTTCTGTCAGATCTTGAGGGGCATTCTTATGAATGTTTGGATCTTTTATATATGTGGGAAGTTCAAAAGTAGGTTGTTTATTGGAATACTCTATTGAGGCATTCTTAAAACGTTTGGCATAAAAACCTGTGGATGATTGTTACAGTTACCTCATAATCTTGACCCAAAAAGACATTACCAAGGAGTAAACTTCAAAATTTAAGAGGATCTGACAGCTGATTCCAGGAGAACCTGTAAATCCTTAGTTATTGATATTTGTTGATGGCTTTCATGCATCTCTCCAAAAAAGTATGGGTGGGCTTTGCCCCCAAATGCACGATAAGGCTGTTCACCTTGTTGAAATGTCTGGCAATTTGTGTTGGAGTGAATTAAAAAAAGGCTTTATTTTAGACTAATAAACAATTTAAGAAGAGCTATTATTATTGTTTTTCTCTAATTCAAATGAAAAATCTTGTTCAAAGAAAAAATATTTGAATAGGTAATAACAAGTGAACAAGCATAGAAGCAGAGTTGTGTTTTGGGGCAAGGTGTCATCCTAATCATATGTGAAAAATAAAGTCCAAAGTGAAATAACTTAATAAGTAATGTGTCCAAATAAATGTTTTGCTCTTATCATTTCTAACAAGCGACTGTGTTTATCTGCAAATTGGTCATGCAAGTGTCCAGTTCCAATGTAATGAATCATGAAGGATGATTTTCCAACTTGATAGTTTTCTCAAGGTTTGTAATATTATTATATATGCTGATATATATTGAATGATTCTTAGGTGGCTATTTTATTTTCTAGATTTCTACAAATTACAGAACAGTCCAGTCCTAGGTTCTAGCATACTGTTGGCATTTACAAAAGAATACTTGAACTGCAGCTGTTGTGTTTGATGTCAGGTTTACGCTCTAACAAAGGAGAGAGATACACTCCGGCGAGAACAAAGCAGGAAAAGTGATGCAGCTGTTCTCCTTAAAGAAAAGGATGAAATTATCAAGCAAGTTATGGCCGAAGGTATACCTAATCTTACTGAATGTCATTTGGATAACATCATATTTGGTACAAACTAACTACTTTTAGAATCTGACATATATAGACAGCAATTTTGATAGTATTTTTCTTGTACTTAACTACGTATGTTGTCTATAAATAAAGGCAGACAGTTCAATAAAAGGAATGAATAAATAATGTATAATGTACTGAAGGCATATGTAAGAGTCACCATGTCCAATGAACATACCTGTTATTTACCATCTTAAAAGCACTTAGTTGATCTGTATGAAGAGAACTCTCTCAAATAATAGAAAAGGCCAACGTTATAAGGAATATGTACAAATTGCATATGAGAATAGTAGAAGTATTCTTGTTTCCTACATTCATGTGAAAGGATTGTGTGCCATGCACTGAAAATAATCTATATATGTTTCAGGGAAATCTGCTCAATTTTGAATAGTTTGAATGTTGATCTTGTTGATCAATTGCCTATCTTATCTCTAACATTGTTGTCACTTCATTGTAATGTCCCCATTTTTTTGCGTAGTCACCTAATGGGGTCGGTTAGCCTATCCTTTTCCCGTAGGCTAAGCCGAAGGGCTAAGGGAATGACCTAATTGATTAAATATTATATTTAATCAATTTTATTAGGCAAATTGAAGATATGAAGTGACTTCCTATATTTTTTTGGGCCATTTGGAAAATAAAATAAATTAAATAAAATGACCTTGAAGGTGGATGACTTAGGCAAGGGCCTAAAAATAAAATAAAATAAGAATACTTTCTTGTGGTCGGCCAAGATTGGAGGAGAAAAAAAAGTAAATAAAATAAATATTTTCCTTGAGGAGGTTGGCCAGATTTGGAGGGGAAAGGTGGCTAAATATAAGAATATTTGAGGTCATTTGGGGATCGATTCATATCATATTTTTCATTTGGAGATTCTTCTTTTTGGCTGCAATGTTGGTTGGGCTTTATTCCAAGGACAAAAACCCTTGTGAATATGCTGAGTTGGACGAAAACCTAGCTCATCTTGTGGAGAACTCATAACGGAGTTCTAATTGCATTTCATTGGAGACTTTGAAGCATCATTGCATAATCAGATTTGGAGCAGCATTGTTGTGGCTTTTTGTATGCTATTGCATTAGGGTTTTGCCCTAATTTGGAGCACCACTTTGGAGTAGACTTGAGTGCCCATTTTTGGAGGGCGATTTTTGCATTTTTGAAGCAGCAAACCCTAAGCGCTGGCCAAGGAAGGATTCACCCATCTAGGGTTTGATGTTTGAAGACTAATTTGCATTTTGTGGTATGTACAATCTTAGTCTTAGATCTGATTTATAGAGCAGAAATCTGGGTGTATGTTTGGTATGTTTGAGACCATGAATTCATTGAAAAATCATTCCAGAATATTCAGTTTTTTAACAACATAAGTTACCCACAAAAAGTCAGATTTGTATGTTGCATTTGGATGCCTTATCTTGTGTTTTTCATTATGGATTTCATGGTTGATATGAATATCAATTGGTAGCTTCATTTGCATGTTTATTTGTCATGTTTGGGCACTTGTATGTTCACTGTGATATTTTGTTTTCAGAAAATAAAATCAGAAATCAAAATTAGGGTTTGAGAATAAATAAAAATCAGAATTTTACGGCAGATCTCATTGGGGATATTACATTCATCCGACAATTGTCAATCTGGAATCATACGTATGAAGTCGTGACTTATAAACAATCATGAAAAACCTTGAAAATCAAATATTAAAAAAACTACAAACTGGTGAGCCATAGAGTCAAGGGATCAACAACTAGATAGAAAAAAATGTAAGTTGCACACTAGACATTACTAGAGGTTAATGATAACTAGTGTTTCTTTGAGTTTCGGGGATGAGGGGACGGGGAGATTGGTTTTTGTGTATGAGATTTTTCTTCTTCTTCTTCTGGATTTTGGGGACAGTGGGGGATGGCTATTAAAATACTTTAAGTTACTGGTCTTGGTATTAGATTGGGTTTGAGTTCAGGGGTTCGGTCAAACAAATTTTTGGCGTTGGGATCGTCCATACAAAAACATATAAAAATCACAAATATATGCATTGCAGCAGTAATTAAGTTCAGAATACCACACGTAGCATCATATATTGTATAATAAACAAAACCACCATAAAAAAATTTTGCAATGTCAATTGGTCAAATTCAAATGTCATGGTATATATTATATATTAAAATTAAAAAATAATAATGTCAAGCATCAACAATCAGCCATCACTTATCAAGCATCATCATATGGGTCTTCAAAAATACCATCATCACCATCCATATTAGATGATGTAGGTATTGGTAAATTAGAAGAACCACAAACAATGACATTGTCACTGGCATTGTCACTAGCATTGGCACTAGCACTGGCACTCTCATGTTCACTAGCTGGCTTGTCTTCAACATCAAGTGTAGCAAGGTGGGAAGTTGAAGCATCTAAGTCAATATTCTTTGTCTCGATATCCCACCATTGTGCCCCCTTTCTCGTAGCTAGTTTGTTTTTGTGAAAGGAGGTGCAAGTTTGAATGCACATACACTAAGTCCTTTGGTTTTTTCCAATGTAGTAGATTGCAGTTTACTGAGCTGATGGAGTATGTGCTTCAATTCCTCCCAAATGCAGATGAACTAGCACCCTGTTAAGACAAAATTAGAGAGCTAAGAATTATAGAAATATAAATTATAAAATATGAATAAAACTTAAAAGATAAAAGGTTTTATTTATAAAACTTGCAATAAAATTTTGATCATAAGAGGTTGTAGGTGTGTGAATGATTGGCCATGGAAGTACCGCCAACTATGAGCATCAACCTTATACTTGTCATGAAGAGCATCAATACTAGAGTCGTTGGAGCATACAAATTCCATGAACTCTATCCTCATTGCTTCTCGCATGTTAGGATCAATAAAGAGTCTATGAAGGGCTATCTTGTACCCTTGGTTGACTTCAACATCTCTATATGGGGCAATTCTTGTTGACACAGAAAGATGCTGGCCACTATAATATTTGGGACTCAATGCAAAGGCAACAAGATGTAGTAGAGTGGTTGTTTTGTTCCATCTCTCTTAAATAATTGTGTAGTTGTTTGAAGAAAGTTTCTTTAGGATCTCGCTCTTTTGCATTTATGATGGTTTTCATCTTCTCAATCATTGAATTGATGCCATTGTATATATCTCCCAAACAAGGTCTATCCATGTTAGTATAACAAATCATACTCATTATGGGCTTGGTGAAATTGATGAGATATTTGAGACAATCCCACCAAATGTCATCTAGGATCATCTATTTAATATTTCTTGTGCTTGTAGTGCTAGATTGCCTCCATATGGACTAATTTGGGTTGATGAACATGTTAGAAACTGTCTCATGAACCTTTGCAAGTTATCTCAAGACAATTGTGTTGGAGGTAAAACGGATCTCAACAACCTATTTGAAAATCAAAATAAAAAAATTAAATTTACAAAAATTAATTTATTTTTTTTGGTTAGAGTGAAACATATTTATTAATATAAATCTTATTGCTTCATTTACTTTCAACAACTCTAATTTCGAGAATTTTTCAAATATGCCTTGTGACATATGGTAGCTGGTGATGAACATTTGGATCTCTTTGGCCTTAGCATACACTTGTTTGATTCAATCAATTTTGGCCCCAATTTTTTATAGCATAAGGTTGAGGGAGTGAACAATACAAGGTGTCCAAAAAATGTGTGAATAACACTCCTCAATCAATAACTCAGCTGCTCTACAATTTTTGGCATTGTTTATTATAATTTTCATAATGATTTGAGGGCCCACTTCCTCGATGGTTGTCATGAGAAAGTTAACAATAAATGCACCATCCTTCACTTACCCTTCACGATCCCTTGCTCTCAAGAACATTGCCCCTTTAGGGGACATTGTAATGACATTGGTTAGTGGCCATTTCTTGCATTTTTTCATCTATCAAAAATGATGAAGACCCTTGTTTTGGCAACAAATCCCTTATGGGCTTCAATGACTCCTCTACAAATTTCACCGTTTTTTCCAATAAGGTGCTACACACTATCCCAAAACTTGAGCCTTTGTATCCTTTTGGAGCCTTGTTAATTGCTTTCACCATTTGTTGCCAATATGGTGAGCGAACACTATTGAAAGCCAATCCATTTGCATAGAGACATCTCACTATATGTTGATCGACAATCTCTCGAGACTCATTTTGAAATTCCAATTACAACGGGTCCCTTTGATCTCTTATGTTAAAGGGCATAGGCTATTCTTTAGATTTGGCCAAAAATGGGTGGCTTTCTATAGATTGAAGATTAGAAGGTGGTGGAGGGGGCTTCATTCCTCTAGATCCTTTCTTTAACAAAGAATGATTTGATTTGTGGCTGGTTCTTTGATCTTCTTTTTCTTGCTCATTAATATATGCTATGACTTGTGCTTTTGGAATTGGTACACCATTTTTTCTTAGGCAAGCTTTGATGCCTAGTCTAGGGATGTGGCACAAATGGCCTTTCACTCGACTACATGAGCTTTAATACCTAACATCACACCCACTACAAAACCAAACATAACCCCCACCACTTAGAAGTTGTCGTACCATATCAACATATTTCTGAAGGGGGAGAATTTAGGTTTGTTTTGAAGCAGGGTTGGCCCATTCGGTTCGATGAGGTGGTGGCTATTCCTTACCGGCTGGAGATAGAGTCTAGAATGGAGGGAAGCTTTACTTGCTTCTCCATTAGCGGCCCCTCTGCATATATTATTGCAGGCTATCCATATCCCTGTTCCCGGACTTCTATTTCTTCCAACTAGCGGTCCAACCATCCTGCATTGGGGGCTGGAGCAGCAGTGGATATGGGTGGGGAGGGGACATCTAATCCATTACGTGAATCGATCGCCCTGTAGATAGTAGGGCCTTTCTCTCCATCACGGAGAAAATTCCCCCCCACCCTGCCACTTCTAGTCCCACCCAAGGAGAGGATTGAGTGGCCGGTGAGGTTCTAATAATAGTTACGAAAGTTTGTTTGGAGGAGATAGTTGTTTCTGAAGCCAGATTCTATACGTAACATGGGCAACTACAACTATAGTAGCGGGTGGGAAGTGTTTGGGGGACATTTTTGGGTTTTGGTCAAAGTCAAAAGTCGAATTAGAAGATTTTTTTTTAAAAGGTCAAATTTGCCGGTTGGGTGTGTAAGACAACAAAATTCGTTATGGATTCACTTGGGTTTAAATGGACAAACCCATTGGTCTAGAATAGGACCTCAGATGGCCCTTAGTTCAAATTTCATCTAGTGCTTTATCCGGGTTGGATTGGATCTAAACTGACAGGCCCTAGGGATTGAATTGGTAACATAGAGAATAATTTATAAAATATAATATTTGAATTTTAAAAATACAATAAATTTAAAATAACTTAGAAAAAGGTTACAAACTAAAAGAAGCTGAAATTATAAAAATATGAACCTTTTTTTTGATTGATAAATCTCAAGAATTTTGAGGTTGGCTTGAGCTAATTGAGGTAAGAAAACATGTAGGTATATTTGATAAAAATGTAAACATGAGCCCATACAATGTTAGTATGAAACAAATCCAATTACAATGTTGGTGAATATAACTCATTTGGCGTAAGTTTGTCTAGTCTCGTAGACATACAAAGACATTGTTTGACAGAAAAAGCTTGAGCGGTTTGATTCATTTACTCTAGAAAGTATAGTATAAGTATCTCTTCTTTTGGGCAACTTCCCATGTTTTGGTAGTTTAATGTTGACTTAACCTCTACTTTGGACAACATTCTTAGTTGGCATTTGAATAACCGATAAACCTACGACCTCGAATAAGATGAGGTCACAAGTTTGCTTTTCTTCAAATAGGTCCTTGAAATGTTTTAATGGTTGTGTTTTATAATTTATTACTCACTTCTATCAAATGATGACCTCCTATTTGCATTTTTTTTATACGGCAAAATGGATACTAAAGATTTGATGCTTATCATTTTATTTGTGAATGCATCTTGGGTTAGTTGGGGTTTGTGAGAGGAACAAATCTTCCTAGTTCTAGTGTGAATGCTTTTCTTTTTCGTTTTTAAGTACTTCTTTTTCCCGCCATGGATGTCATAACATCCCTAAGATGGTGCTATGGAGGCATTCCCTTGTTGTGGTGTGGGCATCAAGGATGGCAATGGGATGTTTTGTCCCCATCTTGCCTCCCTCAGGATGTCAGGCATGGGGCTGAGGACATGTCACTATGGACCTTAGATGAGAACTAAATATGATGAAAGAGTAGAACTTTGATGGTTATTTTGCTAAAGCACAAATTATTGTTTATGTAGATGATTCTATCAGTTGGAAGAGAGTGAAGAATATCATAAAGAAGCCAGGATAAGGAAGAGTACTTCTGATGGGCCATTGAATGCTTTTATATTCCATGTTTTGATTGGAAGAAGCATTAGCAAGTAGAAAGAAGAGATTGCAAGAAAGCGTACAAGGACATGGCTGTGAGTCTATTATATGCTCAACATGCTTTGTGGGAAAAAGCAAAGTAAAGTTGGAGGAACATTGCATTGAGGTAGAATTTCATGGTAGTAACTTGAAATTACATTTGGAGACATAGAATTGATGTGTACAATAATGAACCAGAAAAGGAGTTCATTTGAAGCTAATTAGCTTGCATCAAATAAATAACAAAGGTCTAAGTGTGTGGATGCTATAGTAGGAGAAAGTGGGTTCTATTTGAAGCATATATTGCAAAGAGCATGTATGGTAGGTGTAGTTGGGGGTCAGGGTTCCATTGGTATTGATTAAAGAATTTTAGTTTTAGTACATCCCACATTGTTCTGTTAGATGAAGATTTGTAGAACATAGATCGAGTAAATTGGCAAAAGTGATTAAGTGACAAATTTCATTTTCAAAAATTAGAATCTTGCACTACCACCTCATATCCTTCCAAGGTCAATTACAATGGGAAAAAAGATGCTTAAGTTCTTTGTTGGTGGAAATCATGAGCAGATAGAAGAGGCATGATGGAGGTAATCTTTTATAGCTATTTTGAGGGATATTGTGATTTATGACTATTATATAGAATTTTAGAAGTGTCATTCTAGGAAATGGGTGGAAGGCATTTGAAATTGAATTCAAATTACAAAAAGATCAAACTAGTTACGATACACAACAAATGACTAAACAAGTTTATTGGCAAATTCAAAGAAGGCCTAGTAGACGAATAGAGTAAACTATGGTTTATCAAAGGCTTATTCCCAAAGTATAGATTGAAAATTAAAGTGATCCAGTAGGTGGTGCAAATATATATTGAAACTAAGGATGACGTGAATGGTTGCTTTAAAAAACCAAAGCAAATGGATAAATATTAAAATGTAGAATCAACAAGGGAAAGGAACTTGTATCTTTTATGATATATGTGACAAACAAATCATCTAGGGGACTGAATTGAACCTTTTTGTGCACAATTCTTCAAACTATTTAGTGCACTATCCTTACCATTTAGGCTAGTTGTCTAGACTCCAAACTATAAAGTGACAAATGTTAAAATTTAATAGAAATGGAAAAGAAAGAAGATGTGATGGTTGTTATATAGATACATGCAAGGGAAATGATTCTCTATCCTTTTTCTATTTCTCTCCCTCCTCCCTTTCCCTCCCTCTCTATCTACTTATATATCTATCCTCCTCTCCATATCTCTCTCACACTCATATACACACATGCCTTGTTTCTCCCTCCCTATCTCTATCTCTATCTCTCTATATTTCCCCCTCACTTTCTCTCTCAGCCTCTCTCTATAGTACTTGTCTTTGTCACCTTTCTCTCTCACTCTTGCCCCCTCTATCTCTATCCCCCTATCTATCCCTCCCCTCCTCTATCCATATCTCATTATTTCTACCTCTCTCTCTCATTCATTCCATCTTTCTAACTCTATATCTTTGTCTATCTCTCGCTCCTTTGTCTATCTCTTTCTATTCATATCTCTCTACCTCTATCTCATTATCTCTCTCTATCTACGTATTCCTCTCTCTCTCTCTCCCCCTCTATATCCTCTCTCTATCTCCCTCTCACTCCTCTCTCTCTTTCTATCCATATTTTTCTCTACTTCTATCTCTTTATCTCTTTCGCTATCCCTCTCTATATCGCCCTCTCTCCCTCTCCCTCTCCCTTTCTATATGTTGAGCTATCTCTCCCTCTCTTCCTTTGCCCCCCCTCTTCTCTCTCTCCTACCTATCTCTCTCCCTCCCCCCCTCTTCTCTCTCTCTCTCTCTCCTCTACCTCTCTCTTTCCCTCTCCCCCCCTCTACCTATCTCACTCCCTTTCCCTCCCTCTCTCCACCTCTCCCCATCTCTCCCTCCCTTGCTTCCTCCCTATCCCTCATATCTATCTCTCTATCTCTACCTCTCTCCCTTTCTCTTCCCATATATATATATATATATCTCTCTCTCTCTTTCTCTCCCCCTCTATATCTCTATCTCTGCTTTCTCTGTTTAGCTATCTCTTTGTTTCTATCTCCCTCTCCTCCTCTATATCTCCTTATATCTCTATCTCTATATCACTCTATCTCACCATCTATATCTCTTTCTATCTCTCCCTCTCCCTCTCTCTCTCCCTCTCCCTCTTCCTCTATATCTCTCTATCTCTTTCTCTATCTCCATATCTCTCTCTATCTCTTTCTCTATCTCCATATCTATCTCTATCTCTCCCTCTACCTCTATCTCTTTATTAGTTTGTCTCCCTCTTCCTCTCACTCTATCTTCATCTCTACCTCTATCTTCCTCTCTCCCCCTCTATCTCTAGACATGTCTCGCTCTCTCTATCCATCCATCTCTCTCCCTCTTCCTAGATCTCTATATCTATATCTCTTTGCCTCTCTATCTCTATCTCTCCATATTTCTTCTTCCATCTCTCCCTCAATCTCTATCTTGTTATCTCTTCATCGCTCTCTACCCCTATATATCTCCCTCTCTCTACCTCTATATATCACTTCCTATCTCCATTTTTATCTTTCTATCTCTCCCTTTCTCCCCCACTATATATTTATCTCTTCCATCTCTATCTGTCCCTCTTGACACTCTCTCTTTATCTTTAACTCTCCTCTCCATATCCTTCTTCATCTCCATTTCTATCTCCCTCTATCTCTATTTCCTTACCCCTCTCTCTCTCCCTCACTCTCTCTCTTCCCCTCTCTATCTCTCCCTCTTTCTATCCCTCTCTCTCCCTCTCTCCCTATTGCAAATATAACATAATCCTGTTGGTAATGGAGCTTGAATATCTTCCCGATTCAAAGGTTTTGTTTCACTTGGATTGCCATAAGTGGATGCATAGTTGATTTGAAGCTATCACTTCTCAATTGAGACCTTTGTTGCACAAACAACATCATTTGCTAAATAGCCTTATTACATATAATCACACAAAGATATCAGCAAAAATCACAAGGTAGCTATTCCCTTGGAGCCTTCAATGAATACTATGGTATTGAATCAGCACCACTACAATGCTCTTCTTGAAGCTTGCCTTGTTATGCCGAAGGCGTTCCCTCTATGAAAGGGACAACCTGATTTTGGCAATCAACGGTTCATATGGTTCATGCTGTTTGCAAGACGATGAATATATTTGAGCCGCCGAATTTTCGGTGTATTTTTGTTTGCGATTTTAAAAAAAAATGGTTTATTGTAATAATGAAAAATGAATGTAGTTGACTCAGTTCACCGTAATATTAAGCATTATTATATCAGTAAAATTGTTTATGTGAACTCCATTATTAGAAGTTATTGACATGTCCCATCGAATATGTCACATTTGTCAACATATAATGGGATGGGCTTTAAATGATGTCCAATCCCTAGCATTCTTGTACATAAAATTCTGTAGCTATGTGTTAAATGGGTACTAAAGGAATATAGAACTAAATAAATTCTCTATCTTACCATATCTAGAGTGAATAATTTTATCACTAAACAAAAGCTAAAAATCTAATGGTCAATAAAATTCAAAGTACACTATCCATAATCTAATAATGAGATATTTAAATTTATTAATGGTTAAAAATTGTACTCAAGTTAATATTAAATAATAATATATGGATAATGTAATATCTCATCTATTTCTTGATATTATTAAAAATTATTAGATAAATCTATCTACATTATTTATTATTTAAAAATATAGTTTACATATATTAAATTTCATAGCAGCAAAAATTGTTTGGGGAAATCTCAGCAAATCAAAAGTATAAGATTTTTTGAAAAAATCGGGAAAAAATTAGCAAAATATCGGATTTAAAAAAAATATTAATATATATAATATGTAATATGTATTAAATTTTAATATAATATAATTATAATATATTAATATATTATTCTATTAATATATTATAATTATATTAATAATAATACTATAATAATATATATAATTTGCTGCTATGGACTTTAAAGTTTTAAACCGTTAAAGTAGTTTTTAAAGTTTTATTCAAATTAAAAATTTCAACTGTGGTGTGACTCTACGGACTATAATCAATAATGTTTTATTTTTAATGTTAAAAATTTGAAACATAAAAACAAACTACAGACACGAGAGACAATAAAAACAGATTTTGTGGGAGGCAAAAGACAGAAATGAGAGAGGAATGATAACGTTGGGAGGCATACTCAGAAAATTGCGGAAACACAGAGAACTTACCTGAAATCTATAGGTTGCGGCATTTATTTGTAATTCTTTAAACATGTCGTTATGTCTACTGCTAGATGAATTTCTGCTACTCTTGTGTGTTTATTGTGAATGGAACAATAACAACCATAATGTTTAAAAATTATTTTAGGTTTTTTTTTTCTTCTCGCCCAAACTACTAGACAAAAGTCACAGAAAACTCCATGGGAAATTGTGCAGAGATTTTTACAGGTAGTTGCGAGTATAAACCCTCAAAAACCACAAAGAAATCCGACAGAAATCAGAGAAAACTGTGGAAATCGCATTCAGCAAAATACCCTAAATAATTGTGATTTTTTCGCAACTGCTGCTTTGCGTTTCTGGTCAATGACTTTTTCCAAAAAATGGGGGAAAAATCATCCTAGTGATTAATCGCGATTTTTTTCAGATTAATGCTTCTATGATATTAATAATGAGATATTTAAACTTATTATATTAGTAATTTATTAGCAAAATATTTTATTAGATTGTCAATTTTCTTGACAGTTGGTTTATTGATTTATTTCATAATTTAATAATTTATTAGCAAATTATCTTATTAAAATCGTTTTTAGACTAATTTAACCATAATCAGAAATAAACAGTGTTACCCCAAGTTTCCAGGACAGGGATGGCGGAACAAGTCCCCAAGTTTTCGATTTTTCATGTCAAATTTGGGGATGGCGGGGGGATGGCTATATAAAATATAGAAAAATTTAAAATATATAGGGAAACTTTAACTATTCATATGAAAACATGGATAAAGCATGCATATATACATTATAGAAACTTAGCATATAACATTTGTGTTAAGAATTCATTGCCAATATAGTTTTTTTTTCAATTACGATATGAAAATCAAAATAAAAAAACATGGTACATTGCTGCCGTCCCCTGTCCCCGGGACGTTTCTAGGACAAGGACGGGGGGGTTTCGACCCGGTTAACATTGGAAATAAATAATGAATATTTGCACAATCATGAGATTCTAACTATAATATACTGGCACTTGCACCTAAAGGATTTTCAAGGATTACGCCATAGAAAACTATATGTTTGTTAATATGTTAGAGAGTACGTGTTTGTGCATGGGTGCGTATGGATGCCTTGTGCTACAAATTCTAGTTGTATGTGGCTGGACTAAACAATTTTATAATAAGTGCTAAATAATGGAATGCAATAAACTTAGACAAATCTAGATTTTTTCCTTAAAGAAATTAAGTATTATCTGATTTTGAAATATTTGCATATAGATTTAAAACATAAAGCAATGCAAATGAAAATGAAAGTTGTCATCAAATTGACAAAAGACATTGCAAATGGAAATAAGATGTTCCCATCCAGCTGGAAAATCAATATTTATTTGGATTTTTTGTGATAAGGAGATTTTGGAGGCTTATACCTGCTATTTTGGAGGCTTTTACCATTAAATGGTTGTCGGTTTACCATTAAAATGCAGCTAAAACTTGTTTTCCAACGACTCAACAGTGGATAAGTAGGAGGTTTTTTCCACAGCGTGGTGTCAAATTATGATATTGCTATCAGGATTTAACCGTGTAGTTTTTATGAGTCAAAACTCATTGACCCATGTTTCATGAGTAGTGGTTCATAAGAACCCATCTCTCATGATAGTGAATGGTCCACTTAGCACTCATTGCATCTAGGTGATGTTCACAGAGGTGAAGCACTGGGCCTTCCCGGGAGGTCACCCATCCTAGTACTACTCCAGCTCAAGTGCGCTTAACCACGGAGTTTTCTCCAAGGTTAAGCCCACTTAGCTTGCAACCCCATTTGCAAAACTTTCAGCAAGTGTTGTGCCTTATGAACCATTCATTATAGAGCCCCTTTAGCTCATCAATTGATAAGTAGGAGGTTTTTTCCACAGTGTGTTAAATTATGATATTGCTATCAGGATTCAATCGTGTAGTTTTTACGAGTCGAACTCATTGACCCATGTTTCATGAGTAGTGGTTCATAAGAACCCATCTCTCATGATAGTGAATGGTCCACTTAGCACTCATTGCATCTAGGTGATGCTCACAAAGGTGAAGCACTAGGCCTTCCCGGGAGGTCACCCATCCCATTACTACTCCAGCTCAAGCGCACTTAAACACGGAGTTTTCTCTAAGGTTAAGCCCACTTCGCTTGCAACCCCATTTGCAAAACCTTAGCAAGTGTTGTGCTTTATGAACCATTCATTATAGAGCCCCTTACGTACCCATTGCACACCAAGGTGCAATTGCTAGTTTTGTAATACACTCAAACAACATACACTTCCTCAACCCTAGGGTGTATCAACATGCCACAATTCTAGATGCCTTTTACAAGACCCTTTTGAACTTATTTATGCAGAAATGGGCTACCAGACAGATGCAGAGAGACCCATTTGATGCTCTATTTAATGGTTGGAACTTGGAGTGGGGAATCCCATAGTTCAGTGGTAGCCAATTTGTTTATCGTATATGTTGGCAGTTGGATGTGACAACCTTTGTTTCTTTACAATGAATGAATTTGGTTGCCACCAAATCAATCACAGATCACTGGTTTTAGAAGATAAACAAGTCATACTGGGTTGCTAAGGGTCTGGACCATTCACAGAGCCCTTTCCATCTACCTTCTACTCTATAAATCAACTTGCAATTGTTTTTTCCATATTATCTTTAGTCTTCTTTTTTCAGAGTGTGTGTTAGTGTTGGCGAGTGTCAACTCTGGCAATAAACACCATTGCAATTGATTACAAATGAATCATAACTGAATACGATGAAAATGACATCCATTTCAGATTAAGTTGCATGTGGATGCTTGGATAGTTGTCAGTAGTTACTAATCTACGCAATTTTCACTGTCTGAGTGATATGTTCATTTTATGAAATAAATGGTCAGAGCTCTCTTGTACTTTTCCCAGTGTCACATTGTTTATTCTTGAGAATTGTACATTACATTTGATGATGATGAGAATAATATGTTGGAATGTTTGTCGTTGATGTCAAAGGTTGACAAGATTGCCAAAGAGTTTGTCGTGGAGATTGTTGGTCTAAGATGTATGGACGAGAACTTCAAAGTAAGTATTGTCATTGGTGTAAAGGAAGAATGACGAGATTGTCATTGAAGTCAAAGATGAATGAAGAGATTGTTGGAATATGATTAATGAAACCATTTAAATAACTGTTGTCCATTATACACACCCGTTGAAGAAATCATGGACGGCTGACTTAGAGATGAATATGTTTAAATTAAAGATTTAAAGATAAAAAGAAGATTGCAATATGACCGTTGAAGAAAGATTATACTGACTGAACAAGACAAAGACATTCAAATGAAATCATATTAATGATTAAGGAGTAGTGTGTAAGAGGAGATGAAATGATTTATTAAGACATTATGTTGCAAATTAGTAAGGTTGACTTGTATGATATCTTATGGGCTGACCCTCGCTGAAGTTGCTGCTCTCCAAAAGTAAAACAAAATTAAATAAAGTAATTATCAAATGCTTTTATTAGAGGGAACAATTAAATAATGCATAATGCCGTAGTGTACTACTAATTTTTTTTATCATGTTTAGTCACATATGATTATGTACAAGATAGTTGTGCAACTGTAATATGTGTCATAGCTCAGCTTATTTTTACTTAAATTTCTGGTATAGAATGAGTCCTATCTAGTGACAAAGAAGACCAATGTTATAAGGAATAGTGTATGCCGTGTTTTAGAATAATGGAAGTGCTTTTTTGGAATGTAACATGTGTGCCATGCACATAATATAATTCTGTGCTGGTTCTATGTTAATCTTGTTCAATGAACTGTCCATATAATCTTATCTTCTTTCATTCGTAAATGGTTCTTTGAGGGTTGTTTTACTTTGGCTCTCAAACTTGTAGGTGAAGAGCTTTCAAAAAAACAAGCCGCACAAGAAGCTCAGATGAGAAAATTAAGGGCTCAGGTTTGTTATAAGATTGCTATACCCCTTACCTATCATTCAATCTCTTCGCATTTTATGAAATGTGATGGCTGGTTTTTCTTATTGTGATTTACTTTTTGATGAGGCTTACATTAGTGTTTCTGTTTGTGCTAGATTCGGGAGCTAGAAGAAGAGAAGCAAAGGTTGAATTCCAAGTTACAGGTATTTCAGTAGTTGTTTCTGCTATCAATTTTTTTGTCATCTTGAGAAATCATGCTTGTATCTATATGAGATCAAGATATTAGTCGTTTAAAATGAGATTGACATCTGATAAACATACACACACATGGATTTAGATACCACACAATATTCACAATATCAAATTCCAACTTCTGTAAAGTGTAAAAACTTTCCCATTGAATAGGAGACAACTGTTTAGTGGCCTCAAAAGAATGTGGAATTTCTGTTGGGTAAACAACCACATTTTAGTTTTTTAGCTGTCTTACAAAGATACTTAGGTACATACGTGACCAAAGAAATAGAATCCACAAATATTTACTTCTCTATTTTGGATTGCAATAGCCCAGAACTAGCCATAAGATACTATAAAATAAAAACAGCCTCAAGCTTCTACAAGTAAAGTTTCTTATCCATTTTTTAGCGTGTTTGTCTTAGCATTTTTTATTTCTTCCTAGTCTAACAAAAGATTAAAATAGCATCTCAAGCAGATTAATTAGGGTGTTTGTCTTAGCATTTTTTATTTCTTCCTAGTCTAACAAAAGATTAAAATAGCATCTCAAGCAGATTAATTAGGGGCTACCAATCCTAGAAGAAAATAAACCCTATGCTGCAAAATCAATATTTAGCTTTTGAATAAACAAAATTTAATTTCTTGATCATTTAATTTTTAAAGAGAGTGTAGAGGTAGATTCTTCGAAGATAAAGGCTATTGTCAAGTGGCGTATGCAAAAAAGTCTAAAAATTAAGAGGGTATATGGGCTTAGGTAAATATTATCATATTACTGATTCAGTAAAACATATTCTCATTTTGTTGCATCATTAAATAGTTAATCTTTTTCATTGTTCTTAGAAGCTGAGAAAATTTTTAAACTAAGTATTATCATCTATGGATGTTCTGTCTGCAACAGACTGTTTGAAACCGTTTATGGCTGAATTTGATTCTTGTGGTGCAATTATTGCATAAATATAAAATAATTGCCCAGGATGGATGCCTATTGCATTTGAAAGTTGAAGCTTAACCTAGAGAAATTTGTAAAGTATATATGGTAAGAAATTGTTAAGTTATACGTCTTCTTGCAAAATAGATACAATATTTGTTTGGAAGCAAATTCCTAGTCAAAACTGTTAATGACAGTATTGAATATCTCCTTGAACCATAAAAGAATTGTCAATCAAACAACAAAAATAGAAGAAAATGTGAAAATTTGATTCTGAAATTTTGTATAGAAAGAGCACGGATAATATTGGGTTATCTCATAGATATGAGAAAGGGTTAGCCTGTGCAATTCTGATTATTGCCCCATGTTGTATCAAATATATTCAAGTAGAGTATGTCAAAGATGATGAGTGTTTATTTTTTTAAAAGATTACAGCGTTTGCCAATCATTTCATTGGAAAGGTATGAGAAAAGATATACAAAATAAAGTCTCTGAATGCAATACTTGTCTAAGAATTTAAAAGAACTCTGTAATGTAGCCATTGCAGGTTTCTCCAGTGTTCCACGGGCGTTGGAAACGGGGGGACGGGGAAACATGCGGGACGGGTTTCCGGGACGGGGGGACAAAGGGCCTAAGTTTGGGGATGGCAGGGGGACGGTTGCGGGGGGGTGGCGGGGTGGTGGTCCTGATATAGTTATACATATACTTATAGTACTTGAAAAACTAGTTTTGAAAAGATGTATAACAGTATAAGAATTACATTTCAATTTTCAAATGAAACTATAGGAAATTTCAAATTAGTAAAATTATAACATAGTAAAATTTGAAATACTAAATCTAAATACGATGATTATCAAATGAAATTGTCAAATTGGAGATTATCTGATGTCATATGAGATATGAGATATCACAAAGTCTATAAAGATGATTCAGATTACATGATTCATCATTACAATGAGTAGCAAATGCCAAATAGTAAATACAAATACTAATAGCAATAGCATTACAAAAGACAAAATGCCAAAATTTCAAAACTCAAAATGTAGTGAAGGGAGGCCTCTAATCATCTGGAAGTGCAAACTCCTCATCATTGGAATTGCTGGACTCCACAAGGTCAAGATCCCTCAAGCTCACACCAATCAGCCCTGCATCTGAAGTGGTAGGATCATCCTCATCAAACTGTGAAGGCTCCTCAGGCTCCACATCCCATCGTGCCGCTGGACTCTCCTTGTACCCAAGTGTCTTGCGGTCTATGAGACGCAAAGCACAGCGTACAGCCACAAGCTTCTCTGCTCTCTTAGAGGTAAGTCTGTTCCTCTCAGAGAGTGGATGAAGCTATATGTAGACCAGTTCCTCTTAGCAGCTGAAGAACTGGAAACCTGGGATAGCAGACGGATAGCTAGAGTGGTGGTCAAAGATTTTGTACCATGACAATTCTACCACAAAAGTGGTTCCTCTTGTGCCATAGATTCTATATCCATCTTTGCTGCATTTGAATAGCCTCTAAGAGTGGCAAATTTGGTCCACTCAGTGCGAATTGTGCCAACATCTCTAGAATCATACATCTTCTCTATGCAACTAAAGAAACCCGCCTTCACCTCATCATCCTGAATCGGTGTCACTCTACCCGGTCTAGCCTTGTACCACTTAGGATTAAAGGCAAAGGCAGCCATATGCAAAGGAGTGTTCAACTTGTCCCATCTGCGCTGAATGATTGGCCGAATGTGCTCATTGTAGAATGCTAGAGAGGGGTCCTTCACTCGCACAACAACCCTCATCTGGTCAAGCATAGAGTTGATGCACTCATACACCTCTCCAAGGTTAGGTGCATCCCCATCCCCATATCTAATAACCTGGAATACTGGAGAAATGATGGAGACAATGTATTTCGCATTAGTCCAAAACACATCACTCTTCACTATCTCCTTCACCCTTCTCCCCTGCGTTGTCTTGGCCTCGGCCCACCTATTCCAATCATTAGTCATAACCATGAGTTGCAATGCCTCTTGCAACTCAATCATTCTTTCCAAGAGAATGAAATATGATGCATATCGAGTCTCCACCGGTTTCAAGAACTCCTTCTTCGCGAAGGTCCTGAAGAGTGCATGTGAAGTGTGGTGGTTGCAGATAAACATCTGCACATTTCTCGCATCAGTGACCACTCCTCTAATCCAATCAATCTTACCCATGTCCTTGAGTGCATTGTTCATGGCATGCACACAACATGGGGTCCACCAAATATGTCTATAGGCTGCCTCAACGAGTTTCCCTGCTGCTCTATACACATGGGCTGCATCTGTGGCTACTTGGACCACATTTTGTGGCCCAACCTCCTCAATAGCCTCCCTGAGGACCTGAAACTGAAAATCAGCATCTTTGCGATGCCCTGTACAATCAACTGCTCTAAGGAAGTATGGGCCCTCTGCACATGTGACCATGATGTTGATGAGTGGACGATGACTAATGTCCGTCCACCCATCCATAACTATGTTGCACCCAAATGCCACCCAACATGCCTTCATCTTCTCCATCAAAATATTGATCTTGGAATAGCACTTATCCAAGATCGAAGTCCTCATTTTCGTCTCACCTGGTGGCACATATGATGTTCCTCCCTTCGCCACCATAGCCATCATCTCCCTATAATAAGGAGACCGTGTAACATGAAATGGAATACCATTGGCAAAGAAGAACTTGCCAATGGATTCATCTATCTCATCTCTCAGCTGCACATTAAACATATCAGCAATGGGGTTACTTTGCGATGTATGCAACTTGCGTTTCCTTGCAGCTGTCCCCCTAGCGGCATTAGTAGCGGAAGTGGATGGAGATCCAAACATCATTCCTCCCGTCTGTGAAGCATGAGGAGAAGTATGTGGTGCATCATGGATGCGCTGAAGGGCCGCCCTAGCAGACAAAGTAGTAGGGGCTGCAATATTTGTGTCATTTGGAACGCCCCAAAGCCTGTTAAACTCAATTCTATAACGTATATTTTTAGTTTCCTTTAGAAACTTACAAGGCTCCACACCTTTTCCTGTCCAAAAAAGAAAGTGTGCATTCACTCTAGTGATGCTACCAAACCATTCAACCTGACAAATGTTGCACTTCCACTTCCTTGTTCCCCCACCTGTACGTGATGTGCCTTGTATTCTTGAAGCAAACTGTTTGAGAGGAGACTTAGGATCAAAAGGACCCCTAGCATACTCTGCCAACAACTCTGAAGGGCAACCTGTACTAGCTGGTGCACTCGCCATGGAACTAGAATGGGCTGTAGGATCAGCCCCATGGTCATCCCCCTCATTCTCAGGTTCAAAATCTGAATCATGTTCACTATGGGAATGGATTTCCATGTCATCCCCACTCATGTTACTGCTCATTGTGAAAGTGACACTGCATTTCACAAAATTAAAATAAAATCAGCCT
Organism: Sequoiadendron giganteum; assembly: GCA_007115665.2. Classification (NCBI taxonomy): domain Eukaryota; kingdom Viridiplantae; phylum Streptophyta; class Pinopsida; order Cupressales; family Cupressaceae; genus Sequoiadendron; species Sequoiadendron giganteum. Next base: position 570,057,985 of record CM021109.1, on the reverse strand, counting down.
AGTTTAACAAATTGAAATTAAAATATTAAATAATAAAATTTGATGTTGAATCTTGAGGGCAAAATGATGAAGATGAATGAATCATTCATCATTTTGCCCTCAAGATTCAACATCAAATCTGATTTTGAGATGAATAAGAATTTAAAAAAAAAAACAAGTTTAAACTTTAGTATTAAATAATTTAAATTTTTTAAATAAAAAACTTGATGTTGAATCTTGAGGGCAAAATGATGAATGATTCAATCATCTTCATCATTTTGCCCTCAAGATTCAACATCAAATCTGATTTTGAGTCTTTGAGATGAATAAGAGAAAAAAAGAAAAAGTTTAAACTCATAAAATAATTAATAAAACAAAAACAACAAGAAATCTGAAAAAAACTTCAAAAACCCTACCTTGTGCTTGATAAATCTCTCCAAAATGCAGTAGAATCCTTTTCCTCCTCTCTTCTTGCTCCTTCTCACTCCTATAACACTTGCAATCACTCTTTTAACTCCTTCAATCAGACTTCAAGTTTTTGAACTGTTTTTCTTCCTCTTCAGCTGGCTGCAAAAAAAATCAGTCAATAAAAATGTGAGTGAAATGATAAAGGAACATTGTTTTGTGTTGTTTTGGAGGAAGAGGTGGGGCCCACGCCAAATTAGGGTAACCCCAAAACACTTAAAAATACAATTTTATTTTTATTTTTTACTTTTTACGCCTCCATGGACGTGGGCTCGACGGGAAACGGCTAGGCGTCTCCTCGTCTACCGAGAAACGCCTAGGCGTTTCCCCAGGAGACTTGGAGACGTTTCCCCGTCTCCGGCAAAGCACCGGTGGCGATGGTGGGACGTCGGGAAACACCAAGTACCCGTTTCCCCGTCCCCGGAACGTCCCCGTTTCGGAAATTTGCCCAAAAAGGGGGGAAATGCATCCCCGTGGAACACTAGGTTTCTCAATAGGAGTGGTTAGTAATTTCAATGGATCGTATTTCTGGTCTTCTTGTCATATTAATCTTTTTTTTCTTTTTTCTATTCTTTTTGTGGTAGATCATCTCCTGAAATATAGTCATTTTAACTTTTAAGCTAAGTTGCCGAATCGAGTACGTGGGTACGAGTACGGTATGCCAGTACGACTTTTTTTTTTTTTTGGTGTGGGTACGTTTGGGTACGTCCATACATAAAACATATAAAAATCATAAATATATACATAAAAAAATTAATTTATTAATTAAAAATAAATATATTAATATTAAATAATGATATATAAACTATATAAGTTTTAATTTAGAATTTTTAATTTTTAAATTTTTATTAATTTATAATTTTATTATATAATTAGTAATATAAAATTTAATAAATAATATAGTAATATAAATAATAATATATACTAGCTCATATAATTATTAGTTTATTTTAAAATAATAATTATTAATATGAATCCAATAAATAATATATTAATTACTAATATAATATTTAATATATAATTATATAATTATTAATATATGGATTTATCATCCGCTTCCATACCTATTGAGCGATTCAAATGAAAAGACAGCGTTGCAGACATAAGAGAAAAGACTTAGCGTTGCAGATACGGGAGAAAATAATAATGATTCTGGTGTATTGGTCCGACGGTGCCTCTTCGTAACAACGATGGGAAGAAGCATACCCATGGTTTCCCTGCAAAGAATCCTTGTCCACCTGAAGCCGGCAAGGTTGAACCCTAAAAATGGTAGAAAAATCCTCCCAAACCAGAAAAACGTGATTTAGGGTTTTTTCAAGGTCAGAAAAGAAAAAATTGATTCCACTCCGATTCTACAGTGTTTCCAGGTCGTATCCGTTTTGGCACGTACCTGTACCCGGAATCGGTAGGGTAAAGGGCCGATTCCGGTAACTTAGATTTTAAGGAAATACAAAAAATGTGTCCAACAAAGCAAATTACAGAAATATATGCAAACACATTTCAAGTTTTAGGCTTTTCCTAAATTGATCATTAATTGTCTGGATCCTTTTTGTACGAGTAAATTTTGGATACCTTCCTCAAGATGATTTTTGTCAAACAAACAAAATCAGTGGTTTATTGGTTAAACTTGTTTGAATGGCGGTCCTATACCACATTTCAGATATCCACCAATATGATACCATTTATAGCTCTGTATGATTTTGAATCTCCATAACTTAAAGACTAAGTTACCGGTTCGGTTTTGGGTTCGTGTTCGAGAACCCGGTTCGTTGGTTCGAGATTTTTTTTTTTTTTGATTTGGGTTCAATTTGGGTTCGGTAATACAAAAACATATAAAAATCAGAAATATATACAGATTTGCAACAGTAATTAAATTCAAAATACACCACCATATTAATAGTTAAATAACATAGCAAAAATGAAAAATACACCACCATTTTATACTCAAATCATCAAAGTTCAAACATAAAAATGTAAAGTGTTTACAATCAGCCATTAATAATTAATAATTATTGATCATTGATCATTGATCAATCTGAGTCATATGGGTCATTAAAAAAGGCAGCATCATCATCATCATTAGATGCTACATTATGTGTAGAACCACAAATAGCATTAGTGGCACTCGCACAAGCACTGCGACTAGCACTGACACTACCACTCTCATGCTCAGCGGTTGCTTCAGGCTCATAGTCATCATCAATATCAAGTGCAACTAAGTGACTTGTGGAAGCATCCAAGTCAAGCTGCTCTGGCTCAATATCCCACCTCCTTGTGTCTCCTTCTTTGTAGGAAACTTGCTTGTGTGTAAGGAGGCGCAAGTTTGAATGCACATACACCAAGTCCTCTGCCTTTTTCGAATGTAGCCTATTGCGTTTTATTGAGTGGATGAAGGAGTATGTGCTCCAATTCCTCTCAGAAGAAGATGAACTAGCAACCTATTAAGACCAAATTAAATAGTTAGGAGTTACAAAATTTAAGTTGATTTAACTAAACAAAAATATTAATTAATAATTTAATATAAATATAAATTTAAAATTAAAATTAAAATTACAAAATATAAAACTTACTTGGGATAAAAATTTTATTGCAATAGGTTGGAGGTGCCTGTATTCTTGCCCATGGAAGTACCACCAACTATGAGCATCCACCCTAACCTTGTCTCGAATAGCATCAAGATTATGATCAACAGTACCAGAGCATGCAAAAGCCATGAACTCAACCCTCACTTGATCACGTTGGTCACGATCAGTGAAGAGTCTACGAATTGCTGCCTTGTACCCTTGACCCACTTCAACATCCCTATATGGAGCAACTCTTGCTGAAGCAGAAAGTATCTCTAGACTATAATATTTGGGACTCAATGCAAAAGCAAGAAGATGCAACGAAGTGGTCATTTTGTTCCATCTATCAACAATGATTTCTTGTAGCTCTTTGAAGAACTTTTCTTCGGGATCTTCCTCTTTTGCATTGATGATGATTTTCATCTTCTCAATCATTGAGTCGATACCATCATATACTTCACCCAAACAAGGTCTATCCATGTCAGTGTAACGGATCATGCTCAATATGGGCTCAGTGAAACTGACGAGATACTCAACAAGGTCCCACCAACTATCATCTAGGATCCTTTGCTTGATCCTATTTGCCCTTTCACTGGTAGATTGCCTCCATATGGCCCAATTAGGGCTGATTACCATTGCAGAGAGTGCCTCACGAACCTTTATAAGGCGTCTCAACACAATTGTGTTGGAGGCAAAACGAGTCTCGGCAACCTGTTTGAAAATCAAAATTAAAACAAAAATATAATTTAAATTTACAAAATCAAAATTTAAAATTAACAAAAAATTAAAAAATTAAAAAAATTAAAAATATTGAGAATTAACTTACCTTCAACAACTCCAATTTTGAGAATTGTCTAAATATTCCTTGTGTCATTTGGTGGTTGGTGACAAACATTTGAATGTCTTCGCCCTCAGCATACACCTGTTTGATCCATTCAATTTTGGATCCAATTTTTTGTAGCATTAGATTAAGGGAGTGGACAGCACAAGGTGTCCAAAAAATGTGTGGATACTTCTCCTCAACCAATAACCCAACAGCCCTACAATTTTTGGCATTATCAGTTACAACTTGCACAACATTTTTATGGCCCACTTCTTCAATAGCTTGGCAAATGATGTTAGCAATAAATGGACCATCCTTCACCTGTCCTTCACAATCCACTGCTCTCAAAAACATTGCCCCTTTAGGGGACACAGCAATAACATTGATCAATGGGCGATTTTTTGCATCTTTCCATCCATCAGAAACGATGGTCACCCTTGTTTCGATCCACGAATCCCTTATGGGCTTCAAAGAGTCTGCTACATGTTTCACCTCTTTCTCCAATAAGGTGCAACGAACCTTCTCAAAACCTGGGCCCTTATACCCCTTTGGAGCCTCATTAATAGATTTCACCATTTTTTGCCAATATGGTGAATGAACAACATTGAATGCCAATCCATTGGCATAGACACATCTTGCTATGTCTTGATCAGCAATCTCTCTTGCCTCATTCTAAAATGAAGCTTCCAACGGTCCCTTAGATCTTTTATTTGAAGAGGGCGTGGTTTGCTCTTGAGGGATGTCCATAAATGGATGGCTTCCTGTAGGTGGAAAATAAGAAGGCGGTGTAGGGGGTTTCATGAAACGAGATCCTTTCTTCAAAGGATGGCTTGTTTTACCACTGGCTGCTCTTTGGTCTGCCTTTTCTTGCTCAGCAATATATTTCAGCACTATATTATTTGGAATGCCTTTCTCATCTTCACCTGGACAATTTTTTATGCCTGTTTCAGAGATCCCACACAAGTGCCCTTTCACTCGACTGTATGAGCTCGAATACTGAACATGGCAATGACTACAAATCCAAACATATCCTCCACCACCTAGAAGTTGTTGAACCATTTCTACCTATTTCCAAAGGGGAGAGTTTGGGTTTGTTTTGAAACAAGATTGGCTTGAGCCTGAGGAGGTACCGGTTGCCATTGTAATATGGAATACCTAAGGCACAACATATTGAAATTTTGGTATTGATTGATTGAATTTGAAACTAACAGACTTAATTAATTTCAAAAAATGAAATAATTGAACATATGTTATAGACATTTAGAGGAATGAAAAGTAAAACAAAACTAAAACTAAAAAACAAAACAAAAGAGTTGAAGTCCATTTGTTTAAAAAAAATGTAAAAGAAATAATCAAAAAACTTCAAAAAAACCTACCTCTTGTGAAGAAATCTTGCTCAATGATCTTCTTGGCAACGAATAGGCACTTGCAAGTGCTTAGGAATAGCACAACAACCAACTTCGAACAATCTACAATCAACCTTCAAGTCTATTCAAGCTTGTGCAAGCAAAAGAGAAAGTTCAGCAATGGAGGCAAAAAATCCTTTTTTTTCATTCACAAATTGGTAAATGACTATCACTTTACCTATTTCATGTTTTAGAGGCACATATTAGGGTTGGAAAGAACAAAAAAATATTTAAAAGTCAACAAAGACTTAAAAAATTATAAAAAAAAGTCAAATTCGTGTTTTGAAGTCCGCCTGGGCACGAAATTCTACTCGGGTTCGAACCGGGTTCGAAAAATTCGAACCCTGGTCACACCCACAGTTCGGGTTCCGAACCCGGTTCGAACCCACAGTGCACTTTTCCGGACCCTGGGCGAATTAGGGCGAACCGGACCCGAATTTTGAACCCGGATCGAACCCGGGCCCCCTAGGGCCGAACCCAGTAACTTAGCTTAAAGATATTTGAAACAAATGTGAAAGTTCCTATAGTACAAAATTTCTTGGAGGATCTCAGAAAGTAATTCAAATTTTAAAGGAGAATTTGGAATGGGTGCGTAAACAAATGAAGCAACAAAAAGATCAACAGTACACAAAAAAGAACTATAGGAAGGCAATTGGGTTCACTTGCAATTCCAGCTGCATAAGACAAACAGTGATAAGACTTAAACAACGGTGAAAAGTTCAAAAATTATTGCCAAAATTTTAAGTCCATTTCCAATTTGGAAGAAATTCTGATAGGTACATATGCCTTGAAGTTTGAAACTTAGAAATAAAAGATGCATTGTTGATGTTTTTCATGCATTCCACTTAAAGGAAATGTTGGGCATGCATAAAACTATTTTAGGCTGAATCACTTATACAGTTATACTAGAAGAGGAAGGAAGGCTTGGATTGAAATTTGAAGGTATTCCTAAGACACAAAGTAGATCCTTGCATTCAAAAAATAAATAATATGTGCTATGAACTGGAAGAATTTGCTAGTGGAAGAATGCCAGAGTTATTAATTCTTTAGGAGAGCTAATTACATTATGCTTATAAAAGATTGATTAATAAAAATATAAATGTATAATGAAAATAATTAAATAGAGCAATAACACACAAACACAAATTTATTGTGGGGAAAACTATGTGGTGAAAAACCTCACAAAGCATCATTATTAAGAAAATTTACACATTTGTTTGTATACTTACAAACACATAAACTTGTGGTAAATCCCTTTCGCCTCCTTCCAAATGGTCTCACATAAACCTCTAGTACTTAGAAAGCACGCCAAACCCAGACGCGACCAGCACAAGACAAAATCACTGAGTTTTTTCTTCAAAAAATGTGCCCAGAAATGCGTCCTTCAGAGTAGACAGAAGATGCAAAATAAAAAACACCAAAGCCCGATGCCCTCAGAAAGAGAGTCACGTTTTTAAACCAGAATGGCACATAGGAAGCAAATCAGGCGCCACGAAAAACCGAGCTCAAGAAAATTTCGAATTATAGTTTAAAAACCCACAAAATTCTTAATAGAAAAATCGTTCTTCAAAACCCTTAAAAATTTCTTTCGAAATTAGAAAAACAATTTTTTAATTAACCCACTCTGATACCATGTTCAAATAATCGATATTGTTCATAAAACAGAGGAGACAAAGGCTCCTTAAATAGAATTACAAAGACGATGTTTCTAAAAGAAACAATCGTTAACAAGAGACGAAGTTAGAAACAACTAGACGACCATTAATAACACAAATAGAAAGATATTATACTAATAGTGTAGAGTGAATATTTCAATATTCACAATTTCATTTTCTCCTTTAATAATTTATCCCCAACAGGAATCCCTTGAATAAAATAAGGTAGGTAGCACCCTTTCATGAAGTTACCATACCTTCTATAAACAACATTAGTATTTATTATTAAATTAATTAATACTAAAGACATCTTTTTATATTTACTAATTAATTAAATATCTTTGTACTATGCTAAAAACATATTTATATAATAAGGTTTTATACCTTATATTAAAGCTTATAAATATTTATTTTAGGCCTATTAATTAATGCATAGATGCTTAGTAAACTTTAAATAGTATAATTTTGAGGACAAAGCATGTTTAGAGAGAACTTGTTTGAAATTAAATTATATAATTTTGTATTAATTAAAATGAATAATTGCACCTGGTCATTCATATTTATAATCTATTTTTCTCTCATTTGTTCATTCGTTTTTATATATTTAATATATATTTCTAGATACATGCCTTCAAATGAGTTTCTATGTACCATACCAGACAACCTAGATCCTAATCATCATCTAATAATATCATCGGCATATTTCAGAACCTAAGTCCCTTTATTCTGCTTTTAAAGAAGAATGCTAGAAATTGCTAATTGTTAAGACAGAAAATAAAATTGTTTAGATTTGACAATATTTTTACGTTACCTCTCAAGAAAGCATTTAAAAATTTATTTTTTTCTTTAAAATAAAACCATCGAGTTATGGTAATCTGTAGAATACCCTGGTTGTATCAATGACGGCAAAACTGAGTCCATGAGAGAAAATATTGCAGACAACGGATCAATAAACTGACAGAAGCAGTGGGTAAATTGGGGGCAACACCAATGAAATATTTGGCAACCTACAGCCAGGTGTGGCAATCTGCAAGCTCAAATCAAATTTTGAAAAATATTTCTTGGCTATTCCTTTCACTTTGCCCTTGGACCTCTGTTTCTAGTGGCTAAGGATTGGTATTCTGTGAACTTTAGGACTTTTCAATGACCATTCCAAATAAATTTGTGGCAGCTGTCATAAAAGTAAATAGGTTAGCCCCCAGTGTAAAACCATTAGAAATTACTTCAGATTCTAATGTTCAGTTTGGTTATAGAAATTTTAGTTTTACTTTGGGAAATACTTGTATTATTTTTTAACTAAGTTACCAGTTCTGGTTCTAGTTCCGGTTCGGGTTCTGGTTCGGGTTCGGGGGTTTGGTTCACTGGTTCAGCTAAATTTTTTGGGGGGTGGGTTCGGTTCGTTTTGGGTTTGTTAGTACAAAAAACATATATATATATATATAAACAACATCATATAAACAACAAAACCACCGTAAACTTGAATGTCATTTAAAACATGCATGATAAATATTCATTGTTGAAACTTGAATTGTGGTAGCTTGATATATAGAGTCTATTGATGCCAAGGTTCAATTTGTATGATTTTGAACAAAGAAGCCAACTGAGTAGAGTTATCAGCATTCTTCAGAAATCATAAGAATTTGTTTAGTACACTAGCCATTTTGATGTCTTCTTGCAGTCTTAAACATTATTTTGTATCATTGTTACATTGGTCTTGAGAGTGGTAGCTTAATATAGCTCCACAATGATGCAGAACAATTTTTGAAAAAAGAAAGTTGTGTCACAGTCCGCTTTCAATCCAACAAGCAAAAATGAAAGCTCAGCCTCTTGGAATGAAAATGCTTGTTTGCAAAACAAATGAATAAGAATGAGGTAGTTAAGGTGTTTAGAGTGATTTAGAGGTCACTTTTAGGGTTCCCTTGGGCATGGGTCAAAGTCAAACTTCATAAAACATTAAAAAAATGCTCAAAAAAACACTTTTTAGATGCCTAGGCATGTGGGTTTTGTCTTGGTTCGCCTGGGTTCTGTCTGGGTTCTCTTGGGTTCTGCCTAGGCGAACCAGACCCAAAAATGAAGGACCCTGGTCAAACCCACAGGCGATCCGAACCAGGACCAGAACCAAGGGTAAAATAGAAGAACCCGGTAACATAGTTTTTTAATAATATGTTTTAAAAATAATTGATTGTATTATTTCAGGCTTGTCACTAACTTTATAAAAAGGAATATTAACTTATGGTTTCATACTCTCTTTTTATAAAATACTATTGCAGCATCATTATTGAAAAGAGACATTTTTTGAGTCTACAAAGTATTTGCACAGTACTTGTTAATTGTTATGATGTTAATCTTTAACTTTAAGAATAAAGCCAATGATAATATTGATTTTTATTGCAGACTGTTTAGAATTTGCAAGTTTTATAGGAAGAGCACACATCCTGATTCTTTAATTTGTCTTTGTAGCCTTTTCTAATGAATATGAAAATAATAAATAAGTCTGCATTTTTCATCTGTTGAGCACAATGATGAATATTATCAATTTTTTTTGCATTATGCAACATTTCTGAATTTTACAGGTGTTGAATTTGAAATTGAATTTGAACCAGGTGATTTACCTCAGGACAGATTAGTATTTGGGTAAGTAAACAATAAATGTAGAAAACTTCATCGAGTCTGTAGCGGGGTCTGGACATGAAGTGCATAGGAATATGAAACATTGAGGGTGTAGCATTTGTCAATGGTATGACTATTATGAAACCATAGTGGTAGATGTCACCTGTGTATTATAAGTCCAACTGCCAGTAAACCATAATCAAAAGTTGAGTCGGCCATAGTAACAGAAATCTGGAAAAAAACTTGTTTAATCCTGATTTTTAAAAAATCTGCAGGCTGGACGATTTTTTCCCCGATTTTTTGAAAAAATCTTTTGACTTTTTGGTCAACGATTTTTTCCCATTTCAAACTGCAAAATTGCCAAAAAAAATGCGTTTAAAACATGCAAAAAAATGCGAATAAAATCATGCTTTTGCACGAAAAAAAAACCATGAGACCATAGCTGCTTGTTTACTATTATGCTTTAATAGATTTTTTCCAAGCATCCATAGCTTGTTCGAAAGCACTTGTTTTAGGCTTTTAGCCATAGCAGCAAGGCAGTGAACTGGTTGAAAAATTGCCTCAAAGAAATGTGGTTGCTATTGATTGTCATGGCATTCCATCACCATGAGACCACATTTCTTTGAGGCAATTTTTGATCCAGACAATGAGTGGATTGCTGGTGATGAATTTCTTGAGGCTGAGGATTTTGAGATCCTAGCAGAGTCCAACTTTGATACTCATTTGACTGAACGACTTAGGAGAGGCAAAGCCCCAGGAGCTTCATCATTAGGACCTGCACCCCTCTAGCATAGCTCTATTCTATTTATTGGCAATTATGAGCATCACTATTCTTATATATATATATATATATATTCCCGTACCTGTACCCAAGGAAAAAAAATTGCCGTACCGCCGTACCCGTACCCATACCCAAACCAGCAACTCAGTATGGAAGTACAGATAGGTCCTCCTAAAACAGAAGTCAATGGAATTGATGAAGTAAACTGCTTCTTCAACTGATCTGGTTTACAAGAGTCCATATTTTTCACAACAATATCAATTACATACTTTGCTCGGCCCTTGTACCTCTCAAACTTGGTTCTTTTCTTTACAGCTAACCAGGATCTAAACAGTTCTTGTTTGATCTATTTGATCTTTGGCAATCTATGAATCATATTCTTCTTACTCAAAAATTCAAGATACACAAAATTTGAGCGTGCAAGTTTTCAATTCCTTATTTCTTTCATCTTACTAATGGCTCCACAATTGAGCAGCACCCTTCCATCTTCAAAGAATACTGGGTGCATAGACAATCTGACATAATCTCTTCAGGATGTTTCAAATCCATTCCACGAGTTACCAATTCAGTTGGATGTAAAGGCAGAAGGATAGAAATGCAAAAAACGGCAAAAATGCACTACACTTTTCTATTTCCTTGTTTAGTTTTCAGTTTTGCAGCAAGCTGTAAGGTAGGTCTATGGAAATAAAAGATCAGCCTACTGCATTACTAATGTGTTATTTGTGATTTCCAGAGGAAAGGAAAAGTAAATTTTAAGAGCTTTGCAAGGCACTTTACTAGCTAGAAAAGCAAGCTGAGCTAAGGTGGACATAAAATTTGAGGCATGGACATAGCTTCTTTGTTAAGGATTATGAATGATTTACTGTGCCATTCCTATCTGTGTGATGTCTGCCAAACTATTTAAGTCTTTCTCTGCAAACTTGTGGTTTCACGAGAGAGTTCTTATCTTAAAAGAATATAGAATCTTATTTCAAATAAAAACAAATTGGTACATAAAACAGATGATCCCCTACAGAGAGAAGCACTTTCCCTTTCTAGCCTGGAGCAGACTAGCATCCTAAATTGGGCCCTAACATTAGTAGCAATAATATGCTTAGTAACAAGATGGAGCTTAGTACAGATACAGATTTATTTTCCAAGCAAAAAAAAGTATGGTGGGAAAAGCACAAACAAATGGGTCACCAAAAAGTGGCAGCTCTCCCTTGAAAAGGCTTGACAAAGAGAGCTGGAAATCCGTGTTGAAATTGGACCCATGGTTACTGAGAAAACGTACAATCTCAAAGACTTAGTCTGATAATCTCTTTCTTCCCCATGAATTCCTCTGGAAATCCCTGTTTCGGCAAATGTTATAGAATTGTCTAGTCTTATTAAAGTCGTAATGTCAGCGATTTTCAACCTTTGGTTTTGTGACAAGTTGCAAGCCTTGGAAAAAGCCTTCCTGTTATGAGCAGACTTTAAATGGGAGATCATGAGGCTGAAGATTTGTGTGGAATGATGTTGGATAAGTTGCCAATCACCCTCAAGATTATATTGGGCTTTCTGCGGTTTTTCTTGATAGCTTGCTTCTGTTTTGGCTGATAAAGGGGAAGATCCTGAGGTCAAATGGTTTTGGTATGCTGTCCTGGTTCCTGGTCATGCCATTGGTTTCTTTTTATTGCATGCTTCTATTTCAATCGAGGAAAATAATTCTCCTCATCAGAGGGTGATTGGGCAGGGGACCCTTAACATGTTTATATGTGTTTTAGAGTTAATGACTATTTAGGGAGAGGCTTGGGTTACATGAAGACAGGTTCTAGTTGACATAAATGGGAGAAAATGGTTGGTATACTTGTTCCGATAAACAAAGTGATAATTCTTGCTAGACTAGATGGTTCTGTGAGGATGTAGATTTGTTTCACTTCTCTAGCTCTGCTAACCTTATCTTTCTAATGTGCTCTGGTCGCTACCAATTTTAAAGGATAAGGAGAGAACGAGGCATGTGTTAGTCAGTTTCATACTTGCCAGGTTTGTTGTTAACTTGATATGTCCAAATTCTCAACCAAGTGTTTTGCGTTGGAAGGTATAAAGGTTACTCTTAAATGCCATGTAAAATTTGCTAAATAAGGTGTCTTTTGAAAGCTACAGAGTTTTGTTTAGATCATTAACTGTGACCAGATGCTTGAGTAGGCGTTTTTTATTTTGTATATCGAATGTTTATGTGGGAATGATTTTAGCTTTTTTGTTTTGGAGTAATCTATATGCAATAGTTTAGTTTGTGACTGTTCGACACTGCCTAATGGTCTCTTAAGGTTTGTCAAATAAGGTAGAAGAAGCAAAGGTGGAAAGTATTAAAAAGGACAAAGCAGCAACGGAGAAGGCTTTACAGGAAGCTGTGGAAAGTAGTCAAGCGGAACTTGCTGCACAAAAGGAATTCTATACAAATGCATTAAATGAAGCAAAAGAGGCAGAGGCACTTGCAGAGGCACGTGGAAACAGTGAAGCTAAAACAGAGCTTGAGCATCATTTACATGAAGCTGGAGAACGTGAGGCAGCACTTGTACAAGCACTTGAAGAGCTAAGAGATACTCTTAGCAACACAGAACATCAGGCAATGGCTTCTTTCATCCATTTTATTTGATATGCCTGTGAAATGTGATCTGGTACTTTTCGATATTTTGGAGGACTTGCTTGTATTTCTCAAGGTAATATAAATAATCTGCATGACATGCCCCTATTTCATGTATTACAGGCAGCATCTCTGGAAGACAAGTTACGGAGTGAAATTGATCATCTTCAGAAGCGTTGCCAGGTAGATCTGCATTGATTGTGTCTTACACTAAGAACCTATCATCAAGTTGTGATTTATTGAATAGCATTTGTGTTTCATGATATGGTATTGCTATAATTGATGTGCAGGCAACTGAAATGCGCTATGAAGAGCTGGTATTAAGAGTACCTGAGTCCACAAGACCATTGTTGCGACAAATTGAAGCAATGCAGGTCTTCCCGTCCACCTTTCTAATCATTGTATAGTACTTTTTTAATTGGTATTGGTTGGTACTTTTGTTTGTAGCTTTTTTTAACACTGTGCCTGCCTATATTGTTCATACACAGGAAACCGCAGCAATGCGAGCTGAAGCATGGTCTGGTGTGGAGAGAAACCTCAATTCCCGTGTTCAGGTCATATCCTTACAGAGATTAAATTTCTACAGCTTTAAAAACATTTTTGTCAGTTCACTTTTTAAGTTAGTATGAATTTTTAGAGAACATAATTAACAGGAGGCGGAGGCTAGAGCTGCATCAGCAGAAGAAAGAGAGCGAGCTATGAATGAGCGCCTTACTCAAACATTATCTCGAATGGCAGTTTTGGAAGCTCAGGTGTGTAAGCATCAATTAAAAATATATATTTTGTATCTTTTCTCTATGAAGGATGATTACTTTGATGAGAAGATTAACTGACTCCTAAAGCTAAGCATTCATATCTAGTTTCTTGGTAACCAAATGCAGGTTTCATGTCTTAGGGCTGAACAAGCACAAATCACTCGCTCATTAGAAAAGGAAAGGCAAAGGGCATCTGAAAATCGTCAAGAATATCTTGCTGCACTAGAAACAGCAGCCAGTCAGGAAGGTCGGGCTAAGCAACTTGAAGATGAAATAAGAGAACTGAGGAATCAGCATAAGCGTGATATGGTGGAAGAAATGGCACGGCGGCAACTTCTTGAGCAGGTGGTACTGATTGATATTCTGGCTTGATTGGAAATGGGAAGGATGATTTTTGGTCATATGAGTAGGGTAAATAATCAATGCTAGAGGGCATATGATGAATATTATAATAGAATTAAGGTCAACTCCATTTGTTCTCAGTCTTTATTTTATGGCAAGAATATAAGTGGTGAAAGTTGCAAGTGGATCATGTTTTTTGAAAGTTTCGATTTCAGTTTTTTCGTCATTTCCTTTCTTTATTGTCTAGTAGCAGCCTACGTAAGAATATATTTATTTATGGAATCAGTGTGTCTGCTTGCTTTTCCTGGTTGATTGGATAACAGATGGAATACATTCATATGACAAGGGAAACTAGGTGCTGAATGTTCATTTATATAGAAATGAAAATGTATATGAAGAATGATTTGTGTGTAGTATGAGCAGGGTATATAATGAATCTCATCGTAGTATTAAGGTCAACTGCATTTGGTCACGTTTTAAAATTTGTGACAAGAATTTAACTGGCAAAAATTTGTAAGCAGGCGGATCTTGTGTTGAAACTTTTAGTTTCGTTTTTGTTCATTACATTCTTTATTCCTTATTAGCCAATGTATGATAAGATAAGTATATTAATGTCCACAAGTAGAAAGTTATAGGAAGAAAACATCCTAGGAAAGCAAAATGAAGGAATGACAGCACTAAAAAAATGAAGCGGTGCAATACAAAACACAAGTGGATAAGAAACCAATACAAATAGCCATGAGGGGCTGGGGCAAAGAGCAAGGGCTGATGAAGACACGAAGAATAGCTTTGGAAGGGAGGACTCATTGATGCCATCATCAGTCATTGTGAAAGGGCTGATAAATGTTCTGATAATAATGGAGTCAATGTGTCTGCTTGATTTTTCTGGTCAATTGGATAAAGGATGGAATGCACTAATATTGCAAGTGAAACTAAGTTCTTAATGCTCATTTACGAGGAAATGGAAATGTATTTGAAGGATGATTTGTGGGTAGTTTGAGCAGGTTATATGATGAATCTTATCAGAGTATTAAGATCAACTGCATTTGGTCATAATTTTTAATGCTTCTCAAGAATTTATGTATGGCAAAACTTGTAAGTGGATCATGTATTTAGAAAGTTTTGACTTCATTGTTTATTCATTACTTTCTTTCTTTATTGTTCAGTAGCTTATGTAAGGATACATTTGATTCTTTGTGTGCTTGATTTTTCTGGTCAACTGGATAATGGATGGAGCACACTGATATGATAAAAGAAACTATATGCTTAATACTTATTTCTGAGGAAACAAAAATGTAGCTCTAGAATATGATCATTTATGCTAGTAGCTTGGTATTACAGGAAAAAATGTCATTAATTTTAAATTAATATACTTAGAACAATCATTCCACAGGAACTAGAACGGGAGAGGACTACTAGATTAGATCTTGAAAAGACAGCTCGTTCTGAAGCATGGCCAAGCTTAGAAAAGAATGACTCTTCTAAATACACAAACTCTTATTTAGATCATGGTAATTATTTTAATTGAGTGAAGTGGATTTGTATATTGACATTTAAAATCCAGAATTGAGTTCTTATGTGCCCTTTCTTTATGCAATGAAAGGAGCAAACAATCATCTAAGGCGATTTTCAAGTGCTGGAAGTACAAGTAGCATGGAAGAAAGCTTCTACTTACAGGCTTCATTGGATTCTTCCTCAGAGCAGGCCCCCATTGACAGGAGAGGCACTGGTGAACTTGGAGCATCAGCTTATTTTGGAAAAAGCTTTGCACCAACCACAATTGAACATTTAGAAGCTACTCTACGTCAAAAGGATGGGGAGTTATCTTCTTACATGACTCGTTTGGTAATATTTCATTTTCCTTAATAATATTTTTCTCTTTGCTTGTTTTAACGAAGCCCTTTGGTTTGATTGAGAATAAGTATAAATGGAAAGTAAAATGCAGTGAGAACATCAGTATGAATAGTTTTCTTTTGTGTCACAAGAATTCAAAAATGTTTGCCATTATTTGTTAGAGGTAGAAGATATATTCTTGTGAAAGTGTGCACTTGTTTTGTGGTTAAAATGGCTATGTACAGTAACATGCTCTAGGGGTGTGCATGAAGATTTGCTTGACGATTTCCTACAAGCTAAAGGAATTTGGCCATTTATCTGTCAAAAAAATATCATTATAGAAAGTGAGACAAGATGCTCTGCTGAAAGCCAACTGGCATTTTCTCTTTTGTTTCTTGTTGGTGCATTAAAATGTTCTTTGTTTTTTAATGAGAGATGCATCTTATATTACTTTAGTTTAGGGAACAATAGAGTGACATCAATCTAACAATAGGGTAATCAGGAAAGTCTCTTCCTAAAGAAGAGAAAATATCACAGGCCCAGAGAAGCATTAAAGGGCCAATTGAGTTGTCTTAATATCGATTGATGTGAGAGGTGATGTTATTTGTTTTCTTGTTTGTGAAAATTCTATTAGAATTGGTAAAAAATCTTTACATAAATCAAAACTTACGGTTTGAATATCTTTAGTGAATTAAGTTGGTGTCCTGTTCAATGTAGAATTATCTTTGCAGTTTTACTTTTATTTTTCAACAGAGGCCCCTTTTCAGCTATTTTTGAATTTAAACTCTTTTGTTCAAATTGAGTCATACTATAACAACGTGAGTCAGGCTGTAATTTGCCATCCTATTCACTGATGGAGTTTTATGCTCATCTGTTTCATCAGAAATGATCTTAACAGCATATATATATATTTGCCCCTCCTTTTCTGAAAATACAGACTCAAAAACAATACAATAATTTAACTACTTATAGTCACCCATCTCTCTGCATATTCCTTGCTGTTGCCTGGTAATGATCAATGATGCTTTTCCTCTTCCCAGCGCTACCTATATAATCCTCTAACTCTAGTGATTAAAAATTAATGGAAGTTAATTCCTTTCTTGAGGGTATCTAACTAGAACTGACTGAACAGATCTCTCCACAATTTCTGGCACTTAACTAACCAGTTCTATCATCATTCATTGATGGGGACTGGAACTATGTCGAGTCATGGGAATAACTTAATAGCAGCAATCCTGTTATTTAAACTGCAACTAATAAACTGGTTGAATCAACCCCTTTAATATGAAGACGCAGTATCCCTACTCTATCTGACAGACCTACTAGTCCCAAGTTCTAACTGCTGACAAGGATCCAGTCAAACTCCAATCCTTTCAACTACTATCCAGTATAGTGTTTGTGGATTAAAAGGGGGACATTATATTTCAGCGGAGGTTCACAATAATGTTTTGTTTCTTTATCCAATTACCTGCATCCTATGTATTCATTTGGTGCCCCTCTAGGCAGATTAATAGTGCCTATTACTCATCAACAATAGTAACTAATTCAATATGCCGTCTCCACTAGGGTTTTCACTCATTACCTTAAGCTTGGTCTGAAACACTGCAGCCCAGCTATGCCCAGCTATGGCTCTTTAACAGTTAATATTCTTTTGAGACTCGTCACAATCTTGGTCTGAGAATTATTGTTAATATTGATCCGTTGTAGATCTTGTTATTGTTATTGCCCTTTGCTTCCTGTTTGAGTTGTGCTCTGCACATCACCAGCATGAGATTTCTTCTCCTTACCATAATATCTCCTGGAAAGTCTCCAAAAGTCCATGGTAGATGGTTTTCAAATAATAGAGTGGAAGCTGCAAATATACATCTAACAGGATCTCCTAGCTTGTGGATGATGGGCAGCTGACTTTCCAGGCAGAAGAACAATAGATCCTTCACATCTAGTGTGTGGGGAGGAAAATCCTGGTTGCTGCTTGTGTAGTGGGACACCATTTTTAGTATAAGCAAAGAAATGAGACGAAAGAAAAAGGCTTACGTCTCAAGGAGAGAAACACAACATTATATAGAATAGATAAATTTACTATTACAACTGCCATATTAATGTTAGTGCACAAGGCTTATTAAAGAGCAGCAACAAGCACAACAACCTTATGACTATACTAGAAACAACACCAAGCTTGTCTAAGAATTTGAGAAAGCAACTAGGACTGAGTGCTTTAGTCATTAAATCAGCAGGTCGCTCCTGAGAAGTGCAGAAATGAAGAGAAATGTCTTTACAATCCACCGGTTATTGAATATAGAGATGATGAATCTTGATGTGTTAGGTCTGAACATGATAAATTGGATTCTTTACCAACTTCAATACTTGCCGGTTATCACAGAAAACGGAGGAGTATGTTGAGGAAGCTGAAAATCTATCAAGTTTCAATGTAACCTAATTGCTTCACAGTTGGCACTCACAATTGCTTTGTATTCAGTTTCACTAGAGAACAAAGTGATGGTTTGTTGAAGCTTATTTTGCCATGAAATTACTCTTGAGCCCAAGGAGATGTCCCCGGTTGTAGACTGCTAAGAATCAATAAATCCCGCTCAATCAGAGTTTGTATATCCAATCAAACCAAGAATTGTTGTTCTTTGATAAAGTATGTCAAAGTCAAGAGTACTTTTGACATACAATAAAACTTGTTTTGCAGCATCCAATTAGAGAGTTTTGGTTTTGACAAAAATGATATAGCTAACAACAAAGCAAAGTTTCGGTCTAGTGGTTGTAAGATATATCAAGCTGCCTACCAACTATTTGTAGAGTGATTCATTGACCAGGGATGAATCATTGGAGGCTAACAACTTCAGTCAACCTTTGTGGGCGTAGAGAAAATTTACAATCCACCATCCCAAAACGCTCCAAAAGTTTTGTGGCATATTTGATTTGAAACATGAAAATACTATGATAAGATCGCAAAAACTCAACTTTTAGGCAATAATATAGGACTCTTAAATCAGACATGTCAAAGCGCACACAAATTTGATTTTACTCTTGAATTACAGTGTCTGTGATACCTATGATGGCAAGATCATCAACATATACAATAACAATCACAATATCATTACCATCACTTTTGACATAGAGATTTGGATAAAAATGACCCCCAAATCCAAAATCTTTTAGATGGTTGGCATGAGTTTTCCATAGTCCATGAAGTAGATGTATGATAGTTTTTGGTTTTAATTGTGTATATTTTTCAATCAAAAGTTATTTCACACATCTTTTAGATATTTATCAATTTTTAGATACTAGGCTTGAGTAGCTTGCTTAGCCCACAAAAGGAAATAATTAGCTCACAACTAGGAACCCAAAAGCCCTTAGGTTGCACCATTTAGACTTGCTCATCCATGTCCTTGTTCAAAAAGACAACTTGATATCCATTTGATATACTCTTGCCAAATTGAGTGGCTATGGAGAAAAGCAACCAAAATGCAACCATCTTAGTAGTAGGAGCAAAAGTCTCTTCATAGTCTATTGCCTCCCATTGTGAACATCCCTTAAGAACAAGACATGTCTTGTACTTGTCCAAGGAAACATCAACTTTGCATTTTACTTTATAGGCCCATTGGCACCCAATAGGCTCTCTACTTGGAGGTAGTTCTACCAACTCTCAAGTATGATTTTTTATCAATGTCATACTCAACCTTCATAGAAGCTTCCTATTGTGATTTTTCTTGTGCCTTTGAAAAATTGTGGTTCAGAAACCCGAAAAAGATCAAAAGATAGAGCAAAATGAACATGCTCAATAGTTGAATCAATAATTGTTTTTCCTTTTCTCTAAGGTCTTTCAACTGATCTAAAAAGTTCATCCTTATGCACACCTTCCAAAATGGAACAGTACCACTTAGAGCTTTGATGTGTTTTAGGCGAGTGTTATGAAGCCAGGTTCTCAACTTAGCCAAACCCAAAGTGGAAACACATTTAGTATAGTGTCTTTGGTAGACAAGTGGAGAAAAGGCATCCAAAGGTTGAACATAGGCTAACTTGATGAATTGGAGGGTTCATCTTTCAAGGTTAACATAATACTAAATGCAGGAACTTTGTTGAACTCCTGTTCAATATTGGAAAAATATGGCCATCTCTTTTACATCAACATCTAAACAAACAACAATTTTGTTAGTAAAAATATCAATAATCCTATATGCCTTAGATTGTTCACTATAACCAAGAAAGAAACATCTAATACTTTTGGAACCTTTTGCTCAAGATCTAAAACATATGCAACTAAACCAAAAATATGAAAAGATGTTACTTGAAGTTTGTTATCGAACCAAGCTTCCTCCGATGCAGTATTTTGTAATGATCTACAAGGACTCCTGTTTGAGAGATACATTGTCATGTTCATAGCTTCTCCCCAATATCGGTAGGGCACATTATTGTTATGCATCATGCACCATCATCTCCATGATAGCCATATTACATCTGTGAACCTCTCTATTTTGTTGCAGATTAATTGACATTGAATGCCTTCCTTTTTGCATATCTTGAGCAATTGGGATGGGTGGTCTCTTCAAATCAAGCTTCTTCTTGGGCTCTACGCTTCCTCCACAATGTTCTTTAGTTCCACCCCTTTCTTGGGATCTTCTTCATCGCCCCCTCTACTCTTTGACCACTTTAGATCTTGTGGAGTATACCAATGAGAAGGGTTGGGTTGATGAAGATTCTCTCTATTCCTATCTCTTGGAGGTATTATCCTTCGTAGATGGTCGTGTGGCAATATGTTTCGATTTTTTCATTGATCCATCTCTTTGTCTTTTGTATTACAAAAGTGACCTCTCTTGAATATTATTGACCTCCTTATCAGCCCAATTCAGAGGCATGAGTGGTTAAGTTCGGATGGTAGAGATAAAAATTGGATCCAACATATCAGATCCATCATCCTTGATAACATAAACATCCCATTCTAAGTTTAAGGCTTTTATTTGTTTAATAGTCATTCTCACCCAATCTCTCCTTCGAACTTCAAAATCATTTTTAGAGTTCTCCCAAATATCCTCCAATTGAGTGTATGATCATATCTTGCCTTGAGGTTAAGGTTATTTTTGACAAAAAAATTACTATCAAAAAGGTTGCCTTGTAGAATTGCATGGAAATCTTGGTGAGAGACCTCTTGATATTTTGAGCATCATACGAAGATTGACAAGTATAATAAGTGAGGCCAATAGGAAAAGGAATGCTTGCTTTCTTTCTTTCTTTGCAATTTTATTTACTTTTCCAATTTGTTTGCATACCTCTAAAAGGACAAGATGGTCACTCACGTAACAAGGTAATCTATATGGAGGGTCGCCAAATCCACTAATTTTGATGTAGGTGAATCATGGGAATTGAATAATGTAACTCCCATACTGAGTGATAAGATTGATTGCCTCAAGTGAGATTTTGTCTCCAACATTGTCATCCATCTCTTTGACAGTCAACATGGTGAATGCATCACATACTCTCTTGAAGTTTTTGTTGCTGAATTCTAATTGCGATTGTGAATAGAAGTCATATATCTGCATGGTGGCATCATATATTCCTTGTGCCTATAACCTCGATGACACCTTCATGCTAGCTATTGCATAGAAAAGATCTAAGTTGCCGGTTCGGGTACGGGTTCATATACAGGTTCGGGTACAGATATGGCTGTATGACAATTTTTTTTCCCTTGGGTACGGGAATATATATAAGAATAGTGATGCTCATAATTGCCAATAAATAGAATACAATATAATTTTGACATAGTAACTTATAACAGTTCAATTAATGATCACTTCACAAGTACAGTAATTGATTCTCCGTAAAAAATATAGTAGACGAAATAAAAACTCAAAGAAGCCTGCATACCTTACTAGTTTCTTGGTCAATATTGATCATGACTCAATGAAAAGTAGAATATTGCACTCAATGCAACATAATAATCAAACAAAATAGTCAATGTTAAGTGGTACAGAAGTTAATGCTATCTATGTAGCAGAGATTTTTGGTCAACATAGTCAGTATAGCAGAGCTCTTTGGTCAACATTGTTAGATAACCATATTTTAGAAGAGTCAATGCAGGTGTAGAGGGGCAATGTTGAAGATATGGTGTGTTGATTTACAAATGATGTCAAATTTATGGGCTGGCCCAAAGTTCAAACATTGTCTTTTTCCCCCTCCTACAATAGTGTAGGTCAAATGAGAGAGTAAATGATGGAATGATGCATTCATGAGGATCAATTAATGCTATCTACACATGTTCAATTGGAAACAATAGCCCTAATTTTTTTTAAACAACGGTTATAAGTTCTTGTTCTGCCAAGACAATATCAAATTTGTACTGCCTGGATGCCTGGGTTCTTTGTGGGTCCTTCACAAAAGAACCCACAGAGAACCCATGCACCTGGGTTCTTTGTGGGTCCTTAACAAAAGAACCCACAAAGAACCCAAGTTCCCAAGCCGTACCCAAGGCCGTACCCGAACCCAACCCAACCCAACCCAACCGAGTTCTTGGGGCAAATCTGAAGAATCCAGTAACTTAGGAAAAGATATGACGTTATATTCAAATATTGGTTTTTGTGACAATTAATGTGATACATTCAATAGTGAAAATTACATGTTTGTTCATTCCCCGTAACTCTATTCAACAAAATATTCCTATGCAATTGTGATTTGATTTTCTTTGGAACTTTCAACCAATATCTCGCTATGTTTGCTCAGACAAGTTTCTTTCTTTTCATAGAATTGATTGGAATTTTCCATGTTCATGTCAGCATACGCATCTCTCTAAGGGAGTTTGAAAGTAATGCTAATAGAAGGACCATCTAATTTTGCCACCAATTAATTATTCACCATTTTGACTTCTTTGGTATTAGGCTTATAATGTCTCACCCATGCCAACACCAAATCCGTGCATCGAACAAAGGTTGGAAAACCTTCGGCATGAGCTAGATTGCTAGAGAATGTAGTTTTAGCAATTGGGGTCTTGGGATTTTGTTGAATTCTATTCCAAAAATCTTCCATATTTAGATCCCCTAGTTTGCTTTCCCCCACTTAAGATAGAGAATTATCTAGAATTATAGCATGCTCATAACCTTGGTACTTAAATTTCATCTAGGGAAGTTGGATAACAAACAAAAAAAGCAAGCCGGGGTTTCTGACAAATTCTGGTAAATGATTAGGGAGAATAGTTTGTATTCAGGTGAAAAGCAACAATTTTTGAGTAGATTTCATGGAACATGTGGTTTAGAGATTTGGAATTGAGAAAAATGAAGTAGGATTGCAACAAAGCTAAGCAAATGTGGAATGCTATAAAGCTTTTGATGAGTATAGCTGGGCATATATCAGGATGTGAATTGGAAACAGGGGAGTGCTGCCTTCACTCATTGAGCATGGTGACGGTGTTGGTTTAGCTAAGCATGGGTTTGTGGGAGCTCCACATGCATATGATTGTATGGTGGTTACTAGTGAGCCCTAGGAGCCCCTTATAATATTTTGCATTTTTCCATTGGCTAACTTTTCAAAACATCTTTGAAACCTTGTTAGTGTTTTAGAAATTTTGAGAACTTTCAAAAACACCAAATTTGCTTGCTTGAAAAGTCATGAAGTTGCCGCTGGGGATTGATCACATTTTAAAATTCTGTTAGCATTTGAAAATTTTTTGAATCATGTTAACTTTGTAGAAAGTTAGAAAACTTTTGAAATTGCTAACATCGCTTGTTTAATCATTCAAACCTTATTGGTAATTTGGAGAAACTTTGAAGTTTGAACTATGTCGGCTTTTCAAAAAGTTAGAAAACTTTTGAAATTAATGATGTTTGTGCCCAAATGCTCAAGATTTGCTCTGTTTCTTCATCTTTTGGAAAGTTTCAAAATTGCCAATACTTTTATCTTTCCAAGTTTCTCCTTAGACTGGAAATTTGAAGATTCTTGAAACTTTTTTAAAGGTTTCACTGTTTATTATTCAAGGGGTAAACGCTTTTGACTGGAGCTATGAACCGGAATACAACCATTCAACAATACCACCCCAATGGGGTTTGAACCTTGGTGGCAAGAACAACAATGCCACCTATAAACCATCACACCATGCCAATACCGGCAAAAAAAAAAAGGTTTCACTGTTAAGAAATTGCCGAAACGACAATTCTTTTATAAAATCATCAAAATCTCTTCAGTGGTTGGGCTTTTGGAAATTTTGAGAACTTGAATAAAAATCTGACTTTGGAAGGGTTATGCTTGACATTCAAAAAATTTAGAACTAAGACAAATGCAGACATAATAACGCATCGGCAATTTATAAGTTTTGAGAGCCACTAAAAACGCTGATTAAATCTTTTGAGCATTCTGTTGGGTTTTTGAAGGTTTGAAAAACTTTGAAAATGCCGACAAGGTTTTGCAAAGGCTTTAGAAACCTGAGAAAACAAAAAAGGACTTTGAGACTTGGAAAATTTTGATGTTCTCTAACAATTAGCATGGCAAGGCTAAACACAACTGATTGAACTGAGGTATTACATTAACTAAGAGTTTGAAAAAGGACTAGTTCAAAATTGGGGGTAACAACCCTTTAGCTTGATTATGCATTAGGCTAAATTTGAGCAAAATTTTACCATGAGACTTCGGTGCTGGTAGCTTGTAGACAATGAGAATTTAAGAATAAGGCTTTTGGGTGCAGATTGTCAGAAAATAGGGAATTGCTAAAGTATCTGTGGATGCAAATAGAGAGGATTTAGACAGTGAAAAGGAGAAGAAAGTAGTCACATTAGCTTGGAGGACACACAATGATGAAAGCTTCAAAGAAAATGGGAGAATCCTTGCATGTTGAAGAAAATATTCTTTAAGATGTAGAACATCTGAAGAAAGAAATCAAATTACTTGAAGAAGGCTCAAATAATTAAATACAAATTAAAGTAGAAGAAAATAATTCAATTGCATTCACCAATAGACAGAGAGAGCAGATTGCTGATAAGGTAGAAATCACAGGCTGACTTGGAGGAAAATATTGAGCTAGATGAAGGATTGGTATATCTTGTAAGCAAGATATGCAATAGTTTTTTGTTGAACGACCCCTGATAAAAGATGTTGAGTTGTCTTATTTTGTTTTAGTTCCTCTGTACTTTATGAAGGATAGTTTCACTGAGTGATGCCAACTATAGGCTCTTCTGGTGGGATTAGTCTGGGTTATTTCTTGGAATCGACCTCTGGTCTTACATTATAATCCTTTTTCAGGATGGTAACTTTTTTTCTGGTTTTTATTGCTTTCCCCATTTTAACACAAATTTAGAGAGCTTTCAAAAAGAATTGAATTTTTTGGTTTAAATTCTAATCTGTGTGATGGCTCCCTGATATGCTTTCCTGTTAATGGTATGTTCACAGGCTTCTTTGGAATCAATACGTGACTCATTAGCTGAAGAGTTGGTCAAAATGACTAATGAGGTTAGTTTATCTTCCATGCTGCATATGATTCATGGTTGAAGTTTGAATTCTAAGAAGAGTTCATTTGTGATTATGCTTGATTTTCTTTGCTTTATGTGGAAAGATCTAAGGAGTGATTTTGTGATCCATTCAGTGTGAAAAACTACGTATAGAGGTGGCTGCTTTGCCTGGGTTAAGGGCTGAACTAGAAGCATTAAGACGTCGACACACATCTGCTTTGGAGCTTATGGGGGAGCGTGATGAGGAGGTAAAAGCTCTGTCACCTTGTTTCAGAAAGAATTTAATGATAATACCATTTATAATTTATTTATATGCTTAATGAAAAGTTGTGAACAGCTAATTCTCAGGTTTCCAAAAATGTGAAATTTATGGTGAAATTTGAGAACCACAAAAGGGTAGCAAAATTTTAAATTGAAATTCAAAATAACATGTGTAGGTTCATATATCAACTTATTTTGATATTTCCCTGTTTCTATGTTCTTGGTAGACTTTACCATTCCCAAGCCTTATATTTCCCAATTCAGACATTAAAAATGGGGTTTTTATTCTGTATTCACAGGAAAGTTCCAATCCCTAAACTAGCAGTAGATTTCCCAATTTAGACATAAAATGGGGTATTGGGGGCCTCAATGGCTGATATAGTTTACTTCTCTAGATTATCTTCCTCTTATGAACTGTTTACCCCTTTCACAAATCTGATCACACACCTCCTTCCCTTCAAATTTTTCCATAAAAGTTTTCCAACTTTATGATCTTACTACATCGTTCATAGCATATGTAGTTTCTGACCTTGTCTATTAACATCATAATTTCAAAGTGATTGGAACAAATTTGGTTACTTATTCAAAACATAACTCCCCTAGCTCATTTTTCTATAAGGGAGATGCAAAAATGCCTTGCTAGTGAAATTCAATTGATTCTCACAATGCAGTGCAATGATTTGGTAATGAGATGGCAATATATAAGCTCAAGAAAGCATAAGATTAACACTAAAATGGGTGTGCCACAAATGATTATAAGGTTGTTTATTGAGTACCACACACCTTTAACAAGGAAGCCACCTCTACGTTAGATAAGAGATGAAAGCATAAGGCTTCAAGTAACTGTATCCTTGAATTCTTCACCACAAACTTTCTAGCAGATGTTCCTGTACAATACTATCCTGTTAACAAGTACTGTTACACCTGCAAAAAAAGACATACATACTTTGATATTTTTCAGGATAAGCCCAATCATTTAGCTCTTTTTTTATTTTTAAATGGTAAATTCTTCTCCCTGGGTAAAATCACCTGAGAATTGTATCCAGTTTCATCCTTTGGGGCACGGGCCCATGGCACAACCAGAATTGGTTGCAGTAACTTGTCCAGTTTCATCACTTCATGTCTCCTGAGGATTTGAACTTGCTGATCTTGTCCCATTTGAACACACACAGCTTACTTTTATCAATGAGACTTGACCGGGGAAAGTAAAAACTATCCAAGTAGCCATCTACTGCAGCTCTTCTCATGTCCCAAGTCTGATTGTGCTTCTGAGTTTGTTGAGCATTTCACTTAACTTTGCAAATGTAATTCAGAGCAGCTTCCAATAAACTAAAGAAAAATCTGTGGAAAAACTCAACTTTTTTAAATTTCTTTTTTCTTTCCTGCTGATTCGTCTATCCATGCTGCAAAATATGTTTTCCAGTTTCTTTTGGTTTCTCTCTTTGGCCCTATTTATGTGGCGGGTTTGTAATTTAAAGTTTTTTAGGGATGGGTTGCAGCCATATGGGTTAAATTTTCCACTGTTCTCTTCCTTCTTGCTGTTTTTCTTAGAAAATAACCTTGGTTATCTTGTTTGGGTGTTGCTCAAGGAACATCCTGGAACTTTGTGGTGCACCTCCAGT
This sequence comes from Sequoiadendron giganteum, assembly GCA_007115665.2. Classification (NCBI taxonomy): domain Eukaryota; kingdom Viridiplantae; phylum Streptophyta; class Pinopsida; order Cupressales; family Cupressaceae; genus Sequoiadendron; species Sequoiadendron giganteum. The sequence goes on along the minus strand of CM021109.1, from coordinate 570,030,853 downwards.
GCACCTGGTTCATGTGTAGACATTCCCAGGTGTTTCTGGCCCCGTTTCAGGGATGGGCAACTCATACTGGTACAAGGGGTGCACATCCATCCTTGGGGGGAATATCCCCCTGTTATAAGTTTTAATAGAATATGATATTGAGTCAGGACATTTGCAAATGAGAGCCAGAGTACAAATCACTGTGTAGTTATTCATTCAAAATGTTTTTGTGGCTTATGTGGTAATACCAAAATTGGAAAACAAAATGGTAACTAGGTATTTAATATTTTAGGTAACAGTGGTGTTGTTCAATGGATTTTAGTTATTTGAAACAAAGCAGGGAGAGATGCAATTTCGTCATTTCTATTTCGGTTTTAAACTCACAGCATTTGTATGATTGCAGTTAGAAGAACTTAAGGCTGATCTTGCTGATGTCAAGCAAATGTACAGAGAGCAAATAGACATGCTTGTCAGCCAGGTATACAAAAGAGTAAAGACTATATGTGTTGTACAGTACCAATATCAAGCATTCCAAATTTGTGAAGTTAACAGTTTCTTGTTGGTTGTCGTGTGCAGATTGAGAAGTTGAGTTCTTCTCTTGGCAGCAAATGACTTTATTGGATTTGCAAGATGGTAATATGGAGTCCCATTTGGGAGTAAATACTAAAATCAAAATTTATTTTGAATAGATTTGTTCATTGCAGATTAGCACACAACATTTAGATTAACTTTCTTCGATTGCTTTGGTTGATTTACTTGTGTTGGAGGAAATGTTTATGATTGAAGTTTCAGAGGAATATGCCCTGCATCATAAATTATGTGGATTGATGATTCCTCTACCTCTGTAATCAATGAGCTGTCTTTCAGATTCTTTGCTTCAACCTTCAATCAAGGATTGAATTGTACGATAAATAATTGGCATAAAAGTTATCTATGTTGCTTTAAGCTTGTGCATCATCTCTTTTTTGTTTCGGATACTAATTCTACATTGTTTGTGGAACTCCTGCCTGTTTCTCCACTAGAGATAAAATCATTGGACTGGTATGGGAAGTTATTGAACATAACGTAATCTAATGTATTATCTAATCTTCTGTCAGTTGAAATTGATAGTGGCAACCTTAAGAATGTACTGGTCTACATTGTTAAGCATTTCTAAAAAGCCCTGTAATTATTCAAAAGTATTTATTAATCAGAAAGAATATGAACTTAACTTGAATAAATTATTTATCTAGATTTACATCTTTATTAGTTTGAACATGCCCTTAAAACTTTGAAACTCAAAACATTTCAAGTTTAATAGTTGAAAAGTTTTTTTTTTTTTAAATCTCAGAACTTAGCTACTTCCATTTTCTTTTCTTTTTTGGCTTTTTAGTGATTATCCATAGACTAGCCCCTCATTGGATTATTCGTTACATTTGACAATGTTGACTTTGTAATCCATGCATTTCTCATGATTAAGTTTGTAAACTTGCAGTCCATCTATCTATAAACTATGCCAATTTTCATGATGAAAGCAAGGAAGCATGGTATGTCTGCCTCACTATCATTGAATATGATATCATGACCTTAATTTTAAACTACCTATCTTCCTGAGAATTGATCAGCAACTTTTTGACAGGGCTAAAGTGGCATTTTGGTTAAACCAGTTAACTTCACATGCATGGGCCTACATTTGTATTTATCTCATTTTGGGATTCCATCATCTTGTCATCATAAGACATTACCAAGTACGAGTACAATACAAATCACCCTTACCTAGTTTGACACAATGATATCAACACTACAAACTCTAGATAAACATTACAAAATGCCTAACAAAATTATGCCGCTTTACATAGTGTTGCATAATGCCACATGGTGTTGCATAGTGTAACACAATAATATGCAATGCTACAAACTATGAAACGGTGTTACACAATGCCTCATTGCCTTGCATGATGTTATGCAATGCCTCACATCCTTGGAGTGTTATGTAGTGATATGCATTGTTACAAACTATAAAGCGATTTTACTCAATGCCTTGTCCCACAATGTTATAGAGTGACACTAATCCTTATGTCATGCACAGTGTTATACAATGGCATGCATTGCTTCAAACTATAAAGTAGTGTTACACAATGCCTTATGACATTAACTAGTGTAACGCAATGTTATGCAAATTTCTCATGACTATACATAGTGTTATATCGTGAAACGTAATGCTTGAAACTATGTAGTGTTATACAATGCTTTGTGAAATTATGTAGTGTTACGCGTCCAACAACCTTGCTTAATCTCATGCACTGATAGGCAATGTTACAAATTATAAAGGAGTGCTACACAATGATATGGGACACCTCATATCATTATATTGTGTCACAATGTTATGCAATGCCTTCTTGCCTTGCATGATGTTACACAATTATATGCAAGTTTATAAACTATAAAACAATGTTACACAATAATACATAAGGATATGCAATGTTACAAACTATGAAACATATTTGAGTAATGCCTTGTGTCATTATATAAATTACAAGTGTTACATAATGCCTCACAAGCTTGCATAATGTTACAAACTATAAAGTGCTCTTATAAAACATTACATATTGTGTGATCTAATTAAATGTTAGCTAAATTTTATTAGGTGACAAATTTAGACAATTAGAGAGAAAAAAATGTTAGTGGTGGATCGCATTAGTATGCCTATAGAGATAAATCACACAATTGGAAAAAATTATGGAATGTAAAATCCTCCAAAATGGTTAGTTTTGCACTATGTCTAGAGTCTTCCCAAACTTTAAAGATCATATTAAGCAAAACACGAGAAACAAGCAAGACAAATGACATATATTGCTCGAACTGAATAGAAAATTTTGTCCAATCATTCTTAGGCCCCCTACTTTTCCTATGCAAATTCCAAATTGTGAGTGATCATCTTTGATAAATAAGTTATATTTGTGATAAGTAGGGCAAGTCTAAGTAAATGGGGAAGGCCGCATTTATAAATATTGAGCAATTCAAACTAAAATACTTTAGCTTAAAAATAGGGTGATTAGATCATAATTCCCTTAAATCACTTATAATTAAGGAAGATACCATTCGAATTGTATACATTTTCATGTAAAATGGTGGGTGCACAACAAAAGTGCTATTAACATTCTTGTCATAATGGAGGTGGTCAGACCATAGATTTGGAAAAACAAGAACACGATCTAAATTTAAAATTGACCTAATCATATTTGGACGATTGGGTCCAATCTAGATTGAGCATATTCTAAATAATCAAAGTCTATTTAAACAAATAAAACATATATTTTGGGGCAAGTTTATGGCCAAGATAGGAAAAGCCTATCAAATTTGATTGAGGATTCATTGTGAAAATGTATAATTCACCAATTTTAAAGAGCAAAAATACATAAATTGTCAATTGATTACGTATCACCATTAAAAAATTCTTTGTTAGCAATATTAAGAGTAGTTGGATTTCAATAATGAATAAATGTAATTGAAATAAAGCTTTACAACTCTTCAAATTATAGCGAGATATATGTAATTAGGATTCTCTTTAATTAGTAAGTTTGACCGTATTATGTACGGCATAATAGTGAGTAAACCCCTAAGGGGACATTACCCTATCATGATTGTCATTTAGTATAGACCATTGTGGACGGTAACTATATAGGCATTAATATATAGAGATAATTAATTTGTATTATCAACTAGATATTATAATAGGAAGCTTGTGCTTTTGTAGCTAACAAAGAGTATTGTGATGTGTATACAATCTAGTGTGTTGTTGACTTGACAACAATTTGATAGTGATTGACCTATACCCTACACTATATATCTTCCCTTGTCTTGATTGAATGGTTGATTGGGATACATATACCTTATGTTAGACTTAAGAGATCCTTGGATGGATTTTCCGTGTAGATGAATTTCATGTTAAATTGTCAAATCTATGTAGTTATACGATGACTCATTGGGTAGTAGTGATTTAAGGTCGAAGGGTCGATTCATCCTTTTTATGAGTTATCAATACATATTCTATCGATAACATTAACTCTATTTACTTAATTAATTATTTTTTGGTATGGAATTTATTATATACTTAAGATTACTTAGGCTAATTAGTTATTTCTTCAATTAAATATATTTTTTCAATTTTTAATGAAATTAGGAGGTTAGAAAAAAGTAAGTTATTAAGTTGATGAATCATATTCAACCTTTATTTATTGAAACTATGTTTTTAGTGGATTGCAAGCATAACTTTAGTCATTTTTGAATTAGGTGGTATTAGAGCATATAAGATGAACTAGTGAGGTTGTGGACATATATCCACTAGATCAAGTGAAAGTGATAATCTTATATTGTACTAAAATGAGATTGCCTCTAGACAACAAATAAGAACAAGAGCTATAGTAAAGGGAGAAGATGATCTTGAGGCCTATTTTAAGCCACTTCCTGAGAAATCTTGTAGGTTTGCACTTGGATCTATAACAAAACATTAGACCAAATGACAAATTTAGTGTAAAGAAAAACATTGTGATCAATAGTACTATGAGCAAAGATAGAAGAATTTTTGTCTCTCCATTTTTTGAAGAGAATTTTCATCCTGAAAGAATGTCAAATATAGAAATATTTTTGGGGAATGTGAGACCAATCCCCCAAAAGAGCCATATGCCAAGAGAAAGCTTATGGCCTAAAGGTCAAAAAAATATGAATCCATGTCTAGAGTTGTTGAGCTCTACAGAAAAACCAAAAGAGATGTTTGAAAGACTCCAATGACCACAAAAAGGACATCGAGGGTCCTAACCCCTAGATGATAGAGCATAGAGCCCCTTGGTAAGCTTTGGAAAATAGCACATCAAGAAAAGTGGGCGAGCTTGTGCTCCACAACATCCAACCAAATGTTAAGGAGCCTACGTTGTCACACTAGGATAGGTAATTGCAAATGTCACCTTTGGTTTAAGTTGAGCACCATAGGGAGTGAGAATAAAACCAATGATATCCAAGATGGAGCTTATACCTATAGAGAGTTGTATTAGGACATGACCTCCAATCTTTCCACCAAGGCTTGGTAGAGTGGACACCACTTTTGTGTTTCATCTCATTAGGTATGGCCTTCATAACTATATTAACCATCTCCCAATCCTAAAGAGAGACTAAACTTGATCTTAAGTTTATCCTAGGACATGAGGCTCATAGAAGCTCTAGAGAATAAATATTGAGGACATTGGATGCCTTTCTTGTGAAAGTGTAAGGCCTTGACCCCTGGAAACTAGGCCAAAGGGAGACCTTATATCTACAAAAGAGGAGACCACTAGAGATTATGCTAATTAATGGAGAGACCATCTTGAAAGTCATACCTCGCCCATTGGAGCCAAGGCTTAATAGCTTCCCAAGCATGCCAAATTCTTTTGGCAACAAAAATGCCCTTAATGTGAACATCATCATTCATGAGGGGTTTGAAACCCAATGCCCTTCCAAGTAGGTCTATTGACCAAGTAACCTGAGGAAATACAATACCGAAGAAGAACCTTCCAAGTTTCACTATCATAAAGGGCATGAATAATTAATTTTACACATGGGGACAACCCTTGATGTTGAGTGGAAATAAACCCCAACCCTCCAAGTTCTCGAGGTCGATGAAAGCCCTTGTGATCTTCAAAAAGTGGCCCATAAAAAAATCTTGATGATGTACATTGGAGGGTTGTTTGGGAGCCTCAAGAGGGATGTACTAATGACAAAACCCTAATATATTGATAAAGTATGAGTCCAATCACACTATCTTGAACTTTACAAGAAGAAAACATCTTCATTTAGGCAAAAGAACAAGGAAAACAAGGACAACAAAAAGGTGGAGGAAAGCATAAGGATAAAGACCAAGGAAAGTCCAAGAAGAAAACTAGTATTTTAGTCTAAACGAATAACAAGAGAAAGACAAGTTCCATTATCCACACTACAACAAGGAAAGACATTCAAATGAGAGGTGTTAGAAACTACACTCTAATCTTTCACCTTCATGAGAAAGAAGGATTTCGATTTAACAGTAGTGAACAAACCTAGACAAATAAATGATGATTTTAATTCATATGATGGAATTTCTTGTGTGGTGTATAACAATACTTGTCTGGTTGGTGAGAGATTCAATGCTAAAGGAGAGGAAAAACTCACAAAGGAGTTTCATATTAAAATCTAAATCAAGGACAAGAAAGTGGATTTGTTGTTTAATACACGCTCTTAAGAAAATTCCATTTTTCATAAAAGGTACCTGACGAGTTCGGATTGAAGACGATGGATCATTTGCAACCTTAATCACTCAATTGGCTCAATGAGTGAATATTTTCATAAAGAAAAATGGAAGTTATCATTTTGCATAGAGTTTGGTTTTAAATATGATATTTTGATTGATGTCATTCCTTAGATGCATGTAGGGTTATCTTTGAAAGCATGTATTTGTATAGGAGGGATGCTCAAGTCTTCGCATTGCCAAAATTTTAACAACCATTTAAGGTAGAATAGATGCTAGTGACTATGACATGGGCGCCATGTTGCTTGAAGAAGGTAAGTCCATATATTATTCATAAATTTTTAAATGGGTTGTTATGAATTATATCACATATGATAAAGATCTACATGATTTAGTTTAAGCAATACAAAATGGAAGCATTAACTAATGGGAAATGAAACAATTGTGCATATTAATCACCAATTGTAAACAATATTTGCAAATACAAACAAAGTTGTAGAAGTCACATCACTCTAAATGGATGGGATTCTTACAAAAAAACATCTAATTATTGGGTATAAGGATGGAGCAATAAACAAATTAGCAGACATGCTTTCTAGACCCTCTCTTCTCTCCATAGTTGGTACTATTTATTTTTTGAAACCATTTAGAAAAGAGGTATATGTTAAAGATTGTGTTCATGATGAAGATTTCATCAAAGTGTACAAATTAGCCACTTAAGGTAAGTATGACGAGTTTGAGGCTAGAAATAATCTTTCTCTTAAATGGGAATTTTTGAAAGGGGGGAAATTTTGTGTGCCTAAGGAAAGAAAGGTGATTCTCATAAGAGAGGCACATACCTTATGGTTGACTAGGCATTTTGTAGTGGCAAACCTTTTGCAATATGTGTATTGACCTTTGTGATCAAAACCTTCATACATTTAGAATGATCTCTACACTCAATGCTACAACTTTTCAAATTAAGCAACAATCTTTGTGATAAGTGCTACAACTTTCTAAATTTAGCAACGATCTTTGAGTCAATGCTAGAAATTTTTAGATTCAACAATGATCTATGTGATCTATGCTACATTTTCTAGATTTAACAATGATATTTGTGATCAACACTATAAATTTTTAATATTAAAAATGATCTTTGCAATCAATGTTATATTTTTTAGATTTATCAATGATCTCTACAATCAATTCTACACATTTTTATATTTAACAATTATCTATGTGATCGTCACTACAAATTTTTAGATTTAACAACAATCTTTGTAGTTAATGCTACTTATTTCACATATATAAGTTCTCCAACTACAAATCTCACACCTTTACATGGATGGAATTCAATTGGCCCTTATAGTGGTCAAAAGTCTATATATTAAGTTATATGGTAATTAGGATGATATCTTCCTCTACATGTCTTTGATACTATAATAATTTTCTTGTGGAAAGAAAAATAAAATGTGATAGATTGAACGGAGACAAAGATAACTAAAATGGCCAAATTGTGAATATAGGAGGTGTATCCAACAAGTTTTTTAATAATATATATTGTGGGTAATTACTAGCACTTGCACCAGAGGGGGTGCAAGGGTTACGCCGATAGAAAAATATATAGAAGTAAACAAGGAAAAGAAGTGTAGTTTAAAATATATACAATTTTGTTTGCAATATATAAAAAATGTTTGTAACACTTTTGCTACTCCATGTCAATGGTGTGTCGAAAAAATTGATAAAGATTTTAATAACATCCCCAAATTTAAATTCTAATTGTCTTGTTTGACAAAGATGTGGAGAATTCCCTATTCTCACTTATTCCATTGATGTTAATTAAAATTATACTTTGATTTTATTACACATTTTGATGCATTTAGGCTATTAACGATATCAAATCTCTCTTGAACCGATCATTAGGGTAGTTGTTTGTGACTTTACTGACTTTGTAGTTTGTTCTTTTTTTGAGATTGAAGTGTTTTCTTAATTCAAGTTGCATAAGTTAGGTATTTGACTCTTTCGTTTTTACTCTTGTTATTTTGGTGATTTAATTCATTTGTAACAATATTTTTGCAATGAAAGCCTTGAACTCTATTTTTGCTTCTCTGCAATTTTTATGAATATGTTCGAGAAAAATTAAAGTTCTCTCAGATGTTTCTAATCTGAAATCTATTCATCCTGTGTGGAATCCATTATCTATTTTGCACTTTACCTGTATTTTTACAACATGAAACTTCTTCAATGATTCTAATCACTTTAGGATGGTTGCTTTTCCTATTTGCCGACAACAAATTTGTGTCAAATGACACTTTTGGATTACTTTTGGTGGTTGAATAGATAAGTTGTGCCTTACACCTCAATCTTCAAGAGATTCAAATTCATGTCTAAAGAGCTTCTTTGAAATCTTTATATTTGGAGATGTTGGGATGAGAAATGAATAGTACAATTTATCAAAAGATAAAAGAGCACATCTTTGCCAGCTATTTATATCAAACAAATTCATCATATGAAAATATATTTTTTCAAGGGATAAAAGAACCCAACTTTGGCAGCCATTATCATCAAAGAATTGTTTTGACCATTGCGAGACAACTCTCTTGTTTGATCAGCCCAACTAAAGGTAAAAGAGTGATAAATGTGGTAAAGAAGTGTGAATTGTAAAAGATGGGCAGCTTGCAAATTATTAATGTTAAAAGCATGATAAACATATTTTTTAGTTGAGAAAATTAACTAAACAAATTTGTATGCAATCCTTGAGAGATTAAATTGCTCTTTTGCTACAAAAATATATGATGAGATTGGAAATACAACCCTTATTTATGGTATAGTTCAAACCATGTGAAACAAATGAGATTCATAGTGCTAATAAAAGTGAGTTTTAAGCAATTACAACTTCAAAAATCCTAACAACATTATTAACTACAACGCATTTTGTAACAAGAATCACATGTAAATGGATTTCTTCATCTTATTCCTTAGCACTATGAGTGCATTGTAGAAATAATGATATGTTTTTGCTTTTTAAGAATCAGACAGTTCCAAGGATCTTCTTGATATCTTTCTGCAAACATAAAACACAAATATTAGTGTTTGTCTTAAAGCATGTATCTTATTACCAAATCAAACATTTGTTGTTCAGAAATAGGTTCTTGGTGTTATTGTGATTGACATGCGACAAAAGACCAAACAATTTATTATCATAAGAAAGTATTAGAAGGTATGAAACTACAAAAGAGGGATCGTCAAGTATTTCAATATTCAATGGAGAGGTTGTTGGAGCATATCAATCAATCACATTTCCATCTTTGTCCACCGAAAACTTAAGTGAAATTCCACTTAATATTGTTACCCAAAAGGCCACCTTTGCATGATTTCAAAAAAATATAAATATGAGCTGCATTATCACCGTTGACCTCAACGTACACCATAGAATTACAATATAAATACACTAAAAATCCAATAAGCATACCAAATAAAATAGTTAATACAAAATTGTTTCTTATATGACGGATGAATTCACAACAATAACAAAACAAAATAACCATGAAAAAAGAAAAATAGGAGTGATATGCTGACCTTGTCAATTATTTGGAATTCTGCTTTAAAAACAAGTACAATTATGTAACCAAGTTATCCAAAAGAACTTTGGCAAAGGTTTGGCAAACTACTTACTCATAGAGAAGACTATGAAAAATATGACAGTTTCAATAACTTTAAATGATGAATTTATGAACTCCATTGCATAAAATTTTATTGAAAAAGGAAAGTACCGTGCAGCTGAATACAAAAAACAACATCTTACAAATTTGCATAGCAAACATCCTATGAACTGGATTCTAATTTTGCTAAAAAGGAAAAAAATCAAAATAGTACATGACAAGAGAAAAATTCAAATTTCCTTCAAAACCAATTGTATTAAGTCATTGAGGAGTTGGGTGCATCACATACAATGCACATTATCATGTTGCCCCTATTTGTAAAGCAACATTCATTTTATAAAAAAAATGCAGGCATACATTTTGGACTCCATGTTGGATGTGTTGTCCAATGAATAATGCACTTTAAGGCATTGATAAATTTCAAGGAATTTTAGAGCTCGTTGTCGTTGAAACTGGCATGAAAATATAGATGTTCATATACAATCATCATCACACATAGGCCATCTATCAAAAAATTGCCAAAGTGGAACTTCACAAACCTACCAACATATGATTTGCTTTGTACTTCATACATAAAGCTACATATCTATCGCCTAGCAGCTATTAACATTAAAGCTAAAAAAATTGAAAACTAAACCTACAACTAAGAACCATACGTAGTATGCAAACTGCAGTTTTAACATACTTTAAAACAAAAGAAAAACAAAAAAATAGAAACAACGTGACAATTGATCAATCAATCTTGTAAATACTCTTTCCTAATCAGACTAACATTAAATAAATGAATACACATGAAGCACATATCAACTGGATCAATTTATTGTAGTTGATATTGGATACAGATGATGTGCTACTTCTTCTACTTCTGCTTCGGTAAGTTGTCTGATCATTTTAAGCAGCAGAGATGAAGTATATGGACCAATTGTTGCTCTTGGGAACTATTAGCAACAAAATTTGCATGTTGTTTAAGATATGGAGAAACAAAGAGTTGGGTTTATGTCAAAAACATGTTCTCTAATTGCACTATGATATATCCCCATCCAGACTAAGTAAGACAACATTTTCTAAGCAGTTTTCATGTTTTCATTGAAAGTAGTGCAAGAAACAGAAGCCAAGGGCCTTTTGGCTTTGTAGCAGGTTTAAGTTATTTATCCCAACAAAATAAAATGACATGGCTAGGCCCTTTGGCCAAAGGCATTCTACATGCTATTCAAGGGTGTCTTTCAAATCAAATCAATATATGGGATATCCTTTTGAGCCAATGATATAAAAAAACTGTCAACATGCTCCAAAAATATAAGTGAAGGACAATCACAAGTTGCAAACACAAAGGAGATAATAATCAGTCTTCACACATGTGCAAATGGCATTCAAGCATAGCAACATTATATGAGACCATAATATCATTACAACAACTTTCAACTAGTACAATACCAACGAAATAATATCAAAATAATACTAAATAAATCAGATATTGTTGAATTCAGTGATGGAATTCAACCAAAGACCTCATGGACATATAAGACCTACCCACAATAAACTCTTACCAGTTTGATATTATGACACTAAGATAATTGCACGAATAACACAATGCTTCTAATATTAAAATAATTCTACGTTCTAAGATAGTGTTATAGGGATGTTTTCTTCTAGGCCAAGCAGTGTGATATCCTAGTGAATGTTGACTATAATCAAATCAAATAATCGAACTTAAGCTACCTAGCTAAACTAAGGCAAACTGAACATAAAAAGGTTTATAAATGTTACACACCAACAAATTTTTGGTGAGCATACAACAGTAATGGACGTCTATGCTGTTTGGACTCATAATCCTCAAAAGACATGTATAAATACAGAGTCTGAACTTTGTTTATATATATTTGCATGTCATAAATGTCTGTTTCATGACAGATGGAGCTAATAAGCTCACACTAATTTGTGGAATAAATTGTCTACCTACATAGTTGTCAATTTAGTTGATTGTAAAGTGAAACTCTGAAGCCCTCAACATAATGATGACAGAAAAGAAAGGGTAAACCATGAACTACAACATTGTTTCTAAATTGTGGATGAAACTAAATCATTTTCTTGGGATTTTTACCCTTTCCCTGATTATCGTTTTCACATTCATTCATTGCTTGTTGAAAGCCCTATTATGATGTTGTCTTCTACCAGCCCTGTAAGTCCCCCCTTTCTCATTTAGTCCAATTTATCATTCATTTAATGTTGGCCTCTTTTATTCTTCATTCTATTTTAATTTGATCTGCTTTTCTTCCACCTATATCTAGTTTCCTTATTTAATCTATTCTTTAATCCCCCACACCTATATATTATTATCGTTGTTAAGAGAGGTTGAATCCCATCTATTCTGAAATTATATTAAAAAATATACACTCTAATATTAAGCAAAATGAAATTGAGATCTCATTAATCAATAAAAGCCTGATAACATGCACATAAGCGAGGCAATCCTTGGTAGTTTAGAAAACATGTCAGCACCAGAACCTGGCGACATTTCATGGTCCAACTGTGTTTGTCCATACTATTATAGCCACCTTAAAAGACATGAGGTTCAAAATAGATAAAATTAAAAATACATTTGAGATAAGATTTTTTCAATAAAAGCAAGCAAAAAAATGACAATTTTTTAAAAGTAATTATCCCAAAAATGTACTTTATAAGTAACCTCCTTCAAATAGAAATTTTGATTCAGGGCTGTAAAAGTTGAAAATTGAATTCAATTAAAGTTAGAGAGAGTAAAGAAAAAACGTATGATTTTGTTTTCCAATTTGTAGGATTTTTCATTTCCATATAAATTCAGTGCTTAAAGAAGTACATCATGCTAATGAGATAGGAAAATTACTTTAAGGAAAACTTAACAGTGCATATAATTAAGAATAAAATGCAAACCTAATAAGCCCAATATGGGAAATCAACAAGATAAAAAATGTGTTGTTGATAACTTAAGCATTAAACCTCACTGTAGTTTAGATTTTTAGACAATAAATACTTGCTTGTCTCTTATCTATCAATGCTTAGACTGGGAGTACTTGTAAGCACATCTCTTACTTGTAACTCCTTTTAGAAATGAGTGTTCCACCTTCATTGACAAAATTTATTTAACAGAGATATGAAAAAAAAATAGTAGTAAGTTCACCTATTTTTTGAACAGACTCCTTCATGCACTTTCAAAGCCTCTACAACAAGATGAAGTATAGCCTCTCAGAATTTCAGATAATCGTCCAATGTATTATATATTTGATGAGAGATTCTTGCATAAGCTCTGAAACTTGGTCCTCTATTTGATTGCAAATCTTTATCCAGTGCCCTGTAATAAATGGGAACCTCAACCGCAAACTCTTTCCTGAGACGAGTCCTCAAACCCAATGCATCTTGAACAAAAAAAAATCTCCAAACAGTTTGGAACTTACATGGTCTATAACTGCCAACCTAATTCTTCCCCCATTTTGCTTGCCTTTGTCCACTGCAACTCTAAAACTGTTTATTATGTCATCATTGGATCCAATTGGAAATGGCAATTCAGCTTCAATAATATAGGCCCCAACCCGACCTACATATGCATTGATTTCCTTCTTTACATCTCCATAGGCATAATAAAGCATCAGTACAACATCTCCCTTTTTAAATTTCTTCTCCATTAATGCCCAAGCAACCTGATAATGATTACTTTAGTAAATTAGTAGCTAATATTTTAATAATTGGTTATTGTTTTCAAATTTTCTCTCAAAACCTTGGCTATTTAATAAACAAATTCACATCAATTTCTATAAAACATCAAAACAAGTTTTTTAAGAAAAAATGAGCATTTTTTGGGAAAAAATGAGCATTTTTTGGGAAAAAATTAGGTGTTATTTTGTATTTGTTCTATATTCGCTCATATTTTAAGGCATTCATGTTTATCTTTTCCATGCTTTCATGCAATATTTAAAACCACTTTTAATGTACCTATTCATATCTACACATGCTTAAGGGTGAAGAAAGAGATCCATTATTGTATTGGAGAACAGTTGAATTTCTACAATAGTGAAATTTTTTACTATTGTTTTTTTTCCGTTACTCTTCTTTTTGTTTCAGATTATTTATACACTACTTCCATTATACAAATTTATGCGTCTTCTTTTTTCCAACATAAAAAACAAACTAAACTGTCTAATTTAAACGCCCATCCAAGAAAACTATTAGAATATTCAGTTTCTTTTAAACTTGGTCAAGTTTTTTGTGAAACACTAGTCTTTAAAATTTAGATTACATTAATCATCATACTTAAAGGCTAAAATTACTATTCTAGTTAATATTCCAACAATTCTACTCTTACGATGGATCAAGAAAATATTCAAACCATTCTCCCCTTAAAATGGATCCCCAAAAGGACTGGAAACCTTCTAGTTAGCATTCAAACAATTCTCCACCAAAGAGGGGTCCAGGAGAACTCAAAAGGTTGAGTGTTTCAAGCATCCCCTGAGAAAACCATCAACGTACTCATTTCCAATTTAGATAGCCAAAAAAATTACAAAACACCTAAAATCTTAAGGAAATTGTGAAAAAGGTCAAGTGAGTTACCTCAAAATTTTGAACAAATTGGGTTGTGTTGTCAACGATGACAATGAGAAAAGATGGGCAGATATTGTAGGAAAAAAAATACGAAACCCTAGCAAAGCATTTTTCTTAAAATTAGACAAACCAAAACCACTTTCCCTACACCAAATGCTTTGAATGATGAAATATACCTGGTATTACGCTCTCGGGGCTTAACGAGCTGAGTGGGGGCGTCGTAGTCAGTTATGTTAAGCCAGAGGGCATGAGAGAAAGCAGTGGGTGTCCCATGGAGTAGACTGAAAGGGTATCCGTTAACAAAATTCACTCCCTCCCTGTATGGTTCATATAGTTTGAAGAAAAACGGTGTTAGGGGCACAACAAGTTCTTTACGCCCTTTCAGCTTCAACTCCAGGAAAAAACACCACAGTAGACGACTTAGCTCAAGACTCTACACAAATTGTGTTGTGTTGTCAACAATGGCCATGAGAAAAATGGGCAGAGTTCGGAAGATAAATATGTCGAAGGCTGATCAAAGCAAAAAATTTTAAAAGATGAGACGAACCCAAACCAATCTCCCTACAGTGACTGCTTCAATCTATTCTTCATGAAAATTAGATCTAAATATGACCGACACCATGGTAAGTGAGATATTTCGATCAGATTAGATCAATCTATTTCGAGCAGATTGAAATCTTTGCAATAAATGTGGTGCGATCGCTGATGTAACAACTTTAAACTTGCAACTGTTTTTTTATTAGCCGATACTAATCGCTGATGTAACAGTATGGTCGACGGTGAATTTGACCACCAATCCACTAAAGCTTGGCCTGAAACCATGGTAGTTTCAGGGCGTGAGACTTGTTTTAGGCCAAAAGCTCATTCATAATATAGCCTATCGGCTAATTACTAATAGCGTTCTTTAAATATTTATAGTTCCTCAAGGTTAAAATTAGGTCAATCATGAACCGTTAATATTACAAGCTCCTTCATACCACAAAATCTAGATAGTATTTTTGATGAATATATGCAACATACTATTAATTTTAGAAATAAAAGTACACATATTCACAAAAAAATATGGGTACATACAAGATCACACCTAGAGAGACACGATCCAAGGCTCGACATACAACAATTAGAAAACAAAGCCGCTAAGTGGAAAGAATAGTAGCACTAGGAGAAGCTAGAGGATCTCGGTCACTCGGCTTATCCCATACATCAATAGGGTTTTGAGTGATGTCAAGGACATCCCAAACTTCATCAGTATCTTTATCTTCAATGTGATCCGTAGAAATCACCAGAGCATGCTGAGGGGACCACTTTGAAGAATCAACAACAAGCCACCCAAGATCAACACCAATCGACATCCTGACACCCCAAAAGGCCACCTAGAGGTGGCACCCTAAGGGGGATGGGAAGAAAAACATCGTTGGCTAGGTCGTGACGCATCTCTATGATTGCCAACCCGATGGAGGGGAGCTTGGAATCAAGGAGACTAGGTGCAAGGAGCAAAGTGGCTCCTCTTTATGCGACGACCACAAGCAGGAGAATAATTGTGAGAAGAAGTCAGAGATAAGGCACTTTCGCAAAAGTACAAGGGGCATTGCCCCAATGCTCAAGCAACTCCTATTGGTGAGCCACTTCCTGAGAAATCTTGTAGGTTTGCACCTGGATCTATAACAAAACATTAGACCAAATGACAACTTTAGAATAAAGAGAAACATTGTGATCAATAGTACTATGAGCAAAGATAGAAGAATTTTTGTCTCTCCATTTTTTGAAGAGAATTTTCATCCTAAAAGAATGTCAAATATAGAAATATTTTTGTGGAATGTGAGACCAATCCCCCAAAAGAGCCATATGCCAAGAGAAAGCTTATGGCCTAAAAGGTCAAAAAAATATGAATCCATGTCTAGAGTTGTTGAGCTCTACAAAAAAAACCAAAAGAGATGTTTGAAAGACTCCAATGACCACAAAAAGGACATCGAGGGTCCTAGACCCCTAGATGATAAAGCATAGAGCCCCTTGGTAAGCTTTGGAAAATAACACATCAAGAAAAGTGGGCGAGCTTGTGCTCCACAACATCCAACCAAATGTTAAGGAGCCTACGTTGTCACACCAGGATAGGTGATTGCAAATGTCACCTTTGGTTTAAGTTGAGCACCATAGGGAGTGAGAATAAACAATGATATCCAAGATGGAGCTTATACCTATAGAGAGTTGTATTAGGACATGACCTCCAATCTTTCCACCAAGGCTTGGTAGAGTGGACACCACTTTTGTGTTTCATCTCATTAGGTATGGCCTTAATAACTATATTAACCATCTCCCAATCCTAAAGAGAGACTAAACTTGATCTTAAGTTTATCCTAGGACATGAGGCTCATAGAAGCTCTAGAGAATAAATATTGAGGACATTGGATGCCTTTCTTGTGAAAGTGTAAGGCCTTGACCCCTGGAAACTAGGCCAAAGGGAGACCTTATATCTACAAAAGAGGAGACCACTAGAGATTATGCTAATTAATGGAGAGGCCATCTCTAAAGTCATACCTCGCCCATCGAATCCAAGGCTTAATAGCTTCCCAAGCATGCCAAATTCTTTTGGCGACAAAAATTCCCTTAATGTGAACATCATCATTCACGAGGGGTTTGAAACCCAATGCCCTTCCAAGTAGGTCTATTGACCAAGTAGCCTGAGGAAATACAATACCGAAGAAGAACCTTCCAAGTTTCACTATCATAAAGGGCATGAATAATTAATTTTACACATAAGGACAACCCTTGATGTTGAGTGGAAATAAACCCCAAACCTCCAAGTTCTCGAGGTCGATGAAAGCCCTTGTGATCTTCAAAAAGTGGCCCATAAAAAAAAATCTTGAAGGAGTTTCTCTAAATTTAAGTAGGAAGCTTTAGAAGGATCCCAACACGAAGAATATTATACATGGATGGCAACAAGAATTTTAGAGAAAAATTGAAACTTTGCCACCATGGAGAGAAGTTTGGTGATCCAATAGGCAAGTTTTTTCTCAATCCTAAAGAGGATTGCATTCCATAAGGCCACTGGTGAGGCTTGAAAAGGAAAAGGAATTCCCAAGATCTAAATATTTCCCCATGATCAATCCACTTCTAGCCGAAGGAATGAAGCCACTGCGGCGTAGGGAGAATAGACTGCTAATAATACTAGGTTTTGTTCCATTGAACTATCGAGCTAGAGGCTTAAAAAAAATTGCCATAAATTGGAGTGCCTATTTGATATTTTTCTCCTCTTTAATGAGAGAGAAAAGAAACGTCTACCAAATGATCTTTAACCAACTAGCTTGATGAATCAGACAAGGTAATACCTCAAACAAGCACACGAGAAATCAAATAGGCTAGAATATATTTGAACCCTTCGACGGCCAAAACATACAATGAGGGTGCAAGAAAACACCCTTGTTTGATAGAGAGGAAACTCCCAAAAGAATGAGATTGGAAACCATCGATAGTGATACATGTGGAGGCATCTGCAAATAGCATGTTAACAACTTGAATGAATCACAACCTAAACCCCAAAGTTTGCAACATGGCCAAAATGAAAGGCCACTTAAATCGGTCATACACTTTGGCGAAATCAATTTTCAATAAAATAGCCTTAAGTTGAGAATGCCAAGTCCAATCCATGCCTTCCCATATGGTAATGATATTGTCTAGAATGTATTTGGACTTCATAAATCATATTTGTTCAAGGTGAAAAATTTGAGGAAGAAGATGATATATTTTCAAAGCCAAAGCTTTAGCAATGATTTTATAAGAAATATTGAGTAGCGTTATTGGCCTTCAATTACAAATCTCTTAAGGATCATCGAATTTAGGTATGAATTTGATGTTTCCTTTGTTTATGATTTTTCCTAAGGATTTCAAATGAAAAGCCTCAAGATAAACTTTGTGAAGGTCACTACCAATAAAATCCCAAAGAGCCTTGTAGAACTCATAAGGAAACCCATCACAACTAGGGGATTTATCATCTTCCATGGAGTTAACTGCTTCCTCGATATCTTCCTGAGAGACAAGTTGCTCACAATATTTCTTTTTCTTAGTAAAGATCCAACAAGGAATAACTTGAAGGCATTCTCGAATGCCATTTTCTCTTTCAAGGGAATTATCCTAAGTTGTGAACACCTGCTCATAATGCTTGACAAAGTCCTGAAGAATATATGACAACTTTATGAGGAACAAATGGCCCTCTTTGATATTTTTATGCCTTGGGAAGTATGACAAGCTCAAAGAGATTGAAAAAAATCCTTTGAGGCATGATCACCAAATTTAAGCCATTGAAGTTAGGATTTGATCTAAGCACCTCTATTCGAGTGATTATCCGCAATTTGTTTTTGTTTCCTAAGCTCTACGACCCTAACCTGCAGCTCAAGGGAGAAAGGATTGGAAACAAGTGCCTTTGTGCCAGAATAGAGATCCAAGGTGGTGGCCTCGTATGTACACCCTCGAAAAATGGCTAACTGGTGGCCATAAACACAAAGGAAGTGATAGGTGTGTTGAAGGCTCTATTCCACCAAGCAATCCACCCAAAATATTGAGTGGGTCGATATTCAAGGTTCCAAATCCTCATGATTTGAGCTAGTGTGGGTTGATGAATCAATAAAAATGTATTAAAAATAGAATTTAGAAGGACACATCAGGCTTTCTTGGAACTCAATACTAAATTTAATAGGAAAGTGGTTTGACAAAGTCGCATCCATTACATGCATGATCAATAAGGCATCACAAGTGGCAAATGAGAAAAATATTGTGTTGATATCATGGCGTGATCAAGACGTTCAAAGATTGTCAAATCCAACTTGAAAATTACTCCACATATGCCAAATATGTTGGTTATGGTGTTGACCCAAGTTAAGGTCATAAAGACCCAATTTGTTAATAAAATATGTTTTTTTATTTAAAGTATAATTTTGAGTGAAGTACTATCATTAAAGATTTCTTGACAAGTATGATCAATTATCAAATTTAGATTATTCCCATCTATAAAGAGGGTGATGTCAATTTTGCCGAAAATAATCAAATTCAATATCTTTCATATATTTCATTGCATATCTAAGTTCTCTTACAATGCTCATCATTACACCCCCTTTATCAAATTTTATGTTGATTTTCACTTGTGTTGTTATTAAGTGATGGATTAAATAAAATGATCAAACTTTGTAGGAAAGACATATGCCTTATGTTCTTATCATATGCTTTGAATTTATTTATTATTTTGATTATATGCTTTGAATTGAGTTACTATTTTGATTATATGTTTTACAATATAGCTAATCAAAAACTTATCTAAAATAGTAAATTAAGGTTCTTGATGAGAACCAAAAGTTAACATACTTGTTAGTGAGTCTTATCTTTTTTGAAAGTGAAAATAGATAACCAAATAAAGATAAAAGTATAATAAAATAAAAATTTATTTACTCTAATTATTCAAATTGAAATTTGAATATTGTATATGTATTGAAAAGCTTAGGTTATTTGAAGACCATATATACTATGGTTGCATTATTGAATTCTTACTTTGAAGGGTCTCAATTAATATAATTTTTTTATTTTAGTCTAACCTATTCTAATATTTAATGTTTGTAGATTTATATAGAGATTATGATTTGAGCCATTAATGATTTTGGTGGTGTTTTATGAGTGTGACATTTAGGTTGATAATACTTTAAAATAAAATGAAGATAAATAGAAAGGATTCAAAAATGTCTAATTACAAGAAAATTTAAAATAAAATAGTTTTTTCCTTATAAGGTGCTTCTAGAAGAAACATGAACTTTCCCTATTGAACCAACAACTATAGTTTGACTCTTGAGTTTATTTGAAGAAAATTGAACAATTCGGATTAAATAGAAGATCTAATGTTTCACAAAAGAAATTTTAAACAAAAGAAGAGGACTTGGATGAAACAAAATGATAAGTGGATGAACAAACAAAATATCAACTTGAATGCATGCCCAAATAATAACAAAGTCATAAAAGTACTTATAATGTAAATTATGTATGATTATATGAAAAAAGACGTTAGGAAGAGAGAAAATATTATTTGATGAATTTAACCCTACATGTGGTCACCACTAAAGTCTATGTAGGTGCAAATATCACTCGGAGAGCAAAGATACTCATAATCCAATTGAGGATTAACTCATATCATTTTCAACATGAAGCAAATTGATAGAAGCATTCAAAAGAAGGATAGGAAGAACAACTGAATATCTTTTGAAAAACCAAAACAATTAAGAAAAACACTTTATGTTGAAATATAAAATATACAATAACATTCAAACGGTATAATGATTACTCTACTAAATTTATTTTTAATAAGATAATTGAATAAATAAAACTAAAATTATCATTAAACTTTATTTTAAAAAACAACATTACAAAAATTTATGTCAATTTCCTACGGCTTAAAAAAAAATTGTATTGTATTGAATATTAAGATATGAACATGAGTCGCCAAATGATTTACCACTCAAAACACACCCAATTTGACTTTTTCGTTATTTTCCTTAAAAAGAAAATAAACATAAAAGTTTACCTGCAGAAGATTAGAATAGAATTAAAATGCAAAAAATACCAGTGAAGGTATATTTTGGCTGTCTAGATAAGGTATTAAAAGTGTTCAGAGACATTTAATATGCAGGCCTATTAGCTCAGTTGGTTAGAGCGTCGTGCTAATAACGCGAAGGTCGCAGGTTCGAGACCTGCATAGGCCACTTTGAGCTTTTATACGGTTATTTTATTAATTAGGCTACTTTGTGTGGATTTAGAATTATTTTATCAATTATAAAATAATATAAAAGGAGCTTTCACGGTAAGTTTTGTCATCTAATCTTCCATTGAAAAGGGGTTTTTGGTAGATATTATTATAGTGATAATTTTTATTTAATTATTGATAATGTGATTATAGAGTTTTATTTAAATAAGTAAAATATTTTTATATTAATGATATATATTTAAAACAAGTGATGCAAGCGTCGAGTTTTTGTCGGAGAGCATGATGCATTTTGATTTAGAGGAGAAAGCAGATGTAAAAGTAGTGAGCATTCTTGTCATTCAATTAATATTTTCGTGTGAGAGGGTGCAAAAATCTTGTTTCAAGCTCAAGAACCTAATTTCTCTAAATGCCATTTGATCTATTTTTACTCTAGTACTATGAATTTCATGATAGCAGCATTTGAAATTAAGGTTGAATATAATGTATGAACTATGAACTACCATGCTCAAATTGCAAAAGGAAGGGGGCATACAAGAATGATAAATTTAAAATTAATATTTTATTTAGATTGTTGTATCAATTATACCATCAGAAATAATGCAAATTATTCAATAATTGATATTTTCTTCTGGGTATTTGTAGTGGCAAATAGAGATATGCATGCGGACATTAGTAGACATGGACATGGACTCTAGCTTTAGCCTATGGTCATAAAGCTTGTATAAATATATTCATTATTTTCTTGATCAAATCTTTGTAGGGTGCAATCTGCGTATAGGAACTTAAACCCACTCTATTATTTATATTTAATTGTTTAGTTATTTGGGCCTTATTTTTGGGATTCTAGCCCTCATGTAGTTTGGTAGGTGATATCTATAAATATTAAGCTCTTTTCCATTCATTCCATGGATTATGGGTTTTCCCCAAGCTTTTTTTTTCGCATTTTAG
This sequence comes from Sequoiadendron giganteum, assembly GCA_007115665.2. Lineage (NCBI taxonomy): Eukaryota > Viridiplantae > Streptophyta > Pinopsida > Cupressales > Cupressaceae > Sequoiadendron > Sequoiadendron giganteum. The sequence continues at coordinate 570,008,742 of CM021109.1, read as the reverse complement.
CCTTCATACATCTAGGAAGGTTCACTAGGTTTAGCCATTCCTTATGCAATATGAATGCTTCTTTTTCTGGGCATTACAATTTAAGATAATTTCCCTTCTTGGGCTTTTTATTCACAGCTACATTTAGAACACAGCTACATTTAGAAGCATCAATGTAGTTCTTTCAAATCCTGTATTAAGAATATTAGCCTAGACAACATAGTGCTATTACTTTTATATTGCATCGTATTCCGCATTTATGTCATAACTCTTTAGTTTTCCTTTCTTTTTGTTGAACACTTAACTTTTCTTGTGACCTATAATTCTCTTTTTATTTTTATGTTACTCTTTTTCCACCTGTTGGTAGTTTATTAAGTATTTTATTTTTACTTATACTATTATAAGTTATAACATAAAATTCTATGTTGTATTATTATTTTAAAATATTTTTATATAGAAAATGGTTATTTTTAACATCAAACAAAATGTAAAAAATAAATAAATAACAAATTTTAAAAATGTAAGAAAATAAAAATTATTTTTAATAGAATATTTTTAAAAATGTGTGTACAACAATATAATATAAAATAATATAATATACTATATATAGTATAATAAATAATATATATAATATAATAGAAATATATAAACAATATAATATATTATGGAATGAAGGTTTACCAAAAGCAAAAAAAAATTATAGTTTCCATTGGATTGTGCAGATTCAGTGTGAATGCTTAACCAATCACTGCACCATTTTTAACATGTGGCATCCTCTTATTGTTAATATTTTATGACAACTGTTTTGCAAATAGCACAACACTTTTCCTTTAAAACTACTCCTCCTACACATAGTCGGGCTGCATGTTGGTTTTATTTGCATGGTTTTGGCACTTGTAAATTTGCATGGTTTTATTTGTAGATTGTTGGGTTCATCAGCGAAAATTTATTTAGTTTTTTTTTCTTTTCATCCTTGAAGGTTGCAACTAATCTTTTCTCTCAGGTTTGATGTGTTGTTTGTTTGAAGATTGTTTTTATGATTTAAACGCTTGTAATATCAAATGTATCACTTTGAAGGAGAGCAGTTTTGGTTTATGTATAAGCTTAGTTCTGCTAGGGATTTTTCAGGTTCAAGTATTTTATATGGAAGAAATTCATAACTTTCAACATTTTGTATCAGTGTTTTTTAATAAATATAATGTATTGTTGCAGCATTTTATATATTTGTTTGTATAATTGTCTAGCTAATATCTAATGTTTAATCATTAGAATGAGCTTTTGTTACTGTTTTTCTCTTTTAAAACCAACAATGCCAATGCAAGCGACTGTATAATGAATGAATGAAAGGTATAAACTTGCTCTAGAAAGAAAATTAACAAAACAATCAAAGCTACAAACAGGAAATAGTTCCTCTCAATACCTCTCTCTTTCTCAATACTATTGAGCCAATGTATCAGTGGAGTTAGTCTCTCTCCTTCTCAGAAGTACTCTGCAAGCCTATTTTAAACAACATTTGGATCAATTAAGTTTCATTTAGCTGGTATACCAAGGAAAACAATCTGTGTTATTTCTTATTCTAGTTATAAGAACAAAATGAGACTATATCTGGAGGTTAATATAGGAAGACAATTAGATATTTTCACAATAGGAGAAAAAGAAAATGGTGCGACTTTGGGTGTAGCTTTCAACGTGTTTCATCGGCCTGACCATCCATGTCACATTGTGGATAATGATGATTTAATTTAGTAGTAGTAACAGCCGCAAGCTTACTTCCACCCTTGCATTTGTCTTTACAATTTGAACTACCTCACTATCCTTAAGCCTTTGAAGAAGAAATTAGACTTTTTTAAATTCATTTCAACATAATGAGCATAGGAGCATGTTGCATCTATATCTCCTTAGGCTTTGAACGAAAAATGCACCTCCTTAGATGGATACAAAGACTACCTATGCATTTAATTAGGATATCTTCTTGCACATCCTTACTCATTTAGATATCCATTCTATAAAAGCCATTAGTGTATTCTTAAGCACTTTGTCCTTGCTATTGCTTGTAATGTTGCTAGTAAACAGACCTCTCTTATTAATGAAAAATAAGATTGAATTGTTTTGATTAGCTTCATTAACGCCCAAAATACATAACCGCATCATCAAGCAAACCAGTTGTGACCTCCATCCACACCAACAAGGCCTCCCTGTCAAATAGTAAATATAACTTTCGTTGCACTTTTTTAATTTCACAATTTAGGTTTCCTGTTTAGTATAATGGGTGACAAAACTATTTTTAGCAATATGAACTTAAAAGCATAGTATTAGACTTACAGAGTCCTGAACCAAGTCTCCATTAGCAGGTTAGCTGGCTCAACTTGGAAAAAACTACATTGGCCTGTACAGATCACAAGCAGTAGAAATCACCTCTATCAAGTCTGAATTTTCTTGTAGAAATCACCTCTATATATACATATATATGCCCAGGATCCCTACATTTTATTAGCAAAGGGTGAAAAGGCAGAGAAACTATTACAGGTAACTTCTGGAAGAAAAGGTTTGTTGATCTCATACCCAGACTGATATATAACAACTCCCAAACATGCTTAGTTTTTAGTTTGTGCATAGTTAGCTTAAAATGTGTTAATGTTCTAGTGATGGAAAGCGATTTATTTTAATTCGTTTTACTGTTACTATATGGTATTTTGCAGAATTTAAACATTTTGAGGCTTGTTTAATTATTTGGCAGTCATTTTGAACAAATATAGGTATCATACTAGTAAAATAAATTAATACATTAGGTGTGGGAAATGCATCTGTAGGAGGGGTTTTGAGTTAGTTTTTGAACAACACATTAGGGTTGTATACATTACTGCTAAATAGTATAAAGTCACATGCAATATGTAGTGAATCAAGGACCATTTTATGAAGCATTAGATTCACCAAAAGCTTTGTCAATCTCTAAGAAAGTTTCAGGGGACAACCACCTGGAGTTGTCTATGTTAACCTCTTCCACCTGAAATATTCTCAGCCTGAACATTTTCATCCAAAAATCAATAATCTCTTTTAATATACCTTTTGCTGCTTGCAAAGCGATGAAACCTAAAAGATCTTAAAGTAGATGCCTAGCAAACAATTAAAGGGATGTATTATTAAATTCTTCAACACAACCAATATAAAACATTGGCCTCAAAGATGCATATATCGCATCTCTGAAAAAATTCATGTTCATCTTATAGCTCCTTTAAGCACTTTGCAAACCACATTGTAAAGAAAAAAATTGGAGTTATATTCCGTGAAATCGAAGACACAATAAAGCTGCTACAGATCTACATTTTTCTATAGCAATATTAGGTATAAATAATAGCATTTTGCCTATAAGAACAAAAGCATTATCATCTACAGAGACATGACATGTATACAGAGAAAGAGGGACATCATTACCTCAAATTATAGATGCAAATGTATGCATAAAGATCATAATAGTAGACAAGATATTAGTCATCCTCTTCTTCAGTATGAGGACAGTTTGAAAGCAATGCATCTACAGATTCATACCAGGCATTAAAGTTCAAAACAAGAAGTAAAAAAGGTGAGGATAGATTTGCAGATAAACCAATCAAACCCAAAATTGCATGTCATGCACTTGTGAGACAATTATAGCGTACATGATCAATTGAATCATCTTCAAAATATGATGAACTTGTAAGAAACAAAAGAAATGCAAAAGTAAAAAGAAGAGTATAGCTGGGAAGGATATCAATCATTATATTCATTGACTACAAGTATAATTTCAGCTCCCACAAATAATTCCAAATACAATTCATATAAGTTCTTAAGAAGGACATAGCAAAACACAAACAAAATTGACAATCACATAAACACTCCGTAATGAGTATGCTTATACAAAAAATTGCACTGTAATGAAATTAATTGAACACTCCGTGCTCATGGAATAACCTAGTACAAAAAAAATGCAGAGGGAAACAAATACCTGATACAAACCCAACACATCAAGAAATTTTATGTAAAGTACGCTTTCCTCATCTTTACAATCATCTATGTGTCAAGCTGCATCCTGTATACCCCATATCTCAGAGATTGTTACCAAATCTTCATCTGTGTTATCAAAGGCATGGCTGTCCTGGTTAGGATAAAGTGCTCAGATCCCTCGAGTATATCTTTTCCATCTCCCTCATTAATTCCACTAACAACAATTTCAACACCATTGTCATTTGAGTCGAACTTTCTCTTTTTGAATTTTGATTTCATTTCAACCTCCTTAGAATTTGTTGAGGGGAAATTTCTCTTACTACTTTTGCCAGCACTTTCAGTTAATCTAGACTTCTTGGACGAAAGCAAGGATAGTAAAACTTGAGGATCTGGCAATAATCGCCTTATTTCATACTGAACCTCACGATAAAGTAAAAACCACTTATGTCTGGAGAGCTCAATAAGAGTGTATAAGCTCTTCTCTTCACTATGTGCCAAACAGCTTAAGGCTCTCAAAACAGTTATACCAGATAATCCCTTTACTTCCCCTAAATGACTTTCAGATATGCATTTAGATAAACATTCTTTCTACATTTCATTAGAGTGCCCCCTCTTGTGTACATTTTCTGCCCCAGCATGTATTGCATTTAATAAGCATTCTAAAGAACCCAATGCCTCTTTAAGTACTCGCGGAGTACCATGCTTCACAAATATGTTAGTATGCAAGAGGCCCCTATTAATCATAGCCCGACTGAATGAGCGAGGAAGCATGCACTTTAGTCTATCACCTAATGTAGGATGCTCCAAAGAAGGTGGCAAAAACCCTTCTGTTGCAAGTGAAGAAAATGATGGAGAAACCTTAGAAGCTTGTATCAAATCAAATACAAGAGATATAGCTTCAAACCTGATTGGAAAATAATCACAAAACACTCTTATTGTATGCCCAATAGCAGACATAAAAAATAAAACTGGAGGCTACTGAGACAATGAATTCCCCTTGCAGGCATTGCAATAAACACTTACCAGGTAGATGATGCCCATTTAATGAGATCGTATTAAGTTCAATTTGTGCATATCCTACAACCATTGCAGTCCATGAGACAACATTTATTTGAGGCATTTTGTCAAACAGTTCACGTGCTTCGTCTATGTTCCCACATTTTGCATACATGTCTACCAGTGCAGTTTCCACTACAACATCTGACAAAATTTCTCTATCCTTTATGCTTTGATAGATTTCTATACCCTATTGCAAAGCTCCCATTTCAGCACTGGCTGGGAGGATGATGGCAAAGGTTGTAGAATTTGGCTTTAGACCTGCCATTTTGTGAATATCCTGCAATCATTGCATTCCATGAGATTACATATTTTTGAGGCTTTCTGTCAAACAGTTCATGAGCTTGGCATATATCATCAAATACAACAGTCAAACCCGCCAAAAAGCATATTCAAACCCTAATTCCTGAAATCGCACATCACATGCCTCTTCCTGGAAGAAGATACGTACTGCCAATGAGGACATAAACTGTCAAGTCCAGCTCGAGAACCCTAGGAAAGCTTATACAAAACCGATGGAAATAACCCTAAATTTCTCAAGCCCTAGGCCCACTTCACCCAAATTTTACGAAAGGCTCGAAAAACCCTACTCTTTCCATGTCGTGAGGATACCTCCATGTCTCGAGTTCGAATCCCAGAGCAAGAAAAACATATAGAATGCTTCCAAGCCCATATAATTTATTCTCCTCTTGCTTGAAATTTCAGTAGAGGAGTCTCCTTGTTCTTCAGGGCATAAAAATTAAGTGAGTATGTCAGCAACGGCAACCTTAAATTCAAGCTAATGGTGTCAATGCTTATACCAGCCGAGTCGGCAAATTCACACAGAACGGAAGTTCCATCCTCACTGATGTCAGAATGGTGACAGTGACCATGGATATGGCTCCAATAGATAGGGGAACCATAGTATTACTCTGCGTTACTGCCTTGGAGAGTTCTGTAGATGCTTCCAGCAGCTTCCCTTATGGTAATTAATACATTAAGTATAATAGCTCAGACAAAATTATTATGGAACTGAAAGTTGTTTTTTAATTTGCTTGAAGAAAATGGAATAATAGAACTACTCTAACTAATTAAAAAAAAGACAGTGTAATTTTTAAATATTAAAAATATGATTTTAAATTCAAACTATACAATACAAAGAAATAGATTTAAATTATAAAATATGATTGGTCAGTCGGTGCATATTAATTGAAATTAAACGAATGCAATAGTATGGTAGGAACTAATAATAATAAAATATCTAATAGTTGTGGAGTAAAGTTAAACTCTTTCTTTTATGAACTAATAATAATAAAATATTTAATAGTTGTGAAGTAAAGATAAACTCTTTCTTTTATGTTTCTCTTTATTTTAATACATTACGTGTGCATACAAAATATGATTAGAAAAAATCAATTTGTTTCATTAGTGATCATAATTGTTACATGTTTGATTTAAATCCTAAATTACACCTCATGAGTTAACTATCTAATAAAAATAGTTAACTAAATATTCAATTTAGTTAACTCACGATCAAATTCTCTAACAATCCAACCAATTTAGCTAACTCGAAGTCCTAAATTTATTATTAAATCAAATAATTATCAACTCACAAATCAAATGAATTGACTACCTAGTCACCTTCATCCATTTAGCAAATTGATTGCAACCTCTCCCCATCACACCCACCATTCGTGGATCCAACTCATGATCCAAGATTAAATCTCCACCATTCAATTTCTTCTCATACATTTTATGAATTGGAGCTTAATCCTTCAGTTTCACCATCCCAAATCAAGCAATTGGATGTTGTCACACTAAGCAACAAACAATCAACACTACCTTAAAAATAGTAATAGAATATTATAATTTTTAACATTATATATCTTATAAAATTTTGCTAGATCTTTTATCATCACCAAACTTACCATATAGACATGTTCAATTTTACACACTTACAATTTCTAACCTATAGTTTGGTAGAACTATCTAATAAAAGAAAACCATCAAAATAAAATCATTCACCTTAATAACAATACAAAGGTCAAATATTATCACAGTGAGTTTTTTTAATTAATTATTGACAATGTGATTGATTGTAGAGTTTTATCTCTTATTTAAGCCTTCATATTGTTTAAAATATTATTATAGTGAGATTTTTTTAATTAATTATTGACAATGTGATTGATTTTAGAGTTTTACCTCTTATTTAAGCCTTCATATTGTTTAAAATAAGTAATAACAATTTTTATTTTATTGGTATACACTTTAGAATAATAAAGGACAATATAATATCCAACAATTGTGGCTCTAAAGAAAGTTTAAACTCCTCTCTTGTGTTTTTCTTTGTTTAATACCTTATGTGCACATACAAAATATATTTAGAAAAAAATGTCAATTTGCAAGCTTCACAAGTACAATATAGCTACAAATTACAATAATAGTACAACAATCATCAATTTCTAGGCTTGTCAATTCAAATCAATTTGTTCCATTAGCTACACATTAGATCTCCAATCCCACATACCCACCCTTGATTTATCACCTTGTTGAGGCCTACAATGACTATCAAAATTTTACATTGAGAACAAATAACAATTGTTTCATAACACAATTGTAGACGTGGAAATCATATATAAATTAATTTATCTAACACCATCTCATGTTAACATTTAATGCACTACAACCTCTTAATGCATTAATTTAATTAATCTTACACTAACTACATTATTTTATCACAATTACTTTTATTAAATAATATTTATTGTTTAATTTGTTTAAAATAAATGATTTCACACTAAATGTTTAAATATTTAAATATAAATATAAATTATCCATAGTTGAATTAATTTAAATCCTAAATTACACCTCATGAGTTAACTATCCAATAAAAATAGCTAATTAAATAATCAATTTAATTAACTCACCAATCAAATCCCTTGACAATTTTGAAAGAGAGCAACAATGAGCAAAGGCAACAAAGGTCATGGTAGTTCCCAAGTTGATGGAGGCAATAAAATTATTGGAAATTTCTCGAATGGAGACCAACTTTATGGTTCTCAAGAAATGGGTGAGATACTAGTTAGAGAAATTAAAAATTTGGAGTCCACTAGGGTTTATAATCTGAGGGGGATTAATTATAATGACATCTTGATTGGGAATGTTAACCTACAAATCTCAAAGGATTTTTTCAATTCCAAGATTGAGTTATTGAATAAATGTGTGGTGATCATGAATTTCTTTGGTATCTTCCCTTCTTTGGAGAAAATAAAAGCTTATATAAATAAAAATTGGAATTTCCCCCTCAAGATTGATTTTATGTCTTTAGGGATTTTTAGATCATTTGTCAACTTGAATTTGATAGGGAAAATTTTCTTAAGGATGGTCCATGGGTTCTAATGATTTATGCATGTGCCCATGGATGGGCCTAGTTTTGATCCTTAAAAGGAGAAGGTTAAAGATACCCCACTCTAGATTAGATTGCCCAAATTACTACAGGAACTTTGGTCAAAATAGGTGTACAGATTAATTGGCAACTCCTTAGGAGAGTATGTTTGCTCCTCCTTTGCAGGGGATCGTATTCAAGCTTCTAATACTAGAATATGTTTAATATTTAATCTCAGTGAAATCCTCACACACTCCATCCAATTAACTTCATTTATGGGGGAATGAAAACAAGAATTAGAATATGAGGGTCTCCTTTTAAGGTGTTTTAAATGTCAGAAGATTGGCCATTTCACAAGGAATTGTGAAGTAAAAGGGGGTTAGTCATAGTTTCATGGATGAGGATTTAAAGAATAATTATTTTTCCCCTTCCTACTCCATGGCAAGAACAACCTCACTGGGTCCTTCATCCCAAAAAGATCATTTGAAGAATGGTTTGGAGAATGATGTGGGTTTTGACTCTGTTATTCCTCTCTCCAACCCCAAACATGCCCATGGGGGATCTCCCTTAGGATTGGGTGATTCTTGGTGAGCAGGGTGGTGATAAAATTTTGTCTCTGCCTTTTGAAATTGGTGAACATGTATCTCCTCTGGGTGGTGAGGATGGAAAAATCAAAGGCAGGAGAGATGAGGAGGACAAAAATCCTATGAGAGTTGGCAAGGAGAATGAAATAGGCTGGAGTATTTCTACAGAAGCGATCAAAGAGCGGGTGGAAAAACCATGATTATGACAGATATAGGGGGAGAAAATAATAAAGGAGAGAAATTAGAAGCCAACAAAGCTAAGACAAAGGTGCTAGAGGAACTAGAGAATATAACTCAAGCCTCAATGAAAAAAAGTGTTAGATTTGGGGGCAAGCACCTCCTTGCCTCTAGGAAGATATGAAGGTGAACAATTCGAATGTTTGAGGTTTAAATGATTCGGAAAAATGTTGTCTAGTTAAACAATTTATAGAGATTGAAGGTCTTGATGTTGTGTTCCTTCAAGAAACCAAAGTTTGAGGGTAATATTTTTGGAGATTAGATGTCTTGGTTATGGAAGCATGGTGAAGGGGAAATTGTAGATGTGAGAGTTTTTCCAAGAGGGCTTGCAAGTTTTTGGAGCAAGCATAGTATCTCAAGAGAGAAGGTTGATGACTCCCGCAACTATCTTTCAATCAAAATTAACTAGTTGATTGGGTTGGAATCCTTGAATATCTCTAATTTATGGTCTAAATGTGGCGAGAGAGATGCAAGGCATGGGAATATATTGCTAACTTTAGGTTAAGGAATCTTGAAGGAAAATGAGTTTTGGGGGGTGACTTCAATGTCATTTTATACCTTGAAGAGAAGAAGGGTGGTAGTCAAATGATGACCTTTGGTTCTTTAGATTTTAGAAAGTTTTGTGAGGACTTGTCGCTAGTTGATGTTATTCCTAAGAAAGGATGGTTTACTTGGAACAATAGAAGAATTGGAGTGAAATACATGCTCTAGAGATTGGATATATTCTTGATCAACTCAAAATGGCTCTTTTCCTCCCATTCCTTCCTCTTTAAGGTTTATCAATTTAATGGATTTGGCATTGGCCAATTTCCCTAAGCTTCGAAGAGTTGAGGAAGCCTAGTGGAATCCCCTTTAAAATGGAGGCCTTTTGGTATAATCTCCCCAAGTTGAAAGTTCAGTTGGGTGTGTGGTGGTGTAATGGATTTAAAGGATGTAAAAGGTTTATTCTCATGAAGAAATTAGTCGAAGTCAAGAAGTTGGCTAAAATTTGGAATAATTAGAGGATTGGGAATAATTTTTAGAATAAAATCAAGGTGGAAAAAGAGTTGGCCTCAATCAAGGAATTTATCTAGATACTTAAAATCTTTCCTCTAAGTTCAAAGAATTAGAATTTCAAAAAGTGAATGAATTAAATTTAATTCTTAAATTGGAAGAAACTTTTTGGTATCAGAAATCCAAAATTAAGTGGCTAAAGGATGGTGATCGGAACACTAGTTTTGTTCCACTTGACTACCAACGTAAGAAGATAATATAACAAAATTGTGATAATTTAGCCTCCTTTGGTTCGATCATTAAGGATGTAGAGGTCAAAAAAAGGAGGGTGTGAACTTTTTAAGAAACCCTAAAAAGTGAAGATGTGCAGAAAGAGTTGTTAAACAATATTATGGAGGTGGTTGATTCAACTCAAAATTATACTCTTGTCAGCCCCTTCACGAGAGAGGAAATTAAGCAAGTTGTTTTCTCTTTAGGTGTTATAAAATCCCCAGGTTCGAATGAGTTCCAAGTTGAATTCTTTCATAAATTTTGGGATATTGTTAGGAAGGATGTTTAGTGAGCTACTAAAGAAAGTATTTGCAAAAAATCTATACTAAAGTCCTAGAACCTTACTTTTTGGCTCTAATCCCTAAAAATAAGTCTCCAATTTTTGTACAAGTTCAAGTTGATTACACTTTGTAATATAGTTTATAACATTGTTTCAAAGGCTATGGTGATCAAGTTGAAGAGGTACTTCGAAGGGTTGATTTTTGAATAATATTGTGGTTTTCTAAAAGGAAGATAAATTTTGGATGGTTTTCTCTTGGTGCATGAAACTATTCATTCAATCAAGATTAGGAATAAAGAAGATATGATGATTAAATTAGATATGTTCAAAATGTTGGAAAGTGAGACCCTAGGATTTTACTCTAGGGTTTTGGGTACTTTTGCTTATTTCATTGAGAATGTGAGTTTATAATTGGGGTTTCATAGATTTGGAAAAGGTATAAGACTAATTTACAACCTGAAAGGTGAGTCAACTTGCCCTTGACTAGATCTGAAATGAGATTGGAAATTTAATTTAATGATTCAACTAGCCTAATGATGTAAATGACTATTCTGATACAAAAATAGTAAATATGAGAAGTCACAGGAAAATTTGGACTACAGAAATGAATTGAGCAGGACACTGTGCACTTGTGATAGAAAATTTGAAGTAAAATTTTGAGGACCTAGTCGCCTTGGGTGACTATGTCCTAGTAGAGGGAATTTGAATCTAATTTCACAATCCTTTGATGCTTGAGATTTTTTTTTTGCTTGTTGCACTGTCGAATCACTATCGAATATTGTTGCAATTGAGTTTTTGTTTGTTGTCAAGGTGTACGGTTTGATTGTAATAATGGATAATTAACCTTTAATCTTCCTCTAATCTTCTTCAATTCTAAAACCTACACATTCAAAGAGAGAAGGAAGGTTGTACTATTTAGGGGCTTGCTTTAGTCAAATCTCATGTTAGTGTTCCCACTTCCACAATGGTGATGTCAATGATAATGATAAATATAAATGATAATGGAATGATGAATCAACAGTGGATTGCAACTCACCACCCTTCAATGGCTTCCTTGAAATAATAAATTTATACAAATCTCTTCAAGGCTTGGATCTTTCTTGCTTGAATTGCTTGGAGATATACAAGGTTTAGTCTTCAAGGGTGGATTCAACGATGAACAGGTGGATACATGTCGCCAGTAGGGGTGGATGTGATAGAAGAAGGGCGAACCCATTGGACAAGTGGATCAAATTATAGATAGGTGGATGTGATCCAACCCACAGGGGTGGACGTGCATGAAAAGGGGTAGATGCATTGAAAGACGAATCCACTTTGGGGATGGGTAGATGTGTCAAAAAGGAAAATTTGCTAATAAGAAGAAAAATGAAAGATAGAAGAAAACTAGATGAAAAGACATGACATAGTGATGAATTGATGAATGCAGAGCATAGCGAGTCTTCGGAATTGGGAGCGACGATCAACAGTCTTGTAGTTGATTAGAGGATTTGGTATGGATGAGTTAGCAGTCCTGGATGCAGTGGGGCTAGCATGAATATTGATGATGCCAACATTGAGGGTGCACGGGCCCATGTTGACAGTGTTGGTAGAGCCCTAGAGCTCTAAGACATGCACATTCCTCTTCCCCATGATCTGACGATGAATAGGTGGATACACGTTGCTTGCAGGGGTAGATACACGTCACGTTTTGGTATGCCATGATGGGCATTGCATACAAGATTTATTACACAAACATGGAAGGATTTGCTACTGCCACCACCATCTACACTGCTCATCATATGATGAAGGAAGGAAAGGAATATGATCTTTATGAGCTCTTGTGGTAGTAGTTATTGGAGAATTTGCAGAGAACTAAGGATTCATGCTACAATTTTTGGTATGGGCACTCTAATTATTTGTCTTATGTTCTATTACTTGAAGGAATTGCCTGGTTTGAAAATGCGGTCTAGAGAAGGGATATTCCTATTGCTCATTAGATTAGGGACCACATGCGTAGATTTTTGGATACCAAACAATGTGATACAATGTTTTGGGGATTCTTCAAAACATTCAAAAATGAAATGCAAAAGAGGGATAGGATACTCTCACAAGTTGTAGAGAGATACAAGAATGATATCACTTTTATGGTGGATAAAGATAATTGTTAAATGGAGGCAATTGAACCAAGAACTTCATGGATAACAAAGTTTCCCTATGAGGTCTCTAAACCTAACTGGATTGCATATGCTGAATTTTTTCTCAACAAACCTAGTGATCGCACTATTGAGAGGTTTGGCATGTATGATGAGATAACTAGAAAATTAATCAAGAATAAGGTAGAAGAAAAGGTAGAGAAGGTGGAAAATTTTGAGAAGATAGTGACAAGGTTGGAAAAGATGTTTGACACTCTTGAGGGTTCTACGGGAATATAAAAAACTACTTATGCCACTCCTCCTGCTCCTAGAAGGTCAAGTAGGTTTGTCTCTACCACCACTACTTCTCCTAAACCTTTTAGACCTACTCAAACACCTCCTAGCTGAAGGAGGTTTGTTACTGAGGTACCTATGCAAACAAAGTGGAAGAATCCAAGACCTAAGTAGCAGGCATAAAGGGAAAATATTAATCTTGTGAATGTAGATGATGAAGATGATGAAGAAGTAAAATATTTTGTTAAGGAGAAGAGAGAAAAGAACAAGACAAGGAGAAGAAGAAAAAAACTCCTTGCAGAAAAAGAAAGGAAAGGAGATTACTGAGTGAAGGATTGAGAAGACTCCTCTGATCAAATAGACCCTCTGGATTTTGGTGCAATCTATAATGAAATTGTTAAATATGGTTTATTGAATGATATAATGGAGCTACATCTGGATGTTCCTCTAGAGGACAAGATGACAATTGAAAAAGTAGTCATTGAATATATTTTGAAGCAGAACATTCCCTTCAGTAACATTGTCGACAAAGGTTTGATATCCTTGCTAAGGATTTAAGACAAAGAAGAGAAGATTCCATTAAGGTTGACGAAGAGCTGAAACTGCAAGAAATTGACAAGGTTGGAACCTTTGTTTCTCAGGAAGAAAAGGAGAAGATAGTCTAAAGACAAGTTAAGGAGCTTTGCACCAAGAGAAGAATAGATCTAATGTGCATGGATGAAGAAATAAAAAAGGAAGATTTAGAGTGAAACGGAAGATGTTACAAAGAAAATCATTGATGAATTATAAAGTGAAGTTGATGCTTGTTCATAAGAACCTCCGAAAAAGCATGACACTAATGTTGAAGTAAATGAAAAAGTGACTCTGGATGAACAACAGACTAAAAATATGCCTCCTCCAAATAATACAAATGTTCAAGATATATCCAATCAAAAAGAAGTACAAGGACCCTCCAAACAAGAAGAAGGAGAAGGAGAATGATGAGTAGAAGAAAGAGGATAATCTTGAGAAATTTTAGGATGTTGTAATGAAAATAGCTGAGAAGCAAGATACTTCAATGGATATGGGTTAGGGTTCTTCATCATTAGATTCTTTTAAGGACCTATTGACTTTACAGATGAAATTTCATCCTGTGGTGACACCCCAACTATTACAAATTTCTACTCATGATGAGGGACAAGTTAACTTGTCAAATATTTCTTCCCTTCATAAGTTACAACTTGGTGATATTCTATATGCTTCTGTAAGGAGATTCTACAAGAACATGTGAAGAAGAGTGGATTAATTGATGATGCAATGATTATTATTTAGGATGGTTTACCTGAGGTAAAAATTGATTCTTCCTTTCCTCTGGAACACAATTTGAAAATTTTAATGGATTCTTTCAAAGATCATTCCTCGCACATGGAGAAAAGGGTAGAATAAGAGGCCTTGAGGAAGATAAATGACAAAATAATGGTTGATGCTTCTGAATGGTGTGCCAATGCGCACAACAAATTGCAAGAGAATATGAAGATGTTTAAGGAATGTGTAGATGAAGTCACTACATTATATCAGTTTTCTTTGAAATGGCCAAATTTTACCAAGATAATGAAAGACCAAATTGACTCCATTGAGTTACAGATCACGTAAACGATCGGGATATATGATCAATCAAAGGATAAGGTTAGATCAGCTAGAGATAAAATATAAAATCTTCATGTGTAGTTGTCATTGCTTCAGGATCAAAGAGAAGAAATAAAGATATAGTTTGGTTAGTTAAGGGAATTAGTCAACTTGATACTTGCTTTGTTAACTAGGTTGCTAGCTGAAGCATAAAAAATTTATCAAAAGATAAAAGCTCCAAGCAATGTGGACGATGTTGAGAATTTATGCATGCAGTTTGAATGTCAAAATCATATTCT
This sequence comes from Sequoiadendron giganteum, assembly GCA_007115665.2. Taxonomy (NCBI): domain Eukaryota; kingdom Viridiplantae; phylum Streptophyta; class Pinopsida; order Cupressales; family Cupressaceae; genus Sequoiadendron; species Sequoiadendron giganteum. The sequence goes on along the minus strand of CM021109.1, from coordinate 569,993,689 downwards.
TACCTCATCAAAAGAAAACTAGGTTGCAACTCTAGAACACCTTAAGGTAATTTACAAGAATATTCTACCTTCTAAGGGAGTTGCAAAAGTGTAGTTAAAACAATTTTTTCTCTGTATCATTTTGTGGATGATTGCAATATCTTTTTGTTTTTGTTAAAGACATATAGCATCAATTTTTGGCGCATCTACATCTCAGGAGAGTGTATTTTTGTAGAGAGCATATAGTAAGGGGGATTTTATATAATTTTTTGGGTTGTTATAAGTAAAATACGTTTTTCCCTTTGTCCTTGATGTCAAAGGGGGAGAGTGTGCCCATGATTGAGTGTGTTGATGATTGCCTTATTAGTCAGGAGAGAAGAAAGGAGGAAATAAGCCTTGTAGATAAATGTGTGTTGCCATCAATGACAAAGGGGGAGATTGTTTACAATATGTGTTGTAATTGATTTCAACTTGAAGTTATGTTTGTATAGTGTTTTTTTATATTGTTGATGAGGTAGTGGGATATTTGAGAGAGATGGTTACACAAATGAACTAGGGGTCAACATGTTTGAGGCAAGTCAGTCCGAAACTCCTAGTAGATGCATAAGGTGAAAATATGTTTATCGAGAAGCATGGTATGATCATGATTAAAATAGTTGCACATTGTTGATCATTTTATCTATGTTTCAAAAGGTTAGATGAAATTTAGTTATTTTTACTTGCATTGTTGAGAAAATTTGTCTAAGGCAAAAACTACATATTTTCCTAAGTCAGTGACTCTAGGTTTTAGTGTGCATTCCTCTACATTGCATGATCTAGTGGTGGGGTTTTGAAGTGTATTTTGGTAGCTAAAGAGGTTATTCCCAGAATTTCATGTCATAAGCATTTCTATAGTAAGAGTTAGATGTAGCAGTTTTTTGGATTGCAGAATAACAGTGTTAAGTGTCTTAGATGTTCTCTAATTCACTCCACATTCCTTTGGAGTAATATTTATGGTTGTGAAAACTTGAGGATATGTTCAGAGAGGTGTATGGGTTCATCCATATGTGTTTTAGATGTTTTGGTGAGCCACAGTGCTATATCTTAAATGTTGATATGTCACAGTCTATCTGAAATGCTTTGTTCTTACATATTCAGTAGGTTTCTTCTTTTGCACCAACATAGGATGATCATATTATTTAGGAGAAGGATGTAAGGATATTGTTGATTACCTATACATTGTTCACATCTTGGTCTGCATGATGTTTTTGGTTTCTCCCCGGTAGTGTAAAGATGAATAGTTGGCAGTTTTGGTAGTGTTGATGTTGTTTGAGTGAACAAACTAGTTTCCTTTACTTGTGATTGGTCTTGATTAATTAATTTTTCTTTGAAGTATGTGTTGTGATGTATTTGGGCCCTATTATGCCATTTTTTTGTGATCCACAACTTATCTTATTTTATAATGTATATGTTTGGAGCCGACCTTTGTAATATCACATGTTTCATTTTATAGGTCATCATGGAGCCAACCTAATTGGTGTTTTGAGTTGTTGTAGAGGGTATTTATAGAAGAAAAAAATCATTTATGGATTGATTGAAGAGAGATTGTGTAGTATGTTGAATATGAAGTGTGAAAAGTTAGTATGATGAAGTAACTATGCAAAAAAGGGACTCCAACATCAACATATGTTAGATGCTTCTTTCATAGGAGTTCATGTTTATGTTTTCGTTGTAATTTTTATGTATCCTACTATTAGGTAGTGAGCCTCTTTAGTAGGTCCTTGTATATTTCCCTAAGGTTGTACGCCTTAACCTACAAGTCCATAAGCAGTAAGCCTTAAACAATATTGTATTTTTTGTAAGCAATGAGCTTCATATATTATGAGTTAACTCTCGTCGTGGTTTTTTCCTTATTGGGTTTTCCACGTAAAAAGTCTTGGTGTCCTTATATGGTGCATGTTTTCATTTTTGTTCTTCTTTCAGTTAATGTGATTTGATGTTAGTCTGCAAATAGATTTGTTTAAGTTTTAGTATATGTTGATTCACCCCCCTCTTAGCATTTCAATGTGTTAAACATAATTCACATCTCCAGGCATGATAAAATATTTAATTTTTGATTTAAGCAACAAAGAATTTGAAAAGGCATGGAACACACAATAAATGAAGGGTCGAAGAGGAGAATGTAGAGACGTGGAAAGAAATCAAACAAAACAGAGGTGTAGGGGAAGTTGGAAGGACAAAGAAGGAAGAAATCCACATTGGAGTAAGGCAAGGTTGGTGTTTGAAAGAGAAAATATGAGTAGGTAAAAAAATTAAACTAAGCTAAGCAAAAAGACCACACTAAGGAGAGGAAAATACAAATAAGGGTAGCAATAGGGAGTTTGGGATGGTGTGTGGATAAATAAGGAAGAAGATTGAAATTAATAATAAAAAAATGCACAACAACAGACAAGTCATGGGTGTGAAAGAGTAAGGAGAAAAAAATGAGAAAATTAAATTTGGTAGTGAACAAATTTGGCTAGAATGAATGCACAATAATTTCCATTATCAATTTGTATAGGAATAAGTAGTTGGAAGAATAAAATGTTGTAATTGTTGATAAGTCTATAAATACTTGAAGGAATAATAAATAAGTTCATAAATTTTCTTTGAGTGTTGCTCTCAATTGTTTTATCAATTGTTTAAAGGTAAATTAATTGGAATTTTTTTGAGCTGTGAATTGGAATTACCTGATAAGGCACTTCAAAATTTGATCTGCATAAATTGGTATCAAAGCAGGGTTCGATTGTGTTGGGAATGAACCTAAAATTTTCCAAAGGTAGACAATATGGCTTATAGAGGATGGGATCACATAGGTAGAGAACCCAAAGGTGTGGAGCCTAAGATTGTAGAAATAATAAGAAATTGTACAACAAAGGCAATGAGGGGTATCACTGCATGATTGAATGCAATGGAGATAGCTCAAAGAAGAGGATTCCATGTAGAGGATATCAACAAATACGAAGAAGAAGAGAAAATTGTTGGATTGGGTCATTGATATGGAAAAGTATTTCAAATATGATAAAATGGAAGAAGACCATAAGGTCAAGTATACATGCACAAAGTTGAAGGGACATACATTCTGATGGTGGGAACATCTACAGACGGATAAAAAACAAAGAGGAAAGGATAAAATTAAATCATGGGATCAAATGGTGACAAAAAATGAATCCAAATTTCTACTAGCCAACTATTAAATTAATTTGATAAAGAAACTTCAAAATTTGAAGAAAAAGGATAGTGTTGAGTTGTATACCGAAGAGTTTTACGGATTAAGCATATGAGTTGGTCATGTTGAAGAGGACATTGAACAAGTTTCAAGATATTTAAATGGTCTATGTATATCTATTCAAGATGAGATAAGTTTGATGAATATACGTAGTGTAGAAGAGGCATATCAATATGCTTTAAAGGTGGAAGATAAATTGAATAGAAGGCAACAAAATAGCTCCTGTGATAGGGGCAAATTTTTATGTGAAAAGTAACAAACCAACAATGATAGAGGTTACCAAAACAAGCAAGAGGAGGCAAACATGTCTTATGCAAACACACAAGAAGGAAAGGAAAGATGAGACTCTTCTAGAGGAAGAGGATATTATTCTCGTGGCAGAGGATATTTTGGAAGAGGTAGAGGAAGAAGCTTTGGTGGTACATGATTTATGTAAGAGAGGGGGACCAACCACACCAAGGCTCCAAGTCACAGTGATCTGAGAGCAGAGGGCTACCCTAACTAACCTCACTCTAAAAGGACAAGGATCAAGAATGAAGAGCACTATGTAGTACTTATGTCACTCTTCATAACCGAGTTTAGTTTTAGGCTAGGCGAGTTGGTTTTTGGAGTCGGTATTGTGTCTCAAACAACTCTCTGTTCAAGGATGCTAGTGTAGTTTTGGGATGATAGCGTGATGCGTTGGAGTCCATACGGTCAGAAAATAGTAAACACGGCAAAAACTACCGAAAAACCTACTAACAACCTAGCTAGTTAATCTAGATGGTAAAAAAAAAAAGAGAAAGTATAGGAAATAGATACTAAAATGATAAAGCAAGTAAATAAGAACTAGGGTGATGAAGACGATCTCACAAAAGCGCTAGTTCGCTAGCTATCTCCACTCGTACGTCCTCCTACACACAAGAAAGAGGGAAAATGTTGGGGTTGTATAGGGGCCTGGCTCAGTCAAACCCCCATTTTGGTGTTTCCACCTCCATGGACATCCAAAAAGCAATAGAGTAGAATATGCGATAAAGAAGAGAAAAGGAAACAAGAAGCACATCAAAAAATATTATGCTACTCAACCAAATCACAGAGGAGAGGAGAGGAGTGAGGCATTACCACCTCCACCCAAAATATCACTAGCCAATGGAAGGAGAAAGCAAGCTACGAACTTGGAAAAGTCACCACCACCGCAACCATGGTGAAAGGAGGTCTCGCAAGGCTCCAAGCTCACAACGTCTTTAATAGCCTCATGCTTGCAATGTGGAGTTGATGGAGTTCTACTACTGCTGCAATGCTCAAAAGTGGGATGCTATAATGTTGCTTGAGAGTGAATGAGATGCTAGAGAGTTCAAGAGAATTTATAGAGAGTCAAATAAAACGAGAATGGATGAATTTGAAGGAAGAATGAGGAATAATTTGTCATTTTTGGCTCGGTTGGTCAAAGAAGGATGTTACAATTCGACCCCAATCGGATGTGTAATGCCTCTGCCAACTTAAGATGCAAGAATCCGTCAGGGATGACAACGCGTCGTGCAAACGTTCACGCATCGCGCATTTGTCCACGACAAATATTCTCTCACCGACACAAAGGAAAGATGCCAAGTGGATGGAAGGCAGTTGGGTGATGTAGAATTTTGCCTTTGTATTTGATTTTCTAAGGTGAGGGTGTGTGAAAAGGGAATTCACCTAAAGGGTGCAAATTTCCTCCTATACATTTTCCCCCCACTTTAGCAAGCATGAATATTGATGAGTGGTTCGATAAATTAGATCGAAGAGTTAGTAGGGTTAGAAATTTATACCTGAACCATCGAGGAGGTAGACTGTGATCTAGTGAGCTCGAAAGCGCATTACAAGCAAAGGACTCCACAGGTACTCTCCCTAAGGAGCTTCGAACAAAAGACTCCATAGCCTCGCATAACTATGAAGCTGCACAAGGTACATCGAAGGCCCTCAAACCAACGATGGAAAAATCCCACAAGATGAAAGCATCTCACAGGCCCATAGACCTGCAAGGAGGCAACCCCCAAGATATCTCACATGAAGAAAGCCCCATGAAGTAAGCACCTTAAAGGCCCGTAGACCTGCAAGAAGGCAACCCCCAAGATCTCTCACATGGAGGAATCCCAGAGATGTAAGCGCCTCACAGGCCCGCAGACCTGTAAGGAGGCACCCCCCAAGTTATATCACATGGAGGAAACCTAGAGATGTAAGGGGACTCCACTTAGTTGAAAAGTGGCTTCACAGGCGCACCTACGAAGCGACATGTTAATCCGTAGATAAAACATGCCAGGAAACACAAGGCACCCACGTAGGCAAACAAGTATATGGTCACATAGACAGTTGACAGATTGGAAGGTTTTCAAAGGGGTCTCTTGGGAGCCCTTCAAAAGAAAGGGGGTCCACTCAAGGAACACGTTGTTTGAAAGTATAAACGAGATATTTTTTCTCAAATTGATTCATCATCGAGGAATCCTTTCAAAAGATGTTCACTTCATCAAGGAATTCGAATGGAGGAAAATGCCCCCTCATGAGGGGAAGGTCAAGGCTTCTCCCACCAGAGAAGGATTCTCCTTCCTCGAAGGAAAATTTTCAAGCTCTTTCTTTTTGAACCCATGATGAAGGAAGCACATTCCGTTAGGGGTCCAAGTCGAGAATGCAATTTTTGAAAAAGTTTGTAAATATTTTCAAGAAAAGATTCATTGACAATGAATGCATTTTCTAAAAATCAAAGTATCACGAAAGAGACGTTGTCACGCATACAAGGGAAAATCAAGCAAATAAGAGAAATATAAGCAAAGAGCGAAAAAGAAATAATCACAAATAGAGGACATAGGGGGATCTAGTTTCATGGGGTCAAATATGCTCATGCTTATATAAATAATAGGTAACCATGGTGCAAGGAGAAATATCATCAATCAGGAGGAATGCATGGAAAACAAAGTAAAAATAAAAAATGGCTCAGCATGGAAGGGAAGCCTAAATGCCCCCAACGCTTTGCATTGTGTCCAATTCATCAAAAATCAAACACAAACATGGAAGAATGATGATACAAATAGAATAAGGTTCATGACACAAAATTACTCCTGTATCCAATTACCAACAAGGGTGACACGGGTCATCCAGGAACACATAGCACAAGTATGGGGGAACACATTACACACACTTCTAATCTATAGATAAAGAAGAGGCCTCCCACTAACACTCATCGACCAAGAGGTTCTCTGCTTCCCAATCTAGATGATTATAAGGGGAAGGAAAATGAGCCTATAGTGGTGGAATATTAAGAGGAACAGCTTCATACCCTCCCGCAACAAGGGCTAAGGACGGATCCCCCTCAAGGTCTTCCCCACTCGGCTCTTGTGGAACTATGGTCAACGATTTCACGAAGATCGTCGATAAGGATGAAACTTCATCCAGAGAGTTGAACATGCACTTTACAGGAGTGCCATATTGTACCTCAATAGACGAGGATGACGGTGCCCGAGATTCACCGTTGGCTCACCGAGCAATTCAGGAGTGATGACAAACATAGGGGATGTCGAGGCTTGCTTCGTCACCAAAATAGAACAAGCTAGCATCAAACCATCTTTTGGAGAAGGTGGGCTCCTCTTACACCCTCCATTGTTGGAAGGGCCAACTTCCACCTTTTGTTTCATCGGGGGATGCAAACTTCCCACATATGAGGCAAGAGGCACGAAGGAGGAGGAGGAGAAAACCGCAGTGGACACTACCAAGGTATTCAACATGTCCATGGGTTTAGGAAATGGTGGGATGTCTGAAAGTGACATCAATAGGGGTAGCTCAACCAAGGGGCGATAAACACCTATAATTTTTTGGGGTCAGTCACACTCACATCCACAACGAGAGCCAAAAACAAGACTAAAATCGATTGAATGAGAGCAGAGGGGAGGAGAGAGGAGGACACAGTAGGAGACCCTGATACAGGGGAGTTCGTTTCCTCTTACTTCTTCTACAAAGTGAACTACTTAGCTGCCAAAACATTTCACCGTCGCTTGCGCTCATGCGCAAGGTGATTTCCACAACTCTTTGAGCTAGAGGTCAGGAGTTGCGAAGGGACGAAAGGCTCCTGCTCAGCCATAGGGGTGTCCACTATAGTCATTTCTGATGGAGGGTTAGGCTCCTGAACAGGAGTAGGAGGAGAAGATTGAGAAATAATGGGGGGAGTTGGCTCTAGTGCCTCGGTAGCGGGCCTCTTCCCATTTACTGCTTTGGGAGCAGGAGCGGTGGGAGGCCGCAAAGGCCAAGACATAGAGGATTACCTATGGGGACCCTCCTTTTTGCCACGTCGAATGGGCCTAAGCTCCATGGGCAGAACAAGAAGCTCAAATGTGGGATGCTTGGGCTTTCGCCAAGCAGGCACCATAGGGTTCTCCCGCAAGCGTGGATAAAATTTTAATGGTACCATGGTGGGGAAAAAGGAGGTGTTAGGTTGGACAAAAAAAGAGGAGGAAGAGGGACCTTGAGAGAGCCTCTCTTCTTCTCTTCTACGTGCCTTAGCGGCATCACTGTCATCTTTTAAGCAGGCCCTATGCGAGACAACATAAGGAGATGGAGGGTATGTCACCTTAGGCGTTAAGCGCCCTTTCTTGTACTTTTGATATGTTTGGTACAATAGGTCCTTCCTAGGTAGGAGGGGACCAACAGGTGCAGGACAAAAGTGATCTAAGGAATAGCTATCACGCGTGACTGGTGGTTTATAACCAGTGTCATGAATCACAAGCACTAAACCCCCATGAATAAACTTCAGAGATTTATACACAACCAAGGGAACTGTGTTCATAGCTACTAGCCAGGGAATACCCAGCTTCACTTTGAAGATTTTAGACCCCGAGATTATGTCAAACAATAGGTTTAAGGACTTAGGTCTGACAAGGACTGACAAAATGATACTACCAAGGGGAGACAATAAGTCCATTATGCGTATTGATGGTTCTCACAGGTGCATTATACCCATCTCTGTGCAAGAAGTTAGTTAACACAATCTCCTTGGTTATGATATTTACTTGAGACATCGAGTCAACAAGAACACCTGCTATAGTGATCCCATTGATTCACACGGGGATATAAAGAGGATATGGTTATCTATTGAAGCCCATCGGTAGGTCCTACAAGGTGAAGGTTATACTTGGACCACTACTCGCAGGCTACCCAGAGGGGTAGGAAAATGTAGGAAAGAGGCCATCATGTACACTAAACAGTACTTTCACGAAGCACCCCAAAGGTTCACAATTGGATAGTGACCCAACTAAGGCTTCGTTACACAACACCTATGGAACCTTCTGGCTACGCCTGCCAGGGGTCACAAGTTGGGTTGTAAGGAAAAAGGCCTCACAACACTCAAACCTACAACGCTCCTAGAACAAGAGGAAAGTAACTTTCAACACTACAGGACAAAACCAAAATGGTTCATGTCGGGTTCACCAAAAATGTAAGAGAGGGGGACCAACCACACCAAGGCTCCAAGTCACGGAGAGTCGAGAGCGAAGGTCTGCCCTTACTTACCTCACTCTAAAAGGATAAGGATCAAGAATGAAGAGCACTTGGTATTACTTTAGTCACTCTTCAGACTCGAGTTTAGTTTTAGGCTAGGCAAGCCGATTTTTGGAGTCGGTACTGTGTCTCAGACAACTCTTTGTTTTAGGATGATAGTGCAATTCTAGGGCGAAAGCATGGCACATAGGCATCTGTATGGTCAGAAAATAGTAAACACAACAGAAACTATAAAAAAACCTACTAACGACGTAGCTAGTTAATCTAGATGGTAAAAACATAATGATAAAGTATAGGAAAGAGATACTAAAATGATAAAGCAAATAAATAATAACTAGGGTGACGAAGATGATCTCATAGAAGCACTAGTTCGCTAGCTAGCTCCACGCGTATGTCCTCCTACACACAAGAAAGAGGGAAAATTTTGGGGTTGTATAGGGGCTTGCCTTAGTCAGACCCCCATTTTGGTGTTTCCACCTCTACGGACAACCAAAAAGCAATGAAGTAGAATATGTGATAAAGAAGAGAAAAAGAAACAAGAAGCACTATAAACAATATTATACTACTCAACCAAATCACAGAGGAGAGGAGTGAGGCGTTACCACCTCCACCCAAAATGTCACTAGCCAATGGAAGGAGAAAGAAACTACAAACTTAGAAAAGTCACCACTACCGACCGTGGTGAAACGAGGTCTCGCAAGACTCCAAGCTCGCAACGTCTGTAATGGCCTCACACTTGCAATGTGGAGTTGATGGAGTTTTGTTCTTGTAATAATGCTCAAAAGTGGGTTGCTATAATGCTGCTTGAGAGTGAATGCAATGCTAGAGAGTTCAAGAGAATTGCTAGAGAGTCAAATGAAGTGAGAATGGATGAATTTTAAGGAAGAATGAGGAAGAATCTACCATTTTCAGGTCGGTTGGTTGAAGAGGGACATTACAATTTGACCCCAATCGGATGTGTAACAACTCTACCAACTTTAGACGTAGGAATTCGTCAGGGACGACAACGTGTCGTGCAAACATTCACACGACGTGCATTCGTCCTCGACAAATACTCTCTCACCGACACAAAGGACAAATGCCAAGTGGATGGAAGGCAATTGGGTGATGTGGAATTTTTCCTTTGGATTTTATTTTCTAAGGTGAGGGTGTGTGAAAGGGGAATTTTCCTAAGGAGTGCAAATTCACTCCTATACACTTTCAATGTGGAGATTCAGGGCATAGGGCATATGAATGTCCACAAATACAATAGTGTAATGTTAAAGGAAAGGAGGAAAAAGTAATTGAAATGAAGTTGAGACTTCATCAAGGCATGGAGATGATCCCAAAGAAGGGGAGTCATTAAAATTTCAAAGAAATTTGTTAAATCCAAACAAGGAAAAAGTGGAACCCATACAAAGGATAAATTTATTTTGAACAAGGTGCAAGGTAGATGAAAAGTGTTGCAAGGTCATTGTGGATAGCTGTAGCATCGATAACATAGTCTCTAAAGAGATGGTGGATAAAATTAATTTGAGGAGAACCAAACATCCCAACCCTTATCGAGTTTGTGGTTGTAAAAGGAGCATTACTTGTTGGTGAATGCACAATATTTGGTAAGTTTGGAAATTGGTAACTATAAAGATGAAATATTATGTGATGTGATGCCAGTCGATGCATGTCATGTTCTTTTGGGAAGATCGTGGAAATTCGATCGAGAAGTTGTTTATGGTGGTAGATTGAAAACATATACAATAAAGTAGAATGGAAAAGTATGTTTTAAATCCATTGAAGGATAAAGGAGAGGAAGTTGGGAGCAACTCCAATGTTTGGGGATAGTGAAGGAAGAGGGTAAGAAAGAAGAAAAGAGAGAGTTTGTAGTTGAAACATGTCTTTTCGAAGGATGAAAGAGAGTAAGCCGGAAGTTGCAAGTGATAGTGAAGAAATAAAAAATGTTGCAACTGAGAAAGATGAGGTAAATTTTGGTTTTCTTGAATTTTGTGCTTATGAAGTATATGATTATTTACATCAATTCAATTTGAAGCAAAAATATGAACCAAGCTTGAAAGAGTTGAAAGTCATCTTGCAACCAAGTGTTGAGTTTGAAAAGGAAATAATAAGTGTTGATGAAGAGGTGAGGGATATGTTTGATTCCCATGATATTGGTAGGGATATGTATGCATGTACAGTGGTGAGTGAAGAATTAGGAGAAGAAATTTGGTGTAGGTGGATGGAGTATGGTGGGTTGAGTCCGATGAGATGAAGAATGGTAGGAAGACATAATTGGAAATGGAGTTCAGTTTATGTTGAAAGAAGTTCCAACAAAGGAAATACTATTGAAAGGAAAATTTGGTGTAGGAAGATGGTAAATGGTTTAGCAAAGTGTTGAAAAAGGCAGAGAATGAAAACTTATGGGGAACCAATCATAGCATGGGAGTATGCTGCAAGTTATTCATAACTTGGGAGAGTAGTTCCATTACTCAACTCCGTTTTGTGATCCCAAGCTCATAATTTTTTGTACCTGCTGGTTTTGATGCAAGAGCATCCTGGGAGTCCATCAATCCGCATCATTTAATTACTTCAAGTGTAGTTTTCATTTTGGGTTGCATTTAGATTTAAGTTTTTTTTGTTGGTGATGGTTCAAGACAAATAGAATGTTTAAAATATATGTAGTTCACATTTCCAGACTGTTACTCATCAAATTTTCACTTGAAAATTTTAATTTTCCCTCTTTAATAAGTTAGTTTTGATGATGTCGCGCCTTCCATAAGCCTTATAACCAAGTCGAGGACCTGCTAAATTTCCTAACGAGGTCGCTAGGTTCTGAAGTTTCGAAACCACCCGATCACCCGACTTATTTGTATCTCTCAAAGTTTCAAGTCTTATCCAATGATGTCCCATGCAGTTGGTGTATCAAAGGTTCTTAAAACTATAGAACTTTCGACAGATGATTATAAATTTTGTCAGATGGTCAGTGCTCCCCTCGGGATTCGTGACATGGACTAACTGCCCCCCATGGATCTATTAACTCTAGCAGTTGTTTCGGGCACTAACAAGTCGATATTTTGGTGCAACGACAACTATGGGCCAACAATTGGTATCAGAGTCAGAGGTGCCAGGTTTGAATCCCCTCGGGTGATGCTGAGGGGGAGTTTGTTGGCAGATGGTCAGTGCTCCCCTCGAGATTCATGACACAGACTAATCACCTCTCGTGGATCTATTAACTCTGGCAGTTGTATCGAGCATTAACAGGTCGATCTTTTGGTGCAACAACAACTGTGGCCAACAATAAAGTTCTATTCCTCAGTGATGAAGCGACCTCAGCAGGAAGCTCAACTTTTAAAGTGTCAACCCATTAAATAAGTTGTACGACACCTTTAAGGGGATGTCTTTTCATATGTTTTAAAATGCCAACTTCAGTTTTAAAACATAATCTTTTAAATCCTCTGAAAGGACAACTCTTAAATAAGGAGGGTGGTGGAACGAATTTAGTAACAGATCGACACATTTTTTGGGGCAAATAAATGGTCACTCTTCACTACCAAAGTTAAGTGAACCTACATATGAGGAAAGGTGGTAGCATTTCTAAGTTTAGAATTTTCTCAAAATGGTACTTCCTGGCAATATTAGGGAATGGGAAGATGAACTTGTACCCGTCATGCAACCAAATTTGAATTGGCCTAAAGAAGAGCAACTCAACATCATTTCTAAGTTGCGTTCACTGGCATGGAAGGAGAAAACTAGCTACACCGAGTACAATAGGGTGATTTTAGTTTTAGAAGAGGAAGAAGAACACGCCGAAATTCACAATTATTCATGGAGATGCAACTAGAACTGTACAAAGACCCAACACCGCTGACGGTTTAATCACATGCATGCAATTTTTTGTGACACGTAATGATAGTGCTTGTTCTAAAACTATTTCCATTTTGAAATCCTTCTTGATTTCGGTCATTTTCAAGATTGTTATTTTTGTAATGTAATAGTTTTGGTGTGCATATATATAGGGACCTTCGAATGTAAAAGGGGGGGAAGGTCATCTAGCTTTTAGGGGACATGGTCTTATAGTACGAAGCTTGAGGTTTTGAACTCAATTTTGGCATTGAAGAAATAAAGAAAATGTTTTTGATTTGTGTATTTGCTACTATTTTATTTGCTTGTAATTGAAATTTGAGTCTTTGTAATTAATCTTCTTTGTGTGCCTTGTTCTATGAGATTATGCTAGTGTTATCTCTAAAGCTTTGAATTTGGATTAATCTACCCATAAAGTGAATTTTATGTTCATCCTCCTTTGATAGTACTCATGAATATGGGATAAGTGAACTTTGCATCATTTACTCACACTTTCTTTGCCTTAAGCATCAAATTGTCGCATCTATTTTCATGGATATGAGTAGATGTCAATTACCTTTCCTGCTTTTTGGTTAAAAGCATACCCAGTATCTCCATTCATTTTACATTATTCGAAGGTAGTTGCGCCTTGTTAATAAGCAGAGAGCACTTGCAGTTATCACCGCAAGAGACTCAACTGTTGGCCAGATTATCATTTATGTGGGCCAAAGTGAATTAATTAAAATGACAAATTTGTTAATCAACACAAACATGATAAAATAGAGGTATTTTATTTACATTGCCAAACATTATAAAAGAAAGGTATTTTATTTACATTGTTAGGCATGATAAAACAAAGGTATTTTATTTACATTTCTAGGCATGATGAAATATTTAATTTTGAAAGGCATGATAAAATATGTAATTCACATCTCCAAGCATGATAAAATATTTAATTTTGGATTAAGCAACAAAGAATTGGAAAAGGTATGGAAAGCACAAGAAATGAAAGGTCGAAGAGGAGAATGTAGAGACAGGAAAATAAATCAAACAATATAGAGGCGTAGGGGAAGCTAGAAGGACATAGAAGGATGAAATCAATGTTGGAGAAAGATACAAGCTAGTGTTTGACAGATAAAATATGAGCAGGTAAAAAAAAAGTGAACTAAGCTAAGGAAAAATACCACGCTAAGGAGAGAAAAATATAGATAAGGGCAACAATAGGGATTTTGGGATGGTGTGTGGAGAAATAAGGAAGAAGATTGAAATTAAATAAAAAAATGCACAACAACATGCAGGTTGAATTTGGCTGGAATGAATGCACATGAATTTCCATTATCAATTTGTACAGACATAAGTAGTTGGAGGAATAAAATGTTGTAATTAATGATAAGTTTGTAAATACTTGAAGGAATAATAAAATTGTTTTACCAATTGTTTAAAGGTAAATTGATTGGAATCTGTTCGAGCTGCGAATTTGAATTTCTTGATAAGGCACTTTATAATTCGATCTACATAATGGTTTATCACACTTTCCCCCTAATATAATGATATTCATACTTACCTCACTATTGGGAAAATGTGTGTCAACCTTGCAATCACATAAGTTATTATTGATACATAAGGTACTATTCATTTGACGATGACGAGGGGTACGGGGGGTCTCCTCCCATGAGGGGTTTGGGGGGAGCATCTCTTTGGCTAGGGTCCAGGGGTAGAGTGCCCTGGCTGGGGCTTGAGGGTAGCGCCTTTGAAAGGAAATTTATATTTATATTTAATTATTGTAAATTTAGGTTGTTCATCATTAGGTCTTAGATCTGATGACCACTATTTTATTAGCTTGACTTTCCCTAGAATGTAACCCTATTTTATGAGGGCATTGTATTACGACTGTGTATTGTGATGTATTTCAAGAGTTTGATAGCGGTCGTGTTGCCTCTGGATCTCTGGTTGGTGATACTCCTATTGGAAGCTTGCTTTGCAAGTATATTGTAATCTTTGTGATTTTTGAATAATATATTGGGTAGATTTTGGAGTGGGGTTTTTCTCTCGAATGAGTTTTCCCTGTGTAAATCATTGTGTTGTGGTATGCATGATATATGTGTTTATTTCTATTTAAGTTTATGTAACGGTTAAAGGTCTGTAAATTTTTTTCATTATTCTCCTCTCAAGATTAGTGTAGGAATTTTTCCCGCTACTTTAGTTTCCTTACACTCACCACCCAAACTCTCTCTCACCTAACGTATCCCATAACCAAACACACACATTCATCCAATGTGCTACATATTTCACCCTTTTTAATGGTACACTCTATTGTAGTGGTTATGATGGTACATTATTGTGATTCCTTAACTTGGATGAATCTAATTCAATACTTGTGGAAGTATGTGATAGTATTTATATAAATCACACTAATAATACCACTCATATGAAGAAATTACTCAAAATTGGTTTCTATCGACCAAATATGGAGCATAACACCTATAATGTGTGAATTTAAAATGTGAATAAGAAAATTAAAGCTAAACAAACACACCAATGAAACATTATATTACATAATTCAAATGAAAAATCTAACTGAATTTAAATAAACAAACTCTCTAAAGCCATCCCATTGTTCTCTATCTCCAAGGATTCGTTAAATCATAATTTCTCTCAGATTGTTTGTGCACTATGACCTTTAGAATGACAACCTGAAGAATGAGATGCTGGAAAATGCAATAATCTATTCCTACATGATTGATTGCTGAGCTATATGATAATGATAATGATGTTGTATGAAAATGGAGACTATGCTATGATAATGATGTGAAGAAACTACATAAATTAAGATGCATCTAATGCTAGAGCCATGATTAAACTAATTTCTTCTAAATGCTAACTGCTAAAATGCTCAAATTCTCTAATGAAAATTCTACAGAGTAAGATTTCTCAAGATGGATCCTTCTTGTTGCAGAATGAGGTTGTATTTATAGATTTTCCAAAGCATAAACTGATGTGGCAGCAACCAATGGTCTGGATTTGATCTAGATAGATGAACGGTGGAGGATGAAGAAGTTAGAGAGAATCAAGCAGAGTGCTCCCTTTAGTAGAACAATCTGTCAAGTGTAGAGGAGAATCAAATGAAGGAGATGGCCAAGTGTCCCAAAGTTGTTTGGAATTTGTTGAGAAAAAATCCCAAATTAAATATTTGAAATATTCAATTTGTTGAGACACATGATGAGGTGGAAGGAGGAAAAAGTTGTAGAGACATGTGACTAAATTTAAATTTAGCATTTAAATTTAATAAGAAGAAGTTAATTAAATAGAACAAACTATTTAAATTTATTTATTTAATTAAGATTATAAGAATATGATTTAAGATAGAGGAATTAGAAAATGAACTATATAAATAAATTTGGAATTTATTTATAAGTAGACGAATTAAAAGGTTTATTAATTAAATAACTTGTATTTAATTAATTACTGCTCTAGACCACTTTTAAGTGTATACAACACCTACCAATATCTTAATAAATGCTTCTTTTTAGAATCATAAGGACATGATTCATGTACCTTCGTAGTCTTTGTATACCATACCTACTCCTTGGACCTTCTCTAGATGGTGACTTGACCTTATCAACAAGATAAATCCCACCTCGTCTTACAACTATAAGCATATTATAACTGCCAATGAATACTTCACTAAGTGGATAAAAGTCGTTCTTGTCACTTATGTGATTGAAAAACAAATTTAAAAATTCATCCTTAATCATATCATTTATTAGTTTTGTAATCTAGTTCTATCCTTACCAATAATGGTGAATCCTTTAAGAAACATGAAGTACAAGCTCTCTATAATAAATTCCATATACAACACAAATGGTCCACATGACAATGGTCAAGTTCAGGCATCAAATAAAACACATAAAGGTTCTCAAGAAAATTATCAATTACACTAGTCGTGATTGGCATTTACAAATCCACCTTGCTCTTTGGGAATATAATACCAGTAGCTGTACACCCACATGAGCTACTCATTGTTCATTAGTATTTGGTGTTGGTCGACCATCATTTCTATCGAGGTTGAACTTCCCTCCTTACACATTTCATTGCAATATCTTATTCATGAATATGAATATTGGACTTGACACCTATATAAATTAGAACTCCTAGATGAACATCAAATTGTAGCTCTTGGTCGGCTAAAAATCTACTAAGACTATTTATAACATGACTACAACAAACATCTTTGCAATATAGAGTTTGAAATCAAGGACCTAGGCCTTAAGGAGAACTAGTGGAACATCATTTAGGTCAAACAAAATAAAAAGTAAATTTGATATGAATTGACTAAGACCTTAAATAGTTATTTTACTTATTATTATAGAAGATTATATATTTTTAGTTGTATTATTATTAATATACATGTACAGAATATCACTCTCAAATATATAAGAATAATATTAATCACGAAATACACGACAAATTCAGCGCTAGCAAAAGGAAAATTCATTGTCAACAATTCACTGTGGGAAAATTCACCACCATGACAAATTCACCGCCAGGTATAATTCACTGCCAACAATTCACTGTGACAAAAAAATAACTACATTAATATATGAAAAATCAAAGTTTTCGAAATATATATTAAAAAATATTAATGTCGTTAATTTTCCGTCGATGAATTGTTGAGGGTGAATTTTCCTAGAACCATTAATTACATGTTCATATATTATATAAGCGATGTGTACATAGATATATTTAATTTATTTGTGTTATTTTGAATATATTATCATATGAGTAATATCTAATTAATAATATATACATATATAGTGATATTTATTTTATTTATATTATATATGAGTATACATTTAAGTAATATTACTCATATAAAAATATTATTATTATTATCTTTCTATATATTATATAAGTTAAAGGATCATTATATTTATAAAAGTTATTGTAATTTTGAGATATAGATTCAAACAAAAATATAAAAATAGTGTTCTATTTTGATATAATATATTTTGATTTTTTGGAAATGGATAATATTTGTATATTATTTTTGTTTATATAATAAATATATTAAAATAATATTAATTAGTCGAGAAACTACATATAGTATGAGATTTGAGTCTGAAACAAGTCTCACATCTGGAAACCACTATCGAGTCATCACAAAATAAGTTTTAGTTGTTGTTTAATGGTAAACCGGTTGTCGTGTAATGATAAAAGCCTCTAAAATATTTGGTAAAAACCTCCAAAATCTCACTTGTCACATAAAAGACAGATAAATATTGATTTGACAACTAGATGAAAACATTCTATTTCCATTTGCATTATTTTTTTGTCAATTTGATGACAATTTCTTTTTTCATTTGTATTACTTTATGTTTTAAATCTGTATGCAAATATTTCATTCCTAATCAGATAATACTTAATTTCTTTAAGAAAAAAATCTAGATTTGTCTTAATTTATTTAGCATATCTCATAGTCTTTTACATAAAAATTTAAAAAATAAATATACTAATTTAATACATTAAAAAACACCACCTAATAATAAAACTCAAATGGGTGTGGAAATGGGGAAATGGGTAAGAATCCATTAATATTGAAAGGGCCCGGTGTATAGGTGTTTGGAATTTTCATGATTATCTTTCATAATGAATGTGGTGGATCCCCTTCTTATCATTTTCCCACAACTCTAATCATTACCTTGTAGAGCATTTTTCACATACATAGGCTTAGTAGAGGAGTATTCATTTCTTGATTGCATCTACATTTAATAAATTTGTCACCAATGATTTTTTTAATTGTATTTTTAGCACTGTTTTGATTCAACTTGCAATGATTTGGAGTTTGTTTTATTATGTAATTATATGTTTTTTTATATTTTAAAATTTATAGTAGAATTTTTTTGCAGTAGAGGTTAATTTGATGGTTGTTAGGTTATATTTAGACATTGTTGTTATAAAGTATATTTAATATTTTAGGAATATTTACATCTATAGGTATTAACAATGAAAGTCGATTATTGGAGAATTCGTGTACATAAAATTTTTTTGTTATTTTTTTATCTTTAGATTTTCTTAAAAATAATTATTATAAATATAATGTATAAAACAAATATGTGTAAAAAGTTAAAATATAAAAAATATATGTTAAATTATTAGACATAAAAATAAGTTTCTAAAATTTTAAAACTTAAGTATAAAACAAATATTCTAAATTTATTATTTCATTTAAATAAATTTCTAAATTAATATACAAGATCAGTGGAGGTCAGGTGGGAAAGACCGATGGAGGGTTGGTGGAAGCTGAATTTTGATGGGCTTCTAGTGGGAACCCGGGACATTCAGGAGCAGGATTTATTGTTCAGGATTAGAGAGGGAATGTCTTGGCGTTGGGAGCAAAGAAACTAGATGAAGGGACCAACAACACAGTCGAAGCCTTAGCAACATTAACGACTGTTAAGCTTGGTAAAAAATTAGGGTCATTGAAAGTTCATTTTGAGGGTGACTCTCTTGTAATAATCCAAGCCATGATGAAGGGGAATACATGGGCATGATATCTACAAAATGTAATTGAAAAAATTAAAGAGGAATTGACAACCTTTGATGACTTTAAGGTAAGTCATATCAGGAGAACGGGTAATGCAGAGGTAGATATATTGTCGAAGTGGGCTCTAACGTTCAAAAAAGTTGGTGAGTTAAGAATTAAAGATTTTAGACTTTTAAATTTAGAGGAGGAAGTGACATGAAAGACGATACATATGTAGAAATAAATGAAGGATTAATTGACGACCTTTCAGTCCTCAAAGTGAATGAGAGAAATGTGTGGAGCAAGGTGGCATCGATGATCGTACGTTGAGCATTAATGATGAAGGTGAAGAATTAAGTTTATTAACTCCTCGAGGCTTTACATTCTCGATGCTTCTGGCATTGTAACGAGTAATAGGTGTGAAAACAACGAACAAGAGGTGGCAACTTTGTAGCTACAAAGATAATGGAGGTCAATTTCTTGCTTAAAATGAGAAAACAACGCTCACCCTTTTACGGAGAGGCATTGACTAAGAGATTGATGGGTTGTTTCCTATACAATGATGAGCAATTAGTGAAGGCAGTACAACTAATCCTGGGTAAAGGTTTCAATGACCTCAAGCACAGATACATAACTAATATGGACATCTATTAATTGATAATGGCTTGGGGATTAGATTTGGGAGAGCAAATTGAAGTTGTTAAAAAGGTGATGAAAGCACTAGTACAAGAGGATTATCTCAAAGGCATGGACTCATTATTCGAATGGGCGAGTCCGGGAGTGGGAATGGATATTAGTGAGGGAATTGGAAGTGAAGAGGAAGAAGAATCTGAGAAGTGCATACCCTTTGTGAAATGGCCAGAGGGAAAACACAAAACTAGATGGAGAGAAGGAGCAGTGCGTAGGTGGGAAGCTCTCAAATTGATTGTGGAATTAATTGAGGTTGAGGCGGTAAAAGTGCAAAAAAAAGATGAATCAGAGCAGTTGGAGAAGAAGGAGTTGTGACCTCAGAAGAAGAAGAAGACGAACGAGGTCACCATGGAAGCTATGGCGAGTAGCTTGAATAAAGCTCAACAGTAATCTTAATCCTCTACCATGAATTTTAAATCTTTTGATGTCTATTATTAATGTTTGGGTATTTTAAAATTATGGGTAATGAAGGGAAGCGGGTACAGGTTTGCAGGGCAGTTAGAAATTAATCGAGAAACTCTGTGAATGTATTTTTGAGCGTCAATTTTGTTTTGAAGTAGCTTTCAGGGGTTGGCAATGAAAATCACTAAAGAAAAATTATAAATTTTGAAACATTGGGGTTATGGTAGATAAATGTCTGAAGGGTGGATGATTATCAAGAAAATTCAGTAGATGATGTAATATGACCTATTTTATAAATAAAGCAAAGTATTATTACCGATCAAAAATATATATATATATACAAGAGCTTTTTAAAACAACATATCTCTTGAGATTTATTTAAGTAATCTTTTCTAATAAAAAATATTATTATTTATAGAGAACTACACATTAAAAAGAAGTTTCTAAAATTTATAAGATAAAGTATGAAATTTCTTAAATTTACTATTGCATAACTAAGTTTCTATATTAATATACTTAAAATTAAAAAAATTAAAAATCTTTAAAAAAGAAAAATATTGTTTGGATTCATTGTAGAATATTTTTTAATATTAGAATAGAAATAAACAATGAAAAATAATTGTTCTTTTAAAAAATTCTAAATAAATTAATGTATTTAAAATTTAAAAAATTAAAAATTAAGTAAAAAGAAAATATTCTTGAATTTATTATAACACATAAAATATGTTTCTAAATTGATATATTTAAAACATTTAAAAAAGCAATATTATTTAAAAAATTAAAAATGTTTCAAAGGAAAAATCATTAATATTCTATTTTATTCAAAATAATATTATAAACTTAAGGTTTTACTAAATATTTAATTGTACAAAAATATAACAACTTAAATATACATCTAATATAAAAATCTTTCATAATAAGTGTCCATCTAAAATCAATTTAAAATTATAAAATTAAATACAAAGAAAATATAATATATTTTTTTGGGTACGTTGTGGGGAAAGGCCCCACTCCTAATAAAGGAGCAAAAGAAAATAAGAATAACTGCTTTGAACCCACAAGTGGGGAGCACAAAAGAATAGGAAATTCCTTAGGGCACATAGAAGCCTATAGAGAACATGAAAAAATATAGGAGACACAAGCAAATGAGAGACAATTGAGCACTCAAAGGTGACAAGAAACCCCAACTATGGAGCTAGTCATTGGGCAAGAGCAGCTCAACCCTTCTTTTTGACCAAACCCTTCTTCCTACTCCTAGTGAGAAAGGTGTCCATAGTCATCTGGGTACCATCATCAACCGCATCTCCACCCTCAATCTGTAGCTTCTCTGCTTCAGATTTGCGTCCTCTCTTCTTCTTTGGAACACCAAAATTTGGTTTTGAATTGGCGTAGACAGTTTGAGCAATGGAGCACTTTTTCATGGGAATGACCACATCATCATGATCGATGACATTTAAAAAATCTTCCTCCAGATCTGCCATAAAAGGAAAGGTGCCCTCAGAATCAGAACAATCATCTACCCCCACAACAAGCTGGTTAAATCCAAAGAAGTCTTCTTTAGGGGATTGTTGTGAAGAGGGTGGATCCTCGGGAATGGAGGTAACAACAAGGGTCTCAAGGGCAAGGTCTAGTTCAGTAAGAGGGTCCTTGAACTTACACTGATTTCGCTAAATAAAATCCGTATCAGGAGATCCGGGCTTCTTAATCCATTTTTCGAGACACAACTTCCTTGACGCAGTCAGCCTTGGAGAAGGGTACCCAACAATTTTATGGCCTAACTTGTTGTAGTGGAAACATTTGAAAGGGAGGCCTTCAAAGTTTAGATATTGGGTCCATGTGCCAAAAGAAGAGAGAATCGAGATTCAATGAGGCATAGGTTTTGAAATATCAATAATGGCACACACCCGAGTGTACCTGCGAGGAGGATCCACAACATCTGGGTCAATCTTCACAAAGGTTTCAACCTGATCAATAAAACTTTTGAGGAGCATGGGATCTTGCATAATCAAAGGAAGATTATACAATATGATCCAAATGGAGATAAAATAGATTTTTGTCGCAGCTGGATCGAAGAAGGGGGAACAGGGGGAGATGGATAGTCCTGACTGTCCATAGAACTAGGGGCCGTTCTCCCTCACAAAGTTGCAATCCTTCAAAGGGTTAAAACGAAGGAGAAAAAAATCGTAATCCAAAATTTCAATAGCTGGGGAGGCCACGCTGCCCCAGGTGGACTTCATCCAATCCACAAACGATTCAAGAGGAGGTCATTTTCTCAGGCAACATAGGATTAAAGATCGATTCCCAACCTTCGAGGAGACACCATTGATGCTGGAATCAGAGAGATGAAAATCGATAGGATTGCCCGTCAAGACCACCTTGGAATCCCCCATATAAAATGTGTGATTTCCATCTGGGAGGGAGGGCGCAGGGGTTAGGTCTGAGCCAGGGGCCTGAGAAGGATCTCCAACACCAGACAGAGATGACAAAACTAATGGCAGGGTAGGGTTTTCCACAAAGAGAAGCTTGGCACAAAAGGAGTTGCATTCATGGTACAGTTGTATCTATTTTTGCATCCTTCAACAACAAGGGGAGTTGTAGGGGGCTTGGACACCGTCAGAATAGGAACAACTGAGTCATGGGGAGGGGAGCCACGAGTTTTTCCATGGGAAGAGGCCAAGCCTTGATGCCTCCGCCTGTTTTCACTCCTCGCCTTTGTCGTGCCCTCCTGCACTCCATCTTCGCGCTGCGTAGTTATGCCTGAACCCTCGCACATTTCGTTTCAATTAGGTATTGATTTATCTTTTATAGATATTAAGCTTTGGGCCTTGGTTGTTGGCACTACAGGCAAGAAGCCCCACCAGTTCACCAAGGAGCCTCCCCTTAACACCAGGGTAAGAAAACTCCATTGTTGATACGGTAGAGAGTGACCCCGCGAGGTTTGAACCTTGGTTGTTGGCACTACAGGCAAGAAGCCCCACCATTTCACCAAAGGGTCACCCCTTATAATAAATTTATTATTACATATATAAATATTTAAAAATAAATAAAAATTTAAAACTAGCTTATCTATCTTAAAAAAATTAATGTAATTAAGAATTGCATTTTCACTTAACTTTATCATATAATTTAAAAATAGTTCATATAACATTATTATTTAATTTTTATTATTACAATTTGGTTATGATTATGATTAGGATCAAAGTAGGGTTAGGGTTGAATTAGGATTAAGGTTGAATTAGGGATAGGGTTAGGATTAGGGATCAATTAGGATTAAGCTTCAATTAGGATTCAATTAGAGTTTAATTAGGGTTGAGGCTAGGCTAGGGTTACACTAGCATTATGGTAGTGTTTAATTAGGGTTAGGGTTATGGTAGGGTCTAATTATGGTTAGGGTTGCATGATAAAGCTTGGGGTAAAGGTTAGGGTTAGGATTAGGGTTATGACCCAACTAGAGTTAGAGTTAGGCACGATTAGGGTTTGGGTTAGGGTTAATGTTAGGTTAGGGTAAGGGTTCACCTAGGGTTAGGTTTGAATTATGGTTAGGGCTAGGTTTCAATTAGTAATATAGTTATAATTAATCTTGATATTAGAATCAGGGTTAGCATTAGAGTTAGAATTATTGTTAGAGTTGGAAAGAGTTAAAGTTAGAATTCAATTATAGTTAGGGTTAGGTTTAAGTTAGGATTAGAATTCAATTAGGGTAAGCGTTCAATTGGGATTAGGGTTCAATTGAGGTTAGTATTAAGATTCAATTATAATTAAGATGATTAATTAGTGTTTGGGTTAGGATTTAATTAGGATGGGTTAGGGTTCAATTGATGTTCAATTAGGGTAAGGGTTCTAAGATAAAGTTTGGGATTAGGCTTAGGGTTGGGGATAGAATTCAATTAGGATTAGAATCAGAGTTACAATTATGGTAATAGTTAAGATTCAATTAGGAATTAATTAGGGTTATGGTTATACTTAATATTCAATTAGGTTTAGGGTTCAACTAAGGTTAGGATTATATTCAATTATAGTTAGGGTTAAAGTAATGTTATTTTTAGGGTTCATTTAGGCTTAAGTTTAAGGTTTAATTAGGGTTGCAGTTAGAATTAATGTTAGGGTTAGTGTTTAGGTTCAATTAGGATTGAACTTTAGAGGTTAGGATTAGGGATTTGGTTTAATTAAGGTTGAATTTCAGCAAGATTAGGATTATGGTTAGGGTTAGGATTCTAAGATAGATCCTAAGGTTAGGGTTTACATTCAATTAAGGTTACATATCTATTAGGGTTAGGGTTAGGATTTCCAAGATAAGATTAGAGTTAGGGCAAGAGTAAGGATCAAGGTTAGGGTTGGGGATTAATTAGTGTTAGGGCTAGGGTCTAATTTGGGTTAAGATTCAATTAGATTTAGGGTTAGGGTTCAATTGATGTTCAATTAGAGTAAGGGTTCTAACATAAAGTTTGGGGTTAGGGTTAGGGTTGGGGTTAGAATTCAACTAGGATTAGGGTTAGGCTTACAATTGGAATTGAACTTCAGTGGGTTAGGATTAGGGATTTGGTTTAATTAAGGTTGCATTTTGAAACAAGATTAGGGTTATGGTTAGGGTTAGTATTCTAAGATAGATCCTAAGGTTAGGGTTTATGTTCAATTAAGGTTACATATCTATTAGGGTTAGGGTTAGGATTTCCAAGATAAGACTAGGGTTAGGGTAAGAGTAAGGATTAGGGTAAGGGTTGGAGATTAATTAGTGTTAAGGCTAGGGTCTAATTTGGGTTAAGATTCAATTAGATTTAGGGTTAGGGTTCAATTGATGTTCAATTAGGGTAAGGGTTCTAAGATAAAGTTTGGGATTAGGGTTAGGGTTTTAGAATTCAACTAGGATTAGGGTTAAGATTACAATTGCTATAAGAGTTAAGATTCAATGAGGAATTAATTAGGGTTATGGTTAGGGTTCATATTTAATTAAGGTTAAGCTATATAATTAGAATAATGGTTAGCCCATTTGTATTCAATTAGGGTCAAGGTTCAACTAATGTTAAGATTGGGATTCAACTATAGTTAGAGTTAAAGTTAGTTTAGGGTTTAGAGGGTTCAATTAGGGTTAAGGTTAGGGTTTAATTAGTTTTATAATTAGAATTAATGTTAGGGTTAGTGTTTAGGTTCAATTAGGGTTGAAATTCAATAAGTTAGGGTTACCATTAGGGATATGTTTTAATTAAGATTGAATTTCAATAGGGGTAGGGTGAGGGCTAGGGTTCTAAGATAAATCATAAGCTACAAGCCTTATAATGCAACTGATGTAGCTTATATACTTATCCATTCAATTTAATGTCCTCATGTTTAGATAATATTCATTCTCCTAAGTTATATTCAATATCATACACATGTTGCAATGTTGTACATTCCTAGAAGATAAGCCAATGATATCATATTATTATGCAACTAAAGAATCCATTACAACAAACACACAACAATCAAATTTCTAAAATGGATTCAAACAAGTTGATATATCTCGGTGTTTCCTATACACATTATGTAATAAGATAGATAAGCTAGTATACTACATACAAGAAAAAAATTAGGTAAATTATAAATCTTTGTATAAGAGTATAAATATGAAGATTTATAGATCAATAGATAAGGGTGAAAATTGCATATTTTGTCATATAATTTTTTGTTCCTTTTAGGTTTGTTTTAATTAGGTTGACTTTAGTGTAATGGTAAGTTTACAAATATATAAATCTATGTAAAAGTTGGCAAAGAACTTGAACTTAGCCTCACATTATCCTCACACATCCCAATAGTTTATAATTAGTATATGCGTACCCATTCTTCTTCATATGTCCAATTTGTGAATGTGGATTCAACCATTGAACTTTCAAACTCAAACTTAAACTTTGGGCCCAAGCCAACCTCTTCCTACTAACCATTATTTACCGACTTAGTGCAAAATATGTTAACTTGTGCATTATGGTGTTGTATAAAAGAACATAGTAAAATTTATAAGAATCATATAGTTATCATCTAGTTCATATAATACATGAATTCCATTGCATACTACATTAACTTTGAAACATAATATCAACATGATATCCATTAATTACATATATTTTAATATATTGCATAATTACTGGACCTATTTTCAATTATCATTTTGAATCCTAAAAAATGGATCAATAAAAAAAATCCTTACCTATCAAACTCTTCAAAAATATTTAACACCATTTAAATTAGAAAAATAATGACCCTAAAAAAAGATTGAATAAAACCTTAAAGTAAAGAGATGTGTTTATTTTAATGAATGGTCTTATAGTGTACTTTATTAGTTCCTGCCAAGGGAACTATTGCAGAGGGTTCAGATAGTAACCAGTGATTAATCCACGATACATTGGCTAATCATAATACATGTTTTTGGGGGATTTATTAAACAATGGGTAATGTGGGATGCAAATGTGCCTGAAAGTTAACCCATTTGAAATTTGGTGGCCTTTTATTGGCCCTAATTAACGGTTGTAGAGGATTTTGATTTCACTTGCATATTGTCAAAGGCTCTACGTTTGTTACGAGGCAAGAGAGCGCACAAAAACCAAGTCTTGCTACAAAGGCTCCTGCTGTTAGAACACTAGAGACATGGAAAACATTCTTGCAATAGTGTTGGCATGCAGAGGAGATGTGGAAAACATTCTTGTAACAATGTTGGAAATTTTTGCATGTAAAGGAGGTGTATTCTATGTATTTGCAACTGCCATTGATATAGGCATTACTCTTGCTATTCCTTGTAACAAATTGATTTTAGATTATGGGTATGAGAATCTTATGGGGTTTCATAGTACTATGGAGGATGGGAGCTATAGTGATACCTTTGAGGAGTGATTTGGATATGTGGTATTTGAGATAGGTTTGATTTGAAATTGTGGGATTTACTTCCAAATTTATATTTTTGGTTGATTTAGGATTTTTCTTTGACGATGCAGGAAAGCCTTAGTTGCTAGAGCACGTCTTTCCTCTCAATTATTAAATATCTTTGAGCATATATAATTTTCCCTCTTAAAGCTTTGTGCCTTGGGCTGGCCTTAAGGAGACATTGTTAGGTCTGAATCTTCAACCATGCCACCCATTTACATAAGACTTGTGTATAGATGGATGCATTGAAATAGAAAAATGATTTTTTTAAAGATATTGTTTGAAATATAATGCAAGAAGAAAAGATATTTGTAGGAATTAAAAACATATTATAAACATATAGCCTCTTTTCAAAGTAAGAAAACTGTCATTGACGATAACTATTAATCAACATATGTACACTTAGTAAGCTAAGATTACCCAACTCTCTAGCTTGCTAGACACAAAGAAAGGGAAGAAAATATTTGACATACTAGAGAAATTGACATAGCTAACACAACTTATCTTAAAATATCAACACTAGACTTTCTTTAAATTATCTAGTTTTTTTAGGGGCTTCTTTTGGTTCCTCTTTAGAATCCACATTATTGGCCCCCCTTTTTGGGTGAGCTCAGAAGTGCTCTTCCCATCTTTCCTTACTAATTCTTGGGGCATTTGACCCACATCCAAAAGGAAAATCTCTTTTAGTGGAGGGTTTTCCCTTGTTACTTGTTTCCTTTGGTTCTTGTTTGATCCCTTTTCCTTTATTCAATCTAATTGGATCATGGCGGAAGCAAGGGTTTCAGAATCTGAAATATACTTTGCTTCCTCCTCTTGGCAGGGTATTGTAATTTCTTTGGTTTTTCTTTGATGTCTCTTTCCCCTTCTTTGCATGCTTTGAGCTTTTCATTTTCTGAACATCAAAAAAAATTCTATCCACAACTCCTCAAACTATTACTGCAAGACAAAAATCTGAAAGCTGCATTCAATATTAAATAGGAAAGACCATTATGAAACATGCTTTCTCTATGAAAATGTTCCCTTACAATCAAATGCATGTAAAATTCAATTCTCACAAATAAAACTAAATCTTCAAAAGAAAAATCAAGTTAGAACAACGTATTCACAATTTGTATCAATGCTACAAAGAAAATTAGTCACAATTTGAAATCATTCAAGAGAGGTTTTACATAAATTCTTCTTTATTGAATTTTGTGCATAAGGTTTTATGAACCCTGTGGTGATTGGAAGTGGCACCTATTATATTTGGAAAAAAATATATTTCCAATTTGAGCACAAGCAGCCGAGATGATGGTTTACCTTCTTGTGTTCTTGCAATTGCTGACATTTTTCAAGAACTGTCTAACATCTAAAATCATAAATTTGCTTCTTGTCAACCTTTCTACCTTATTATTTGACACATTCAATGTTTTTTATTATTCCTCCACACACCTTAATAATTCAATTACCTTGACAAAACCATTTTGTGGGTTTTGTGAAACTCTTATGTGGTAGATTGTCCTGGTAGATATTCAAGTTAAATAAAAAATTAAAATTAATACAAAGAAGAGGCACACAAAGAAAACATGAAGAAGGAATTTTAAAAGAAAACACATTGAATCCCTAAAATGGGGATTTTTTGGTACCAAAAAATGAGACCAAATGACGTGCCATTAACATGCATAAGGACAATGTTTGTGAGACTTTGAGGGGCTAAAAAATTCAAATTTGGAGCATCCCAGTTGCAGGAGCCAGTAATATATTCCATGTACTATATAGGGTTAGAAGTGCATATAGATTGTATTCTTGTTGAATGTTGGGTAGCACAATTAAGAGCATCCACCTTTATAGTGCTTTGGCTTTTACCCTTCTTTGTCATTAGGAGTACTAAAAGTTTAAGAGGAAGGATAATTAGGCAAGGCTATCAACACAAGGGTTGAGAAGCATGGCATGGGAATTTGTTAACGAGAGATTCTATGACACTAGTATTATCTTATGACTCCTTTAAAACCAAACTCCATGTGCATTTGGAGAACAACGAGTTAGTTGCAATAAAGGATTACCATTTCAAGGATCATCTCATAGTAGTAAATATATGTAAACATCCTAATAATTTTAAAATAGTGCCCTTGGATTTAAGTCGCTCTTGGAGATTCATTCTCAAAAATTTAAAAATAATCCTTATTTTAGAAAATGTGTTAGTAATTATTTTATAAAATGTGATGATTATTTAAAAATATTTTGTTGTGGATGATGTGTAAAGTTGAATAATGATGGTGGGTTTATCCCCTTGTGATAATGACCTAAGGATAGTGTCTTTTCATACTTGTCTAAGGTATATGGTTTGAATGCTCTGGTTGAGGAAACAATGACTAATGACTAGTTGGGAGGTGGATAGCTTAGGCCCATTATGAAATCTAAATTTTGAAGAAACAAGCTATACTTACAACTATAAAATTAATCTAGGCTAGATCCACACTTGTGCATTGAACCAAGGATATAATTTGATATCTAATGCTAAAAAATATTCGAGTAGGATAAATTCTATTTTCGACAGTCAACTAAGTTTGAGGTCAATGAAAACACTAAATTGGTCAAAAATACATGTTAGCACAATATATGTAAAACATCCATATAATTTGATATAAAAAATGACACAATATATGCACTTTTCACCCTTACAATTATATATAATAAATATTTTAAAGTTTAAATCATTATCATTTTATTGTAAACTTGTTTAACAATTTATATAAAATATAAAATTATTTTTATAAAAAAATCAAACATATTTTCATTATATTATTTTTCATTAATAAATTACATTTTATAATTCACAATATTAATTTTAAAATATATTTTCATTAATAAATTACATTTTATAATTCACAATATTAATTCACGAGTAGACCAAAGACCCATTAATCTAAAACCCAAAGAGAAAAAAACTACCATTCACCACTTCCCCTAAGGATCCTCCTAAACACAAATGAGCATCAAGGATAAATTTGTCATTGTTTGAAGTATGGACAAAGTAAAAGAGGTGGATCAAAAGCTCTACCCATGGCCCCAAAACTCCAAGGTTTTCATAAAATGGTGGAGCCCACATTGGAAAAGAGGATACAACTCACCGTTTGCCAAGCAATTACATAAATATAATCGCAACTACCTCCAAAGGAAAGGACAACAAACAATATTCAAGGAAAGCAAGGTTCGAGTGATGTTAACCTCGCCTGGGAAGGGACACCTTTTCCTAGCTTACCACTGCAATGCATATAATTTAGTGTACTTTTAATACATATACATTTTCCTCACTTTTTAATTTACTTCACATCATTGCTTTTTATGTTGACACGTTTTATAGAGTTGGAGTAAGATAAAGACATAAATATATATATTTTAAGTTTGCATGATGGCATTTTTTAAATCATTTTTATTGTAGCTTTCAAGTGATCATTGTATGATTGAGTATATATGTTGTTTGGAGAACCTTCCAAATTGTTAATTATTTAATATAAATATGGTGTCTTTAGTTGTAGAGGCAATTGTAGATGTATATTTTGAGGTGTGTTTGTTTTGAAGGGGAATACATTTTTTTGAAACTTGTAGAAAGGAGATTTTTAGATTTTTCCGATTCCATAAAAAGATAGAAGTCGTCAAGCAAGTAAATACATTCTTTCACAAGCAATCGATCATTATATAAGGTCATCTCAAAAAAGAAGCAATCTTTACGTAATATAAAAAAATAAAATCAACCATTATATATTTATAAGGTATGAGAATTGTAATGATCTTAGTTGGTATGAGTTTTCCACAATCCATGAAGATAAAACATAAAGCTTTTGGATTAAACCGTGTATGAGTTTCAATGACGTTTCGAATCACACTCAATGATCCATCATTAGGAAGAGGAGAAAGTGATGATGGATCACTGAGTGTGATCCGAAACGTCATTGAAACTCATACACAATTTAATCCAAAAGCTTTATGTTTTATGATCTTAGTTAACAAGGTGGGTAGATATTTAATATAAAAGAGTACTTTTTTTGAGAGGATAAATATTGAAATATTTATTGTAGCATGAATCTTTGATTTTCATCCACTTAATATAAATGACTAAATGTTATCATTATATCAAATTCACCGAGAACTTGAATTTAACTTCATCTCTTATCATATCAATTCAATAGTAATTAGTTTTTAATATTTAAAAAAAATAAAATAATTGTATACAAATACTATTTTTATTTTAAAAATATTATTATTCAAAAAACTAAAAAACTCCTTAACTTAAATTTGATAGCCATTCACTTGTCAAATAATCAATATTAGTCAATGGGCCCTTGGTCTACTGGTGAAGTTGAAAGGTTCTATATGAGCCCACCAGGGATCAAGTCTTGTTGAGTGCAAATGCTCGACACCAAAAAAGGGATGAGGTCGGGATGGTGCCCCAGACGAATTTGGCGGAATGGATACCCCTCAGTCCTTGGCTCTTAGCGGAAGAGATTCAGCCCAAGAAGGCTCGTGCTCCGTATCGGGTAGCAAAAAAGAATTTGTGGATGACCTCCATAAAAAAATAAAAATAAAAAATCAATATTAATATTTTTTCAATATTTTAACTTGTTGATTTTTCCATCACGTGGATCATTGGAGAGGCAAGACTTTTTCTCTCAATATTGGTTAGAATCACTTTGCAAATTGGACCCCATACATGTGCAATCAAAGTTTGATACTCACTTTTGGTTAATATTGAAGCTAATGTCTTATTATAAAGAATTTGTTGAGAAATATTGAAGTGATTTTAAATATAAAGACATCAACATTTTAAAATATATTTTAATATGAAATTATTAAAAAAGTAACATATAAGTTTATAATATTTATTACATTTTTTAAAATTAGAAAAACAAACCTATGATTAAAATAATGAATGGCCGATTGTTCAAAATTAAATTTAAAATTAAACATTCAAAAGTAAAATAAATTTAATAATATAGTCTAAAAAGATATAACATCAAAATATGAGCCCACACTTATTCCAGATGATTGAACTTGAGTGATTAGAAAAATGAAGACCTCTCTTTTAATGAAAAACTTAGACTCCAACAAAACGAGGTTTAAATCTCAAACCAAATTGATCCAAAAACACACATCATGAAGTCTTTCTTATGTCTAAATTTTAAGGAATATTAGCCCTAGTGTGATGTTATACATCCCTATTAATACATCTAATGCACACTTTTTTATTCTTATCTTCTAGTTAAATAAATGTATTTAAATTATCTATACTAGTTTAAATATAAATAATATTTTAATATTAATCATCTCATTTAATATTATAAAATATAATATATTTATAAATAAGTCTTTGAATGAAATATACACATACATACATACATACATACATACATACATACATAAAATATGTATGTATGTAAATAATGTAGAAACTGTTGATATTGGAAGGTTGAGAACAAAGTGAAATATTTTGGGTGTAAAGTTATTGGATAAGAAAAGAGAGTAAAAGTTGATTTCACATCCATACATTTAATTATAAATTATTATAAAAATATTATTTTATTGATTTGAGAAAAGTATTTAATATCAATTTTTAAAAAGAAATAATTGAATGAAATCAAAGAGCTCGATATACTAAATAAATATGGTAATAGATCACAAATAAGATGAGTAAAGTTTGAATGAAAAATACAAAATATAAAAGACTAAGAATGTTAAGAAAGTGACATTAGTTTTTTTTTTTTAATTTTAAATTTTAAATTTTAATTTTTTATAGTTTTAATTAAATAATATTAAAATAAAAGACCTTGTAAAGATTCAAAGTTTCAACATGATTGTATAAGTTTTAATATATGAAATAATATTGTAAGAGAGCCAAAGATAATATATAAGTTATGATATTGCTATCTATCAGGATTCAATCGTGTAGTTTTCAAGTCAAACTCATTGACCCATGATTCATGAGTAGTGGTTCACAAGAACCCATCTCTCATGATAATGAATGGTCCACTATAGAAAAAAATGATCATGACATTAATGGTGTACACAATTTTTCTACAATTTGTTGATTAATTCGGAGTAGGTTGATCTACATTTTAACTCTTTATAATGATAAATTAGAGTGGAAAAAAAACATACGAGTTAAAGATGTTTGCTTAGTTATATAGTGAAAATTAGATTATATGATGATCACCTCGTAGTAAATGAACAAAAAACTTGTAATTTGGGATACCACTTTAAAGGATCTAGAGCTCTTTTAAACTCAAAAGTTGGTGTGAAGTAAGCATCAACACATTTTTAAGTATATATAATGATAAATTAAAGTGGACACAAATATAAGAGTTGGAGAAGGACGCTAGTTATGTAGTGAAACTTACATTGTATGGTGATCACCTAATAGTAAATACAAAAATCAATTGCATCTTGGGATACCACTTTAAAGGACTTAGAGCTCTTTTGAGCTTGGAAGTTGGTATGAAGTAAACATCAACAAATTTTAGTTTATATGAGGATAAATTAGAATGGACAAAAATTTAGGACTTGGAGATGTTCACTTAATTATATAGTGAAACTTATCTTTTACGTGAGTAACAAATGAAAAACATTTTTAACTTGGGATATCACTTCATAGAATTTAGAGCTCTTTTGTACTTCAAAGTTGGTATGAAGTAGACATCAACAATTATTTTTAGCCCATAAAAGGACAAATTAGAGTGGACAAAAATGTCAAAGTTGAAGATGCTTACTTAGTTATATAGAGAAACTTAGATGATATGACGATCTCCTTGTAGTAAATAAAAAAAACTTCTTATATCTTGGGATATTGCTTTACAAGAGCTAGAGCTCTTCTAAACTTGAAAGTTATATGAAGTAAACATTAAGACTACAAACTTCTCTTTTATACAAATACACTATTTATATTGAAGATAAAAGATAAGAAATTTTACATATGAATGCAAAAATAATAGTTTACATTTACAAAGTAGATCTTGTTGGGAGATTTCTAAAATGAATAAGATACAATGTTAGAACACACTCTTCCTATTACTCTTCATCTACAACCATTTTGGAACAATGAACACATTATTTGCACATTTCATTCAATAATATATCTTATATGGAATTGATAATTCATTTTTTTGACTATTGATTAAATGTTATTGGAATATTTATTTTTGTATCCATTTTGCACGTGATGAATTGTCATCTCATACTTCTTATATATAAAATACCAAGAGTATAATAATGAAAAAAAACAAAAACTTTGTTAATATCACAAATTTATATTTTTTCATCTATTACAAAGTTAGTATAATATTTGACAATTTACAATACATTCTTTTTGACTTATATGCTTCCCAATCTTATTGCAAAATATGACTAGGAAAATTATCTTTTTTATCTTTATCTTTTTGTCTTATAAGTTTTCCAAGTTTATTGTAAAGTAAGATTGATAAAATTATCTTCTTTATATTTATCTTTATCTCCAATATTCTCCCCTAGAAAAGAAAGTTAATATTTAAATTTTTACAAACTAAAACAAGAAAGTTATTTTCTTTACTTATCTCTAATATACTCCTCTACAAAAATCTCTATGTTGTGGGATGCCTCTAGAATTAAAATAAGTTAAATTGAATTAAAAACAACTTCACTATATAACTAGTTAAGTTTACTCTATCAAAATTTTTCTCTAAACTTTGTTTATTCACTATTAAATATAAAGTGTCTAAATGATAAATCAACATATGATATTTACTAATATAAGCCCTATAATACTTTGATATGAAATTCTAATACCACGATCTTGATAATCAATTGATATAAACTAATGGCTAAAGATTATCCTTAAATGCAAGATCTAAATGCTTAATAAAATGTGATTTTGAATATACATTGAAGAGTAAGATTTCTAGGAACGAGGACCTTGACTTGATTGACTAAAACATCCTGTGGTTGCAAGCTAAGTGGGCTTAAACTTGGGGAAAAACTTTGTGGTTAAGCGCGCTTGCGCTGAAGTAGTATTGGGATGGGTGACCTCCCAGGAAGGCCCAATGCTTCACCTCTGTCACTTAGATGCAATGAGTGCTAAGTGGACCATTCACTATCATGAGAGATGGGTTTTTGTGAACCACTACTCATGAAACATGGGTCAATAAGTTTGACTTGTAAAACTACACGGTTGAATCCTGATAGCAATATCATAATAAAACAACCTGTTGCAAACAAGAGATACCGAAGACCGCATCACAACTAATATATACAAAAGACATGACAGATTAAAACATTAAACAATATAATTATAATTCCCTTAAAACAGATTAAGAATCTTGAATGTACCTAGTTTTTTTGGAAGAACCATGTCCAAAGTAATCATTCCACCACGTAAAAATGAATATCTAGTAACAACATAAGCATAAGCACCTGATTGATCAGGTATACATATTATATATCGTTTAAAAGAGAAAAAAAATGAGAAATTGAATGCATGTACATAAGCGGTGCGGTAAATGCGAGGGAAGCTCAAAACTGGAGACACGATAACATGCATTTGGATTCCAAGCCGTCCGGCCATCAGTCCACATCTTTAATCACACGGCATTTCACCGTCTGTTGTGGATTCTCGAAAAATCTAATTCTAAATCACATCTAAATCTAGAATCTTTCCATATATAAACACACATTGTGCATGCATTGCCTTTGCCTTCATTTCTGTTGGCATTGGATTCCAAGATAGGAAGTGAGGACCTGCTCTGCTCAATTCTCGACAGCTGCCATTCTCACTACTTGGTTGTACGAATTTGTAATCAATTTGGCCCCGTTTTAGCTAGTTTTGGGGATACTTTTAGCAGCCTCTTTTGGCGAGCTTTAGGCCTGTTTTAGTAGTTTTTTTAGCAAGGTTTTAGGCCTGTTCTAGCTTGGTCTCTGTTGTGCCTGGTTTGGAGCAGCAGAGAACTTATGGGTTGAATCGGAGTTTGGGATTTTTTTCAGGATTTTGAGTTGAATTTTGCTGTGGAAGAGATAAGTAATGCGAGGGAGGGCTGCAATTGCAATGGGTGAGACTACGGTGAGATATAAACGCGTTCCGTCCAGGGAACCCACAGATCGCGGTGATCAGGAAGTTGTTACTCCAGGTGGGGTTTGTTTGATTTAAGTCTGTATTAGTACATTTTGTGTCTGGAATTGGGTATGCCAGTATGTATTTCATGAGATCTCATATCAAGGTAAACAAAAAGAGCCTAAGGAATTTGGTTTAGAGCTACACAGCCACAGAAACAACACAATAACACACATCCTTAGCTTCTATAGACTCTCATTTTTAGTAGGCCTTTTTGAAATATTCTTACACAGTGGTCCCATGCAAGGGGGCTACTCGAATTGAAATTGCAGACGTTGTCTAGAGAATCTAGGAGATCTTCGGGGTGAAGAAATCCCAGGGGAATATTTGAAAATCTGCGCTGCCTGATTTCCGGAATATGTACGATAGCTTCCAGTGAACATCTGTGAAATAAATTATAGTAGAAGTTAAAATTATATTCAGCTGCCATTGGGACAACATAATCCTAAAATCTCTCTAGCAGTCCGCACCGATTATCTTCTCAGGAAATCACCCCCTTTAGCAGCCGCTACTCTACGCTTCCAGTAAAAGATTCTATTATTTTGCAGTTTTTCGATTTAGCACACTGCATGAAACCGTATGAAGCAAGTGAATCACAACCGTTAACACCCTCCATGGTACCGATGTGTTAGTTAATCTTATTGTTTTCGTTGGAAATTAAGCTATAATGCTTATGGTTATTTACTTTTCAAGATGGAAATGATTGCCTATTGTTCTACAGTGCTTCTACTCTTCTAAAAATATTATGTCCCTTAGGATTTTCCTTGTCACGGAAGGATTTAACCTAAAATAAATGGATATGAGGTTAGCTATTTAATATATGAAATGTAAAATTGGGACAGCCAAATAATGTAGAGAGAATCCGTGTTAAAGCTTGACATCCAGAGGAACAAACATCTAAACAATTAGACGATGGACATCCAGAGGAAAGTTCGTTTTAACGATTAGATACACATTGGTAGATGTTACAGATGAATTTGGCCTAAACTGATTGCATATATTGCTACAGTTGAGATCTTAATCAGGACACTCAAATAGAGCTCGGATTATTTATTTTAAAACTTGACATCTGCTGAAGCAATCATCATCAAAATTAATAAATACTCTTGACAGGATATACGGGTCAATTTGTCCTCAAGGAGGTTAAATGTTATCATATCTCATTTCTTATGCACGTTTACAGTGACAACTTAGCATAGCATAATATAAATTTGGACAATCGAGTTAAATCTGGAGAATATATTTTAATACTGAACATCCACAAGAACAGTCATCTAAACATATATATTGACTTTTATAGTAGTAGTAGTACATACCATCCTGGCGTAATGGATGTTAAATGTCACTTCTTCTCATTTCATATATGTTTGTTCATAAATGTGGGTGGACTGGATATCCACTAAGGTACTGGTTGTTATATGGATGAATTTGTGGTGTCAGATTATTAATGTGGGTTTATTGGTTTGGTATAGCATATTCACAGATGCAGATGGAGATGGATCAGGAGCCTACCAATTTCAAACCTTCATGGAAGCTGTCCTTGCCACATGTATGCGTGTCCATCATGGCTTCTTTTCTGTTTGGATACCATCTTGCGTAAGTAGAAACAATCTGTGGATCTTTTTCTGTCACTGTCTTTGGAACTAAACAGGATATATTTATCATTGTTTTTTTCATGTCAATGGATGTAAGTAGTTTTCAGTTGGTTAGCTGTTGTTAATGTGAGATTCTGATGGTGAGGATCTGCAGAGTTGTATAATGCACCTTTGAGAAACTTATTTGGGTGCACCTTCTGTTGAATATTTCATACCATTTGATGGAAGAATTTTAAATTTATGTTTGTTTGGTGTTATATTGTTTAAATCTCAAAAGTGATGGTGATAATGTGCAGGGTGGTAAATGCACCCCTTGAATACATTGCCTTTGATCTTGGTTTCTCGGGGAATCCTCTGGCAGAAGGTAAGGACATGATTTATGTGTTCAACTAAGGGGGCATGGTGGATGAGTTTGATACAGTCTGTGTGTAACCTTGTTGTATTTTCATGTGTGATGTAGGTCTCCTTGTGAGTATGTGTCTTGTGGGAGCATTTTTTGGGTGTGCCATAAGTGGTTGGATTGCAGATGGGCTAGGCCGTCGTCGTGCCTTCCAAGTTAGTGCAGTGCCAATGATTGTTGGTGCATTATTCAGGTTATCTAATTTACACAACCTGATTCAATCATCCAAATTGTGTCCAATGGTTTATCAATTTCACAAATGAGCCAGAGCTTTCTTTTCTGTTCTTTCTAGAACTGTATATCTAGATGTATGCTATTCCAAGTAAATAGGTGTTTACTGCTGTCAATGTTGTATTTTGAATGTATTTATTGTTTACCCAGTTTAGTCATCCTTATTGATATGCCCTAAATGTGCAGTGAAGGCTTCCAGAAAAACTGTTTACAATTTGTTTACATCAACATTTATTATCATGTTCTAGTTCTACGATCCATTCATCAAAAAGAAAATCAGATTGCAGATATAGAACAATATAAAGAGCCAAGAGATGCCAATGTGGATACCGGATTATGAAGAAAGAAGAGTTTGGGAAATTACAAAAATAAACATTAAAATCAAAGTGTACAGAATAATTACTCTGTTAAAATATTCCTATAAGCATAGTACAATATAATATTATAATAAATTGTCGAAGGGATTGAGCTCAATTGGTTGAATCATTGGGTTCTCATTGTGGAGATCAATGTTCAAATCCCCAAAGTGACTTCTTAAGTTGAATAATGTTGATATCTAAGTTGAGTAAGACGTAGGTTTGATGCTTGGGAGTGTTAATGTTTGAGAGTAGCTTCGGGAGGTATTTCCCAAAAGAATTATTACATAAGGTTAGTCAGCCTAATTATCATAAACAAAATATTGAATTTTCTAGGTTGGCTCAAGAGGAGAATGACGCCTAGATCTGTATATATAGGAGAGAGACTCTCCTCATTCATCATTCAATTCAATTCGATTTTCTGATCTGCAGAAGCAAGTTCGACATTCAAGAAGGAGATTCGCTTATTCTTTGTTGCTCAGAAATTCGCACTATCTACAGTGCTGGATTATTTTGTTATATTCTGCCTCTCAAGGCCTGATTTTGGAGTGCTATTTCTGCACTATTGTATCTGATATATAAGTGATTAAATTCCTGCTGGGTTTTTCCCTTGAGTAGAAGGGGTTTCCCAGGATAAATTGCTGTGTCTTCTGTTTTGTGTTATGTTTCTTTTTGCTTTGCATATCTGATCTGAAAAATTAACATGGTATCAGAGCCGAGGTTCAGGAAGAACTGATTAGATTTGGCTAAGCAGTGTGTGGAAGACAATTCTTTGTTTAGGGCAGTTACTTAGAAAAAGAAGATGGTGATTGGTGTCAAGGTAGAAGATAGGCTTGATGGAGCTTCAAACTTCAACTCTCGGAAATTTAGGGTACTCATTGCCTTAGAAGAGAATGATCTTCTAGAATTCATAGAAAATGACATGCCTGAGCCATCAGATGACACAGAGAAAATCCAATGGAAGAAAAATGGCACAAAGGCTAGAAAGATCATGATAGACCCCATGAAGGATCACCTAGTATTGATCATCTCCAAGATGAAGATAGTTAAAGAAATGTTTCATGCTCTAAAAGGACTGTATGAGATCAACAATACTAGCAGAGCCCTTGCTCTAAGACAACAGATCCATCATGTAAAAATGGCTAAAGAAGATTTAGTCATTTTATTCTTTATGAAGATCTTTGATTTGAGAGATCATTTGAGCACTATTGGGGATATAGTTGCAGACAAAGATCTTGTTATGTTGGCACTAAATGGTCTTCCCCAATCTTGGGAGCCTTTTATTCAGAGCATCAGTGGGAGATCCAAGTTGCCCAAGTTTGATCACCTTCGGGCTAACTGCATTCAAGAAGAAACCAGATTGGTAGCAAGAGGAAATGGGCGAAACTCCCATAATGAAGAAAATCAAGTTCTTGCTGCACATGCTACTAGAGAAAGAGGCAAAGGAAGAGAAGGAAAAAGAGGTACCTTGAAGAGGAATAGAGATAGAAAATCAAATTTTGTTCCAAAATCGAAAAAGAAGGATCTCTCTCATATTCAGTGCTATAGGTGTTACAAGTATGGACACTATGCTCGAGATTGCAAATTAAAGTTGAAGCAACATGTTTCTACTGCAAACATTGATGAAGAGACACCTTAGAAGGAATCAAGACATTCAAAAGACAATTCAGAGGGATTTCTATTCATCTCCGCTCATGTACCAACTGACGGTGATACTTGGTTGATAGATAGTGGTGCTTCACGTCACATTACAGGCTACAAAAAGCATTTTACAGACTTAGTAGAGAAAGAGTCTAACTTACAAGTGATAATTGGAGGTGATGCTAGTTATGCCATAAAGAGAGTTGGGGCCACTTCCTTCTAGCTAGATTTAGGTATCCCTCTTCATTTGAGTGATTTGTTCGTACCAGAGATCAAAAGAAACCTTGTCTCCATTTCAGCCTTGGAGGACAAAGGGTACAAGGTTGTTTTTTTTAAAGGAAAAGTTCTTGCATGGCCCAAGAACTCTAGCATAAAAACAACTCGTGTGATTGGTATTCGTCAGGAGAGCCTATATAGATTATCAATTCGATCAGTTCAGGCATTATTACACAAGTCTATCAATTTGAGTGAGCTATGGCATAGGAGACTTACTTACATTTCACAACTCTTCCCTCTATGGAAAAGATGGTTATTGGTCTACCGAAGCTTAGTTTAGAGCACGATGTCATTTGCAGAGGATGCACACTAGGTAAGAATATCGAGAGTCCCTTCCATAGTAATGATAGTAGATCCAAGGGGATCTTAGATCTTATTCATTCAGATTTATGTGGACCAATGTCTGTGGCATGACTGAGTGGATTCTGGTACTATGTGACTTTCATTGATGATTATTCTCAAAAGACTTGGATTTACTTCTTGAAATCCAAGGAGTCTGAGGAAGTCCTTGATAGATTCCAAGAATTCAAGGCACAAGTTGAGAACATGTCCGGAAGAGGATTAAGGTTCTGAGATCAGATAATGGAGGGGAGTACAGTTCCAGAGGATTTCGTAATTTCTGCATTGAGGCAGGGATCAAGAGAGAGTTTTGTGTTCCGTACATGGAATATACTCTCTCAATTTTTTTTTTTGATTTTTAAACCAAACATTTACAATGTAACCAAGCACCCGTTAAGGTTAGCATAACCCAAAACATGCATGAAAGAACTCTAACCAAGAATGCGCCCTAAAACCAATTAAGGAGGAGGGGCGGCATATGGTCAGAGGATCATTAGGATCTACTGAATCAAGATTACAAGATTACACTGAAAGCTAAGTTACCGGTTCGGGTTCGGGGACGGGTTCGGGTACGAGAACCCGGTACGTGGATACGTGAAATTTTTTTTTAGGGGTTTGGGTACGTATGGGTACGTGTATGTATATATATATATATATATATATATATATACAAAAAAATAAGAGAAATATACAGAATTGTAAAACTAAATCATTTCATAGTATGATACTTGATCATTGATCAATGCCAAATGCCAAAGATAAATATTAAATGTCAATTGATAGTTGAAAAATATTCAAATACGCCATATCAATGATATCAATTATGGAAATCATCACAATTACAGTATTACTAATTACAAAATGTAGTTCATGAAAGTTGAAACATGATTCAATTTCAATGTTCATCAATCATCAAAAGGATTATCAAAAAAGTCATCTTGATTTGGATTTTCAGTGGCTTCAACTTCAAGATCATCATCATTTGAACCCAAAGCGGTTCCGCTTCCACTTCCAGCACCATGCATGTCATGATCATCATTATCATCCACATCATCCATAGTGGCTCTAGCAAGATCCTGAATGGTTGCATCCAAGTCAGCAGACTCGGGTGCTACATCCCAAAGCTTTGCTGCCCCCTCCTTGTATTGAGGTTCCTTACGTGACAGAAGACGCAAATTAGAATGAATATACACCAAGTCTTCAGCTCTTTTTGCAGCCAACCGGTTACGCTTCACTGAGTGGATAAAGGAGTATGTACTCCAATTCCGTTCAGCAGCAGAAGAGCTTGCAACCTAGAGAGAAAACCAACAAAATTAAAAATAAAAAATGCAAGATAAATTCAAGAATGTTAAGTGTTAAATTCTACAATACAAGTGGCAAAAAAAAAAAACTTACTTGTGAGAGGATCTTGATTGCAAGAGGTTGGAGGTACATATAAACTTGACCATGGAGGTACCACCATGTAATAGCATCCATTTTGTATTGGTCTTTGGCAACAGAAGGGCTAAGATTTTTTCCTATGATAAACATTCCAAATTCTTTCATAACACTTGTCTCCATTTCTGGATCACTGAAGAGTCTCTTAAATGCACTCTTATACCCTCTAGCAACTTCAAGATCTCTATATGGCGGTATTCTCCCTGGGATAGAAAGTACTTCTCTAGTATAGTACCTTGGAGATAGGGCATATGCAAGGAGGTGCAATGGTGTTGTCATCTTGTTCCAACGATGAAGAACGATTGCTTCCACCCTTTTGTAAAGGGTGTCTTCAGGATCATTCTCTCTCTTTTGTATTTCAATTTTTATTTTCTCCAACATTGTGTCCATGCTATCATAGACATCCCCCAAGCATGGTTCATCTGTATCAGCAAACCGAAGCATAGACATGATAGGTTCGGTCATCTCCAATACATAATTCACACGATCCCACCAATTGTCATCCAAGATCAATCCCTTGACCTTTTGGGCCCTCTCTGAATTTGATTGCTTCCATATACCCCATTGGTTGCTAATAACCATTTGACTCAATGCCCCTTTCACCTTCACAAGTCGTCTCAGAACAATTGTGTGAGATGCAAATCGGGTCTCAGCAACCTAAGAACATGTAAATAATTAAATAAGTTAAAAAAAAAAATTATTCAATTATGTAAAACATGACATAAATGAAACTAAATAAATAATAAATTAAATTTACCTTCAACAATTCCAATCTTGAAAAAATTCTGAAAATTGCTTGTGACATATGGTGGTTTGTCACAAACATCTGGATCTCCTCGGCCTCCTGGTATATTTCTTTCACCCACTCTATTTGGTTTCCAATTGCTTGCATCACCAAATTGAGGGAGTGTACGGTGCAAGGTGTCCAAAAGATGTGCTCATATCTAGCCTCTACCAAAGCACCTGCAGCCCTGCAAACTTTTGCATTGTCCGTAATTACTTGGACAACATTTTCATCACCCACCATCTCTATGGAGTCAATGAGAATCCTAGAAATGAACTCTGCATCTTTCACTTCCCCTTCACAGTCAACTGCCTTCAAAAACATTGCCCCCTTGGGGGACACTGCAATAACATTGATCAATGGACGGTTTTTGCAATCTTTCCATCCATCGGAAACAATAGATACACCTGTTTCAATCCAAGAATCTCTAATTGGTTTTAGTTGGGCCTCTAAAGATTTTTTCTCTCTTTGCAATAAGGTGGTACGCACCTTTTCAAACCCAGGACTTGTGAAACCAGGAGGTGCACTATTTATTGCTGACACCATGTCCCGCCAATATGGTGATCTCACCAAGTTGAATGGAAGACCATTGGCATAGAGGCAACGTGCAATTTTTTCTTCAGCAATATCTCTTGCCTCCATTTTAAATGCCCTCTCCAATGGACCTCTCTTGCGGGTGGTGATTTGTTGTTCATCTTCATCTTCCTCTTCCGT
The DNA here is from genome assembly GCA_007115665.2 of Sequoiadendron giganteum. Lineage (NCBI taxonomy): Eukaryota > Viridiplantae > Streptophyta > Pinopsida > Cupressales > Cupressaceae > Sequoiadendron > Sequoiadendron giganteum. The sequence continues at coordinate 569,949,769 of CM021109.1, read as the reverse complement.
AGAGGGCATAGGCAAGAAGGGATGTTTGGAGGCCCTAACTGCTTGAGAGGGTAATGTTGGTGTTTTTTTCTTTCCGGAAGAATAACTACTTTCTTTTCCTTTTGCAATTGATTTGTCAGCATTTTCTTGTTCTTTTATAAATTCTGCTATTTGTACAGAAGACAACCCCTTCTTATTTGGGCCCACACACATATTAATCCCTTTGCCACTAGGGCCCATAAAATGAAGTTTCACTCGGTAATAGGAGCTATTATATTGTACATTGCATAAATTACACTTCCAAACAAAACCCCCACCTCCAGGAATTTGTGAAATTCTTGTGGTATGTGCCCATAAAGGAGATCCTTTCTCAATTTTGAACTTTTGACTTCCCTCCCCACCCACTGAACTTTGACTATTGGCCATTGTTGCAATCTATAAAAAATATGAAAAATAAATAAATAAATTTGAAAAAATTCTTCACAAACTTGAAAAAATTCATCAAAAACTAAGAAACTTGAAAAAAATAGTTCAAAAGATCAAAGAATAGGGTTTAAATGCATACTTTAAACACTTAAATCTCCTTTGTAGAAGCTATTTGGCACTCCACAATCGATCTCCTTCGAATACAATCACCTCCTTTCAAAATGCCAAGATGTAGAGAAAATATGGTGAGAGCAAAATGAGAAGTAGAAATGAAATGTTTTTGTGTTGAAAAGCCTCATATTGGGCCGGATTAGGGTTAGGAAATAAAATAAAATTTAAAAAAATGCTTTTAATCTCTATTTAGGCGAACTTTATTGATGCTGGGCCGTGGGTTCTTGAAGGTTCGCCCGGGTTCGGGCCTGGTCCTGTTGGTGCGTGTTTTGAGTACGCCACCAAACACAGAATAAAAATGCCCAAAGGACACTCTTATCCTCTCTTGAAAAGTGCTTGCAAAAATCTAGTAGACAATACAATGACTCCAAGGTTTCTTTGGTCAGGTCTTGACATGTGGATAAGGCCAGTGGGCGTTGTGATTGCTGGTAATCACAAGGGGACTTACATGAAATTCTCTTTTTGCGGGTTGGAAACTTAGACGGTTTTATCCTTGAAGGCTCTTTCGGTGGGTATCTTCAGATTTTCCAAAAAAATAAAAAAAAGATAAGGGTTTAGAGATCTAAACTACGCCTAAGAATTCAAGAGACAGCAGTGAGTAGACAAAATGGGTAACCACACTTCGTTTCGCCACCTTTGGACAACTACGCGAAGCAGGTGCAATCTTCAACGGAAGTGATAAGAATTTTCATATTTGAATCGGTAATTGAAACAAACAGAAGTTAAGCATCCACGATTTAATGGCTCAGACTAACTTTACACGTCAAATGCAAATCATCCACTCGACAAAAGTATGAGCAAAATTTTATCCGCCACTGCGATCAAATCTATCACTCATCTAACCAACATGTAATGAAATGCTATTCTAATTCTACTCTAAGTGTTGAAGGAGAAATATTCAACCTTGCATACTACTTGAAAATAAAAGTTGTTCTTAGCAAATCATGCACAAGAGCTTTTATAAACGGAAATAGTTTCGTCGCAACAATCTTTTATTACTCACTTCACACAATACAAATGAGGGTCAATGAGTTTATATAGAGTTTCACAAATGGAATAAATGGCTCAGATTAAAAATGAGCCGACGGTCAAGATTTAACAAACGAAACCCTAATTAGGGTTTCCCAAAATGACTTCAGTTAACTGGCAATGAACAACAATGAGTTGGCAATAGGAGCTATTTTCAAGGGACTATATCCTGATCCTCTCGAGCTGCCGTGTATTCGCCGAATCTGGACACGATCGAGGCAACCTCGTCCATGGTAACCTGCGGAAGCATGCCGATTCTGAATTCAAGCCCATCCATGCTCTCGGCGCATCTGGCGAAGGTCTCCTCCCACTCTGGTTCAGTCTTCTCAAAGGACTCTCTGATGCTCAAGAAGTTCGCCAATTTGGCCCAGTCCTGCCTCAAGATGGGCCCAGTGATGTCGAAGATATTTTCCTGGACACTTTTCTTCAAAACTTCCAACTGCAGGTCATTCTCTCGCAGCGCCTCTTTATCCAGGACATCGGCAATTATGTTGAGGATTTTGGCCTGAACTTCCTTGACCTGTTCCTCCAGTCTGATGCCGTCAATCTTAACCCTCTCCAGGACTTCACCTCGTGCCGTCAAGGCCCAATACCAAGTGTGGAAGTCATAGGCTGCTCCCGCTGCGATGACGCCTCCCTCTATCAATTCTTGCTTAGGAACTCCTTTCAGAATCCTAAGGCAAGGGATTATTCTATCCTGCACGTCTGGAAGGCTGTCCCATACTTCTGCCAAAGAAGCGAACCTAGAAAGCAAGGCAGTGGCCTGGCCATAAACCAAAGTTAGCCGCTCCACAAATGTCTCAGCTTCAGTCCCCTTTACGGCTATCCATTCTTTGGCCTCCTGAACCGTGAGCCTGTTTTCTTCCATCTCTTTAATGGCCTCCTGCGAAGAGTTCGGAAGTAGAGGAGCTGCCGTAGTGTCCTGATCAAGTGGCTTGATCAAGTGTTGAATATATTCCCTTAAGCGCTCAATCTCTAATTGGCACTCCTTCCTTCTGGCTACCTCCTTCGCTAACCTTGATTTGATGGCGGACACAGAATTGTCCAAATCTTCCATTTCTTGGCCCTTAGTGGTTGGACCCAAGTCAATGGTCGTGATGGCGTAATCCTGTGGAGCCATATCCTCCTGTGGCTTGTCCACTGTAGGCACGGCGATTTGCACTGTCCTGTTGCCGGCCTCGTCTCTATGTATGCTGGAGAATTTCTTTGCCGACTTTTTGGGCACGGTTTGAGACAGTCTGGCCAAAAAGTCTGCCGTATCATCCTCTTCTGGTTCATCTGCCGGCACTTGTACCTTTAGCCTCTCCTTCAGCCAATCCGGTATCGTAAGCTGCTCAACACCGTCTTCTTCCGGCACGCCTTCTCTATCAGGAACGTCTACAATTCCCCTAAGGGCTGAAATCATCCCTTCCTGAAAATCCTCATCTTGGGTGCCCACATTGTCGTCATCCGACTCCAATATTTCGGTGCTCGTGGGAGAAGGTGGTGCATCCTCATCTGGCTGAAGCTCCGCGTTGTTTTCAGGAATCGGAGAAGGATCCCTCATATCTGCCAGTGAAGCATCGGCGGTAGCCAGTATCTCCTCAATATTTCTGGAGGCGGCCGATTGAGAAGGTTTCATCTTTACCTGTTTCTGGACCGGCTCTTTGCCTGCAGCTATTTCTTTTCTTTTCCTAGATGTGGTGGCCTCTATCACTGGGAGGTCCTGTGATGCTCCCGCATTGGAAGAATAAGACTCTGCCTCGCTTAGCATATCATAGGTCAGGGTTATCTTCTGGCGCCTTAATTCTTGAACTCGTTGATCAACCCACCACTGAGTAAACTTGATGACAGGCCTCATCAAGACGTTCAAGTCAGCATGCTCTGCTTCTGACCACTGGACAGCGGGCAAAGCTGAATTCTCATCGAAGCGCGGTTGCGTCTGATTCTCGTCCTCTTCCAACTGATCTGGCACGTGACAAAATTCTGTTGCCCTGATCAAGCTGAGAGGTAATCTGGACCACATCCTCCGTCTGACCTCAAATTCATCCGCAGCATTTGCCCAATAGTCCTCCAGTTCGACCCTATGCTTGTACCTCCTTCCATCCACCATTTTGATGTGGTGATGGGGGTCGTAGTGATTTCTGGCCGGATATGGAGAGAAAGGGTAATGCTGTATCTCGATTCTGGCACTGTCAGCTGCCTGTGATGACGGACACGACTCCAGCATGTTCCCTATAAAGAAGGGAAAAGTAACTGCCGCCTTTTGCTTTGCTCTTTGAAGACCCTGAAAATCTTCTAACTGCCTCAACACTTCGAGCAGGACCATCTTATTCGTGGGGAAGATGGGCAGACGGTACGGGCTTCCAGTGAATCCTTGAATTCTGATATACGTAAATCTTGGATACTGGATAAACCAAGACCCGTATTTACCGATTAGGCTTTTGGCTTCATGTGTCAGCCGCTGATGCGTCCCTCCCTGGAGTATCTTGGTGATGTACATCAGGAACGCGTCGTGGGCTCGTCTAAAATGCGCCTTCTCCCTCAGCTGGAGTTGTGGGTAACAGTCATAAGGTTTTAGCTCGTTCTCCTTACTGCCAACTGTGCCTTTGCAGATCAAGCCTGCATATCTGTAAGTTCGGCCAACATATAGACGACGTAAGAACCCATATAAAACGTTTTGGTCTTCTCTAGATTGATAAGCTGGTGGTGAAGATTATTGCTTATCATCCTAGCCCAGTTGAACATCTTGACACCTTCTGTGAGGTCCTCAATGAAATAATACATCCACGGCTCAAAGGGTGCTCCCGAGGGACTGCCTGCCACTCTGTTCAGCAAGATAATAATATCTCCATAGTCCTCCTTGAAGTCCGTGCGCATCAACTTCTTGGGCATCTTCTTAAAGGACGGTCTAGGCTTGTCTAGCCAAGATTTGTTAAGGTTGGCGGCACAAAGATCAGGATTTTTGTCATATAACTTCTGAGCATCTTCCTTGGTCTTGTAGACAGTTTTAGGATATGCCGGAATGCCGAAGGCTTCCTGAATGGCCACCTCTGTCAGATGTGCCAACACTCTCCCATCAGGCGCCACAATCCGCCTTGACTCAGCATCATAGTGAAGTGCACACTCCACCATCAGTTCAGCACAGCAAAGTGCAGGCTGGAATCCGGCAGCTTGAAATATGCCATTTCTCACTATCCTTCTAGCTGCAGGCGTTGGTAAGGGTCCGTTGTGTCCATATATCCTCTTTTTAAATTCCACGAGATCGATGTGGCCAAGATCAGTGTCTGAGACATTTTTCCACTTAGACTTTATTCTGGTCTCTGGCTGCGATCCTTTACTTGCAAACTTCATCTGTGCCTGCCTGGATATTTCGCTTTGATCGATCGGCAGCCTGCAAGCACAAGATACTTAACATTAACACAATATCATTTAAGAATTAATGAGTTTCGGGGTATAGCTTAGACAAAATCGCACTTTCAGCCTTATTAAATTAAAATTTCTGTCAAAAAGCAAGCTGAAAGTAATTAAATTCGCCTATCATGAATGAAATTCGTGCCGGAAACGAAGTAGAAGATAGAAACACAGCGCAAATGCGTTGTCGATTAACTTCCAAACCTCAAAGATCACGTTGTGGCTGCAAATGAATTTAAAAATTCAAAAAAAAAATCTGCCAGAAGAAGTGCGCCAATATGCTGGAAGTACGATTTCAGCAAAGAAATAAATTACTTCTCTCAAAAATCACGCCTGTCAATAAGAGAATGCTATCTCGATTCTCACAATGATGTTATTCTCACAAACTTCTCCTTCGAGAATGTTTTCCTAAAGATTCGAGAGAGATAGTTGCTTCTCAGCCGGAATTTGTGAAGAAATGAGTTGCTGAAACTTATTTTATGGCTGAGAAGTGCGATTTTCCTCAAGGCATTGCTTTCTTTCTTTTGATTTTCTTCCAATTTTTAGAAACGTTTTCTCCTCGGATTAGCAAACTTCTAATTTCACTTTCAGTTATCGAGGCAAGTTTCTAACTTTCGTCTCTGTGCCATCTCTGCTGAGATTTTCGAATTTTCTCAAGGAAAATTGACTAAGTGTTGGAAAATATATTAAATTAATTGTCCAAAATTATTTTTCCAACGTATTTTAAATCCTCTGAACATGGCAAAGTTTAAACTTATCTAAGGCAGACTAGTTTAATCTTCCAAATAATCTCCGGATTTTGAATTTTTAGTTAAAATTCCCTTAGTGTCAGGGAAATAATTAAAAATATTAAAATATTAAATTCCAACCCGTTTAATCTTGATACATGGCTAATTTCGTTCGTCAGAGGCAAAATATCTCTTTTTTAAATTGTCTGCCTAGCCAAAATGTGCTTAATAGCTCATCTGCCAAATTTTAATTCTCTAGGCGGAGTTCTGACCTCTCTGGACATTTTTATTTTAGCCGAATGATTCATCTTCTGGGTTGGGCGAACCTGGAGACCTCTGCCACTTTGCCATTTTTTTACTAGCGCTTTAGGAATTTTCCAAGCTGAGAGGGGCGGACTTCATGTTTGCTCTGCCAAGCACTCTTCATTTTGTGCCAAAAAATTTCACTCCGTTGTGCTGGGGCGTGATTTTTATGCCGGCCAAAACCTCTTCTTCTTCTAGACATTTCTCCATTTTTCATGCCTTAGGATAATTTTCTCTTCAAGAATTGGGCGAATGTCTTATAATTCCTTGCCTATGGCGTATTTTATCATCCATTGGTCTTAGATTTTCCTTGCCATGGCGAATTTTATTTGTGCCTTGTCCAACGGAAAATTTCACTTGTTTCCATCATTTAATTCAATTTTCAATGAATTATCTTGCAATTTTACCCCTTTCCAAACACCTTGGAGCGCACCCCTTCATGTTTTACCCTTCTCCACACTTCTTGGGGGCGGACTTTGTGTTTTTCATGCCATTTTCTACTAGGGGCGGACTTCATGAGTTTTATGCCGTTTTTTTCTCTAGGGGCGGACTTTAGCTTCTCTATGCCATGGCGGACTTGGCAACCTTCATGCCTATGGCGGACTTCAGCCTCTCCATGCCACTTTCCATATGGCGCACTTCCTACCTTGCTGGGCGGACTTTGAGTTCCTTGTGCCAAGGGCGGACTTGGCAACCTTCATGCCTATGGCGGACTTCGGCCTCTTTGTGCCATGCGCCTCTTCCAAGCATCTTGGGCGGACTTGGAGACCACCTTGCCTATGGCGGACTTGAAGACTTTCATGCCATGGGCGGACTTGGTGAATTTCTTGCCAGTGCCTACCTTTGGCATGCCAAAGGTAGGGCGGACCTTGACTTTTCATGCCATTCCTCTCTTGATGGCGCCATTCTCAGACTTAGACATTTTTCAAAAATTCCTGCCATTTTTCACTTTACCTTGATTTTCTTGATTTCTAGAGACATATTGATTTTCTGCTCTGTGGGATCCAAAAATAGAAACTTTCCAAAAATAGAAAAAGCAAAAAGCATCCCTAAAAAATAGGGACTCCAGAATGGCCTAAAAATGCCAAAAATCAAAAAAGCAGATTCCCTAAAAAATAGGAAGTGTCAGAAACGACCGAAAGCAATGGCGATCTTCGTCCATCGGGTCTTCTAAGCATTTCTATGACGTTAAGGCCCAAAAACGAGTTCAAAATCTCAACTTAGCCAGACTGACTTTCAAAATTTTATCCAAATTCAAGACTCTCAACGTTGCGCAGAGGGCGGAATCAAACTTGGGGGTCCCCATTTGCGATGGGGTGATGTGTGAAATAGGTCACAAGGTACCTTGGGTCCGCACAAACACGACTGTGCGTGCCAGCTGCGTCAGGTTGTGGGAGACCCTAATGGGCCGACCTGTAAATTGATGATACCATGAAGCGAGCAAATGCGGGTTCGCACCCGAACCGGGTTCGGGGCCTCCGGGTACGAATCCGGTAACTTAGACTAAAAGAGAGAGAATAAACTTGACACCAAGAATGTGCACTCAAGATCCTTTGACAGGCGAGGTGCTAACATATGGTGGAGTACTAATGCTGAAATTGAAATGAAATAGGTGGATAACCAGCCATGAGAAACTTTCCACACTACCACCAAACAGTGGGGGGAAAAAGATTACAATTCAAAACTAATTCATCCGTTACGGCGGGCATCCACTCAGCAGTGGGAATTCTCCACTTGACAGTGGGTGAGAAAGAGAGATACAAATGTTTTTTTTCCACACTGGCGGTAAACCAGCCAGGGGTTAAAGTGTTTGCATTAGGAAATCACAAGTAAATGCAGTAAAAATAATGACTGGATTAGTACTACTAAATCTCAGCCTTACAATAAAATAAATTTGCAATTTCCATGTGTTACAATGATATAATCAATGCAAACTACTGAAGAATGTTTATTACAATATATAGTCTTCTCAATCACCAAGATATAAGCCAAAAGTCAGAACTGAAGCAAATCTGATATGACGAACAGCAAACTGAAATTCTGAACCAACAATCAATGATAATACCAAAATTTTCATAACACCTTTAAAAATACCTCCAAATATTCTGAAATGAATTGCAAATGCATACTAGGAGGATGGCGCCCAAAATCAATCACTGAAACCGCATCAATGGGTCGCCAATATTCAAGCACGAACTCCAAGACACCACCAACAATGGTACAACCTTCTAGGGAGGTCGACCTTGCATTAAATATTCAAATCTGCAAAATAAAATCTGTAACTTTGCCAAGAGGGTCGCCCTTAACCTAGGAATAGATTGTTTCAATGCCCAGAAGCAAATTAAATTCATACAAAAAGCTGTATATAAAAAACTCCTTCAGCCAAACAACAACCAGCAACTTGAAAACTGGAAATATCTCACCAAAACTCCACAGTAACGCTCAATATGTACTTCTGGATGAAGCACACTCTTAATCCATCATCTAGGCAACCATAGTTTCAGGCCCGAAGAGTGGAATAGAATTGCTAAGCTATCCCTTAGCCCGATTCTGGATTTCAAACCAGCAGCATAACATAAACAACTCTCAATGCAGCAATATATAAGTTTCAATGGGCAAATGAAACACTTTGAATTCCAAGAAGTTGAATCACTTCAACTTCCCAAGGGACGCCCACCTTCAACCATTCACTTTATTGTGAAATAATAAAACATTATTTCCCTTCCCTTTAGGCGTCCATTTCTATTTGCAACAATAAAGCATTTAATAAATCATTAAATGTTCAACATGACCCCTTAATGTCCCCTCTTTTAAACAACATGAAGTTATCTCTCCTAGGCGTGGGGGTACAACTTAAAAACATGAAATTAACTAAGTATAACACTTAGTCCAAGGAGGTAACCAAAATCAATGCCAATACTGAAACTGAAGGATTACCACAAATAGCATGATGACCTGAGCTGAACTGCGGATGATGATATTGCCAAGATTAGACCTACTAAAAATAGCCACTGCCAAAAATAGTAAGTTCACTTCAACTTAACAGAAAGCCAAACTGATCGGCCACACTGAACTGCAAAAGATTGAGTTGCTGCTAGAGTGATACTGCTATAAATAATAAATATACTTACCAAAAATAACATATTGCTATAAATAGTAAGTTTGCCAAAACCACATTTGTATGCCAATTGAGCAGTATCATGACTTACTATAAATAGTAAGTGTTCCCATTCTTCTTAGCCTACGAGTTTCTGGAAATATGCTAAATCCAATTGTAGAGCGTAGGGCTAAATCGGGGACATTACAGTACAACCCTCAACAAAATGGAGTTGTCGAAAGGAAGAACAAATCTATAGTAGAGGCAGCTAAGGCTATGATTCATGATCAGAGTTTACAGAGTTTCCTATGGGCAGAGCCGCAAAAGCTTCCAGAACTGCAGTATATGTTCATAACAAAAGTCCTCATCAGATATTGGGGAACATGACTCCAAAGGAGGCCTTCATAGGTGTGAAACCTGAGGTTAGTCACTTAAGGATATTTGGCTGCCCTGTGTACATTCATGTGCCCAAGGACAAAAGATCAAAACTAGAACCTTCAGGTAGGAAGGGTATATTTGTGGGCTATAGTGAGTCTTCAAAGGCTTACGAAATATATATTCCAGGACAAAAACATATTGAGATCAGCAGGAATGTCTCCTTCGAAGAGGAGGTAGCCTTCAAAAGATCTAAAGGATCTTACATGGAGATAGATAGTGAGGAGCAGGAGGCTCCACAGGATATGGATTCATCCCTTGATTATACTCCTGACATTCAGAGGGAGTCCAACGAATAGACTAAGACTGTTGATCCAGTTGATCCTATTAACCCAATTGATGGGCCTAGAAATATTGCCGTAGGTTGGAAGAGGCCCCTATGGTCTCGACAAACCATGCTGAAAGCGGAAAAATATGCAGCTCCTCGAGGCAATTTTAGGGAGAGCAAGAGACCTCAGAAGTTCCCAGGTTATGTGGCATTGATGAGTCACATCATTGATTCTGAGCCTTCCAATTTTGAGGAGGCATCTAACCAGTAGGTATGGAGAGATGCAATGACAAAAGAGTATCAATCTATCATTAAAAATGATGTATGGGATGTTGTTCCGAGACTTGAAGGGAAGTCAGTAGTGACTTCCAAATAGCTCTACAAAATCAAACATGTAGCTGATGGCAACATTGAGAAACACAAGGCGAGATTTATGGCAAGAGGATTCTCTCAGGAGGAGGGAATAGATTATGAGGAGACATTTGCTCCTGTTGCTTGATACACTTCCATCAAGACGATTATTGCTATTGCCTCTGCCAAGGGCTGGAAGTTACATCAAATGGATGTAAAGACTGCATTTCTTAATGGTGTGATTGAGGAAGAAGTGTACATCGAGCAACTAGACGGTTTTGTGATTCATAAGAAGGAGTCTCATGTGTGTAGATTGAAGAAGGCCTTGTACGGTCTTAAATAAGCACCTCGTGCATGGTATGAAAGGATTGATAGATACTTGATGAGTTTGGGTTTCTCCAAGAATGATGCAGATTCCAACCATTATTTCAAGATAGTTGATGGTGAGGCCTTGGTCTTGGTCCTTATGTTGATGATCTATTTCTCACTGGAGCAGAGAAGCTCATTGTCCAATGTAAGAAAGAGTTAGCCTTTGAGTTCGAAATTAAGGACCTTGGCCTTATGCATTACTTCTTGGGATTGGAAGTATGGTAAAGACCTGATGAGATCTTCCTAAGTCAAGGGAAATACACTATAGATATTTTGAGAAGATTTGGGATGATGGATTGTAAGTCCATGGCTACACCTATGGAGACAAACTTGAAAAAGTTGAATGACTTAGTTTCTGATTCAAATTTGGTAGATCCCACCATGTATAGACAATTGATCAGATCATTGATGTACCTGGTTAACACCAGACCGAACATTTATTTTGCAGTGAGTGTCCTCAGCCAGTTCATGTGTGAGCCAAGACAAATACATCTAGTTGAGCAAAGCATGCACTAAGATACTTGTGTGGTATTGTGGGATATGGCTTGAGGTATACTTCCAGTGGGGATTTGAGATTACAAGGCTATTCTGATTTTGACTGGGCTGGGAGTGTAGTTGATAGAAAGAGCACCTCTGGATGTTGCTTCAGTTTGGGGTCTGCCATGATTTCTTGGTGTAGCAGGAAGCAGACGTCTGTGGCACTAAGCACAACAGAGGTGTCATGTCCCCGAAATTATAGCACTGAAATATAAAGCATTAAAAAACAAAATGAACAAAATACATAATAAAACATTAACAAGTTAATACTCTTATTATGAAAGATAAGGTTATAATTATAAATATAAATATAATATTGTGAATACCAAAATATAAATATTAAAATTTATAAAAAGATAATATTGTAATTATAAAAATAATATTACAATACAAAAAAATTAAATAATATTGATGAGAAACACACAATATATATTAATATAACTATCATATAAAATGGAATAATTAATATTTATGAATATCATAATATTCATAAAATAATGTTAAAGAAAATATATATATAAAACAATAAATATTTAAATATACTCCAGCAATCCTTATTAAAAGACAGCAATGTTAATAAACTAAGGCAACAACTATATCATAGAATCGTAGGATGTGAAGGAGCAGCAATAATAAAGCAATGATTAATATGTTTGAAAGGACATAAATTAAATATATGAAGCAACGATTAGTTTTAAAGGACATGTCCATTCAAAAAGGTGTGCCCCATTAAGATATGAGGATATATAAGGGGTGGGGTATTGAAGGTAAAAAGAAAGGAGGGAAAAGAGAAATATATATAGGAAAAATCAATTAGACATCTTCATAAAGCAGCAGATTGGAAATGAGATAAATTATGAGAGATATATTTGATTGAGTGTTTTTGCCAAGAATATATTTGGGAAGTAAGTTTATATATATGTATATATATTCATATAAAGTGATTATGGGAATATTGAAATTAATTAGAAATAATCATATATATATATATTATATGTGATCATTGCAATAATGATGTTTGCAACAATTATTGAACCTTATAAGTAATTATGATTTTAATATAAAAATGAATAGATTAATATTTATTTATATGATCAATCAAATGTAAGATTGAAGGAAGGTGATAAAGGAATAAACAGTCATGGGAAGACACAACAAATCAGGTGATGTACTCGCTTAGCAATAATATTTAGCATATTTTGAATATAAGAAATATATATTGCTAATTTGATTATTGGTGTAATGCTTTCTTTAGTATTATCATGATGATAATGATGTTGATATTAACTTAAAGAACTAGTAATAAATGCAAATTTATTTGATTGCTAAAAGATTGTCTTCTGAGTGTTTGCAAGCCTACTAGGGAGGAAGGGCCTGAGAAAAGTGGTGCCTAAAAACCCCACTTAACAATCCGCTACAGCCATGGAGGGGTGGGGGTCCCACTTAACAATCTGTTGCGGCCATGGAGGGGTGGTAGGCCCGGAACCACTTATAAGCTCCACTGGCTTCCCCCAATAGGTTGAGTGTCTTCCAAGTTGATGGAACGGGTAGAGAAAGAAGGTACAAGTGTTTCCTCTAAGCACGCCACTCCGAGACGTTCATGCTGCTCGGGGCCAAGAGGTGGGTTGTCCTGATAGGACGCTTGTGCTCTTGGGCTTAGATGGATAGCTTTGGGCGGCTCTACCCATGCCACTCCTCATATGTCTTTATTATTGATTTGTGATTATATTTATATTTAATTATCTAGATATTAATGCTAACAAATATATGTACATGGGGAAATATTAAATGCAAACTTCAATCCAAGATTACTTAAGAAAACATTCATTTGAAAAAGAAGAAACCCTAAACCTGATCAACAAGTGAATTCTAGGGCAGACAAATGGATTTTAGGGCAAGTCCGGGTAAGGGAATTTACAAGAGGCTGAATATATTGTAGCATGTGTAGCAGCCCATGAAGTAGTATGGCTTTGAAAGCTCCTTGCAGGATTGTTTGGTTAGATGTCAGAGCCGACATTGATTCACTGTGATAACCAGAGTTGTGTAAAGCTCTTAGTAAATCCTATATTTCATGATAGGACAAAGCATGTGGAAATCAAGTATCATTACATCAGAGACATGGTGTCGAGGAAAGCAATCCAACTCAAGTATATTTGCACTGATGATCAAACGGCTGATATCCTCACCAAGCCTCTTTCCAGGGTAAAGTTTGTACATTTCCGAGACAAGCTTGGGGTGGTGGAGAATGTCGCCCTTGTTGAGAGGGAGTCACAACATCATTAAGACTTGTTGTAGTGTATATTTCTCTGAAATGGAGAAATATAAGGTGAAGCCCTTGTAGTGTGTATATTTCTCTGAGATGGAAAAATATGAGGTGAAAGCCCTTGTAGTGTATATTTCTTTGAGACAGAGAAATATGAGGTGAAAGCCCTTGTAGTGTATATTTCTCTGAGACTAAGAAATATGAGGTGAAAGCCCTTGTACATATTACATCTTTGAGATTGAGCTGTGTTTCCCACAATTGGGTGTAGCCATTGTGGACATGTTGAGAGAATCCATGACCGGATATCTGAGAATACCTCCCTAGCTAAGAGGGAGTGTTAATGTTTGAGAGTAGCTTCAGGAGGTATTTCCCAAAAGAATTATTACATAAGGTTAGTCGGCCTAATTATCATAAACAAGATATTGAATTTTCTAGGTTGGCTCAAGAGGAGAATGACGCCTAGATCTGTATATATAGGAGAGAGACTCTCCTCATTCATCATACAATTTAACAATTCGATTTTCTGATCTACAAAATCAAGTTCGACATTCAAGAAGGAGATTCGCTTATTCTTTGTTGCTAAGAAATTCACACTATCTACAGTGCTGGATTATTTTGTTATATTCTGCCTCTCTAGGCCTGATTCTGGAGTGCTATTTCTGCACTATTGTATCTGATCTATAAGTGATTAAATTCCTGCTGGGTTTTTCCCTTGAGTAGAAGGGTTTTCCCAGGATAAATTGCTGTGTCTTCTGTTCTGTGTTATGTTTCTTTCTGCTTTGCATATCTGATCTGAAAAATTAACAAGGAGGAGGTCCCCCATTTGTGGCCTCCATTGGCTTGGGCTGGCCTAAAAATTCCCAACTTACCAAATTAAAATAAAAAATAAAAATTATACTAATACACTATATAAACATAATATTAATTAGTTATAAAAATTAATTATTCAATGTAACCTCACGACAAATTAATTGTAATGAAGAAGAAAATTAATAAGATTAAAATATTACAACCTTAATGAATAATGAAATTATATTAACCGTATATTTTTTAAGAGTGTTGTTTTTCTGGATTTAACTGTGTGCAGTTTATTTGCATCAAATAAACTATGATAAGAGTGTTGTTTTCTGTGATGCAAATAAACTGCACGCAGTTTTCTGGATTAAACTGTGTGCAGTTTAAGAGTGTTGTTTAATGCAAATAAACTGCACGCAGTTAAATCCAGAAAACAACACTCTTATCATAATGGACTGTGGAAATTTAATATCTCGTATATTTTTTATTAATATCACGACTTTAATGAAGAAAGAAATTATATTAACCTTATGTTCATAGTATTTTAACCTTATTAATTTTATTCTTTTCTTCATTACAATTAATTAATTGCAAGGTTACATTGAATGATTATTTTTTAATAACTAAACAGTATTATGATTATTGTGCGTTAATATAAATTGTTATAATATTATATTATACTGCATTTTAAGGAGTATTTTAATAGAATATCTCTTCTGTCCAATTTCATTTTAATGTTTATATTTATAATTTCCCAACCACTGCTTTCTTCCTTGTTTTGGTGTCCTCATTGGCATCTCTTGGCTCTTTATTTTCTGCTACATCTGCAATTTGATTGTCGTTGCTTTTATCTTGGTGATGGAGCACAGAGTGTGATCCAAAACATTGATGCTCACAAATTGTTCATAGTTTTTCCAGAAGCTTTTACTTTCAATATAATGGACTGTGAAAATATCATGTGCATAATACCCAAATGGGCTTTGTTATTTTTTCTCAGTACATAATGAACTGGGTTTTCTTCTGAATATGTTTTATTAAATCTGTTGATAATGTAGCTTAAAATGTTAGCTCGTTGTTAGCAAAAGAAAATTTTATCATCATAGGCAGGATTCACAAGTTTTGTGGGTATAATTTTATCAATTTTCCCAGTTTTGTCTCTGAATGTAAGATTCTGGTCTCTAGAATGATATTCACATCCTGATCGTTATAGATGTCTTTCTTTTGAGAGTTTTTTCTGCTGCCAGATATATTGATTTAGATATTAATTTAAATGATCATTTTTAAAGTAATTATTATTAAACAGTGTTCCACAGGGAGGCGTGCCCCCCCCCAAAATCTAGCCGTCACCCCGACCCGGACGTTTCAGAGACTTGGGGACGGCTGAGAAATGTCCCCCCACCGCTGCCGGGACTTGGGAGACTTCGAGGAAATTGCAGGGACTCCTAGACGTCCTTGAGACATCTCGGGGACTTCTAGCCGTCCCTCAAGCGTCTTAGAGATGCCCAAAAGTCCCTGCTCTGGAATGTGCAAAAAAGCAATTTAAAAAAAAAATCTTTTACTTTTCTAGGAATGTGAGCCTTGGGCCGAACCCTAAAGGCTTGTGGGACCCTTCTAAAAGCCTCTAAGCTAAACAAAACTCTCATTCTTCATTTTTTTGCTCACATATGCCATTTCACATTTGATGTTTTGCAACTCATTGTATCATCTTTATGATATGATATTATGATTTTTCATTTTTGCATTTTGTACTTATTTTGATATCAATGTATCATGCTACTCATTGTAATCATCTTTATGATATGATATTATGATATGACATGTCATATTTTTGATATTCATATAATAGAAATCTCAAATTCGACAATTTCATTTGTCAAATTTTAATATTTTATTTACTTTGTCTTTTAGTAATAGTATTCAAGTATATAAAATTTTAGTATTTGCAATTTTACTAATTTGCCAAAGTTTAATTTGAAATGTTATTCTTAAACATATTTTTATAACTAGTTATTCAAGTACCATATGTATATCAACACCGCCCCCCTGCGGCCCCCTCGCCGCCGTCCCCCTGCCGTCTCCCCGTCGTCCCCAAACTTAGACCCTTTGTCCCCCCGTCCCCGAGACGTGTCCCCGTCAAGAAACTCCGTGGACACTGTTATTAAACCACCCAATTCATTTATTCAAATTGTACAGTGACTAGTACATTGTATTCGTGGTGATATTCTTATTTCACAACCTTAATAGCTGCACTTCTTTCAGGATTCTAATGATAAGTTGTGCATTTATGAAGTAAAATGGTTTTTGTTGCACACACCATATAATTTGTTTGATTTAACAAAGTTATCTGGAAACAGGTCTATGTATGGGAGTTGCTGTGTTTCTGGGACCATTTTTCTGGTTCATCTTGGAAATGACAGTGCATAAAATATAAAAAATATAAATAAAATTAACCATAGTATCAATGTTATGTGCATACCATGCATTCAAATTTAACACAAACAAAAATTAACCGAACACTGCATAATTGATAATTGAATTAATCATCGGAATATGCTTGGAATTAGAGTTATGTGTATGCTATTTGTTTTTAAAATTTAACATAGTAATTAACGTAAAAATTTTACATTCAATTTCGGATTTACTCTCTACAGTGTTATTTCTGTCCTCTAATGTAACTGGAGTTCTCTCTAACCAAGGTCTTGTTCTTGTTGGGAATTAGTGTTCACATAGGTGTTAGTAATTACGAAAGGTAATTACTATTGTAATAGTGAAGTTGTTAATAAACAACTCACTAATATAGGTTAGATAGTTAGTCACATATATTGTTAAAATAACAATATAGAAGTTGGTGTGTTATACCCGTGAATGGTATTCCGGGATATTTGTTATAACACCTCCCTATTTAATAGGAGGTTGTTTGGCAATGTACGTGGCTATATATTAGCCATGTATTCAATTTTGGATTTACTCTCTCTATAGTGTTATTTCTGTCCTATAATGTAACTGGAGTTCTCTCTAACCAAGGTCTTGTTCTTGTTGGGAATTAGTGTTCACATAGGTGTTAGTAATTATGAAAGGTAATTACTATTGTAATAGTGAAGTTGTTAATAAACAACTCACATATATAGGTTTGATAGTTAGTCATATATATTGTTAAAATAACAATATAGTAGTTGGTGTGTTATACCTGTGAATGGTATTCCGGGATATTTGTTATAACATTTGGCTATGTACGTGGCTATTAGCCATGTATTTGAATGAAAAGGAAGCACAATATTATGATTTGAATTATTTGCTTGCTTCTATTATTTTGCCTAAAATCTCTAATATGGTATCAGAGCTTACTCGAATGGGCTGATGAGATCATTCTACCACCCGATTATGTGGAAATTCTTGTGATTTTTGAGAGTGGTTTATTTTTTAATTTTAACGTATAGGAGAGAATAGAAGTTTTCGAGGAAGAAAGCATAGTTGTTCCACCTTGTCTTTGCAAGAGATATTGATTCAAATCGAGCTCCCCATGCACATCTTCAACTTTGGAAGTGTTCACAGCACAGTGGAAGCATCAAATATGCCTTCACCCAATGTATTGAGGGCTTACTAAGAATTGTTATCTGGCGTGTAGCTAATAGTTTGCTTCCATTTCTCAACTGGGATTGCGCCTTTGCTCCATTATGAGGATTTGCTTGTAGATGGAAGCCCATGTACCGGTTGGTAATTCACACACACACACCATACCTAGCGATTGGTGATAGGATATAGCAGTTGCTTCTTTTTTGTCACGGGTCTGCCCTCATATCGTGGGTATCATTGGGATTGGAGTGGGAGATTATCTCTTGGCGTGAGGAGAAAGTGTCTGTCCAATTGTGGTGCAGTGCAATCATCTTTGGCGGCCTTGTATACTACTAGAGATTTGACGAGTTTTGAATCATATACTTTGCATTGATCGATTATTGCCATGGAAGGGGTTCTTTCGTTTCTTTGGCTGTTTGTACTCTAATTTGAGGCAGTGATTGTTATGAATGCTTGGTGCATCATATCAGTAATCTCTTGTTCACTTTTGACTGTGAGTGTTGTGATACAACCTGAATATAGCTGTGATAGCATTCCCGTACTTGGTGGTTCAGGGGACACGAGATTCATGGATATGGCTACCACGTCTATTATTTCTGTAAAGAGGGGCTATTAAATAGTTTTTTAATAAGTTAATAATAATTTAGTGTTTTAGGGTTGGGGCCCTAGCTCGGTTGGCTAAATCTTTCCTGTTGCAGGAGGTTGGTCACGAGGTCTAGTCTCCCCCACCCCCGTGGTACCAGAGGGAGTGTCGTGACAATGCCGCCGGTCACGTTAAAAAGTTTACCAGGCGCATTGCAGTTTATAGGGGGTCGTGCTACCCGATTCCTGCAGTCTAATAAATAAAATAAAAATAAAAAAAATAAAAAAATAGTTTAGTGTTTTAAAATATATTGTTAGAAGATCTTGTCTTGTCAATGTTGCTTAAGTCAAGTTGTGTAATCTATTTAAAATAGGGTCTATTTTTGTGAGTCATTAGTAAAGTCTTAGATAGTTAAATTTCAATTCAAGTCAAATTGTCACGTCAATAGTCTTTAAATCTGTCTATTAAGATTTTAAGTTGTGTTTAGGTCATTTGTATGTCAGTTTATTTTGTGTCATTGTAAAAAGAGTCAAGAGTTGATTTAAAAATTGTGTTAACAAGAAAAAAAGAAAAAGAAAAAAAAGGTCAAAAGAGTGCATTTTCAGTGTAATCCGATACTCGTAGCAATTAAAAAATAGTACTTTTAATTAATGTTTCAATGAAAGCGAAGATGAAAATCGTGCTTGGCTTCGAGGGCTCCGCCCCTTGACCCTGCCTTGTATCACGACAAAGAGCGCGTATCGTCCTTGTCTATACCTTCCGTTGAGTTAGCAGCATTCACTAGAGGTTGGAGGCACAGGAGGTTGGAGGATATTCAGCAACCTCTCGTGTGTCACTAATGACGGGGTTGCAAAATTGCATCAGTGACAAAATTATTTGTGCCAAAATGACTAAAGCCAAGATCGATTTCTAGGTGGCAACGGAAACCATCTCATATCATTTGTGATCAGCGTGGCAATGATCTATAATGGTGGCTGCATACGCGACAATGAGGGATGTGTTCTCAAACTTTGTTTTTGTGGTTGGATGTGTATGTCCCCAATCACATTTTTTGGTTCTATGTGAATGGATGTGTTTGTCCCCATTCACAAGACGATATAAGTGATTGGAAGTGTTTGTCCCCAGTCACGGGAGTTGGTGATTTTGGATGTGTGTGTCCCCAATCATAATTGTTGTGAGCAGATGTGTTTGTCCCTATTCATAAACTTGATGTAAGACCTTGGATAGATGTGTTAGTCCCTATCCTTGGATGGAAGTACTAAGCGTAGTGAGGCTAGTTCCACTATTGCTTGACATGAGTAGATGCGTATGTCCCTACTCTTATCTTATATTGTTTGGTGAGCTACTGTGTGTGGTCATCAAATATTGTGATGTACTTTCACCCCATGTTCACACTAAGGGGGGTGTTGGGAATTAGTGTTCACATAGGTGTTAGTAATTATGAAAGGTAATTACTATTGTAATAGTGAAGCTGTTAATAAACAACTCACTAATATAGGTTTGATAGTTAGTCGTATGTATTGTTAAAATAACAATATAGTAGTTGGTGTGTTATACCCGTGAATGGTATTCCGGGATATTTGTTATAACACCTCCCTATTTAATAGGAGGTTGTTTGGCTATGTACGTGGCTATATATTAGCCATGTATTTGAATGAAAAGGAAGCACGATATTATGATTTGAATTATTTGCTTGCTTCTATTATTTTGCCTAAAATCTCTAATAGTTCCTAGTGTTAATAAAAAAGTTCAAGTTGCACAGTTATAACTAACTAGAATGATGTCACTTGTTTTTGGTAATTCAGAACCTAAAATATTAATGTGAACAATGTTTATAAAAACATCTATAAGGTAGCTGTACCTGGAAAATCAGAGATACAATTTAGGAGGGAGAAACCAGACTAGAAATGCCTTAGAGAAAAACAGAGTAAAACTTAAATATCAAGCCAGATAATAAATACTAGGCTAAATAAAAGCTAACACCATGATGCCTGTGCAAACATGGAAAAGTGATGTTTACTGTGAATCCAGACGGAATTTCAAGATTAATTGCTGCAGTTGATCTTGTTTCTCTCAGTTATAACTTCAGTATGCAATTCTTTCCCTTCCCTCTCCCAGCTAGTCTGGAGTTTTGCCTTTGCTCCTATCTTTGGGTCCCCGCACAGGCAGAATTAAATGGTCTTCCTGCACTGTATCCTCGTCCCCTGCTTTAAAGGTACTGGTTGATGCTTCCAAAGCAGAGATGTGCACATCCTTGGCAAGGCATGGTTCTGCTGGCATGCATTAAGTGTTGCTTGCTGGAATGATTCCAGGGGTGGGTGCACTGAGTAGTGTTACTAAACATTTTTTTCATAATAAAGGTTAATTGGATGAGTGGTGGGGTGACGCAGATTGAACCTCTGTTCCTGCACCCGAGTCTCCAAATGTTACAGGTCCCTTCTCAGCTTAACCCCATAACACCCTGCAGCCAAAAGACTAAACATACACACAGCATTTTGTTCAACAAATTAGATATGAAGTATATCCCATTAGCTTAAATTGCAAAACAGGGATGGACACTGGAGCCATGGAAAATAGCAAACTTTTCATTGAAAAAAACCAGACCAAAAATTTCTGTATCAGTTACAGCTTGAAGGAAAGAAGAGTCCTTTTTTCTTTTCTTTGCTAACATGCAGATCCCCCTTCCAAGAAACGCCAAAACTCCCCTATTAAAGAAGAAGGTAAAACCAAAAAAAGATAACAGTCTGGACAGACTGTCGCCACCCCAAAAAAGAACACACGAACCACAAAAAAATAGAAAAATCAGACTGACAGAATCAACCGTTAATATCTGCCTATCTGGGAAAGATTCAGCAGTTACATCATCTTCCCTGCCTTTAAAAGGGTCTGAACCTCCTGGTTCAGAACAATTAATTTGCATTACCACAAGCGGTTTGGTCCTCAAAGTATTCTCTTTGGATTCCTTGACACAATCTGAGCTATCATCCAAGCTTCCAACCCATGTTTTTCTAGGGACAAGAGTCCAATGCTGATTCCACTATTCAGTTGGACTGATAAAAGTAGGCAAAGTCCCCAAAGCAAAACCAATAAAATAATCACTACTGCTGGCTAGTCATTAGTAGATGATGTGAAAGGTAGTTGTGCTAGTTGGTTGCTTAGGGAAGCTCCCAAAGGCATGAGATCATCCTGGTAGTAGTGGATTACAGGGATCGCTGTGTTGGGTGAAAGTTTGATGGTGGTGGGGCCATAACACTATCCTGGTTCTAAGCTGTTGTGATCTGGTGTCTGAGTGGAAGCTTGATGTTGTGAAAGGGATAAAAGAATGGGTATGAGGAGGATGGGGGGCAAACATCTTGGTAGAGGCAAAGCATTGTAAGTGAGTGGATGAAGGGAATAAAACCAGATTGATACCTAACAAGAGGATTGGTTTTCTTTTCTTACATTCACCTTGTGGGTGGAGTTTTGACTGCAAAGCCATAGTCATTACTCATTAATATTAGGGTTGCTTGCCTGTATATCTGCTTTCACATTACTAGGCACACACAAATAGGCAATATTACCTCCTACATTGATCCTTGAATGCTTATCATTGGGGTCTCTGGTCATTGGGGTATTGAGAGATCTGTAGCTGGGGTCCATGGAGGATGGTTCTTAAAATAATGCGTTTTTTTGGAGACTGGAATTGGGAAGCTTATGGAGCTCTGAGTAACATTTGCAATGATCTGCGAGTAATCCCTGTTGTCTCCTCTGCTGTTACAAACTGACAATGAAGAGGAGGGAGGTTAATATCTGACTCTGGGATCCAACTTTTAACACTTGTAGTCGGCCGTGAGTCGACGTAGTCGACTGAGAGTGTACTTGGTCGGTTGTGAGCCATAAGTAAATAAGACATTAGTTAATATTAATAATCCATGTACTTATGTTATGTACGGGTCATGTTAGTTAGTTGTCTCGGGAACAGTTCCTGATGAAGTAGTTAGTTATAATGAAGGGACGCGACGGTTGGTACCTTAACCATCACCAACATACTATATGTACCTGAGTCATGTAGTCGGGAAGGGAGATGGTTCTACTATGCTATGCTATGTTCTATTTGGAGACATTATGATGTAATTGCCGAATACTTAATAAAGAAGCATATCTATGTTCTGTGCGATTGCCATGTGATTATTATATGCTGTCAATGTTATTTTATATCTCTGTTTACTCCGTACGTCAGTGTACCCGTAGCTAGTAAAGAACACTTAGTCTTCTTAAGTTATAGAACTCTGCTGAATGTATTCTAGGGAAAATTATACTCATGGAGCTTTGAGTAACATCTGCAATGAACTGGGAGTAATTCCTGATGTCTCCTCTGCTGTTATGGACTGATAATGTCTTACAGATCGAAGCGGAGGAAGGCTAATATCTGACTCTGGGATCCAACTTCTAGCACTTATGTCCTCTTAAGGTATATAAATCTGGTGAAGGGATCTTAGGGCAAAATATACTCCAGAATTTTAGATGTGTCTGAACATTTCAATATACCGGTGTCTTTGAATGATGGAAATTAAGATGACATGGAAGAACCTGTCTTCCTGGTGATTACCCTTTCTGCTCGTGACTCTCAGACATAGGAATAAATGCTTAAAACGTGAAAAAAGGACTTCGATGAAGTGAGCTAGAATGACATGGTTGTCTAAAGGTTTAGTTTGAATGTGGGCAAAGCCTAGCAATATGGATAAAATGACAATGTATGGGAAGAAAGAATAATCATAGTGTGCATATGTTAGAATGATGTCAAACTTTAACGGGCTTTGTTGGGGAAAGTTTTGTCAATTTAATGTTCCTTGATTATGAAATAAATTTTGATTTTGGGATGGTATTTTATGGAAATGTAGTCTTGTTTTCAAAGAGATCATACAATTCAATTTAAAGACAAAGGTGTGAATGGGAAAGGAGCTTTGATCAATGTGTTGACAATCAGAACGTGGTGACTAAAATTTTCTTTTGTCATGTTAGCATAACATAGAATTAAAATCTGAATTAGAATATCTACAAACTAGAATAAACGATGTTAATCTTAATCTAAATTAAACAACAAAGAACGAGGAAATAAACATAATAAACTAAACAAATTAATGGAAAGCTCTCACCGAATATGCGTTCACTCCTTCGAATTATCTTGATTGCTCTTCTCCATTTTACCTTTTCAGTATTCTTGCCCTCAGATTTCTGTGTTTGATGCAAGCATAACTTCGTCGAGTGTCTAAGCAAAATATTGAAGATAAGTTTCTTCTCAAAAGTGTATGATTTCGGGAGTAATGATTTCGGGAGGAGGAATAATGATTATGACATGCCATTTTATAGATTTTGGGTTTTCGAACGATCGGCTCAGATTGAAAGAGAGATCAACGGCCGAGATTGATGAATGCCATGCAATGTGAGTTTTGTGTTAGATAGAACGTGAATTAGAACATGAGTCAGAAAATACTGCAGGATAAAGATTAAGTTAGAACGAGAACTTAATCTCGAGTTAAGAATCTTCGAAAATAGAAGAAACAAACTTTGAATGTCAAAGACAAAGTTAGAAGTTGAAGAATAATGCATTCGAATGCAAACATGAGTTAATTAATTAAATAAATATATTTAATTAATAAACACATCATGCATATGAGTTGGAACTAGTTAACTGACTAGTTGTGATAGAGAGTCCTCTCGCAGAGATAATCAGATGTTGAATCCGAAGATAACTGGAGAACTAAAAATAGATCTTGAGTTTAGAAGGTGAGTGAATGATTAGATAACTGATTGACAGAAGAATGTGACATAAATAAACAAATATGAATTAAATGTTAATTTAATTCAACATTCGAAAGTAAGAGACTTTAATTAAATAAATAAAGATAATTTATTTAATTTGACTGTTGAAAAGGATAATATGAATTATTAAATAATAAATATTTAATTATAGATAAAAGGGGGTTAAATGAATAATTAAATAATAAATATTTAATTATAGTTGAAATATGACAAAGGGGGTAATTAAATAATAAATTATTTAATTAAGAAGGAAAAATTAATTAGTTAGCGACATAATTAAACAAATATGATTTATTTAATTAATCAAGTTGAATAAATGAATAAATGAATTAGTGAATTAATTAAAAAGGGGTATTTAATTAATAGAGGAAATATGTGTTAAAAAGGTTAATTAAATAATAAACATTATTTAATCAAGACCACAGACTATAGAAAATTATGTCGAATCTGTACGCGTAGGCCCAGACCAATTTTCGGTGTCTATAGTTTTCCCCTCTTTGATACAATGTTGTTACAGCGTTGTGTCAAAGAAAAATATGCCCCGATTGTGCCTCAGTATGAAACAAGTTAGGGTATGCCCCCTCGGGAAAATTGACAATTTTTGAAAAATTAAAAAAAAATCAGGAAATGTTCCCGATAAGTCAATTTGACAGCCATAAATGCTATGGAGTTGACGGAATTGAAATTGGACGAGAAAAATGTTAAAATGGATGATTATAAGAATGTTAGTAAGAAACAATTAAGTTTGATTGATTGAGAAAAACATATAATCTTCGATATATTGCCAAATACGCTATGCTTGCTTGTTATCATCATTGGGTGGGACATGACACAAATGGATAGTACACACCATGATATGAGATGGACCATAGTGTACAAAGTCATCCATCTGTGAAAAACAGACAGTCGTAGACAAGGAGTGTCTTAACTCAGACTAAGGACAAGATGCCCTAGTCGTTTTGTCTTAACAAATCACAGACAGTAGACAAATAAAAGATGGGTCATGAAACGTCATTACTCCTCTAAATCCTTGATAGGACATCCTTGAGGAAACTAGTAACATGACTCAAAAACCAATGTTAAAAAAAGACAGTTGACAGACAACAGCCAAAGAAAAAGAGTCCCGAGACATCCTTGCTTCTCTAAATCCTTCAAGGGACATCCTTGAGAAAGCTAGTAACCAGACTAAATTCACAAATCGATAAAAAGATAAGACAAAATAAGATATAAAGTCATAAAGCCAAATAAATGTATTTGCCAAAACTTGATCTTGTGGGATTGTTTGATTGTTTGATGTTTGGCATAGCGTAATGTGAGGGATTACACATACCGCAATAAGACGTTGAGTCTGGTTTCGACTTGGTGACTATCTGTATAAGGCATGACAAAGCCTGGTTTCAGAAAAGACACGTGCCGTATAAGACGTTGGAGTTTGATAACGTTGATGCGACAAACAACATGAGACTATGACAATTTGACGACGTTTGTTGACAAGAAATACATATCTTGCAAAGACATAAGTTGATCGTTTTGACAATGTGTTTGATATTGACTTGATAACTGTTTGAGATATTTTGCCTTGTTGGTGCATGACTTGTTTTGATTTGTTGACTGATTAATAGTGTGTGCGTGTGTGTTGACAGTGTATGACATGAGATGATACCCTAAAGTACTGACCTAAAGCTGCTTAAAGACATGCCTCTAAGTGAATGATATGCAATGTGTGTGATAGTGAATGTGAATGTGAATGAACCCTATTGGACTGACCTAGTGTGGTCTTGGGAGCTCATCAATTGATTAGCCTTGCCTACGTTGTACACGCAGAGACCTCGTAGTTCGACACGACCAATGACTTTGAATGTACAAAGAGTCATGATTTAATGTGTGTGAGACGTGAGAAACCTAGACAAACAAACCTAATGCCTCGAGGGCACATCGATTGATGGCCTTGCCTACGTCCCAGTCGCAGAGGCAACGTAGTTCGACTATGTCTACGATTGACTTAACATGACTGACTTGACATGATTGACAAGACATGACTGACGTTGTTTTTGTGATTTTTTGACATATATTGATTTTTTATTTTTTTGGATTTTTGAAGTTTTCTGATCTTTTTGGATTTTTCAGGACATTTTTCGACGGTGTAATGCTATGTACAAGGTCTTCATGGAACAGAACTAGGATTTGCCCCCAGTCGGGAATAAGACTTGTAAGACGGAGTGATGGAATGGACGTTAGATGCCAATCGTTCCAAGCAATGGATAGGACAACCATTTATTATGAGGGATGGTGCAAAATTCTGATTAGATTGATGGTAGACGAAAGAGCGAGCTTGACTACACATGGCGCCTGTTTGCCAGGTTTTCACCATGGTACTTATCCCTAGCGCCACCGAAGTGGTTTTCACAATTGGACGGATTTATTTCTCTTTAGTTTTTGATTTTCTCAATTTTTTTGGTGTTACAAAGACGCCTATTTGCCAGGTTTTCATCAAGGTAACCATTTTTTGTTTTTTCATTTTTTTTGTATTTTTCTAGATTAAGACACGGATTCTCAGAAACTAAGCATAGAACCTCTTTAGATGCAGACTGTTGATAGGTGACAAAAGCGGCTCTCCTTCAGGAGTAGAGAGTTGGTACGCTCCTGACCCAAAAGCTTCTGAGACAATATATGGTCCTAACTAGTTAGGTTCAAACTTTCCTGGCTTTTCACGTTCAGCTTGATTCTTAGGATTCTCCATTAAAACCAGGTCACCAATGTCAAAATGTCTATTGAGAACCTTCCTATTGTAGCTACGACGAAGACGATTCTGATATGCCCTTAAATGGTCTAGTGCTTTCTGTCTTCGTTCATCTAGTAACTCTAGGTCTTGTAACCTAGATACACGGTATTCTTCATCGTCAATGTGACCCTTCAAGGATACCCGCAGGGAAGGTATCTCAACCTCAATAGGTAAGATGGCTTCGGATCCGAATACTAGGGGATATGGAGTGGTGCCAGTGGGAGTACAGATGCTTGTATGGTAAGCCCAGATGGCTTCGGATTCGAATACTAGGGAATATGGAGTGGCGCCAGTGGGAGTATGGATGCTTGTACGGTAAGCCCATAAGGCAGGGTTTAGGTGTAGGTGCCAGTCACGACCAGCGTCATTGACAATCTTCTTCAGGATTCTAACAATGGTTTTATTAGATGCCTCGGCTTGGCCATTACCTTGCGGGTAATATGGGGTGGAAAAATGATCCTTGATATGGAACTCTTCACATAGATGGCGTACTTCTTGGTTCTTGAATGGGCGGCCACTGTCTGTGATTATGGATTGGGGTACACCATACTGACAAATGATATAGTTTAAGATAAACTTGGATATTTGCATGCCGATGATATAGGTCATGGGAATAGCTTTGATCCATTTGGTGAAGTATTCGGTGGCGGTTATGATGAATTTATGGCCGTTGGATGATGGAGGGTGTATCTTACCTATGAGGTCAAGTCCCCATTGGGCAAAAGGCCATGGTTATGTAATCGGACGAAGCTCTTGTGTTGGTGCTCTTATCAAATCTCCATGTATCTGACACTGTCTACATGTCTTTACAAAGATATATGAGTCTTTCTCCATAGTAGGCCAATAATAACCTAATCTCATAATCTAATGGGCTAAAGTAGGACCACTCGAATGGGATCGGCATATACCCTCGTGCATCGCTCGCAAAGTTGTTTGTGCTTCTTCAGCATCGAGACATCTCATTAGGGCGTTATCTAAGGTACGTCTATATAGGGTATCTCTGATGATGGTGTACTTAGCTGACTTACGGATGAAGGTTCAACGTTGGTTATTTGATAGGTCTAGAGGTAAGGTTTGGTCGGTTAGGTAGTCGAATATGTCCTTATACCAAGGGGACGTAGGACCAACAATGGTGCACACCATCGCAGTATTGAGGACATCATAGGCAAGGACCAATAGCTATTCAACCAAAAACTCAAACTTAGGCACGTTACTCGGAATATCCAACAAGGAACCCACGGTTGCCATAGCATCTGCAACCCTGTTCTGAATATGTGGTATTTGTTGAAAGGAAATATGATCAAAGTACTGCTTGAAACTATTAGCCATGCGCTTGTAGGGGGCAAGTTTCTCATCCTTAGTCTCATAATCATCATTTACTTGCCGGACTACTAACTGAGAATCGCCAAAAACATGTAGGCTCTTAATCTTCCATTGTGCTGCCATTTTTAATCCTGTCACTAAGGCTTCATACTCTGCTATGTTGTTGGTGCAAGGGAAAGCAATCCTGAATGATTTAGGAATGGTGTCGCCTTGAGGTGTCACAAATAGAATACCTGCTCCTCAACCACGTTGTGTATGTGACCCGTCAAAGTATAATTTCCAATTTGTTCTAGTGTCAATGTTAAAGATAAATTCATCAGGAAAATCCGCCACTAAAGGATGGTCTGCCTTCATGGGTGCATCTGCAATCACTTGTCCTTTTATAGCCTTCCTTTCCACATATTGGATGTCATACTCGCTAAGTATCATAACCCATTTAGCCAATCGGCCTGTTAATGCTGCCTTACTTAGGAGATATTTGAGGGGATCAATCTTTGCAACCAACATTGTTTGGCGATTGAGCATATAGTGCCGTAGCTTTTGAGTAGCAAAGACTACCGCAAGACAGGCACGTTCTATGTTGCTATAGTTTAATTCATATCCTACCAAGGTACGGCTGATGTAGTAGATTGCTCTCTCATGACCTTGATCATCGTGTTGTGTGAGAAGAGCTCCTAATGTTGACTGTGTTGCTGAGATGTATAGTATCAAAGGTTTTTTATTTGTAGGTGGCATGAGAACAGGTGGAGTGAGCAAGTAGTCCTTAATTTCCTGGAAAGCTTCCTGACATTTTGGTGTCCACACAAATGGTACTCCTTTCTTGAGCAAATGTTGAAATGGGTGTATTTTGTCTGCCAGTTGTACAATGAAATGCTTGATGGATTGCAATCTTCCTTGTTGTGTTCTTAGTTGACCAATGCTGACAGGAGGAGGCATTTCTATGATAGCTCTTACTTTCTCTGGATCTTCTTCAATACCTCTTATGGAGATGATGTACCCTAACAGATTTCCTGATTTCACTCCAAAGACACTTCTTCGGATTTAGCCTGACGTTGTAAATCTCTAGCCTCTGGAATATCTTGTCTAGAACCTCCAAATGATCTTCCCTTGTTTATGATTTAGCTATTATGTCATCTACATAATCTTCCATTAGAGTGTGTACAAAGTCATGGAAAATCGTAGTCATTGCCCGTTGATAGGTAGCTCCTGCATTCTTAAGCCCAAATGGCATAACATTCCAACAGTACGTGCCCCATGGACACATGAAAGTTGTCTTGTGTTGGTCTTTAGGCGCGATTTTGATTTGGTTATATCCAGAGAAACCATCCATGAGGGATAACATCTCGTTTCCTACTGTAAGATCCACTATCATGTCTATGTTCGGCAAGGGGAAGTCATCCTTAGGACATGCCTTGTTGAAGTCTCTAAAGTTTGTGCAAATGCGAATGCCCCCAGTTGGTTTAGTCACTGGCACAAGATTTGAAATCCAATCTGCATAGTCTATTGTCCTTATGAATCTGACATCCAAGAGTTTCTTAAGTTCTGCTTTGACCAGTAGAGCGATTTGCGGATGCATTTTCCTTAACTTCTGTTTGACTGGCTTAATACCTGGCTGTAATGGTAAATGGTGCAATATTAGGTCTGGATCCAGCCCAGGCATGTCAGCATACAACCATGCAAAGTTTATCTGTCTCTTTTTGAAGAAGTCATTAAACTCATGTTGTTCTGTCTTTGTTAAAGAAGCTGCAAAATATACTATATGAGGATTCTCTTCTGTACCTTTGTTGACTACAACAGACTCTTCTACTAGCATCGGTGACTTTTCTTGTTCAAGGGGGAGAATATTTAAATCTCTATCCTTGGGTGCCTCAGAGAGGTTTTCGCCCTCGGATACGTCCTTTATTTTGATTGTTTCGTCGTCCAAAGGTGCCTCTTGGTTTTCACCTAGGGACTCATCATTTTTCTCTTTTTCATCTTTTTTCTTTTTATTCTCATTTTTGCGACTAGAGGTGTAAATAGACTCCCCAAAATATGCTTTGTCGTTCAACTCTATGGTAAAACCAACTTTATGATCCCCTCTTGGTATGCCTTCTCTAAGTCCCATGAATTCAACAATTGCTTCGTCATTCTCGAATGTATCTATGATAGGTGTACCTTGTTGATCCCAGTCGATAAGCTCAGGATATATGAGGGGCATGTCATCATCGGAGTTTTTAAAGGTAGCAACTGACAAGGTGAATAGAGAGTGGTTGACATAATCACAGAAGTTTTGGACTAACTCCTTGTTCTTCTTCCTATGGGCAGGTATATCTTGTTGTGGGACTATCGTAAGGGTTGAGTCGTCAGAAGATGGTTCTGCAGGTGCCCAAGATGCACGATCGAGGCTTTTCCAATAATAGTGTTTATTCCATTCTTCTTTAGACATGTGTTTCCTAAGACGGGGACTAGATGATTTTGGTACAGGTTTTACCTTTAGGTCCAATTCTCCAAAGAGATCAGCTATGTTCATGGTACTAGTAGAGGAAAGAGAATCCCATTCACCATCGCTTGAGTCGGGAGATTCATCGTAAACTGGGGGAGGTGATTCGTGAGACTTGTCGTAGATTGGGGGAAGTGGTTCGTGAGATGTCTCGATACTTGTATAAGCACAATCTTCCTCTTGAAATAGTGACGAAGTACCAGGAAACCCAATTCTAAGCGGTTGACACCCTAGCCCTAGGTATTTTGGTCGTGGTGAGACAGTGATCAGTTCTGTCCTTCCATTCTGATGTAGTCCTAACCCACTGTGCCCGTCATAGCCTTCGTTTTGCATAATCTTAAAGCCCTTTCCATATTGTTCCTTAGCTATTTGAATAGACGGCGGGGGGTATTCATTGTCTTCTTGATATAACCAGGAGGTAATATCACCGTTGTCCACAATTTCTTCACTTAACTCTCCCCATTTGGTCAATGTCATTGTAGGGGGAACATGGAATGTGACCACTGACTGTCTTCTATCTGCCATGGGTAGGCCATATGCCTTAGGTGGAATCGGTTGACTTACACGGTATGATGTCTTTATGTGATATTCGCCACAACCCTTGTCTTGGATCTTGACCTTAGGAGTGTTTGCTGGTGGTTTGAATGAAATGGACTTGGTAAGACGTGATGGGTCAACGTATAGGGACAAAGTGGATGAAGAAGCTTCTTGGTTGACAGGTACTTGTCGTTGTGGAATTTCCCTTAGGCTTGTACAATATTGAAAAGGATCTGGATCACCATCAATCGTGATCTCGGTGCCATTATAAGGGAACTTAAGACATTGGTGGTATGTTGAAGGGACGACTTTCATTGCGTGTATCCAAGGTCTACCTAACAAGTTGTATGGAAGGGTGAGATCCAAGACTTGGAACCTGGTGTTCATAATTGCTGGGCCAATTCTGATAGGGAGTGTGACAACTCCTTTGGATGACCTTTCCTCATCATCATAAGCCTTGATGACTATACTCTTAGAAGTGTCTACGCAGTCTTCCGAGAATCCTAATGCCTTAACCAGTTTTAGGGTACACAGGTTCAAACCTGCTCCTCCGTCTACCAAGACTCTCTGACTTTGGTTTGATGGACTAGGACTTCAAGATGTAATGGGTCATTATGATCAGACTTTTCGGTTGAGTAATCTTGTTGGGAAAATGTGGCATGATGCGAGTTGGTCAAATATCCAACCATTTCTTCAAAGCGATTGACATCTAAGTCCGTCGGAACGGTAGTGTTTTGCAATGCTTTGTCAAGTATGGTTCGATGTTCTAGTGACAAAGTCAATAGTTCCAAGATAGATATTTGTGCGGGGGTTTTGCTCAATTGATCGATGAGATTGTATCTAAACTTGGACCTCTGTGTAGGTGGCTCAGAAGAAGGACCCAAAATAGTTATTTTAGTTCTACGCGTGTTCACATTACATTCCGGATGCTTCTTAATGATGATGGTATCAACATGTTTGTTTGCGGCTCGGAGGCTATATATGGTCTTTCCTTTTCCATAGTCATACTTGGAGTTTGCGTAATTGGCAGAGGTATTATTCTTGGTTCCCCAACCAGAGGCGTTTCCTTTTGTGTGGTCATGTAATGGGTCTGTGAAGACCTTATGATCATTGTTTTTAGTATTTTTCTGCCCGTTTACCTCTATGGATCCGTTTTCAACAAAGTCTTGGATGATATTCTTTAATTGGCGACATTGTTGTAGGTTGTGCCCTTTCGTTCGATGATAGTCACAAAAAGCGTTATCGTCCCACCATGAAGGTTTGAACTGTCCAGGATCATATTCTCTTGGTTCCAAAGGTTTGATAAGATTATGTTTGACCAATTCTTTGAAAACTACCTCGATTGGTTGTCTTAAAGGTGTAAATTCACGCGTAGGAAATCTCCTTTGGGGTCTTTGTTGTGAGTTCTGGACATAATTAGCCGTTTGATCTGGATTGTTCATCATGTCTGCATTTTGGTTGTATCCTCTAAGTGTGACAACTGGTCCAGTATGTATGTGTTTAGCATCAACAATGCCATCATTCGTGACATTCTTGTTCCTAGACCAGAATTTGTTTCTATCATTCGGCACGTTTGGATGTTGGACAATTGGGCTCCTGCCTGGTACTTTTATTTTGCCTTTGTCAATAAGGCCCTTTTCAAGGATGATCCCCTTTTGTACCAAGTCAAGGAATGAAGTGCAACAGTGTACCCGTAAGTCACCTCTCAGTTTCAGATTGATGTTTTCGAGGAATATTGTGACCTTTTGTTTTTCGGGTATTTCGACTAGACAACGACTAGCTAGACTTCTCCTTCTTTGGAAGAAAGTGGTGAATGTCTCGCCGTCTTCTTGTGTCGTGTGGCACAAGGTTGCTATGGTTACTTCGTTGTCTATGTTAAAGGCAAAATGTTTGACAAACTTCTTAGTTAATTCGCCCCAAGATCGTATACCATATGGCAATTTAGAAAACCATTCCAACGCTATCCCTATGAGGGTTCGTGAAAATAGTCGCATCAAGTATGTGGGGTCATATGACTTGTCCATGCATGTCGTTGAGAATTCTCTAATGTGTTCCAAAGGATTCTTCCTCCCATTATACTTTGGCAAATTCGGTATAATGTATCCATGGGGGAAAGGTGTCATATAGAGCGCTTTGTCGAATGGACATGGACATAGATCTTGCGCTGAGATAGTTCGTTTGCCAGACATAGACATGTTGTCCATCTACTGTTGAAGAGTTTGCATTTGGTTTTGAAGAACATCTACTTGTGCCAAGGACATGTTGTTGGCATTGTTTGGATTAATGTAGGTATTTTGAAATGCCATGTTCTGTGATGGGTTGTCATTTGGCGAGGGAATGTATCCCGTTAGAATGTTTTGATTCAGAGTGGGGATATTTCCTGTTTGAATATTCTGACTTGGTATAGGAATATATCTCGTGTGTATGTTCTGATTTGGTATAGGAATGTTCCCAGTTTGCGTGTTCTGATTTGGTATAGGGATATTTCCTATCTGTATGGTCTGATTTGGTAAAGGAATGTTCCCAGTTTGCGTGTTCTGATTTGGTAAAGGGATATTTCCTGTTTGTATGGTCTGATTTGGTATAGGTATGTTCATGCCAACTTTGGATCTCTTACTAGTCGTGTTGGTGCCAAAGGGGTTTGACGAACTTGCTCCCGCAATAAATTGTAAACCTTGTATTATGTTGAAAGGGGTTTTGTTTACAATTGACGATGTTTGAGTTGGTATGCCGGTTGGTATTGTTGCGGTGATTTGGGGAATTGAAACACTTGATGTCGCAGTTTGTGTTGATTGAGTAGACTGTGTTTTCAAAGTATGAATATCAAATCCTGGTGGTAGTGTGGCACCTTCTACTAGCAACTTTACTAGATAGCGTTGTGGATCGTTTGCCAAACACTCATCCATGAAGGATGCAAACTCAGGATCTTGTACTGCTGCGTCTATGTCTTCAATGTAAATTTGGCCATGTGTGTCCCTAGTGACGTGTTTCTCAAGCAAAGGTTTATGTGGTCTTTGCTTCCCTGACGGTTGATTTCCGAATGGATTGATGAATTCGTTGGGGTCTGACATTGCTTTTTGTTTCTTTTGAGACCTTGTTTCGACCATGAAGAGTTTGCTCAAATGGGGGAATGCAGACTATGTCTAAAAAAAGTGATATGTCCTATGTCTGTTTTTTGGAGTTTTTTGACACTAAAGGATGTTGCTAAGAGTGATTTCTAAAATGACGTATACTAAGATGACGTATGATAGGATGGACAATATGCAAAATCTCGAGTAGACTATGACGATAAATAAGTCTAAGACGAGTATAACCTACCACCTATGGAAAAAATGCATGCAAGGATTTGTGTTTGACCAAGGAACCTGATTGTAGGACAAGGACATTTGACAAGGTGAATTTCCCAAACTAGACTGTTGAGTTGGACAGATTCACAAAAGGACTAAAGTGACTAGGTTCAATGACTTGTGACAAATCAGAACATGAATGTATCCAATGACGAGGAAAGTTATCTCTATTTTGTGATATGCAATTTTCTAGGAAGTATCTATATGCATGCAACTTAGGATGACTATGATCAAGATGTTGACTAAGACTAAGACGTATATGACACCTAATGATGCAAGGTTTTGAGCAAAATTTTCAGTTTCTGTCCAAGGGTGATCTTAAGAACCAAAAGCAATGTGACAGTAATGTTTCAGACTCAGTTTGCGGTTTTCGAAGTTTTCTGTTGACAGTCAGATGCGGTTCACCTAATAGTTGCGGTTCAGATTTTTACAGATGCGGTTTACTATGATGCATGCGGTGATGGGACTAAATGCTTGTTTCAGACACTGATAGAGTTTGGACTTTTGACATATGCATTTTAGATTATGGCAGATGCGGTTTTGTAAATGGTTTTCTGACAGATGCGGCGTTTCCTATGACAACTGCGGTTTGTAATACGCATGCGGTTCTAAATATGGACTCTGTAAACTTGAATTTTCTGACACACTTGCGGCTTGAAAATTGAAAGATGCGGCTTGCATGCACACATGCGACTCAAAATATGACAATTGCGGCTCGTAATATGCAGACTGGAAAATGAATGTTTTTGACATACACATGCAGCTTTTGCCCTAAGAGATGCAACTCGCTAAGACGGATGCGGCGTTTAAACTGACAATTGCGACTCAATTTTCTAACAGTTGAAATTTTTCCGAAAGTTATTTTGATGATTTCGTTTGTTGATCAAGATTTTGACGAATACAGCAGAAAACAAACACAACAATCAATGTATTTTCAGTTTTGTGATGAAAGGACTGTTAAGACTCGAAAATTTTTTACAACCTAGGCTTTTAGGACAATACTTGTTGAGTTCTTATTTGGATTTCTCCAGCTACGCATATTTATGGCGAATGACTAGTAGCTTGACCCCACTGGCTCCCCTCCACGACACTCACTTATACGGGGCAGCCAAGCTACTGTACCCATGAAACTCCCATGGCATACATTTCATTTCCACACATAAACCGTAAGAATGTAAGACGGCTTCACAGGGCTGACCCTGCTGCGCCAACAAGTAGGTAGGATTTTGGTAAATCTACAACAAGGTGTTTAATAAGGGCATTCCGTTCGTGGGGCACTATCCAACGTCAGCGATAGTCCATTTTTGTCTATCTTGTTGAAATAGTGTGCGTGATTCTTGGGTTTCTCCAAGAATCCTCTTTTATATACCGGTTGGAAATCGCTTGGCGTCTAGCGTGCTACCGGTCTGAGTCGTTTTGGGTGTTAGTGTTTCTTAGATCAGATTAGATAATCAATTTAACAAAAGAAATGCAACACATAAGACAATGAACACAACAAGATACCCTGGGAAAACCCTCCTCTTGAGGGAGAAAAACCCAGCAAATATATCTCTTATATATTTAAGGAATAAGAGCAGAAATCTGCTTGAACTCAGGCCCAACACAATGCCGAATTTGATACAATAAATAATAGCACCTCTCTCTAGATGCAAAGATACGAATGAATATGTTTCTCCTTGAAATCGGTCTGCTGCTACAAAATGATGATCTGCTGCTAGAAGATGATGATCTGCTGATTAAGTATGAACTTCTTCTAGGACTGCGAATTCTGCTCATAAAGAATAGTGCGAACTTGCTTGAGATTCAATGTCTTTACAATGACAAAGTGACCTTGCATATATACATCACAAGGTGCCGTTTCACTTAGGTCGGCCTCTTTAGTGAAACAAATAAAAGATAAAATATGAATGAGGTCGGCCCAAACAATAATAGATAATAGGGTCGGCCCTTTCTTCTTTTATGTTTATTGTATGCTATAAGTTAAATAGCCGAATGGCTATACATTTAATTTGCTTTCTCCTTGGAATTTGTGCGATGAAGTGCAGACCATAGCTGCAAAACATCAACATTGGGGTGAGTACTTTTTCCCACCAAGACAGGCCCAAGTTCTAGAGTCAATAACCGTTTCTCTTACACCCAGGATCGCATGACTGCGCAAGGGGAGAGGATACTTCGATATACTGAATCGTAAGGGTGACAAATACGTGCAACGCACCAGACAAAAAAGACAATGGTTCTTTTTAATCCAAACAACAATTATCTATCTACCAAACATAAAATTCTTTTTAACCCACACGATAGTTATCTATCTACCAAACAAAAACTTGCTAAATAAATAAACACAAAGGCATTAGGTCCTGCATGCAAATTTATCAGTAGTTCATTGTTCTTGTCTTCGACTTTCGTCCTGCAGAAAATATTGTCTTTGGTTTTTTTTAAATTGTCTTCTATGCTTCGTCCTACAAACACTACGTTATTCCACCTTAACACAACTGAAACAAACATTAGCGAAAATAAAAACAACCTAAAAAGTGAAAAATGAAAATATGGATGCACAGAAATCAATAAAAAAGTGGAAAAGATTTACCAGCTAGATGCGGCTTTTGGAGCCACAGATGTGGTTCAATGTTGACAAGCGGATGCGGTTCGTGACTTCGCGGATGCGGTTTGGGATGATGGATGCGTCTCTGTTTTTAGCAGATGCGGCTCATGGATACAAATGTGTCGTTTTTCGGAACAAATGCGGTGCGCCGTACGAAAAACTTGCAAAAAAGAACGAAAAACAAAAAAAACGGAATGACGAAAAGATGTGTGAATTTTGAAGCGTGTTCACGTCGGGTTCACCAAATGTAACATAGAATTAAAATCTGAATTAGAATATCTGCAAACTAGAATAAACGATGTTAATCTTAATCTAACCAATATTAATCTAAATTAAACAACAAAGAACGAGGAAATAAACATAATAAACTAAACAAATTAATGGAAAGCTCTCACCGAATATGCATTCACTCCTTCGAATTATTTTGATTGCTCTTCTCCATTTTGCCTTTTCAGTATTCTTGCCCTCAGATTTCTGTGTTTGATGCAAGCATAACTTTGTCGAGTGTCTAAGCAAAATATCGAAGATAAGTTTCTTCTTAAAAGTGTATGATTTCGAGAGGAGGAATAATGATTATGACAGGCCATTTTATAGATTTTGGGTTTTCGAACGATCGGCTCAAATTGAAAGAGAGATCAACGGACGAGATTGATGAATGCCATGCGATGTGAGTTCTGTGTCAGATAGAACGTGAGTTAGAACATGAGTCAGAAAATACTGCAGGATAAAGATTAAGTTAGAACGAGAACTTAATCTCGAGTTAAGAATCTTCGAAAATAGAAGAAACAAAATTTGAATGTCAAAGACAAACTTAGAAGTTGAAGAATAATGCATTCGAATGTAAACATGAGTTAATTAATTAAATAAAGATATTTAATTAATAAACACATCATGCATATGAGTTGAAACTAGTTAACTGACTAGTTGTGACAGAGAGTCCTCTCGCAGAGATAATCAGATGTTGAATCCGAAGATAACTGGAGAACTAAAAATAGATCTTGAGTTTAGAAGGTGAGTGAATGATTAAATAACTGATTGACAAAAGAATGTGACATAAATAAACAAATATGAATTAAATGTTAATTTAACTCAACATTCGAAAGTAAGAGACTTAATTAAATAAATAAAGATAATTTATTTAATTTGACTGTTGAAAAAGATAATATGAATAATTAAATAATAAATATTTAATTATAGATAAAGGGGGTTAAATGAATAATTAAATAATAAATATTTAATTATAGTTGAAATATGACAAAGGGGGTAATTAAATAATAAATTATTTAATTAAGAAAGAAGAATTAATTAGTTAGCGACATAATTAAACAAATATGATTTATTTAATTAATCAAGTTGAATAAATGAATAAATGAATTAGTGAATTAATTAAAAAGGGGTATTTAATTAATAGAGGAAATATGTGTTAAAAAGGTTAATTAAATAATAAACATTATTTAATCAAGACCACGGACTATAGAAAATTATGTCGAATGTGTACGCGCAGGCCCAGACCAATTTTTGGTGTCTAAAGTTAGTATAATCAATTAGTCCTGATTGCACATCAAGCTTCTGGCCAAAATCTGTGCTAGCAGTGCTTACAGAATTTTGAAGATTAACTTGGGGAGTACTATTCATTTCAATTTGCTAAATTGAATGGACAAATGACACTGACATATCTGGATTTCTCCTCGAGCGTGCATGCCAAAGTTCCTAATATCTGTTTTTGCTGTAATAAAAAAAGAAATTTCTAGTGCTTATTGTTGTATTGGTGATTTTTTTTGTTTTGTTTTGGCACCAATAGCCACACTATTGAAACTCAAGTAACTTGCTATACTTTTCAAAGACCAGAAGTCTGGTGCGCTAGATTAATTTACCACATGGATGCTGATTCATGTAGTTTAAGAAGTTAAAATGGATAAACCAGAGTAGAAGGGGACTCGGAAAAGGTCTCCATTACAGTTTTGAAAAAGATGGTTAGTAGAAAGTAGAAATCTTGATTTTTTATTGTCAATCACTAATTTCAAAATTTGATTACTTGAGGACACCTGGACATGTCCATAGAAATGCAACATGAAATCTGATAAATGTGGAGCCTGGCACTTACTGTTCTCTTTATATGCCTCACCATGACTGCAGATGTTTTCAAATTGTAACCCATAATGTATTTCAAATTGACAGATATCTGTAGTGTAAATTTTTCCTCCAAATACTGGATTAGTTTTCTGTGTTATCCTAGATTCATGCATTTGCTTTTTCAAAAACTGGAGGGAAATGAATATTGTTTTTAAATTTTTCTACTGCTACCTCGACAGAGTGTGGAATGTGTGAAGATTACGAATGTATGATCTTAAAATGAAAAATGTTTTTCATCTGTATTTCACAGTAGTCATGAAGTAATTATCGTTTACAATGGATTTCATGTATAGCTAAAGATGGTAAATTTAGATATGTAGTGTTTTCTTTTTTAACAGACCAATTTAGTTAAAACTTAAAAGTAATAAGAATGACAGTTTTACCAGAACAAGGTTGTTCCTTAATTTTTATATAAATGGTGATCAGAGTAAATTTTACTCTTTGGTCTTCAATCATTTTACCAGGTTACATATGCATCAAATCTGTTAGGGATATATTAATGATTGCATTATTCTTATGATATTTCTTTAGATTGGATTTTGCTTATTTATTTTTACTAATTAGAGGAAGAGTGTGCAGCTTGAGAAATTTGTCATCAGTTATAAACAAGTATTAATTTATTAACTTATTACTGTGAACGTTAACTTATTTATGATTGTATCTCAGTGCGATGTCTTCAAGCTCACATGCTATGTTTTTTGGGAGATTAATAGTTGGAGTTGGAGTGGGTATTGCTGGGCCTGTTACATCATTATATATAACTGAGGTAAGTGATATAGATACAGGCATTCCATATGTATACAAATTACAAGCTTTCTATTATAGTGGCATATTCATTCTCTTTCTACTCTCTCTCTCTCTCACACATCAGTATATGGATGTATATGTAACTAAGGTAAGTGACATAAATAGACAACCTTAAATGTTTCTTTGTCTTTTACCGACAGGTCTCACCAGCACATGTGAGGGGAACATATGGAAGCCTTTCTCAAATTGCAACTTGTCTAGGTATTCTAGGAGCCTTGTTTATTGGCATCCCTGCAAAAAGCATTCCAGGATGGTGAGCTTCTGCAAAGTAATTGTATTACTGATATTATGATTGAGTATAATCTATAATACTTGAAGGAATTATAAAGGATTTCTAGTATCCAGGCTTCAGTTTGCAGTTCCCATTTGCTTCTTACTGAAATGCTTATTGTTATCTAGTTACGTTCATTTGTATTTCTATTGTTTGCTGCTGCTGCTGCCGACAATCACTATATACACTATTTTTTCTATGAATTTGAAGCTGGATTTGTTATTAGGTGGCGGGTATGCTTCTGGTTATCTACTATTCCGGCAGCTTTATTAGCCTTGGGAATGGAACTTTGTGCTGAAAGCCCACAATGGCTAGTCAAGGTCATCTTCTCTTCTGATAATGTGATTTCATGCAAATTTGCACAAATCTGCTATATTGAATTTATTTCTACTTCTGGAGAAATGTTTTAAATTGATTAACACTATCTGCAGGCCATTTGTTTGGCCTTAACTTGAATTAGGTCAAGGCAATTGAAGCCTAAGGATTATGTGGTCAGTTGAATTTCTCATATGATAGTTTGCCTTTCTTTGCATGAGTTGCTAATGTTCCATATCAAGAATTTGACAGATATATACTTCATTAAAAATGGTTAAATACATTCACGAAATATGAGCTTCAAATATAATCCCTTTCCAAACTTAATTGATTGGACATATCATTCATTTAGTTCAGTAAAAATAATAATTTAGATGTTGCAAATAAGCATGTTACCACCAGGTTTGAGTGTTTTATAGAATGACATTTAGGTTCATGAGAAAGCTTGTTGTGCATTCTCAATAAAAGACTACGATTCCTGAAAAGGAATTTGAAAGTTTTGGGCAGAAGAAAAAGATAAAAAGATTATATCTCTATCATATCTGTATTGTTTGTTTTCATAACAATGGATGATTCAACATCTGGCAACTCAATTCTGTACTTTGCTATCTTTGTTTTAAGTTTGGACATTCTGTATAGAATCTAGCCTCTTCTGATCTGCTGAAATAAAATTTAAATTTGCATGAGTGACTATTGTCCCTGATGAGTGACTATCGTCCCTCATGAGTGACTATCGTTTCTGTATAGTATCTAGACTCGTCTGATCTGCTGAAATAAAATTCAAATTTGTGTGAGCGATGACTATTG
This sequence comes from Sequoiadendron giganteum, assembly GCA_007115665.2. Classification (NCBI taxonomy): domain Eukaryota; kingdom Viridiplantae; phylum Streptophyta; class Pinopsida; order Cupressales; family Cupressaceae; genus Sequoiadendron; species Sequoiadendron giganteum. Next base: position 569,908,264 of record CM021109.1, on the reverse strand, counting down.
TCAATCAAGATGAAGCCTCTTTATTGTTAATGACAAATTAGATTGTGAACTAGTAGACATTAAGCTATATAATGGCAAGTAAACAACCCGAAAGATTTGTCAAAGGGACATGAAAGCAACATTGGCCGTACAGTTTTTCTGTTGATGATGATTTAGCATCTAAGCTTTTCATAGGATGGTGTAGACTTCTTACTGTCGAGAAGTTTGCATTCATTTATATATGTTTGCAGCCAATTTCCTTGGGCCATCTATAGAGAGTCAGGAATGTAAAATGATAAATCTAACAATAATACATTTGGTGCTGGTTGTGAACACTACAAGAAAGTGCCCTAGCAAACTCCTTAGTTTCTTTAGTGTGTGATATTTTGAACTAAAATTTCTGAAAAGGGGAGGTTAGACTCTAGATATTTTCATACAATTCAATGTTCTCATGCTTGCTTTAACTATCATTTTTACTTGTTGCATCCTTTTATTTCCTTCTCACACATGACAGAGAATTTTTTGCTGTAGTTTATATTGTAGTTCTTGACTGCAACACTGACATCTTGTTGTTCTTTACCTCCCTCCTAAAATAGCAATCGAGATGGGATGAAGCTGACTATGAATATGAGAGGCTTTGGGGAGCAGAAAATGTTAAGTTTGCTATGGCAGAAATAACCCGTTTGGATAAGGGAGAAGACACTGAAGATGTTAGCTTTATGGAACTTCTAAACAGGCGGCACAGGAAAGGTATGAAATGCGAAAGAGTGTTGATATTGCCAAAAAATTAAAAATGATATTCAATTTTATATAACTACACGTATAAGCTACATCATTCTTGGTCATGCTCTCTTCGTACCAGTTTGCTGGAATATACTGAAACTAATAGACCTTTTTGAACTTTACAAGATATGTTTGCCCTTTTTTGTTCCAATTGCAAGAATGGTATATGGAAGGGTTGCTTTGAATACAGTACAAGAAGGAAGAAGACAAAGTGAAAAACAAGGCTTTCAGTTTCATTTGAAATGATTTATCCTTACATAAATCTTTCTAGTATTGGCTTCTTTACAACATTGTAGTCCAAGTGCATGTACAGAAATATTGATCTTTTTTGCCCTAAATTAGCGGGCTTTCTACTGGGCCCCCACTCTTGGAAGAAAACAGAAGTCTGATTACAGCCAAGAACAACATTGTAAACGACAATAGAGCAAACATCCCAAAGGACAACCTGTGTCAAAAGAGCTATCAAAAACTGTTGAACTGGCCCAAACAGAACAGCAAAGTTTCAGACATGAGAGCAGCAATCTATACAGAGTACCAGGGTAAGGCCAAAATAACAGGGCCAAAAGACACCTGAATAGAAACTATACAATAAAGAAAGTAACATGCACAAGAAAGACTATTAACTGCAACCGCAACTGCAGAAAGGCAAGGAGAGCTGCAAATGCCAATCCAATCACCACCATTAGAGGAAATAGCAACTAGTCTAACAGCCTGCTGCATGCCACCACCTACCCTCAGCTGCCAGCTTCCTATACAGAGTCGATAACTCCAGCTCCTTGAATCAACATACACACTATCTTCTCTGCAAGAGAAATCTCTGCCCATACCTTCCAAAGGGCAATAGCTTCTTTAGAAAGACAGCCTCTTCCTTTTTAAGAAGGGAAGGAGTCAGGCAAAGGAGACTTATGGTTCTGTATCACTCCATAGCCTTCAGGAGAGGCACAGAATGGTGGGAAAGCTCAATTTTCTTTATATACTTGACAAACACTCGCTCAGTTTCTTCCATGAACGAATATTAGCACCCAGCTCTTCTATCTTAGCCTTAAACAGTGCAATGATATCCTGAACAGGGCCATTCATGCCTATTCAAGGGCCCTGGGATAAACATGGGCACCAAGTAATCAAAGGCCACAGTCTCCTTGATCTTACGACCTAAATGCCCAAGGACAAGCTTCTGTAAAGAGTCTTTAGATTGAGGGGAAGCCAGATCATTCTCACCAATAATCTCCTGCACAAGACCAAAGGCATGACCATCAGGTGGTTTGAGAGCCCTCCTCAAGTTGTTAATATAGACCCCTGAAACATCGATACTGTACCTCTGATACTTTCATTTCTCATAAGTCATAACTTTCTGTCAGAATCAGCAGAGAGAAAAAATTCCACTAAAGCACAAGAAAATGGGCGGAAAAACCCATTAGCAGATGTATTCAGTGATAGGGGAGGGACATCAAATCACTCATCATGAAAATGCATGGGAGAATCCTGATCATCTACAGTGATCAAGGCATCAACTCAAGTTGGCTTAGTGTCCGTGAGACATGAACACACAAGGAGCTTTTAGGGAGTGTTTGTTGAAACATCACAACCCTCCACATGAACCAATAGTCTAATTCAATCATATTTCCAAAATGAAGGTAAGTGCTGACTGAGAGACCTAAAATTGATTTCTCAATTCACTAAACAATTTGCCTGAGCCAACTAAGTCTGCCAGATGTAATGATCACAGATGAGCACTTCAACTTAGTCTGGATCATTGCTGCAAAATGAATCCGGATTGAATGGGCTAGAGGCAATCAATGAGTAGATGTAGTGCTGCTTCCTCATTGCTGAGGGAGTTTGGCCACCTGTTTGGATTTAATATGCCTTTCTTCTTGAGCTGATCCTGTGTCAATATTCAGTTGTGCAAGTAGTACCATGGGCATATTTTCCCCACCCACAGAAAACAGTTACTATCACACCACCTCCACACACCTTGCCCCAACCCCTCTTTCCCTTGCCCTCCTGCTGCTTCAAAGTTTTAATTTGTTTTTTGTTATCTGAATAGTGTTTAATCTTCTGCACTTCATTAATTTGCTTATATAATTTGGTATCAGACCTTTTGAAAGAGTAATTCATGTCATTTTATTCAATCTCAATATCCAATTGCTTAACTAAAGACACAGTTTAATAAATTGTAATCTTATATGCAAAGCATGGTGCAAGCTTCTTGAGTTATCAAGGATTGGAGGATTTTATTCCTGTATCTTCCTGGCATATAGCTTTTTACTGTTTCCGATTGCAGCAAGAACTGTTTGTACCTCAACACTTCTAATTATGCATTATTTCATTAACAGTTGTCTCAACTGGAGCAGTGATATTTGTATTTCAGCAACTATCTGGTATAAATGCTGTATTTTACTTCTCTTCTACAATCTTCAAGACTGCAGGAATACATCCTAATCTTGCAAATGTTTGTGTGGGAATAGCAAACTTATCAGGTGTGTGTAAAAGAAATAAAAATCAATCCTTTCCCCTTTTGATTCTGTTGTTTATATGGGAAGACTAATTTTTTGCATTGCTTATGTTTTCTCAGCATCCGTAATAGCATCATTTTTGATGGATAAGCTGGGGAGGAAAATTCTGTTACTGTGGAGCTTTTTTGGCATGGTGGGCATTGAGTACGAACATTCCTAAATACTTTTGAGCTTGTTGGAAGCCAATTCCTTTCAGTTAATGGTTTTTGTGTTTCACTGCCTCAAATGTTTGTGAATTAGGGTGTAGCAATGGCAGTTCAAGCAGCTGCAGCAAGCTTGACAGGATCATCATTTGGAAAGCTCTTTCTTTCCATTGGAGGAACGTTGGTGTAAGTTGATATACAGTTAAAGAATTTATTCATGGTGTTAATCATTATTTTTTTTGTTGTGATTCATTTAATAAAAGACCTTTAAAGTTGAATATCCATGTTTTACCCAGTGATTAGTTGAAGGAATGAAACACAGATTTTCAAATGAAACACAAGAATGTACATTAATTATAGATAACTCAATTAAGTGTAAGAATTGAATAGTAATGAAGGTTTCTGCCTATGGAAATAAATATCTAGATTTCAGCTTATGGTGAAACACATCTTGCTGTACATGTTTTGCTTCTGAAGAGTCAATAAGTTTAGAAATAATTTCTTGGATGAGTGTTTGTAACCTCTTTTTTGTCAATATTCTAGTGATCTAAAGTCACACTGTCACCAGTAGGCTTGCTGACAATTGAATATATGCATTCCGAGATAATTTACTGCAAAAATAACAAATCCATAGCTTGATTGTACTAAAGCAATAGACTACAGCTGGAGCTGCAAGTAGGTGAAATTACATGGAAAACTGCAGTTATATATAAAGCTAGCAGCAATCTGATAATACAAACAAAAGCCTAATAACAAAGCACTAACTAGTAACTGATTGAGGCATAACAAGTTGCCAATTGTTCATCTAACCTGAACAACAAACAAATATATCTAATAGCAATGTTAGACCCAGCCTTCTTGTGACTAGTGTTATTTCTTTCTGCTTTGGTGGGGTTCGTTGTTGGTAGTTGATCAAATCAATTGATGTTTAGATTAAAGTAATCTAGATTATTTGTGTATGATGGTGATGATCTTACTAGGAGTTGGCTATATTATTTCATTCGAATCTTATATCATGAATAAATACCTCAAATTGTATCAATTATATGTTATTCAATAAGGATTGGAAAAGATTCAATTTTCTAATGATATTGTAATGAAAGGTATGTCTAGGTTATTCTACATTCGACTCCTATGTTATAAGTGTATGATTTGAATTGTGTTAATTTTATTTTTTTTATTAGAAAAGATTCATATCTACATCTACTCTCATAATGAATAGGGGAATGATATGAGCAATGAAATCCTTTTAAAACATGTGAGTTAGGGGTTGAAGAGGAAGCCCTAAAAGAGTAATGCCTTAAGTAAGAATTAACTTAATTTAATATTCTTAAGAGAGCTTAATTCATTTTGTTTTGTTGAAATGCAAGGTTAAACCTAATTCCTTAGGTGGATTTAATGAATAACGTGTTTAGTCTTGTTTAAATTGTGAAAAGATTTAATAGATATCTTAGATAGATCAATGACAAGTAAATTTAATTGAGGAATAGTTTAATAGGAATATATGTTTAATATTGAAAATTAATCTTTGGGGAAAATTAAACGAATAGGTTGTGAACAAAGTTTTGAACTTATTTCCGTTTAATTTAAATAGTTCAAAAATTAGGGAAAGAGAAACATTTATTTAGTTCAATAAATAAATCAAGAGGTAGACTAAATCTTAATTAAGAATAATTTTTAAAAGGTAATAGATTATTAAATTATTTGAATGAGATCATTTTAATATATGTTAAAGTTTTATCATTAGTCAGATGTTTAATGTGTTAAAGAATAATGTTTATCAAATAGAATAAATACTTAATTGAATGTAGTTAGCCTAGTTAATTTAATTAAATTCTAAGAGATAGGTCTTGTCTTGGAGACTAGACCAACCCATTTCCATATAGTTAACCTTAAGGGAATGACCCTTGTGTGGTCCTTCCTTGAGGGGTCTTGCACAAAAACACCTAACCCCAACTTGGTTATCCTCCTTCACAGGGTGTGCAAAATGGGTTTCGCAACACCCACTTGTGTAATCTCTCTTCCCTTGCCTATGGTGGCGTGCTTGAGATGATGTTGCACGTGTAACATCAATAGGTGTGCACATTAGTTTATCATGTTGAGCATGATTAGAGTTAGTAATTTAGTGCTTTTTCAAAAAAAATTGGTTTGTGTTCATGTATGTTTACATGTAAAAATGTGGGCATGACGAGCAATGTCTAATTGTTATTCATTAATGCTAAAATTATTTCTAAATTTATCTCTACTAAGTGGTTGAGTCATTAAATCTGCAGTTTGCTCCTATGTAGAACAATAATAAAGACATAAATCTTCATAATCAAGCAATTGATAGATGTATTGGTGATGAATTTCAATATGTCCGGTTCTAGAATGAAAAAATGGTATCTTCAAGATCTTGAGGATTCCTTGATTATCACAAAAGATTGAAGTTGGTATAGTGGAATCAAGTTGAAAATTGACCAAGATCCTAGGAAATTACGTCACTTCACATCCCGTATTAGAAGCTGCCTTATATTTTGCTTCAGTGAAAAACAAGGCAACTATATGTTGTAACTTGCTCTATCAAGAAATTACTCTTGACCCAAGAGAAAATATATATCTAGTGGTAGATTGGCAAGTGTCAATTGTGTTGAAAAATGAGCCACACTTGAACCATAGATGGACCAGACACCAAGAGGGTCAGTAGCTCAGAGGTAGAGCACCCCATGTCATGTCCCCAATTTGGGACCCTTTCTAATTGGCGGGTAAAAAGAGCATTTTTAAATGCTAATATGAAAATAATAATAAGAATATTTAAATTAAATAAATAATAATAATTATATTTAAAAATAATATTTAATAATAATAATAATATAATATTAAGTAAATAATAAATCATAAATAATAAATATTAAATTTAAATTATTGATAAAATAACATTTAAATTTAAATAAATCGATAACTCTTTGGCTGGCTTGTTGGGAGGCATCTTGTGATCGAGTATTTATATGAGCTCTTCACCTGGGCTTGATCATCACAAATTTGGATGAGAATCTTGCCAGTTAATCGGTGGGGACGTAGTCGTTCATGCATTGGCACCTAGGGTATTGGACATAGTCTTAGTTTTGGGGAATTCGTGTTAAGTTTTCATATTGTATTCTCTAGGCCTTCATTCGCCAAGTTTTGAGTTTCTACTATTCCGACTTTGCAGGAGGGAGATTTGGATTGAATGGGATTGGTGTTGATTAACTAAGCTCACGATGTTGGAGGCACTTGCAACGTTGCGTCAACCATCGGGAGACCCCCTCTCGCATCGACGTCTATGCTATGGGAATATTCAGTATTAGTTCTCAGTGCGAACCGTCTGCACCAAAGTGTCTTTGTCGTGATCTATACACCATCAGAAGAGGAGCAACACACCATACTTGGCACCAGATCTAAGTCGAAGGAGATTACATCTAGCAAGCCACTCTCCCATGCCGTTCGCGCTACTACACCTCAAAGCTATTGCACCCAATTGTGTGATCATCGCTTGAATAGACGGTTGTACACTTCTGGGAGAACAATTAATAGAGATTCAATATCCATTGAAGCTAGTGAGGACACGGGACTTGGAACTCTCCTCACCTTCGCACATCAACAGAAGATTCAACGTGAGTATTCTTTGGTAGTTAAAGATCGCTGGTTTTGGGCGGAGCTAAGGTGCATATTCGCATCGGGGAGTATTCTGGGATTTACCTTTGGATATTGTGATTCATTCAGTGCGTTACCAATTCTTAGTATATAATTGTCATTATTGTAATTTGTTGTTATCTATGATCCACTTCATATTTGACTTCATTGCTGCTCTCTGTACATGATGAACTAAGATTGATACTTCAAATAGCAAAAGCTAATTATTGTCCGGTTTGTTGAATAAGTCAGTCTGTGTTGCTAGTCTGTGTTTGAGAATCTCAATCATTGGAATTAGTATTTTCAGAACAATTGAAATTTCTGATGCTATTTTGTTATCACTACTGTGGGTTTGTGTGCAATTTATACTTGGTACATTACAGTGGTATCAAAGCCATGATTCTGCCAGCCTGTGGACAATCAAAGATTTAAAGAGAGAAAGAGGATAGAGGCAGAGGTAAGAAGATGGAGGAGTAGATCAAATCTTTCATAGAGAAGCAGGATCAAGTAAATCGGACGCTGATACAAATGATGCAGACTCACTGCTACAATAATCTGCCACAAATTAGGTTCTTAGATAAAGGATATAGATCTTGAGATTGAGGCGGCCGAAACTTTGAATGAATATCAAAGTTTACCGGATGATGCCAAGGCTTGCATTCCCCTTGATGCATATGTGAGAATGCACGAGTTCCACTACTCCCACAAAAAAGGACTTTATGACTACATAAGGCGAAGAAAGAAAGAGGAGGAAGATTCAAAAGCTGCCAAGGAAGAGATCAAAGGGTCAGAGCCAAAAGAATCAGTCTTGAAAAAAGAAGAGCTCAAGGTGATGGAATGTGAGCAAAACGCACAAAAGGAGGAAGTCATAGAAGTGATCAAGTCTCCTAGAGACGCTGAAGTGGAGCTTAAACTAAAGAAGATTCCGGATGTCAATGAAGTTGTGATGATAGTGGAGCAAAAAGAAGGATCGGAGTTTGAAGGTACCAAACAGGAAACATTTACACTCCCTTGTTCAAGGATGATCAGATCATTGATAGAGTCTGGATGAGAGATGTTTATCTTGTGTCGAAGTTGCATAACGATATTCCTCAACGAAGCATGCTAGAGGAAAATGATGACATGGGAATCGGTATGATTAATGTGATGCTTCATGAGGGCAATGATGCTCGACAGAATGGCGAAGCGGTGACTTTTAGATTGATATGGGATCCTGGTATACAAGTGCGAATTGCTTGGGGACAAGCGATTTTCGGGACATAAGGGTTGTCATGTCCCCAGTTTGGGACCCTTTCCAATTGGCGGGAAAAAGAGCATTTTTAAATGCTAATATGAAAATAATAATAATATTTAAATTAAATAAATAATAATAATTATATTTAAAAATAATATTTAATAATAATAATATAATATTAAATAAATAATAAATTTAAATTATTGATAAAATAACATGTAAATTTAAATAAATCGATAACTCTTTGGCTGACCTGTTGGGAGGCATCTTGTGATCGAGTATTTATATGAGCTCTTCGCCTACGCTTGATCATCATGAATTTGGATGAGAATCTTCCTAGTTAATCGGTGGGGATGTAGTCGCTCACGCGTTGGCACTCGAGTACTGGATGTAGTCTCAGTTCTGGGGAATTCGTGTTAAGTTTTCATATTGTATTCTCTAGACCTTCATTCGTCAAGTTCTGAGTTTCTGCTATTCTGACTTTGCAGGAGGGAGATTCGGGTTGAATGGGATTGGCGTTGATTAACTAAGCTCATGACGTTGGAGGCACTCACAACGTTGCGTCAACCATCAGGAGACCCCCTCTCACATTGACGTCTATGCTATGGGAATATTTAGTATTAGTTCTTAGTGCAAACCGTTTGCACCAAAGTGTTTTTGTTGTGATCTGTACACCATCGGAAGAGGAGCAACGCACCATACTTGGCACCAGATCTAAGTTGAAGGAGATTACATCTAGCGAGCCACTCTCCCATGCCGTTCGTGTTACTACACCTCAGAGCTATTGCCCCAATTGTGTGATCATCGCTTGAATAGACGGCTGTACATTTTCAGGAGAACAATTAATAGAGATTCGATATCCATTGAAGCCAGTGAGGACACGGGACTTGGAACTCTCCTCACCAATGCACATCAATAGAAGATTCAACGCGGGTATTCTTCGGTAGTTAAAGATCGCTGGTTCTGGGCGGAGCTAAGGTGCATATTCGCATCGGGGAGTATTCTGGGATTTACCTTTGGATATTGTGATTCATTCAGTGCGTCATCAATTCTTAGTATATAATTGTCACTATTGTAATTGGTTGTTATCTATGGTCCACTTCATATTTGACTTCATTGCTGCTCTCTCTACATGATGAACTGAGATTGATACTTCGAATAGCAAAAGCTAATTACTGTCCGGTTTGCTGCATAAGTCAATCTGTGTTGCTAGTCTATGTTTGAGAATCTCAATCATTGGAATTAGTATTTTCAGAACAATTGAAATTTCTGATGTTATTTTGTTATCACTACTGTGGGTTTGTGTGCAATTTGTACCTAGTACATTACACCCCAATAGTAGTGGAAGGTCCTAGGTTTGACTCCTAATTGGTCCATGAAAAATTTAACATGATATTAGAGCTTTAGATTTGCAATTCCCTTCTCAAAGTTAAGAGTGATTTAAATAGGAGTTTTTGCTTGGTGCATTTTTGGGCAAAATAGACCTCACCATCTAGTTCAAAAGGCCCAAAAATTTATATTTTCATGTAGAACACTCTTACATGGTATCAAAGCCCATGTCAGTAAAGTCAGGCCAAGCTAGAATCCTTGAGCACCTATAGTGTTGCTCATGGGGGCATTGGGAAATGATACACCCCTAAGCCAAAAATAGATTGGTCACCAAGATGGCTTATAGCTTAGTTGGAGAGCACTCTAGCAACAATTGGAGGTCTTAGGTTCGACTTTTAGCTGGCCCATGAAAAATGTAACAAATTGTTCCAACCCTTTTACTCCTTTTCTATTCAAGAATTAGTGCAAAAACAACACAACTGAAAATACACAAGGCACTTATTGGTGGTCTCCTTATTGACCATGCATCCTTGTGAGTGATATTCTGCAATGCCCCACAAAAACTATAGTTAAGGATTTGAAAATTTTATTCATAGCTTCCACCTAGTACCAAAATGGAACATTCCCACTATATAGCATGCACTTTTCCATCTCCATAACCATCCTATTCCTTCATTCCACAACTCCATTTTGCTGCGAAGTGTGCAAAATAGCATACTAGTTATATATACCATTCTCCTTTGTAGATTTCCTTGAACAGATTGAAGGTAAGTTGCCCTCATTATCTGCTTGCTTTTCAACCAAGGATTTGAATGCTAAGAAATGAGAGAAACATTCATACTTCTTTTTCAAGAAGTAGACCCACATCTTCAAAAAATCATCAACAATGAGCAAGAAATACTTTACTCTAGGCACAATGGGTGTCTTCATTAGGCCACACAAATCAGCATGAACCAAGTCCAAGACTCCTTTGGCCCTTCATGCTTTATCCATATCAAATGCTTATTGACTTTGTTTTTTCATTTGGCCTTTGTATCCACATGCTGATATTCTTATATGGATGGAAGTCCATTCACCATATTAGATTTGCTTGGTATAGATAAACACCAATATTTTAAGTGCCCATACCTTTCATGCCAAAATATATTGCTATTTTCCACTATGCATGACATTTTGTCATCTTGGGATCAACAAGCCTGTACAATCTATTCTCACTTACCAACTGCAATCATCTTGTCATTGTGGACAGTTTTGATCACACTTTTGATGCCTTTTAAAGTTGATAGAAGAGCAGGATTCTTAGTTATTTCAGTTATGGAAATAAAATTTAGTGGGGCATGATCCTCCACATTGGCTGCTCTGTCATAAAAAAATAGAGTTACCAAATCAATCTGCAGCCACCTCAGAATTTCCAGAAGCTCCCTTGGTGCTGCCACACCACCTCACTTGTCGTTGGCTGTGGAGAGAGCACACCAATGTGCTGCGGGGAACTACATAAAATTTCTTGATCATGCATGCCACGACAATCCAAGCACTTCTCCTAACTATGCAGGCAACATTCTACTCTCGTTGTCAGATTGCAACCAATAGTGATTTGAGTGAGGTTCGATCTATTGTAAGGGGTTCAAGAAGAACCAGCGGCACTAAAGTGATAGAATCACTGCAAAAACTGGAGTGTGAATTACTGGAGATTTTAATTAGAAACCCTCAAAAAGAACTCGTTCAAAGACTTAGGTTTGATTTTAAAGTCCAATCCATATGTAATTAAGACAGTAGGAAATCATTTTATTACACTATGATTTCAGATAGGGATTACACATAACATTCAATATCTTCTCTTCTGTGGCACTTATAGAAATAAGCTCACTGCCTCTGCAAAATTCCTCTTACATCAGGTAAACAAAAAACTGGCTCTGATACCATACTACAGCAATGACTTTCAGTGGGCTACAAATAGGGGATGAAATCACATGGAAAAATGCAGCTATGTATAAGCTAGCATCCTGATCCAGTGACTAATTTAGCCATGACATGTAGCCTATTATTAAGCTAACCTGAACAACAAATAGGTATGGCTAATAGCTACGTCTAAATCTATATTCTCTAATAGAGAGAACGTGTTAACTGCACCTTGGTTACTACTAATTTAAAAGAAAAGTCATAGAAAATACTAACTAAATTGGCCAAGCATCTTCCATTTAATTTAGAAGTGCCAATTTCATAACTTTTCAAACCGTAGTTGTGGTGACGACTCTACGCCACCACTCATACATTCCACTAGAATCTGGCAAGCTCTCAACATCTGGGTCATCCCTAAACCAAGACCTAATCCTTGAGGGTTCATTCGTGATGAATATACTTACATACCCCTTTTGGGAATTAGAGGCTCCATAGTTCAGACACCAACAATAGAGAAAATTCATCTTCCGCTCTTGTATGAGATCTTCGATCTTGTTTTTAAATCACAACTATTCCTTAAGCTTTTGCTTTCAATTTAATCCAATTATGATAGAATGATAACAAACACCTTCCAATCAAGTGTTAGTTCCATGCCACTTGGTAGTGTATGAACACACACAAAACCACATAGGGACCATATCATTCCAACATCCCATGTTCACATAGTGATTGGCTCAAGCATACAACTCCTATGCCTAATGCGGCTATCTCTTTGCTTGTGTTACACTTACATAGGTGATTAGCTCTTAGATACCTCACAAGTACACATAAGGGTTAGCTCAAGCATATGTCACATATACACAGGGTGATTAGCTCACATCCATATCACAAGTAAATACGGTCACTAGTTTGGGCATCCAACGCCTATACACAATGCGAATAATTTAAATACCTCAGAAGTACACATAGTGACTAGATAGCAAAAGGAAGTAGTTGCACCTTATTGCAATCATTATTTCCTTTAGACTCACTAACACCTAACATCGTAAATACATCCCATCTAGAAAAGGAGTCTTAGTACATCCAATATTGCATTGTGGGTCCCATCCTTTCTCCCTTATGCATCGCCACTTATGATGACAAGCAAGCATCGTCTACTACTTGTCATCATTGGCAAGGGCTTAAGTGTAATAACATGTATAATACTTGAGGACATTTTACACTAGTACATCGTGATTGACTCACACATACATAGTGACCAACTAGCAATAGGAGTGGATGCGACACCCCTACAAGGCGTTAGCGCAAATCCCATTAAGTTTTTGCAATCAATTCAATTTTACTCTTTTGATCACTCAATTCCTAGAGTGGGCAAGGTGAGAGCATATAGAGTAAGAACGAGGATAGAGGAAAGTTAATTGAGAAGTGTTGGTGGCAAGTCAATCAACTTATAGTTTAAAACAAACATAGAATTTCTCTAGCCAAATTCGTTGCTAGTGAGTGCAAACAAGGTTGCATCAATGCAAAAATGGCGAATTAACTCACCCAATTCCATTTCACGATATGAAAGGCGGAGTAAAATTGAAAAAATTAAAATGGAATCCAATGGTACTACCGTTCAAGGATCTTTTACAATGAAAGTACTGAAAAAAGAAAGAATCCGACAGAATGCCTTTTGAATTATTACAATAAATTGATATTCATTTACAAACATATTTGAACCAAACGTAGACACATTTTTCCATTATTATAAAAATGAGCATTTCGTCAAACATTTCATAGCTAACTAGAAAATCACAAGAAATAAATTTGGACCTAAGTTATTGGGTTCTTCCTTTAAGGGTCTTATCTTGTACTCAATTGGGCCAAGTCGAGTATTGGTTCGACAATTGGAGCGTGTCGAGAGTAGATAGGGTGCATAACTTTAGTGTACCCACAAGAACCTAGGGTAGTAGGGACACACCTTGGCCACTTCCAAGCACTCACGTGTAGAACTTGAAGAAAATGACAAAAACAAATATAAAAGTGTTTTATAAAGATTTAAACATAAAAACAAAACCTAAAAAGTCCCTCTAACCTAAAAGCATGCCCATTATATTTCTTGTTCGACAAAAAAAGCATATTTTACACAAACTCATTCTTGTTTTTTTGCCATTTTTTGCATTTTAAGAGAATAATTGCATTTTTTGAAAAAGGATTGAAAAGTGCTAGAGGGACATATCTAGCTTGTACAAAAGACATCTATCGATCTAAGGTAAGTAGTTTAATGCATTCTTTTAGTTTTTTAACAAATTTTTTCAATTTTTTAATGAATTTTTTCAAGTTTTAAAAAATAAGTTTAATATTTTTTTGAAAAAAAGAAGTTTTAGGTTGTTTCAAAATGCTTTTTGGGTTTTTTTTTGAACCTTTATTGGTTTATAGATCTTGTAGGGTTGCATATTTTGTAATTTAAAAGTTTATAATTTCTTAGAACATCAATCTATTTAGAATGACTGCTAGTTCAAGTTTAGTGGCCCTTTAGGAAAATAAACAATTTAAATATTATCAAGCATCTCCTCTATAGAAATATGTTATGATGCTGTAACAACTTCTAGGAGGTGGGGCTTTTATTTGGAATTGTAATCAATGCGGGGCCCAATTTAAGATTTAATATATTCAAGTGAAAGCTCACTTATGTGCTATGAGTGGGCGTGGAATTAGAATATGTGAAGGGTGAAACTAGAAGGGGTTGTCAAAAGAGTAAATTATGGCATTCATTAGAGAACAAGAAGAATCTGATGCTATGAGTAAGAGAGCAAAAATAAAATCTCATCCTTTAGCAAAGAAAACATCATTGAAGCCACCTATAGATTTTCCTTCAATAAAGGCCTCCTAACATCCTTTCTTAGAGATGCCTTCTATCCAAGAAGATCCCTCCTCTTCTTGCAAAGAGACCTATTAGTTAAAACATTTCAAAATGAAACAAGAGACATTGTAGATGAGAAATTGTACATTGCATTTATGCCAATGTCTTCCTTCCAAATTGGTGACCGTGAGATCACCATATTGGTGGGAAATGATGGCAACAATTAGTAATGTATCTTTTGGTTACATGGGTCCTTGATATGGAAAGGTGTGCATCACCTTATTGGAAAAATGTTTTTTTGTAGAGACATTACTCAAAACAATTAGAGATTCATGGAATGAAATTGTAGCGTCCATTGTTTTTGATGGATGGAAAAATTGCAAAAATTGACCTTTAATAAATGTTATTGCAACGTCCATAAAGGAGCAATGTTTTTGAAGGCGGTTGATTGTGAGGGGAAAATCAAGGATGCATAATTCATTTCCCAAATGCTCATTAATTCCATAGAGATGGCGAGTCTTGGTAATGTTGTCCAAGTTATTACGGACAATGCAAAAATTTGCAAGGCAACAGGTGCTTTGGTTGAGGAAATGTACAAACACATTTTTTGGACATCATGTACCTATAAGAGTTGGTATAGAATAACTCTACACCATGCAAGATTTGGTTGAAGATTATAGCCACCCAAGATCTAGGAACTAAATGAAAGCACAAAAGAGATAAATATGCAATGCTCAAGATTGCAATGGAATTGAATCCAATAGAATTGTTGATTTACACATGAGACCACCTGGTTATATAGCCAAGGTGAGACATAGGATTAAACAGGATTATGACAAGTGTCTTAAGCCTATGTCATGTGACAACATATCATAACTACCTAGGACACGTGTTAAAAGTCAAAAGATAAGATAAGATCTAATGACAACTAACACCTACTAGAAAGATTCCCTCCTAGGACCTAAGTAAACTTAACATGTAAATAAGTCCCCTACTAATGAATTAACTAGGTACAAGACTTTATTTACATCAACACCCCCCTTAAGTACAACTTAGGGAGTAGCTAATTATTATGCAAATGACACAAGGATGGGTCCCAGCTATGAGGCCATGTTAGGTACCCATGCACAAATGCAAATGCAATCTCTCACAAACGGAGAAAAGGAGAAAACCCAGTGGGATAAAACTCCTCTCCGAAAGAGAGATGAAAAAACAAAATGCTCTCAATGAAGAATGAGGAAAAAATTCCATTCGAGGAAAAAGTCCCCCCCCCCTCCATAAGAGAGAAGTAGAAGAGAGACCATGCAGCCCCTCCTCAATGGTGAGACTCCTGCAATGATGGTAGAAGCTTGACATTGAATGCTGAAGATGATCCAAAAGCATCAAACAACGTTCCTCCCCATAGGAAAAATCAAAACCAAGCTGGTATGCAGGATGACTTCCCATTCCTAAAAGGAAGATGCAGGAAGAAGATGATGTTTGATGTCTTCGAATGACGCTCAAGTGTCAACATGTTGATTGAAAGGTGTCACCCTTCAAACAGGCGTTCTAGGCCACACTGCTGAAGAAGATAATCCAGAATCTCCTAGAAACGATTGTAGAACACAATCCAAAGACAAGTATACCTCCTCTAAAGACAAAGAAGCCTCCTCCAAATGCTGTTCAAAAGAATCCACACTCACATCAAACTGCAAAGAATGATCATGTAGAGAACGAACAAGAGGGTTAGAGTGTTCCCTCGCAACAATTGAAGAAGGATCATCTCTATCAAAGAGAAGATGAATGTCATCAATGATGTCTCCCAAATTTGAAATGCAGGACTCACAAAACAAACCAGCAATGTTTGTCAAGTACTCATCCCAAGTAGCCATTTCTGGAAGATGATGTATGTCCTGCTGCACTGAATCACTAGCCAAAACTGTGGCAACACAAGTATCCTTAGGTACAACAGTAGATGAAGGAGATGGAATATCAACACATGTCGCTAGATCCTTAGTAGATGAAACAGTATCAAGATTCAAATGACCATATTGAATCTCCTCAAAAGTGTTCGCACTAGATACCTCAATGTGAACATTTGTGAACATTTGTTGAATCATTAGGAGCAAAATGTGAGAAGGTGTAGACTTGAGATTGGTGATAACCTCCCCAACTGCAACTATATCTCTGCTATGCAAATCTTGGATTATGACAGGTGGCGTGAACTCAACACTCTTGCCCGCTCCAGCATGTGTGATTTGATAGATAGAAAGGATATTGGTTGACAATGAAGGCGCACAAAGAACAACATTGAATGCTCCGTCATCAATGTCAATGGATTCCTTCCCATAAAAACGCATATATGTGTTGTTCGCCATCAGGATGTGTGGTGATGAACAAGTCTCAAATGAAGAGAACATACTCTCTGATGAAGCCATGTGATGTGAGGCTTCTAAATCAAGAATCCACTTCTTTGACTCAAAATCTGCAATTGCAACAACTGCTTGCCCCTTATTTCTATTGGACTTTGATGAAGAAGAAAAGATGAACCCTTTGATGATGAAGAAGAATTGATTTGAGCCTTCTTAAGAAGATGCTTCAACTCATCAATCTGTTTTGAATAACATTGATGTTCATCATGCCCTAATTTCTTGCAATATGCACATGTAGGCTTCTCCTTCTTAGATGATTCCCCTTTTGAGGGGGAGGGTTCAGATTCTTTATGTGGCTTGTTCTTTTTCTTCTTTTGCTTCTTATCAAGATTCCCTGATTCTTTTTGTACCTTAGACTCACTAGCCAACAATGCTCGTGACTTGAAAGACTTGATTAGACCCATGTTCATTAACTTAGCTTCCTCTTGGATTAGGAGATTTGCAAAGTCATCAAACTTAGGATCAACATATGATGCTCCCATAGAAAGTCGATGGGTATGAAAGCTAGAAACAAACATTGAATACTCAGGACCAAGCTTGGATAACACATTCAAAATCAATTGTAAATCCTCTTTATCAATGATGCAATCTTTCAATTGTGTTCTTAGTTGTTTGATTTTGGAGATGTAGTCTTGGATGTGGTCAAAATATTTAGGATCAAGATTCATCAAATCATTATCAATCTGATATCACCTAATCTTATCTATTTTACAATACAATTTCTCAAAAGCCTCCCAAGCCTCTTTAGGTGTTTTGCATGATTCAAATGAAATTGTAAATCAAATGAGACTAATGAACATATGCATCCAAATGTTTTCTCACGATTAATCTCCCATTTTGCCAATTCTTTATCATCAGTAGGTTGAGAAATGGTTTCTTTGAGATGACCTATAAGATCCTTCCCCATGAGATAATTCCATACTGATTTTCTCCATATTGCATAATTATATGGAGTTAGGAGTTCAATTTGAGATTTCCCTATTGCAAGAACACAAATCAAGAAAGAAAAAGCAATTAACCACTGCAAGATTACTCCCCCAAATTACTCAATCAAGAAACCCCCCAAGCAAATATGATTTGTGGCACTTTATACTTGGTGCGATTATAGTTGCCACTTGCCAAAAATAGTGAAGTGGACTTGATCTTAGTGCAAACAGATTGCCAAATTTGGCCACAAGCTCAATGTACAATTTTTACATATAGTGGGATCAATCTGATCACACCACTGGAATGTACACGAAAAATTATGCACTTTTAAAAAACATTTCACCCAAAAATGTTACCATAGGAGCAAGAACAGAGCCCTGGAAGTTCTAAAAATGAGAACGACTCAACAACACCTGTGAGAATCTGCAATTTTTGGAAAAACCAAGCACCAAAATGAAAAACCTATTGCACCACTATGAAGAGCGCGAAAGTCTATCCCAAATAAAAAAAAATTGCTTGGAAAAAGCAGTCAAGATGATCGAGATATGGGTCTTCGAAGTTTGCCTTCAAAACCAAAAACTCCAACGGAGAGTGGGCAGGAAATTTCCAAAGGATGCTAACGTCATTGCTGATGTCAGCATTTTATGCGATTAAATTTGATAGTTAGCCGCTCGTGAAAAAAGAATATCCTTCTCGGCTTGGAATATGCTATTCGTTGGAATATTTTGTGGAATATGCTGTCCGTTGGAATATTTTGGGAATATGCTGAGAATCTTGGGTCGCCAGCGAATTGGAGAATCTTGGTGGAAGTTTCTTTTTCAGCGACGAAATATTCTTTATTCTAGCGGGTTTGAATGCTTTGATACCATGTAAGAGTTGGTATAGAATAACTCTACACCATGCAAGATTTGGTTGAAGATTATAGCCACCGAAGATCTAGGAACTTCATGAAAGCACAAGAGAGATCAATATGCAATGCTCAAGATTGCAATGGAATTGAATCCAATAGAATTGTTGATTTACACATGAGACCACTTGGTTATATAGCCAAGGTGAGACATAGGATTAAATAGGATTATGATAAGTGTCTTAATCCTATGTCATGTGACAACATATCATAACTACCTAGGACACATGTGTTAAAAGTCAAAAGATAAGATAAGATCTATTGACAACTTACACCTACTAGAAAGATTCCCTCCTAGGACCTAAGTAAACTTAACATGTAAATGAGTACCCCTTAAGTCCCCTATTAATGAATTAACTAGGTACAAGACTTTATTTACACCAATAGTATTGTGCACTCCTTTAACTCGGTGATGCAAGCAATTGGCACTTAGATAGAGTGGGTGAGAGCTGTATACACTATGGGCTAGAAAATCCAAATGTTTGTGACAAACTATCACATGTCACAAGGCATCTTCAGGACTTTCCATAATTTGGAGTTGTTGAAGGTAAATTTAATTAATGCCATATTTACTTACATTTTAATGTGTTATTAACTTATTTTCTACACAACATTATGTTGTTGAGACCTGATTTGCATCACACACAATTGTTTTGAGACGCTTGTGATGATGTGAGAGGCATTGGGCGTTATGATCATTAGCCACCAATGGTATTTGGAAGTGGTCAAATTCAAAGAGGGCTCAAAAGGTCAAGTCATTGATCCTAGATGATTGGTGGGCTCGTGTGAACTATGCCCTGAGTTTCACTGAGCCTATCATTAGTATGATTAGGTTTGCTAATACAAATTGCCCATGTTTGGGGGAAATCTATGATGGCATTCACTCAAAGATAGAAAAAGCAAAGGTCATAATAGCACAAAAGGAGAATGACCCTGTAGAAACATTTTTCCATAGTGTAGAAAAAATCATTCATCACCGCTAGAACAAGATGAACACACAATTGCATCTCCTTGCATATGTATTATCCCCCAAATATTATAGCATAGAGATACTTTCTTTGCTAGGGACAATTACATCATATAGAGATAGTGAAGTTGATAGTGAAGTTGCTAATGGGTACAAGTTGGCATTTCGAAGAATATTCTCAAATCTTGAAGTGGTGGATAATGTTAGGAAAGAGTTTGGCAAGTTCATCTCAGGACGAGATTATAGTATTTGTGCTCTTCGAGACCAATACAAGGGAGATGCTCATACATGGTGTTACCTCCATGGACAAGATTATTTGTTCCTCCAACCTCTTCATTCAAAATTCTATCACAAGTAAAGCATTTTTCATTTTTTAACATTCGTAGACTTAAGTACTTACCATTCTTTTGCATTTTGCATTTTTAAGTTGTGTTGGTTTTCTCTCCAATTTCAATAGGTTGCAAGTTCTTCTTTGGCTGAAGGGAATTGGAGTAGATACTCCTTTATCTACTCAGTGAAGCATAACCAATTGGCTGCAAAAAAAACATAAGACTTGGTTTATATCCATTCCAACTTGTGTCTCCTATCATATAAGGAAGATGACTACAAGGAATTGGCAATGAAGAATTGGGAGATAGCCTCCAATTGTACCAAATTTGGATGGATCTATTGTAGAGCTCAATGTAGATGATGATGAGGCTCTTACACATGATGCATTTAGTGGGGATGACACTCCATTTGCTTGTGGTTCAAATGATATTAAACCAAGCAATGACCTCAATCTAGATGCTTTTGATGAAGATTGAGGACCAATATACAATTTTTTGATTGTATTATTTTCAAATTTTGTAATTGTAATGATTTTCATTTGAATCATCTTGGACATATATGATATATGACAAAATATTAAAATTTTGAACTATTAGTTGACAATCATTTTTATCACTATCATTAATCAATGATGAAGTATCATACTATCAAAGATTCAAGTGTTATTATTTACTATTTGCAATTATATATATATATATATATATATATATATATATATATATATAATATATCTCAAGGAAAAAAATTGCCGTGTTGATGTACCAAAACCCTATATTCGTACCCGATCTTGTACCTTTCCTTGCTTATTGGAATTGCTTGAAAATGATGAAGATTAATAACCAAAGGCCACTAGAAGTCAAAATGAAGAATACTCAATCATATTCAAAAGGTACGAGTCAACTGATATACAGTCCAAGTACAAACAAAGGATGAGCAACGACACTTATATTCAGAAATTACACTTCCCATAGTGGTAGTTGGGCTAGACAAGGTATGTAGCCCCCATATTGACCCCAAATTACCCCTAGATAGTTGTGATTCCAATTTTTTTTTTTTGGTATGGCTTGGTAGAGGCCTGTATAGCCTAAAATAAAGGAGAAATCAAAACAATACAATAGAAATGATAGGTATTGGTACGTCTAGAATGAAAATAGCTAGGAGCTAACACTCAAATCCTTCTCCTCGACATTCATTGTCATTGAAATCTCTATAGAAAGGAACAAACAATATGTCTTGAAATATTGGGGTTAGCTCCTTCAACAACAATTGAGATTATGCATCTCTAATAATATAAAACCATTCAACAAACTCTAAAAATATTCATGTCAAAGTTGGAAGCAAATAATTGAAACAAATGCTAAAAACCTTACACCCCAAATTTAAGCATTGAAACAATATTTGAATAAACCCACTAACAATCCTTGGATGAGATTGCATGGAAAACTAGGAGGATGAGCTTTCAAATTTTCGAAGGGTTTCTATCCTTGGGAAATGGAGAAGATGAATGTGCATTCATTTTTGAGAAATGAAATAACTCCAAAAACAATGTAGTCTTTTTTGAAAACTCTACTTTTATAACTTTTTTCAAAACTATTTTTTAGGAAAAAGTGTTTACTTGTTGCTTTTTTGAAATCGTTTTTTAAAATTTTCATCACTTTTTTGAAAAAACACCTTTTGTCCTTAATAAAATAACGTAAAGTGTTCTTATGACCACTTTTGAGCACCTTGAGCCTAGCAACACTTTATTTGCACACTTAAAAAACCTTATTAAATAATTAAATATAAGTTGTTTAATTTTACTTTATTGACAATTTTAATAATTTAATAATTTAATAATTTAATTAATTTTCCCCATTAAATCATCTCAAGGTCTTATAGAGAATATTAAAATAGGCCAATTAAATTGTACTAGTAATTCCACCCTCTTTAAGCTCATAGGATTTTAGTCCATGGAAAGTTGGCACTATCCAAGGATGATGAACCTCTCTAAGAAGTTTGGAGTGCTGCCAAAATGTTGGATTTAGACACGGAAAGTACTGTTGTGCATGTTTAGGCCCTAGGAACTCACTAGCACTATCATAATTTTCTTCTGAGAAAGTAGGTGTTCTCCAAGAAAGTTGGAGTTTCCAAGGATGTTGGAATGGACTAGAAAAAGGGGACATTACAATGCATCTTCCATTACTTGGTTCACTAACACTTATCCTTTAAGTGCATTCCAGCCATAATAAGAATGCTATTGAATCCCATACTACATAATGGTCCCATCCCTTTCCCTGGTTCTCTGCCCTAGTTATGATGGACAAGCATCCCATGCTACTTGAGATCATCAACGAATAAGGTGTAAGTGTAACAACGCACATCATCTAAGGCCATTCATAAGATTTACAAGCCCATTAATCATCTATCTCATCATATAACTATATAAGTTATATAATAAAGATATCTTATGTTATTATCGTAGACCCTAGACTAGTGCCTATACTGTCAATTATCTAAATTGAAATAACAATAAAACCAATGCCAATACCTCTTGAGATGGGTAGATCATCGCATCCATCACCTGCATGCAATTGGCAAAATCCTATCTAAATTGTATGAAATTGGGTAGCTCCTCGCATCTATCATCTCCATGTTGTTGGTGAAAGTTGGCTAACTCTATGATACAACCAAATACTTAAATTGGTAGAGCACGCTCACTAACTCTCGTCATGTTGGAGTAGTGATAAGCTTATCTAAAATTGGGTCATAGGTTTTATAATTTTGGTGATCACCTTAGGGTGAGTGATTAAGAGAACAATTACCCTCTACCTATACCCTTGTAGAGTCCCTGGTTCAACCCTAGTTGTAATGTCAAGAAGCTAGTTCCTATATTGACCTTAGTTCAATATATTGTTTGAAGGGTTTACACCCTAGTCTATTCAATCCAATTACATTATCTCAAGGGGATCCATTAAACTATACAATGGTCCTATAGGTTTTGGAGTCAAAATGCAACCTACAAGTAACACATTGAATCCCCACGAGTGGCCTTTATTTAGATGCATCTGCATAAGTACAAAGTCATATAGTCTTATAATTATTATTTGGAAACACATTATTTGAAAGACATAAATTAAATCCATAGATGTAATATTAGAAAGTATTCTACTTCTGAGTATAGACATTTTTGGTATATTTCAATCATAAGGTTTAGCACCCAATTATCCACCACAAACATAAAGACAAATTTCCACACCATATTGGTATTACTTATCACTAATTGCCCATAGTTGACAAAGGCCATCCAAAGACTTAGTCCTAAACTCAACATAGATCATGATACAATAATTAAAGCAAACAATCCATCCATATATACAAGATTGTTTGAGCCTTCAAATCATAATGGCTTAAGTTGACATCATCATTAAATAAAAGTTAGTAGGTTTCCATAAATCATTCATAGCCAAATCATGGCTTAGTTTATCATGTCCTTATTTCTTGGAAGGATATACTTCACTAGATTTGGAGGCTAACCTATACTTTCCCATACTCCTCACTGATCCAAGACACAAGAACCTAGGGCTCAATATACAAACAATGATTATTTTAGTTCAAATAATATTAGAGGCATTCTCCAACTTTCACCTCAATACAAACCACAATGACAGTGACTCTAGAGGTTCATTCAAGGTGGGAGTAGATTTGGGGAGCCAAACACCCTAAACCTCAAAGTAGATAAGCTTGATGATGATGTATTACCTTGTAGTTGCTTGGACCTATATAGTGGGGACATATTTATTGGAAGTTGAGATTGCTACCATCTAATGCAAATTTAGCCTAAAGCTAAGCCATACTAAGAAGGGAGAGAGTCAAGTTTAGGAACAACCCCAAATCTTGGAATTATCCCCTAGACCCTCCCCTATAGACTTGGGTCATAGGGGTATCCTTCACCCAAGGATTGCCTACATATTTGCTCTCAAATGGGATCAAAGTCCAATGTAGTTCTCCCGCAATAATCTCTCATAGTTTTCCATGCCAAGGCTTCCTAACCACCCCAAGTAACATTACTAATGGGAGTGAAATAGAAGGCATACTATAGAAGGGAAACCATGGGAAGGACTAGAATGAAATAGGGTAACAAACCACCATTTACCAATACCCTTTGTAAAACAAAGCCATAGCTCATATAGTTTCATTAATTACTATGCCATACCCTAGCAAGGTTACTTTCAATGATTCTCAATAGTTAACAATAGGCAGGAAAATCTAACACAGTTCCCAATTTAACAAGCCAAAGCTATAATACTTCCATCTAAGGACATCGAGATCTCAAATCAGATCTCAACACCATTATTTGATATCTCACCACCCTTATAACTTTAATTCAATGCGAGCATCTCAAAATCTCTTATAGGTTCATCTCATTGACACAAAGGCTAGGTTGATTACTTATCAAGCATAAATTTTCTTTGTTTGTAATGACATATTTGGACCATTATCATATAGCTTAGTCATAAAGATCAGCAAGCCCCAAAGGAAGTACACGTGACATCATCAGTCTTACAACCTAGGTATATCTTTGTTGTAGCTAATACGTAGGTCATAACCAATGTAGCTAAAGAATACTTCATTTCCGAAGTCAATCTAGTATCTCTCAATTAACTTAGGTCACTAATAATTCTAGCATATGCAACACAATATACTCAATAGGTGTAGTGGCAAGAACATACACAATTTCCTTTACCATACTTCAATTTCATTTTTCTATAATGTAGCCCATGAATAAGTATTCTCAGACAATAACATTGTACTAATTGAGAGTAAGCACGACCACACAAAGAATATCATCCTTAAACATCATTAGTGGCTTTTGGCAATAATACTTTGATTATATCAATGTCATGACGAGATAGCTTGCAAATCCTTATTTGTCCTCCTTATCATTAAGCAGATGGATTACAAGATGATGACATAGATGCTACTATACATGTACCCAGGACAATGGCAAGGTTATCAAGTTTATAACATCATGATCTTGATATGACACGACTTTACAAGTTCTATCTATTGATCCACTAATATTCAGGTATTTAATACTCAAAACTTGATTCAAGGTTCTCAAGAATACAGTCATTTTCTCTACATTCAACATTCACATAATCATAAAAGTGTACTTAGAACAAACATGTCTGTAATTCTGATTTACCACCATAGTACACTATGTACATTGTACTATATTCGTCTCTCCAATAAATCTTTAATCATCGAGATCAATAATGACATATTAATGTTTTGCCATATTATAATGACTATAACTTACTCCAATTTCATTGTAACAAGTTTCTACAAATGATTCCAATGGAAGTCTTACAATGTTGTTCATATAGCACAATAATGCCATCCATAATTAGACATAATCTATCTATTAGGAATAGGATGCAGAGACACTATGAACAACATACTTAATTCAAATGATAATAACATTATTTTAGAGGATATAGAGTGTGTGTGTGTATCAGCTTACAAGGTGTGCTAATATGAATCAATACACCATATGATATGGGGCAGTGCTATCTAGCCCAACATATCATATGGGTGAGATCTATTACCACCGTGAAGAAACTTAAGATTTACATGGTTATACCACATCCACCTATATAAAAGAAATATTGATGTTATTATCCCCTTCAACAAGAATATTGAGTGTTAATATGAATCAATACCACCATATGATATGGAGCAGTACTATCTAGCCCAACATATCATATGGGTGAGATCTATTACCACCATCAAGAAACTCAAGATTTACACGGTTATACCACATCCACCTATATAAAAGAAATATTGATGTTATTATCCCCATCAACAAGAATATTGAGCATTCTAATATCATCCATTTTAAATGATAACACTTTATATTGTAATAGTGTCTTATAAGGACAAGTTGTCAGGATCCAGTCTATAACCAAAAATTTATGCAGAACAGCTTACTCAATACAAAATGCAGTCACTCTTATCAAAGCGTAGGGTAGCAAGGAAAGAATTATGCTAAATCCTGAATACAACAAGAAGCAGTACCATTTTATAATTAGTATATTTGTTTTTGGAACAAGTTGCCACTTCGTCACCTGGTTTGCTTAGCAAAGATAATGTACCTCATTGATGAACATGACTATTTCATAAGTCACTCACCTGGCTTCCACTGCAGATTTTCCTCGCCTTTTTTATTACGTCCTCAGAAATCCTGTCTTGATATTTCTCCAAGGACAGGGCCACCTCAGGCGTGAGCACTAACCCAGGCCCTCCAATGCCTTCATAAGTCACAACAAGGTGTTTTTCTTGTCACAAAATCAGCGTTTTAACAGGGCTCGGCTGCAAATCATCCATGGCCCATTTCAGAGCATACAGATGCTGCTCACTCACAGCTACTTCAACCAAAATTCTTCTCTCCTTTGCCTTACAAACTGCCTCTATCCCTTCTGTTTAAAGGGGCATCCATAAGCTGTACGCAAATCCCATTTCAGCTCAGACAGGGAGAACACTTACAAAGGTTGTCGAATCTGGCTTTACATCTGCCAGTTGCATTTCCTTGAGAGTTTCCAAGGCTTTTTCACCAAACCCATTTTGTGAATATCTTGCAACCAGTGCAGTCCACGAGATCACAATTTTTTAGGCATTTCTTCCAAAATCTTGAAAGCTTCTTCCAAAAACTCCTTACTGTGCATATCCTGCAATCATTGCATTCCATGAGACCACGTTTCTTTGAGGGACTTTTTGAAATAGTTTTCGTGTCTCTCCATGCTTCCACATTTTGCATACAGGTCTCTCCTGTTGCTGCAAGAAAGTGGCATAGAAAATGAGCTGCCTGGACATTGGACATGCTTCAGAGGAGAGGATTGAACCTCTCTCCTCTCTGTGCACCTACACATTGTCCCTGATGAAATTCCTTCATCTGTTCTGCTTTGATGGATGTCCATAGGTTGTTTTAAATCTCTCATTATGGCGCAGGCATGGAGGATGCCGGCAAAGGTTGTGGAGTTTGGATTTTTACACCTGTCAATTGCATTTACTCAAAAGTTCCTAAAGCCTTTTCATTGAATATATTTCATGCATATCCTGCAAATGTGTGTCCCCTTTGTCCTTCCTGCAGGCATGACTAAATGGGGAGAGGAGCAATGCCATCCCTCTATTATGGCGTGGAGGACAGACCTCCCTTTCCATCCGCTTCTTTCTGAAGGCATTTAATTTATTTTATTCGTGCTTCCCATGCGGTTGTCCACCATGGTAATAACTGACGTGGGGGATGTGACAGGGAAATAAGTTCCTTACACATCGCCATGACATGGATGTAAACTAGGCATCATTGTAGCTTTAGTTATATAGATGATGCAAAATTGTAAAACAGGCCTTGAACAAAGCCTGATTCAACATCAAATTGGAAGTGATTAATTGCAATTTAATGTCATCTCAACGGATTGTAACCATAGGTATTTGGAATAACTAAATTCAAAGAGCGAAAGAGGGGTGTGTAATTTCTATTTTTGTGATGGCAAATACTGAAAAGTACATATATTGTTGTTTGTACATGTAAAGGTACACCATTGAGTTAAGATAAAATTATTGAAATTCTTCTTCAAATAGAATTAATTATTTGTAACCTATTGTTGTTCAGAAGATCAGTTCCATGAAAACTGTTAACTAGATGATTTCAATAAATACGTATTCTCTTGTGAACAGAATTTAATTTTTTCTCATGGTGTCAATTCTCTGAGAGCACATGCTTTCCATTGTTGACATATGAAAACTTCCATTTCTGTCCGCACAGCTCTTTTACTGATGTTTGCTTCTATATCACACTCATAAAACTACAGATTATATCACAAGGGCAGCGTTTTTATTTTTAAAAGCGAAGTATACAAGGCATATTGGTTTTGTGATCTGAAATCAAAATTCGGTGATTAGTGTCCATTCTAATCAGTGCAATTGAAACCATGATATGTATTGGCAATCAAATGATCTACTTTCAAGTACTTGAAGATGCCTTTTGTTAGGGTTATAAGCTCTAATTCATTTGATTCTTTTTTCGGTTTTGCAGTTTTGTGTTCATGTTTGCTCTTGGAGCTGGACCAGTTCCAGCGCTACTGCTTCCTGAGATCTTCAATAGCAGA
The DNA here is from genome assembly GCA_007115665.2 of Sequoiadendron giganteum. Lineage (NCBI taxonomy): Eukaryota > Viridiplantae > Streptophyta > Pinopsida > Cupressales > Cupressaceae > Sequoiadendron > Sequoiadendron giganteum. The sequence continues at coordinate 569,880,199 of CM021109.1, read as the reverse complement.
ATCCGTGCAAAAGCTTTGGCTGTCTGCATGTGTGTACATTGGGTAATTAATTCCTTGCACTTTTTTCTGCTGGACTTATTTATATGCTGCATTGAGACTGGTAATTTTTTAGTTGATGCATTAGCTTTCTGATTTGCTTGCACGGACTGTTTTAAATTTGAAATTTATCAGAAGGCTTATTTAAATTCATTTGACGCAACAGTGGATATGTCTTTGTAATTACAAGGTTGTATTTGCATCTGTATGCAGGTTGTAAATTGTTTTGTAGGTTTATTGTTCTTGGAGTTCTTAAAACAGCTTGGAGCCCAAACTTTATATACCTTTTTTGCATGTATATGCATGGTGGCAGTTGTATTCATAAATAAGAATGTGATGGAAACAAAGGGCAAGTCGTTGGAGGAAATTGAAATTGCACTCCTGTCTGGGCAGTGACCATTGTTGTCTATCAAAAGTAGGTTTCACAGTAGAATGGTAATTGCTAGAATTTGGGAGGATAGCTAAAAATTTCAGTGGATTTACTACTATTTGTCCTGTAGAGGTTAAATTCTGTTATGAAAGTAGGTGGGCATAAGGAAAGGAGATTCTATCAATTAAGGGCTAGTAAGCACTCACGTTATAATGGGCTGATATTAGAGGAAGTTACCAGAGTTGTATATATAATGGCGGCACAATAGCATAAAGATATATGGCAACGTAGGTTTCTCATCTCTTCTAGGGACTTGTTCTTTAAGTGTTGTAGCGTATAAAATGTAGCAGGGATGTCCGCATATCTAGACTTAAAGATGTTTCAATACTTCCTCCAAGAAAAGATTGATTTTTATTATCAATCTAGGAGGCGTCCTTGTTAAGGAAAATTGTTGGTTATTGATGTTACATTCTTTAAAATGTATTGAATAAAATGATATTTTGAATGATGAACAGAAATGAGAGTCACTGTAAAAAATTTAGTCTGGTTTTCTTGGGATTTAAGATGGTACAGTACCCAGTTCCTTCAAAATAATATTGAGTTAATTAACTACCATGGATACGCATGCACATCTAGTTACAAATTATGTGTATGTCCAATGAGTTCGCTCATCCTTCAATAAAATGATCGAAGGCACACATGGGAAAGAACACACCGCCATCACTAGGAATGTTGGGAGTCATAGATAAAGGTTTGATACCCCTTATTACTACCCGACATTATTACAAGCTTAATGAAAGACAGGATTTAGTTCGAGTTAAGTTTAAGGAGCTCCAAATGATTATGGATTAGGGATATGTTTAGATAATTGATGAATGCTATCAAATACATGATAAATGAAATTTTATTAGTAGTATATATATCTTAAATATAATCTATATAAAATATATTATTATTTGTTTGTTTCTAAAATGTGTTTGTTTTTTTGTTTTGGTTAAGTAGTATTATATTATATTATTACATTATTAATTAAAAATATACTTTGTTAAATGATTTTTTTTGTTTTTTTGTTTTTAATTTTAAAATATTTTTCATTCTTTTGTTTTGTTTTTAAAATGTTTGTTTTTGTGTGACGGATTGTGCTGACCTCTTATAGACACCGTGCTGCCAATGTAGGGTTTACGTCTATCAAAGTAATAATGATTTTTTTTTATTGTCGGATGGAAGGATGTAATAGGTCTTGTTCATGTTTAGTAAACAAAATTGATTGTTCATTGACAATTCTTACAAATTTAATGGTTGAAACTATTCAAGGGGAACAATAAAACTTACTATTGCCTAAAAATTGTTTATTGTTATTGCTACTGAAAATTAGAGAATTCCAAGGTAAGGAATTTGTGCATTTACTTCATAAATATTAATTGAAATCAAATCAATTGGATAATTGAAATTACTGAGGATGTCTAGAGTGAAATGTGGTCAACATCAATTTTGCCTTTAAACTTTTGAATTTCTACTAATGGCATACTCAATAATGACAATTAAATTCCACAAATAACATAGTAGGAATCATCATTCTTGGTATGAGTTTGTTCTTGGTGCATAGCATGACATTCTTCTCATAATAATTTTACACATTCCTTGATATTGTCTAGCCACTATGCCTAGAATATTACTATTATATGATTCTTATATGATCACACCTATTTATGATATAATGAAATTTAGATTAATAATTTGTGATGGAGTTCTAAGTACCTTTCTATTGCTTTAGTGCAGGATCAAATTCCATTACTCTTATCGCTCTGGTATTCTAAGTTCCAAGTCTATCCTTACTCATTTAGAGTTGGACTCTAGATTTATAATTGTCTTTATCACTTTCAAAGTTCCTTGCCTTATTATCTCTTGATAAGTCTCTATCCTTTACTCGTTTAGAGTTGGACTCTAGATTTAGAATTTTCTCTACCAAAGTTCCTTGCCTTATCTCTTGATTAGTTTAAGAATTTTCCCACTTGGATCTCAAAGAAAATAATTCTAATTCCTTTCACTTTATTAGTTTACTCCTACCAACTTGTAATCCCACTTAACATTTGGGGTTAATCCATATTATTTAATAACATGATTGGATACCAAAATGACTCTTACTAAAGTGACTATTTAGAAATTAATTTTCCTCAATTGAGCTAATTATACTTAATCGATTGTAATGTCATATATGTATCTTGGGTTTTTGATTAGTACACAACTTAACAATGTTTCATGGTTGCCCCTTTAAGATAGTTATTGAGCTAGAATAAAATAATCAATTTAATATGCACTCATAAATCATCGTAGACATCACACAAACCTTTAGGTTCCATTAACCTTTTATTGGACCATTACCCAACCATAGAAATATTGCTAACCTTAAATAGAGTAATGATACATCATTAGATTCTAAGTGAATCAAGGGCTTGACAATCCTTTAAGGGATCATAACTTTGTCATGCATATAGCTTAAATAAACATCCAATGGTTGTGTTCCCAACCTCATTGTAAACCTTGATCTACTTCACTCAAATTATCATTATTAGTATATCTAATTCCTTATCTTTATGTTGTTATTTTAATTAAAATTGCTATCATTGTGATATATCATTCCCAATCCTCACATTATTCTTATAATCAACAATGCTATCATCATAAACAACCAATCTATCAAAATTTAGCTTGACTAGTGGCAACACCTTTGTTTGTCGTTGTATCATTGCAGATGCATGCTTGTTTGCATTTTTTTTCTTGCGTCTATCATGGTTTTGAAAATATATTTCCACCATGATATCATGGTCTTCCATATCATTTTGACATATTACATATTTTCTCGTGACCTTTTATTTTGGGTCATTCCTTTACACACTTGGTACATCGTCACCATAGTCCTTATACCTTGGTGCATAACATCAAGTGCTATATAAAATAAAGGCTGCTAAAAATATATTAGCATTAATATCTACTTACTCCATCTCCCCATCCATCATCTTATACTAATCCATCTACAATTTCATCCCCTTTTATCTGTTATCCTTCAATCCCTTCCTCCATTTTGAGAGCAAAATTGTGTTATTCAAACTTAACTATCCTCTTGAGGGGGCATGCCTACCTACCTACTCATCATAACTTCTCTTCTTCCAACAACTAGGGCATATTTTCACTAGTACCATCTCTTCTAAAGCCAATATGTTTTATTCTCCTTTGAAATTTCATTGCTTCATCTAGTCACAATGCCATCTAAAAGAGATGCAAAATATAGATTGAAAATTCTCAACAGCTAACCACACTAGAATTTATCTTATTCTATGTGTTATTTAAATAACCTTCTCAATCATCTTTGAATCAATAATTATGGAAATCCAAGTCATTTATTTAATGAATTTATGTTTTGTCTTCCTTTTCTCTATATTTCACTGTTAACTAAATAAATTCACATTCATTTAATACAGTTCATCCTTCATATCCTTATCTCCAAAAGATTAAATAAATACATATTATTTTATTTAACTTATCCTTTTCCACATCAAATCATTAGTTAATTAAAATTAATTAATCAACTAACCAATCTTTTGCACATTTCTGAACATGATTAACCTAATCACTTGTCATATTCCCCCATATAATCCTAGCGATCCTTTTATCCTAGAAAATATTCACCCTCCATTGTAGACATGTGGTTGTCACACATGTGTGCGAGTACTCACATGTCATATCACTCTTCCCTATGGTACTTCCCACACATGTGTGAGCAATTTGAATCTCAACCATCCAAATCTTCTTGTTCCTCATCCCCAAGTGCAACAATCACAAGGTTTCACTTGGAGGAATCTAATTCATATGAGCCTCTAAAAAACCCTCAAATTATTGATCTTACAATTCAATATCAACCATTGTTCAATCCTCATCCTAGTCTATAAATCAAACCTCTCCCAACCCCTTTCTAATAAAATGCCTTAAAAAATTCACGTTGTTGGTTTGAATAAGAACCTATATATCAAAAAACATCAAGAACACAACCACACACAAGTGTATAACAAGAGGTATTGGGGGGTCTTCCATAAGGCTTCTCAAGTTTGGGTGTGCAATATTTTATAGATCGATTAAAGGTACATTTAGGTGTAGAGTAGGAGCTGATTTTATTGTTCATTTTCTATTTCCCCTTCTACATATTTATAATATACATAAGAGTTTAAATTTTAATGTATTTAGCAACATTTAGAGGGCTTGGAAGAAAGTGATAGGTTTGATTAAAGGAAATCAATCTTTTAAAATAGAAGATAGTAAAAATTTCACTTTCAAATCCATATGGTGGAGCCTTCATTAAAACAATGTCTCTTACCTTATTACAAGAATTCTCTACCGAGTGTTGGTATAGTAATGGAATCTCTAATTTTGGTAACTTTTTCCAGGGTGGTTTTATTAAAATTTGGATTGTTTTGAAATCTTAATACTCTCCATTTAAGTCTCATAGAAGAACCTTCTCCGTTTTGAAGAGAGCATTGGTTATTGTTGAGATAAAATTGAATACTAAAATTACTGTGAATTTGCAATGGGTTTATGGCTCTTCCTTCTATAATATAAATGCTACTAAGTTGTATAGGTTGTTAATTGACTTTTAAAAGGTGCCCGCCTTGTTAAAAACATTTGAAATGTTAATATTAATGTTAAATTGTGGTCTCTCGTCCTACAAAATTACTATTCTAAATTTATTGAACCCAAAAGAGCTTAGTTATATGGATTTTTCTTATTAAAAAATTATTATTGGTTCTCTCTAGTTTCATGATTCTTTGGCTTGTAGTATTTGTAATGTCCTTGTAAATTTTGATCATTTATTTTTTAATTGTAAATAGGTAAAAATTATATGTTCATTGTTTATAGGGATATTTTAAGATGGGATACTAGAAAAAAATCCGAGCATGAATTTTATTTTTTAATCGTCATGAATGTGAAGTTTAATTTTTTTTGGCTTTCTCTTTCTACTATGATTTTATGGTTTATTTTGGAAAGGAGAAGTTAAGAAGTTTTTAAAGCCAAAAGGGGACATCTTATGGAGCCTTGCGGTATAATCACCCTCTATAATATTGCTTCATAGGTTACAATGACCTTGGATATTTCAAAAGAGAGATTCATGAATATTATTGATGAAGGCTAAAAAATGGTGTACAAATTTAATATCAAATATGCTCAATTTTGGCCTCATGAAATTAGGAAACTAGATAATTTTTTCTCAAATAATACATGGAATTTTAAAATGAATACTATTAAATCCATAATTATGATAAAATTATTGATGGTGATGCTAATCTTGAAACCAATAAACATAATTTTGATAATAGTGACAATAGGTATCCTATCTCTCCACATATAGGTACTTTTGAATGTGATGATTACAAATCAAGCAATAATTATAAGTGTTTCTTCTATTAGAATGTTTGAATTATTGTATATTTGTTTGATTGTGTTTAGTTACTGCAACATATCATTATATAATTAAGGATTTTCCTACTCTTTTGGTCATTCAATATTGAATTGATATGTCCATTGAGGTGTGAAAATTAATTGATGAACCTTTTGTGATCTCAGTGAGATAGTAAATGTGTACTTCGTGAGTATGGGGTTGATTTGGTCTCTTTGACACATCCATATTGTAACCAATTTTTCTATTTTTGGTAATAGATAATCAATTTTAAAAAAAAACACATGACTAGGGAATCATGCTTACATGGAAACCATTTGAAATATGGATTTTAAAAGCAATTTTATTCTCATGAAATGTTACAGTTTATTCAATAATGCAACAATACAATGATTTGAGACAAAAGTGCTAATTATGTTGGAGCAAGATTTAGATTATGTATAGGTAACAATACTATTTGATATATTTGCTCAAAGTGCTAGCTTAGGTATTGCAAGAATCTTCTAGAGCATTGCAACACTTTTAATGCTAAGATCTCTCCATCATAGAGGGTACATGTACATAATAAATAGTTATTCCTTCTATAAGGGGTTGATACAAATTTTTAGACCATTTATCTTAACCATGATGTCCAAGATGGCATTCTACCCATTTATTACTTATCTATCAACTTCTTTGGGATTGATTACACTTGTCACACATTAAGTTATAATTGGTGTTTATTTTATGCACATTATATTAGGAGAGGCTTTGACACAAACTACTTAGTCTTTCATGCCTAACTTTATTTACGAGGTTAATTCTTATATAAGAAGACACAAAGTTGTATAGTCACTAATTGAAACAATATTTGATCTTTCATTGAAATTTTTAGTTGGTATTGTATCATGGTTCTTCCTCCAATTATTTACAAAGATGCAACCACTATTAAATAGATGTAATTATTTCAAAATGCATACAACATCTAAATGAATGTCAAGTTTTAGCTGAGTTTTTTTTCTTTTCTTTTTTAGAAATAAGAATAATGTTTTGTGGAAATTTGTCTTTTTCATTTTTCACAATTTAATGTTAGTCTAGTGGATAAAAACATAGAAATGGGTGACAACAAGATAGTAAAAATGATCATTTTTTTTTCTTCTAAAATTAGTTAAACTAAAATTTTGATGAATAATTTGAGATGCTTACTCCCAAAATTTAAAAATGTGATAAGAATAAGAATTATAGTATTTCAAATCTAGTTTCTAAACTACTAAATATTTCGAAAAATGGTTAATATTGGAAAGTCAAATACTTAATACACACAAACATATTTTTTATTGCACTAAATATATTTTTTAAACTAATAAATATAAATATAATTAAGAGTGAGTATTATAGATCATATATATTTATTGAATTTATTTTTGTATTTTTGAAGTGAATAAATATTGAAATTAAATCATTGAGCATGCACATCACATAATTTCTACCAAAATAATTGTTGAATAATTGTATTTATTTTAAAATATAGATAAATAGATCAAAAAATATATAAAATAATATATATGTATTTGAGAATTATGAAAACATCAACAAAAGTAAATCAAAATGAATGTTTTAATTTATTCAAAATAGAGGAAAAACTAAATGAGTAAAAAGGTTAGAAGTAAATCAATGAGTAAAGTTGATGAAAATAAAGTTAAAAAATATTTTATAATGTGCAAAACATAATTTTGAGAGCTAAAATTGGGGTCCAACTATTAAGATTGAATAATCATGCCTATTCTAATTCACGTTATATCAAGTAGGTAAAATTAAAATTAAAATGAAAAAGTTCATAACAAGTTTTGGTCCCATTTTACAATTCTACATGTTTTTTATGCTTTTCAATGAAATTTGATGACATTTTTTTGTTTTATGTGACTACAAATGATTTTTTTTTGTTAAGAATTATAGTTGTCAATTTGATTTAATATTAACACAGATTTGTCAATTTGCTATTTTTGACTAGTAATCAATTTTTCTTTTGCATTTTAAATGTCCATTTATGATCATATATTTTTGTTTCATCAATACTTTTGATTAATATATAATTAAAAATTATGTATTAAGATATCTAATTGACAATCACAATACCAAAAACAAATGGGAACACCAAAAAAATTCTAAGTGGGTAAAAAAAAGAGTGCATGAAAAAGTATCAATAAGTGACAAAATCTAGATGTGAAGGTACATGGTTATTTCTGATTTATTTGAATGTAGAAATAATTCTTAAATTGACAATGGAAACAAAAAAATAATAAAATTATTATTTTTGATGAAATGTCAACACTTATTATTATTTTATTTATGAATTATAGAGATTACATTAAATGAGTAGTTTATAAGAAACAAACAAAGATTATCTTATTATGGAACTCAAGAATATATATCAGTTGAAGAAAAAATTTAAAACTAGCATATATATATTATTTTAATAATATATATAAAACACACCAAGAGATATCCTTCCAGACGTCTATTTGTAATAAATTTTCTCACATAAAATAAATTATGCTAGTAGCAGTCGCCACACAACATGTAATATCTTAAATAAATTATTTTAATATTTTAATATTTTATATTAAAATATTATAATAATTATAAATTATTTATATATTTATATATTTTATATTAAAATATTATAATAATTAATATATTATAATATGATAGTATAATATTTGTAATATTATTTAAAAAAAGAAATAATATATATAATTTAATATTTAAATTTTAAGTAAAAAGATATAGTTAGGCTTAGGTTTCAGGTTAGGAAATATATATAATTTAATATTTAAATGTTAAGTAAAAAGATATAGTTAGGCTTAGGTTTTAGGTTATGATTAGGGTTGGAGATATAGTTAGGGTTAGGTTTAGGGTTAAGAGATATAGTTAGGCTTAGGTTTCAGGTTAGGATTAGGGTTAGAGATATTGTTAGGGTTAGGGTTAGGGTTAAGAGATATATTTAGGGTTAGAAATACAGTTAACATTATGATGAGGATCAAGGTTCACATCAAAATTAGGGTTAGGGTTTAGGATTGCAATTAAATTTAGGTTTGCGTTAGGGTTAGCATTAGGACGACGGTTAGGGTTTGCATTATGGTTAGGGTTAGTATTAGGATGACGATTAGGGTTTGCATTAGGGTTAGTGTTACATTTAGGTTTGTGTTAGGGTTAGGGTTAACATTAGGATGATGGTTAGGGTTAGTATGAAGAATAGTTTAGGATGATGGTTACAATTAGCATTAAGGTTAGTGTTACATTTAGGTTTAAGGTCAAATTTAGGGTTAAGAGTTATAGTTATGGTTAGGATAATAGTTAGAGTTAAGGTTAGCAGATTAGGGTTAGGGATAACATCAAGATTTACTCAAGATTAGGGTTACAGGTAGGTTTAAGGTGAAGGTTAGGGTTACAAATAAGGTTAGGGTTAGGGGTTGCATAATTGTTATGGTCATGCTTAGGGTTAGGTTTTGAGTTAGAAATATCATTAGGTTTAGGGTCATTATATAGTTAGGTTTAAGATTAGAGATTTAGTTAAGAATAAGGTTAGGGTTAAGAGACATAGTTAGGATTAGGGTTAGGGTTAGCATCAATATTAGGTTTAGGGTTAGCATCAAAATTAGGATTAGGGATAGCATGAAAATTAGCTTAAAATTAGGGTTAGAGTTAGGATCAGGATTAGGGTTACAATTAGATTTAAGATCAATTTTAGGGTTAAGATTATGGTTAGGGTTACAATTTACATCATGCTTATGGTTATGCTTAGGGTTAGGTTTTGGGTTAGAGATAAAATTAGGTTTAATGCCTCTATGTGGTTAGGTTTAGGGTTGGATAATGACTTAGGAATATGGTTGCAGTTAAGATTAAGAGATATAGTTAGGGTTAGGGTAAAGAGATATAGTTAGGATTAGGGTTAGGTTAAGATTGATTTACAAACATTTATTAAATAATTTCTTAAAAATATAAATGTAAATCTTAAATTTTAATTTATATAAAGTGCGTGGAGATTTATCAAGGCATTCATTTTTTTCAATTATATATATCACAATCAAATTTCATATATATATTTAATTGCTATTATCATTTGCACAACACCAATTTTTATATCATTTAAAAATTGAAATTAACATTGGATAAAATATGTAAATTTTTTTTAAGCATTTGCTTAAAAATATTTAACTTATATTTGAGGCACATTTAATATTTCATATAGATTTGGCACACATCCACTTAAAAACATATTTAATACCACACATATAAAAAAACCACGTACATTACAAATAATGAGCAACACAAAATATATTGTCAAAAGAAAAAATATTAGAATGGAAGTCTTATATGTTGCCACACATCCTCCTCATTTTTTTTTAAGTATTATTTTTTTATATTATAAGTTAAACAAAATTAATAAACCTTTCCTACAATGTGTACTTTGTAAATATAAGAAGTTTTGAAGGTCAAATACAAAGTGATTATACTAATAACATCTCATTGTAATGGTGTAAATACATTGCAAATTCTTTAGCAATGAGAATGGTATTACGACCTTTATTTTCATAGTGATCATGATATACTTCTTTGAGCATATTTGGAAATGCAACTACTATACTATATGCCTAATGAACTTTTTTTGCAACATCTTCCATTATCATTATTTCTAGTTCTTCGACATCATCGATCATTAAGCTTATATTTTCAATTTCTTTGACAATCTTATTGCAATATTCTAAAACTATTCTTGCACATTTGTCCACAGGGGTTTCAACTAAATCATTTGACTTTACAGAGGCAGTTGGGCTTTCAACTATGATTTCCATTCGTTCTCAACTTTGATTTCCATTCGTTCTGTGAATCTCCCATTTTAAATTAGATTATTCGTTGAAAATAAAAGAAAAATAAAATTAAGGTTAGCATTTAGGAATGATAAGAACAAAAGTATCCATAATTTTTCATAAAATAAAATTCAAAAATAATAATTTTTAGTAATACAAATTGTGCATAAAATAAATAATGAATAAACTTTTTATAAATATATTTTTCTTTTATATTTTAGATATGATTTGATTAGATGTTTGTTATGCATTATTTAGTATATTAATTTCCATGTATTATGTGTTTAAGTTGATAAATAATTTTATCTAAACTTTTACAAAATTTCATGCAATTAGTTGATTATTTGATTTCATTTAAATAAATTTTTGAATATAAAATTTAACCATTTGAATAACAAATTAAATGGCTTAGTATGTTGGGATGTCACCAAAATCATTTGAAATACCACCAAAAAATATAATTTCATAAGAGAAAATTAACCTTCATATTTGATTGAATTCATGCATAAATACTATGTTTAAAGATTGATTTTTCAAATATTTGTTGAATAAAGATTTAAAAATATTTCCACTTAACTAAACATTTATGCATGAGTAATAAATCTAACACACATTTTTAAAAGTATTATCAAAATTGAATATACTCATAGATACAATGCTTATATAGTTTGGGAACATTTGTCACATAATTTATGTACAATCATTTCATCTAATTAACCATGGATGCACTAGTAATAACTCTCCATCTTCAGTATCATCAAGATTAGTCTGAACTTTAATTGTCAAGTTGGAATTCACAACAAACAAGGTAGGTATACCATAGTTTTCATGTAACAACCTAAATGATGACATTACCTGATGCACCATGAATCTAATGGAGTACCTGAACTTAAGAGTTGCGAGAATCCATTCCTCAGGTGGGCCCATGTGATTACTAATTTTGGATGGTCCCTTAAGAAATCTCATGAACTTCATACTCAGTTCATCAGATAGAGTGTGTCTTTTGATATTTACCATTGGTCTAATTGTGATCTTCCATATGCATTCGACGAGGTAAAGATCTCGAATCTCATGGTAAAGAGTAACCGACCAATCACAAAAATCTATAATCTCAATCTATAGATGATGAAATTTTACATCTAAGCTCATTTTGATCTTTGATTCATATAGGGAGTTAAAGTATACAACATAATTGAGAAATTTTATTTGAGAAGTCTGTGGTCCATTGTTATTTATTCTCTTCACCATCCTATCTCTCACCCAATATCGAACACTCAGTTCCTCTATACGAAGGAGGACATTGGGTAGAAGATATGGGTGATACTTTGACAACCAATTGTATGCCCATGTTGTACGAATTTGATCTAACAGTTTGCTGTTGTACATGAAAATTATTATTAGCTCTTACATTACTATTAAATAGGAAAATAAATATAATTTCTAAGGTAATTTAAAAAATGCAGAAAGGATAGTAAACATAAAGAAAATGGATGCTATCAAAGTAACTCACTTTAGATTTAATGGAATTAATATATATACACAATTTATTGGATTTTAGTATATTAAGTAAATTATTAGAAATGTTTTGGAAATAAATATTAAAGTATAAAGTGAAACACAAGAATGACAATTAGAACACATATCTCGGAATTCATTTTACATTAACCATATAAAAACAATGCAAAGTTACATGATTTTTATTTAGCAAACATTTCAAATGTAAGTTATATTGGAAATTGAATTCAATAAATAACTTGAAATTTTTAAGTTTATATAAGAATTTTTTATCATTTATTTTTAATCAATAGAGATTACAAAAGCATACAATGGAATATTTTAAGTGGTGCCCAAAAATAACACATTTTTTAAAGCCATTGAAGAAAATTTCTTGAATAGATATTGTGAAATAATGCACAATATACTATATATAATATTAGCAATTATTATGGTGGCAAAAAATAACACATGTATGAAATCCTTTGAAGAAAATTTCCACAAAAAGTATATTACATCAATTATCTTCTAAAAATTTGAGTCTTTCTTCTTCAACCTTGCACTTGACAAGTTGTCTACCCTTTTTCATTTTCTCATAACGGTCATATGTGAATGGTGGCATTATTCTGAGACCCTCTAGAGATTTTACACGAGATACTGCTACAAACGTCAATCTTGTTCTTTCTCCTGGTCCTATATCAATTTTTTCCTTTGAAAGAGTCAATCCCTGATATTTATGTATAGTTAATGCCCATGCAAATCTCAATGGTAATTGAAGTGTTCTGCCCTTCTGTATTGTTTTTATTGGAACTGTATTTGGATGTTGATCTTCAAATGGTATTCCTGAATAATTATCAAACTTAACCATCACATATGTCGGTGGTTCAGGTGGTGCACTTCCAAGTTTGTAGACAATCTTTCGAATATATCCCAAAGCTCCATTTACAAGACTTGCTTGTATCCAAAGATTTAAAGTCAACATGACCCTTGAATTCTTACTGATCAATAACTCTATATTGAGTTCATCACTTGAACAATCTTCTGCTGTATTAACACTTCCTGCTTTTGTTGCAACACTACGTGCAACAAGATTCTTCAATGAATATAACATACTTTTATTATGACTATGAACATTGTCATTCGTGGAGAATAAATGAACACTATTCTCAAACTCACCATTGCTCGCAACATTTATATTAGTAGGGGTTCTCATCATTAGCAACTTCCGGTCATCAATTTGTGGGTTTGCATCTCTTAGATTTGTCAAAAGTTGATGAAATCTTTGTTTCTTGATGTTTTCTCCATCTTGTCTGAATATTTTATCTAAGGTAACTACAGTTTTAAATTCCTCCCATAGTAAATTTTCTCGTCTATTACTATCATATGATGCTCTATCATTGACTAGAGGCAATTGGGCCAAATATCCTACCAAAATCATAGATATACTTGAAAGATAAACGACAATATTTATTTTCAAAAAATAAATAATACTTTTATTAAAATTTAGTAGATGAACATGTATTAGTAGAATATAAAATACTTGACCTAATTAGTCAAAATTGAATTCTATACCTGCAAAGATTATGTGTGCACTTTGCGGGAATGCCTGTCGGAGTCTAGAATCTAGATGTTTTCCAACATGTTCCGACCAATGAAGCTCATTTAATCAATCAAAATGTACTTGATATATGCCATTTCTTCTTGAAAATTGGCAAGTCTTGTTCCTTCTAGCTGAGTAAAATCTCGTATTGGGATTCTTAATTTTGAATGAACTGTAGAGGCTCCTATATTAAATGTTGTAACTCCCATTGGTGCAAGTAATAGAAGGAGAGAACGAGATGTCATTGCGAAATTTTCAAGAGCTTGACTAATGACACCAATTAGATATGACTTTCTTGTTCTTGTCGTTCCTTTAATTAACATGAACAACAACACTCCATTTTGATTCGTCTGGTAGTGTGTCATAATTATATCAACTATCTTTTTTTGTTTATCACTGAGGTATGTGTAGTTGAAATATTGGGGTATATCATCATATATAAGACATCCATGCTCCTTCATGTTATTTATGAAATTGATTGTTGTAGCTATGTACTCTTCACCTTGATAATCAATAGACCAATTTATATGTCTATCACAGACCAATTTATATGTTTATCAATGTCTCTTCTCTCCAACCTATCTATTTCTTTAAATTTTATATTTTTACCATGATGCAACCTACATATAATTTCCCATTCATGCTCAATGGTATTTCCTTGAATAGTTTCGTTCTCTTCAATTTTTGAATCACTAGTAGCCTCAACATTTTCTGTAGTTCTTGTTCACTCAACATGCCAAGGATTGTAATTAAATGACTCCCACTTGGTTATTATGGATTCATCATCATGACCAATATCCCTTTCTATGTCACATAATGGTTTGTAGAGTAATAACTCTGATAAACAAAAGTCAATCCATTTATCTCACTCTCATGGAGGAAGAGATAAAAACCTATGAAAAACTCTGACAATTGTTGCTCTTTCCCTTGGCTCCCATTTTTTCGTCTCTTCTTCTAGGATTATATATCCATGATGTAGCTGCATCAATTAATGTGACACCTTCCATACAAGAAGGCCTTGTTTTGTATCCATCAATAAAAGATTTTGTTTGGTCTTCATTGTTGTATTCATTATTTATAGTTACAGGTTTTAACACCTCACGCGAGACATTTAGATTAAAAAATCTTCTACTGGTCTCCACCAGTGGAAGTTTTAACAACACGTGACATGTTTCTTGAGCTCCAATGTCCCTTTCTATAACTGTCTCAATCAAAATCCTTCTATATACTCGTGTAACTAAATCATTAGGGTTTTCAAAGTTTGAAAGGCGCAACAACATTTGGTGATACGTTTATGAGATTTTCTCTACTTTTGCTACATACTTTGCAATGCACTTTGTGACTGCATGCTTGGAAATAATAGGTTGCCAATCTATATTTTCTCTCCATAATTGCAATATGAGGCGATTGTGTAAATTGACTTTATCATCATTTCTTGCTGGTTAATTTTTTTTTTTCTCCTATTTCAATGTCTTCATATAATTTGGATCCCCCCATATTCAAAGGCTAAGGAGCATTGTACCTAAAATTAATATCGACAAATCACATATTTGTTATATTTTTTTGTACATAACATCTAATATTGATATAAAAAAATTCTTTCACAAAATAATTACCTACAAACCACCCTTCCTCTTTTTTTTCGTAGGCAGGCACCCTCCCTACACACTGTATGTCATTCTACACAGTTGAATGTCTCTTCATAGTAATGGGAAATATCCATCTCTACAAGTTGTCTCATATTTTTTAGACATGAATGTTGAGGAATGTTTTGGAATGCCTACAATTGAAAATAAAAATGAATATATTAGTTACATCATAAGCTATAAAATAGTTTATATCATATAATATTAGATATATGTCAAAATGTTTATAAACATGCCTGTATATTCCGTTGATGTGGATCTTCTCTAGGATTCCATGTATGAACAATAGAATGAAAATATCTTTCTACATTTTTTCGTTGCTCCTCATTTGACCAATCAATGTTGTCCATATTGCGTGCTCCATTAATCCATACAAATCCATGCACATGCGGTGAACCCCTGTGATGCCACTCATATCTTGACCAAAAATCTGTAAAATTCATTCCTTTTTATAGAATTTATTTTCTAAATATTGAATGTCTAAGGTGCATGTAATGTGCGACTATATGAGAATAGTCGATAACATTTTGTTTTCCCCAAAATTGAGCTTCACGTAGAGTAGTTGGTGTTGTTCCTGGTATTAGTGCATGCAAATCAGACCAATACATATTTGTTGCACTTAATGTGAAGAATATTGTAGGAGAGCCTATTTGATGAAGCATGTCTGTCAACTCTGCATGATATTTAGCCAAATATGACTTTGTACCCCTTAATGTTGTTCCAAACCGCATTAACCTATCAACCAAATGAGATCATTGCATGTTTTCCATATGTTGACGTAGCTCATTGATGGTGATCGACATGTCTTAAAATCTTCTTTTTTGTAAAGACTATAGATGAATTTTGTGCATGGTGTCTCATTATTATGCTCATCATAAAATATTTGAATCTCCAGGATGTTTACCAAAATGGTGATCTCTATATCGTAATAGATGTTTCACAAATTCATGCAGATGCACTCGCCTCATTCATGGTTCTAACCAATCACATCTACCATCAAGAAACAATGTTGTAAACACCCTATCGAGTAATCCTGACGTGACATATTCATTGATAGGAGATGCACCAATTCCTGGCCAATCAATCAATGTTGTTGGATTTGCGTCAGGGTTATTAACCCATGCATGGATTAATTCCATTTCTCTTTGGGCATTAGGTGGTCTGGAGGCCATTGATGTTGTGTGATCAATTATGGTACCTTCATCTGTCTCCATGAGTGGACCCAAAAATATGATTTCATTTGTACTCTCAATCAACATTTCCTCTACTTGAGTCAATTTAGCAAGCTCATGTGGTTGTGGCCCATGATCCATATTATTTGAAGATGAAAATCTATTATTTCCTCTCTCTTGCTGACATCTATTACATATAGGACCTTGTGAACTACGACATACTTTAATTCCTTAATAACTTTCTTGACATATATAACATATGTTTGGTTTTCTGAAGCTATCTAATTGCAATTGAAATCGCATTTGAAGTCTTTTAAAATTAGCTTGATTCATTCCATTTGCATTTGGCCTATTTTATGCATCACCTTTTGCACCCAAGTTTATGTCAATATGATTTCTATGTTGAGGTGTCTCAGGTACTCATTCTATTGATCAATAAGAATTCAAGGGTCATGTTGACTTCAAATCTTTGGATACAAGAAGGTCTTGTAAATGGAGCTCTGGGATATATTCAAAAGATTATCTACAAACCAAGAAGTGTGCCACCTGAACCATCGGCATATGTGATGGTTGAGTTTGATAATTATTTAGGAATACCATTTGAAGATCAACATCCAAATACAGTTCCAGTAACAACAATACAGAAGGGAAGAACACTTCAATTACCATTGAGATTGGCATGGGCATTAACTATACATAAATCTCAAGGATTGACTCTTTCAAAGGCGACAATTGATATAGGACCAAGAGAAAGAACATCATTGATGTTTGTAGTAGTATCTCGTGTAAAATCTCTAGAGGGTCTCAGACTAATGCCACCATTCACATATGACCGTTGTGAGAAAATAAAAAAGGGTAGACAACTTGCCAAGTGCAAGGCTGAAGAAGACAGGCTCAAATTTTTAGAAGATAATTGATGTAAT
The DNA here is from genome assembly GCA_007115665.2 of Sequoiadendron giganteum. Taxonomy (NCBI): domain Eukaryota; kingdom Viridiplantae; phylum Streptophyta; class Pinopsida; order Cupressales; family Cupressaceae; genus Sequoiadendron; species Sequoiadendron giganteum. Next base: position 569,862,662 of record CM021109.1, on the reverse strand, counting down.
ATACTTTTTGTGGAAATTTTCTTCAATGGATTTCATACATGTGTTCTTTTTTGCCACCATAATAATTGCTAATTATTGTACATGCTTTCACAATGTCTATTCAAGAAATTTTCTTCAATGAATTTAATATATGTGTTCTTTTTGGGCACCACTTAAATATTCCATTATATGCTTTTGTAAATTGTAACCATAACCATAACCTTAACCCTAAAATTGATCGTAAATCTAATTGTAACCCTAATCCTGATCCTAACTCTAACCCTAATTTTTTTGCTAAATTTCATGCTAGCCCTAATCCTAATTTTGATGCTAACGCTAACCCTAATCTTGATGCTAACCCTAACCCTAACCCTAATCCTAATTTCACCTCATATTTTTCTTCAATTATTTATGTTTTAGAAATCATATTTTTAATTAAGTTTTTTATTAAATTGTTTACTTTTAAGGTGAGTTAATTTCTAATTTCACCTCATATTTTTCTTCAATTATTTATGTTTTGGAAATCATATTTTATTAATTCAATTTCATGTTATTCTAATTATTCAAGTTTTGGAAATCATATTAGTGAAAGAGTTAATTTTAAATTTTAAAAGTAAATATTAAGCATGTTCATTTTTTTTAGTGTTTGAAATATATTATAAATTAATTGAAGTAGATATTCAATTTAGTGATATATAATAAATTTCATATTAATTAATGAAAGTAGATATTCAAAATAAATTATTTGTTCCTCTAACAAAAATTGTGGTCATACTTTGTAATAGTTTACTATAATGTTAAAATAAAAATAAAATACACTTAGATTATAATACAAAACTATCAAAACGTTTCTACCAGAAGAACATCAATCCTAAATTTGAACCCTAAAATAACAAACAATAAAATATGAAAGGGTGATACTGTAGAAATGAAATAAAGTCAAATTTATATAAACCACACACCCTAAAAAATAATCCTACCAAAAAGCTTTGATCACATAGAGACCATCCAAAACAAATTGGTATAAAAAATAAAAATAGAAGCTTTGTAAACAAAGAGAAGATATTTACCTCCAGTAGAAGGGAAAACGTTACAAATTATTCTTGACAGATTATCTGTGATATTCTTCAGAACTCCAAATTAAATCAAAGTACCGTCTATATATTAATTAATTAATATATAGACAGTAAAATAACTAATTAGTAACAAAGTATATATTAAATAATTAATATATAGACACTTTTAACCATGTAGCTATATATTAATTAATTGAAGGTAAAATAACTAATTAATTGAAGGTAAAATAACTAATTAGTAGCGTCAATGTTGTCAGTATTTATTTCATTTATTTTCCACTCCTCCTCTAGGCCTCTGCTAGTTATTAATATATTATCTCCAAATACTGGGAGCTGTCTGTCAATTTTTTTAAAAAGGCCAAAAATGCCAAAAATGTTAACAAAGATTTTGCTTCCATTGTAGATCGCCTCTCGATGAAACTAGAACTAACACAAGTTCCCTCCAAACATGATTTCTCATAAAATTATTCGTTTAGTCTTTTGTAAAATAATTTTAAAATAAAATCTCTTGTTATCTAAGTGGAACTTCTACCATACATTTATGTAAAACACCATTAGTAGACAAAGTATCACATATATGATAAAATATCGTAATATATAAAAAAAAATCATATGCAGTCTACAAAAACTAATAAATACCAAATATATCAAACCAACAACATATGCCAATTAAAACATTACCTAAATTTTTCATAAAAAACTAGTATTTAATTGAAATTAATAAAAAAAAATCTTAAAAAGTTAATGCTTTTTTGGATGTTGTGGTTGTATGTATTGATGATATGTGGTTGTCATTGATGTCAACACTATTAGCATTAATGTCTTTAAGACTGTATATGTCGAGGATATTGAGAAAATTGTAATAAATATGTTACTAGTTGTCTGTGAAGCAGTGAAGATCTGTATGGAGGAAAGTTTAGTATGTTGTAAACTAGATGTTACAAATTAAAGGGTTTTTTCCCAAGTCTATCTAGTTTCTACTCTGTAAGTTTTAGAGGTGCATATGAAGATTCGAGGAAGTTATAAGTTTTTGTGTTCTGACAGCTATTGTATTACTACAAATGGTGTTCATGGAAGAAGACAATGTGATTCTGGTAATCCGAGTTGTTGTGTATGTTCCTGAAGTGTTCGTGGACATTTCTAGATCATGTTCTATTTGTGTTGCATGTCCACATCATTCATTGTGCTCGCGATCCGAGTTTTTCTCTTGCGTATTCATGTTTTTCATGTTCATGGCCGACAAGGCATTTAAAGCATGTTGTGGATCTTTGAGGAAGAATCTTTGAAGGTGTATTGTATTCGAGGATATTATTTTAGGTCTCTACTATGTTGTGGCCAACTTTGGTTGATGCGTATTGATAAAATTTATTGTTTTGGGCCGACAAATTGTATTCATTCTATTATTGTGTTGAAGCTGACATAATGCAATATAAATTCTTGTTGCGGATATATATAAGTGATTGTTTATCTCATTTGGGATATGTAAGAAGCGAAGTATGCGAGTGCTATGTGTGAAAAAGGTTTAGATCATTGAAAGGAAAATCAGAGTGTGAAGAAGAGTGAAATAAAGTGAAGAAGTGTTCATGTGCTTAAACAAAACTGCGCTCAGGCATTAGCAGATTCTACTTTCTTAGTTCAAATTCTTCAAATGGTTTTAATTTAAATATTTTTTGTAAGACAACGAGTCTTCCTTTGAGTAGTGAGCTCTAGGCAGTGCGCCTGAATGCATGTGCATTCCTCTTATATTTTTCTTATACATTTAATAGGGTATAACTTGTGGATTAACCTCTACCGTGGTTTTCCCCTAATAGGGTTTCCACGTAAAAAATATTGGTGTTGTGTGTTTCTGATGTGTTGTTGATTCGTGCTTTCACTATTATTAATCAGATTTGAGATTAAAGGTTAATAAGTTGAATAAGTTTGAAAATTTATGACAAATGATTCACCCCCCTCTCAGTTGTTTGCCCTTGGTTGCCAACAATTGGTATCAGAGTAGGTTCCTTGGAATAATTTTAACAACTTGAGGTGATCCGGGATGGTGACATACAAGAAAGATAGTCTGAGATTTGATGGAACAAATTATTATTTGTGGAAGACTCGAATGGAGTGTCATATGCGATGCATTGGTGAATCCTATTGACACATTACATGCAATAGGTATGCTATCCATCCAAAAGGTCCTACTACTACTACTAATGAGATTAGGGATGTTGAATATAATATTAAGGCTAAGGAAGCATTGCTGAGTGCTTTGACTGATACTGAGATGACAAATATTATGGATCTGAAAACTACTTATGAGATCTGGAAAAAGTTGGAAACTTTATATGACGGTGATGCTAATGTGAAGATGGCTAAGCTACAGTATCTGAAAGGAAAATACGAGCTGTTGAAGATGAGAAATGATGAGAATATTTTTACTTACATGCAAAGAGTGAATTAACTTGTGTGTGGTCTCAGATGTACTGGTGGACAAGTGGATGAACAAGAGATTGTTGCTAAAGTGCTTAGATCTTTGCCTGATGCATACAAAATCAAAGTTGCAGCCATTGAAGAGCTCTAAACTGTGACAAATATAACCAGAGATATGTTGGTTGGTAAACTTACTGCTTTTGAGTTGAGTGAATTCGGTGATGCCCTTCCTATGACATAATCTACATTTAAAGCTACTACTTTCGGGAGAGACAAGCATAGATATGATCTAGGTGAAATTTCTTCTAGAAAGGTATTCAAATATGAGGAATAAATGAGATAGATTGAAGAAGAAGAAAGAGAACTGAATGAGCTTGAAGCACTTATTGTCAAAAGGGAACCCAGAGGAGAAGGTAAGTATAAAGTGAAGTTTCCTATTAAATTTTTTTCTTGCAACAAGATAGGTCATTTTGCATCAAGGTGTCTGAAAAGATTTCCTAAGCCAAAACCCTACAAGCCTAAATTTCAAAAGAAGTGTTACTATGCTGCTGATGAAGGTGTGACAAGTGATGAATTTGACAAAGGGAATGCAAGTGAAGATGAGCTTGTGTTTATTGCTATCAAATAAAAAAAATTATGTCTATTGAATCTACTAGTTGTACAAATGAGGAGAAAGCTCTAGCTGCTCGAGTTGAAGAAAAAGATGAATGGGTAATTGATAGTGGATGTTCACATCACATGACAAGTGATAAAATAAAATTTGTAAGCCTGGAGAAGTATGATGGTGGTGTTGTAAGATTTGGTGATAATAATGGTGGTATAATCTGTGGTAGAGGATGCATTTATTTTGATGGTAAGCATAATAATGATGATGTTCTTTATGTTGAAGGTTTGAAGCATAATATTCTGAGTGTTGGACAAATGGTTGATAAGGGTTACAATCTTCAATTCAAAGATGGAAAATATAGCATAGTGGGAAGTTCTGAAAATGTGATTGCTTTAGGTACAAAACCAAAAGGTAACATCTTTCATCTGAATACTGGTAGTAAAAGTTGTTTGATTACTCAAGTTGATGAAAGTTGGTTATGGCATAGACAAATGTGTCATTTAAAATTTAACAGTATTATCAAGATAAGTTCATCACAGGTAGTGAGAGATCTTCCTAAGTTGGTGAAACCCACTAATACAATATTCAAGGAATGTCAGTTGAGAAAACAAACCAAAATTTCATTTCACAATAAATAACATTGTTGAAATGAATTGTTGGAGCTTGTGCATACTGACTTGTGTGGTCCTACTAGAATTAGAAGTCTACAAGGTTCACTACAACAAATCCCTGTGATCTGCTCCATTTTTTGCTTCCACCCACTATTTTAATGTATTTTTTGCCAATTTCTTGAAAATGTCGGTGCTATTTATTGGGATGGCACTATATTTGGCATTTATTTATGTCGATAAGGAAAATTCGACGCTAATTTATACCAAAATTAGAACCGCCTTTAGGGCCAATATTGGCTTCGAGCGTGGTTTCGTTGTTAGCGTCGCCTTTGGCTTCGATTTTAGCTCCGACTTTGTGCCAATTTTAGCTTTGACTTTAGCTTCAACTTTAGCTTTGGGTTTAGCATGTGTTTAGACACCCCTATGTCGAAGAGACATATTTATATGTTTCATCGACGATGTTAAACAATGAAATGTCAACAAGATTCAAACATATCGAGGAGAGAATCACTTACGTTACATCGACAAGGTATATCTACAAGTGCTCGGTGAAACAAAAATCTTGGATATAACGAAGTAATGTCGATGAGACATTGAGATATCGATAAGACAAATAAGATTGTCTCATTGACACTCTTCAAGTAATGATCAAAATCATACACCGCTATACCACTCAGAAGGTGAGAAACATATGCGGTAGAGTTGTATACACCGCAAACCTGCAACAAGAAGCCTTGAGCAAGGCGGTAGTGCGGTAAACAACATAAGGGAAGGGAAAAAAATGCCATACCACATCAGGTATAATAAGAGACGATAGTAGTACGGTAATCGTGGCATCATTACAATTTACAACACTAAATGTAGAAAATCACATCAGTCACAATCCATTTGAATAAATCATTTAAGGAATCAAGAATATAGCTTGCTAGAATACTCTAAAACTCTAATAAACATACTCTAAATTTTTTGTCGAAATCTTATTTTCAGGCATAGCTCGCCAGAATGGAGTTTTCATTTTAATAAACATACAATAAAACCTTTGTTGAAACCTTATTTTTAGGTATAGCCTGCCAAAATGGAGAAGTGTTTCAGTAAAGAATGACAGAGAATGGTAAGGAGATGTGCGTGATAGGAGGCATAGGATTCATTGTTGTTTATCTCATTCCCGCTTTGATCAACAAGGGTTACAATGTTTGCGCTACTATTTGTAATCTAGGTATTTAATTGAAATATGTTTGCATAATCTCAAATTCCTTTAGATGCTTTTGAAGCATCAATGTATCCTATATAGGGTTTAGAATGACTTCTTTTAATTTAAAAAAAAATCAGATTATTTTGGAATATCAATGTGTCCTATATAGGGTTTAGAATAATTTCTTTTAATTTTAATAAATAAATAAATGATGTATTTTCCTGTGATTAGATAATGTGGAGATCTCCTAAATCTTCCCTAGCACACTGTCCTCTTTCGCACTGTGTTCATTACTCCAACTACTAGGGTTTTGCATTTGACATCTTTAATATCTTCATGATAGTGGCTTTTAAATAGATCTCAGTCTTTGCTTTAATATTTATCATGGTAACCCTTGAGTTCCATAATCCACCTTCAATCTCTTCTAAGAATGTTGTCTTAAGCTAGACTGCATAGTATGCATATAAAGCATGTCCTTCATACTTGCCATTGTTCCAAACCACCACTCACCGCCTTGCTTAAAATGCTGCCTCCATAAGCACAATAACATGTTTTAAAATCATGGTTTCCAATGATTGACCATTAAGGTCACTAATTTCCAAATATCCGACAGAGGAAGCTCCTACATTCTAAAGATAAAATCATAAATTTGCTTATCCAGTTTCTGATTCCAACCTTACATCTTTAATATTTGATAGAGAAAGTTTGTACATTCTAAAGATAAAATCATAAATATGCTTATCCAGCTTTTGATCTAATTTGAGGTTGTGAATATCAAACAAAGAAAGTTCCTATATTCTAAAGATAAAATCATAAATTTTATTGGTCCAATTTGAGATCCAATTTCAGGTCGTGAAGCTCCAACAAAGAAAGTTCGTACATTCTAAAGATAAAATCATAAATCTGTTTGGTCCAATTTGAAGTCCAATTGTAAGGATTTGTCTTTTTAATTATACTTTCTGACATTTGTCTTGATACAAATTGTTACTTTAGAATTATGGTATTTCTTTTCTTCTAATGTTTTCAACCCTCAGTTCAAGGAAGAGCTCCGAATATGGTTCCTTAAGATGGAGACTACACTTTTCCGCTATAGGCTCCATCTAGAAACACCAGAAGCTCAGGTACAACAGAGTTTGAGGTTACCTTGTTCTCCTTGATACAAGATGTTGTCCTTCAATCCCTCTTAAGTGACATTCACTATAATGGACTTCATCATTGTACCTTTCATGCATTCAATTTAATTTTTTTATGTGGAAACATGTTGTCTTTGTCTTTGCAAGTGATGACTATTGTGTAAGATTTTAATCTACATGACTACCCCTCATGTTCAATTCTTTTGACTGTTATGATGCTTGGGGCTGCTTACTTTTAACCAGACTGTTAATGAAAACTATCTTGGAATCCTTGATGATCAGTTTTTTCAGAATCATGACTATGTTGATAGTGGAATGTTCTTATTACTAAGGATAAATTTATCAATAAGGAGATTACCCCTTACCAATATACTCCACTATCCTTGCAAAGATTGATCTTTAATGCTTCATGGATGGTTTACTTGTGATTATCCTTCTCAAATGAAACAATAGGGCAGCAGGTTGGGCTCAACCCTTGTGGGAGCCACATTTTACCCCACATGCTGTAACCGGATAAACAAAAAAACAACCTAATTTTATCTATACCTGCACAATGAGAAAACATGTTAGATAAAACCAAGAATATGATAGATATGTTTGATAACTTTCTTGTTTTCTTGGACATCTATGGTATGCAAGTTATTTGAATGCACATGATAATCAAATTATATGTTTATAGATGTATGCACATATTTTGATTGGTGATCCTTCATTTATCTAACAACACTCTTCTCACTCAAATGCAGGGAACCTAGGAGTAGCAAGGAAGACATCAACTTGGAGGCTTAGACAAGTGGAAAGACTGAAGATGATGTAGAAAAAAGCAACTAGGATTCGTCATTGAGGCAATGACGGGTCCCCTTTCTCTTTATGTGCATTTTTCTCCTTTTTATCTATAAATGTATAGTTTTTCGATTATATGCATTCAAATAGTCAATTCCACAACTTGTGTGGAACAACATACATTTAAATTATCAATAAAGACTACATTTTTGAAGGGATTGTGCAATATTTCCTATATTATATGCATTTGCATAAGTGCAATCTAGTAATGTAATCTTTTGATTCTGCTTATGCACATGAATGTAATGTAGCAGAAATAAAAATGTACCTTACTCTTCATTTGAAAATCACAAAAGCTCTACCTGATTGAGCTATTAAATTTTGTGTCTTCATGAACATATGTTGATACAAAATGAATGGAAGAAGCATCCAAGTAATCCTAATTTTTTCTGCCAATAATTCATACCAAAGATTGAACAATTTAAGGATATTGCAATAGGTAATTCGTATCGACACAAATAATATTACTGAATCATTTCAAAGTTTAGGCCATAAGAATCATCCTTTTTTAAACATGCATTGTGTTGTAGCCAAAATTCCATCCTAATTATTTTGGAATACTTCCATTTTCACTCATCTCTTACATCCACCATATGCATAGAATTCCTGTCATAATAACTTAAATTTAATAAAATCCCTCACGTGAGCTTCCAAATAAAACCCTTGATCACAACATCAAAGTGTATTCCTCCTTTGAAATACTCCTATGATTGCTCATAACATATTGCCAAGACAACACCATGTCGATGAGAGTCCCTCCAAATTCTCCTCGACATTAGCACAAAGCACAGATAAAAAATGTAGATGGGACACCTCTATGTCGAAGAGGCTTATTTATATGTCTCATCGACGATGTAAAACAGTGAAATATCAACAAGATACGGGCATATCGAGGAGAGAATCACTTATGTCACATCGACAAGGTATATCTACAAGTTCTCGACGAAACACAACTCTTGGATATAACGAAGTAATTATTGATGAGACAGTGGTATATTGGCAAGAGACATTAACTTGTCTCATCGACACCAACAACCAACATCAGAGGAACATAAGATCTAATGTTGAAGAGACATTGAGATATCGGTAAGACAAATAAGATTGTCTCATCGACACTTTTCAAGTAATGATCAAAAGAATACATCACTATACCACCAAGAAGGTGAGCAACATATGCGGTAGAGTGGTATACACTGCAACCCCATAGAAAGAAGTCTTGAGCAAGGCGGTAGTGCGATAAACAACAAAAGGGAAGGGAAAAACACTGCGATATTGACATATCGAAGAAATAACAAGAATTTTAATTAAAATTCTCTTCAAAAGTTATGAAATGATGATTAGTCTGATTGATGTGACTAACGAAAATATTGATGAGACCACCGCTATTAATGAAGAATTTGATCATAAAGGTGGCGCGATGAAGTGTCCTGAAATTTGATAAATATTGCCTCAAAGAAGTTGAAATCACTGTGAATTGTAATTGAAGGATTTGGAGAACCAAGTTGGATGGTGGTAGGCAGCTGGAAATTTGCAACATTTATCCAAGTAAGTGGTCTAGACTCAGCTCAAAGTATTTTCTCAGTAAGTAGATGAAAGCATTGCATGAGTAGGGTTGAGATGGAAAAAACCCCAGACAAACACAAAGCAAAAAGATAGAAAACTGAAGCTAGGCAATTAAATCAAGACTTAATCAATCAATGTCCTAGGTTTGGACCAAAATCTATAAGAATAGCATAGCTTAACCCATCGTGTGTGACATTAGAAGATAAACAAAAAAAATTGGAAGATGTATGGACTTCATGTAGGGGTTACAACCTCTTTATTTATCATTATAGGAAGAAATTTCGGCATAGCCGAGTGTCAAACTCGTGGAATTTGAATTTGGGTAAAATTGTACTACCCAACATCTTTTTGAACGTAGAGTTAATCAAGGTGTTGGAAAAGAATTACAATCCAAAGACAAGAGCAATTCATTTTCTTGATGGGTCACAGGTCATGGTCATAAAGCCAGATTATATTTCCATGATTTTTTTAGCTAGACACTTCCTTGAAAACAAAATTATGAATTAGAGACTTGTTGGAGGAATACTGCACCATGGACAAAAGTTACAAGAGGTGGAAATTGCCTCTACATAGGGTTAAAGGTGCGGGTAACCAAACTATGAGGTTCTCTAGTGAAGATAAGCCCCCATTCTCTGTGGCTTTGTTTGAAGAATACTTTCAATACACTTATTACTCAGCTAGTCAAGTACTGGGAATAAATGTTCCTGAGAACATGACAATTTCTCCCATAGTTTTAGCCACAAACATCCAAATCCATAATTCCCGAACCTATGATTATGTAGAGTATTTATCGAAGGCCATCAATAATGCCCTCAATATCATCAAGAATGATAGTGAATCCATTAATTTCAAGCACTATTCTCTTTTCATGCACATGATATTATATGAAGGGCAGGTGATGGGGATATGGGGTGAGGAATTAAGAATAAAAGACTTAGATAATGATGGAAATTAAAGGCCTGTACAAGTGTGGACATCTGTGTGGGACAATAGGTTTGGGAGGTCCCACTACCTATATTTTGAGGAATATTTTGTCAACCCACTATACAAGCTGCTAGACCATAAATGTGACTACAACCTCTCCCCAAAGATCTTAAGATTTCTCTGACCAAAAGATATGGGTCATGAAGTAGGGATAAATCACAATTGGGGGACTGGTACATGTTTGGGGATTGTATTGTTATTAGGGTTTATGGATTTGAAGCTGCACCTTATTTACTGCCTAAGACTGTGCCAGATAAAGTTGCTTATTTAGAGATCATAAGGCAATTGTCATTTTCAGCTTTCATGCATTTAAAGAGCTATGGGAGGCAGAATTTCATGCCTTCCACTTTATGCTTTGGTGATTTCACTATTATATTTGATTCAAGCTATGACTTGGTTAGTGGTAAACTAGATTATTATGGCTTGCCGGTTGGCAACAAAAGGGAAAAGTTTGATCCTGAACACTTCATTTGTGATGCCAATTTTTTTAAGAAATTGAAAGGGTATGAGCATAGTTTCCTTTTAGAACATGTCATCAAAAATTGTGAAGAAAAAAAAAACATGATGAAAAAGAATTCCTACAGTAGGGTTATGATGGTTGAGGTTTGGAAGGTGAATAATAACCCATAATACGTAGGGGCTTTCCTTGAGGTACAAGATACCACAAAAATAATTGAAAAATTAATCCTCCATGAAGAAGAACTGATAAGAGATGTGACACTTGTGGCATTTGAAAGAGAAAGGGGGATCGGCCCTAGGAGGCAAGTAGAAAATATCACACTACTGGATCACTTATCACCACAACCTACTTCTGAAGTGAGTTTTTCAGTTGGTTCCTCATCCATGGAAGAAGATAACACTGAGGAGGAAGATGGAGTCTCACAGTTTAATGCCCATGTTATATCCCAGTATGAGATACCATTGGAAAGAAGTGTGATCAAATTTTAAGCCTCTGATGAGCTATCAGATGATGTGAGGAATCATGCAAGTCGGGAATTTGTTGCAGATGATACTTTTGTGCAGACCCTTGAATTTAAGTCATTTATATATGAGTATAAAGGAAGACTAATAAGAGAAAGGTTAAAGCAAATTGACCCTAAGAAAGATGCTTATGCCTTGAAAGAGTTGAAACATGAAGTTGATAGGGAAATTAGAAACATGACTGTTGAGAGAGGAAGAGCATTATTGCAAGAAGCTGGAGTTATGCTCCTTCCTGGGTGGGATATTAGTTCAACCATTTTGTTTGATATCTTTTTGAAGATAAATAATAAAACTTTGCAAATAATGGATGAAGCAGGTGATAGGGTCTATACAGGGTCAGGGTACAATCCTGATAATACCACTTTGCAAATTTGGTCTCTTTACCCCCCAAGCAAGAAGCCTTCTCTCATTGACCATGATCATATTTTTGGACATCTCTTGGTGCAAAGAGTAGGGGAGAAAAATCCCTTGGAGAAATCTTAATTGAATGTGAATGTAGCCAAATTCACTTAAGCCCAGATCCAAAAGCTAGTAAGAGATAACCAGTGTCTGATAGAGGAAAATGACAGGTCGAAACAAGAATTAACCAGCTACAAATATAGGCTGCCTGCTTCTCCAAGGATTTACTCTCCTTTGATTGAACATGAAAGAAAAGTGTTAGAGGCCATGTCTAAGACTACTTAATGGAAGCATAAATATGAAAAGGCTCAAAAGGATCAGGAAGAACTAAAATGAAAATTGAAGGCTACTACTTTTGAAGTAGCATCAGGGATAATTTGTATGAAATTCAAAGATATGTGCAAACATGCAGATGGTGTCTGGTGTTCTCACAGTGGCACATACAAGGTCTTCGTGGAACATGGAAGATTGCTTGATAGGATGAAGGACATGGAATCCCATATGAAGGAAAAAGATGGAGATAATAATTCTTTGCTCCAAGAATGTCAGAGCCTCGTGAATACACATGAAAAATTCTAGAATATCTTGACACAGGAATTGAGTGACTTCAGCTGACCACTATGTATGGCCATGCCAAATTTATTTAAAGAAAGAGATTTGAAGGATTAGGTTACTTGAAAAAATGAGATATCAAAATATTTTCCAGGCATCCTTGATGACATCAATGATGAGGATGAGGTACTCAAGAAAATGCATAAGCAACTCAGGAGGATTTCTAGATTGGAGAATGTAATGGCAAACACTCTACAAAATGCAAACACTTATGCCCATACATTGATCACATGTCAAAGGTTAAATTGTTCCTTGCACGAGTTGTATGAGGAGGTAGTCAGAGTTTGGTTGTTGTGGATGCATTAACATGGTGCTTGAGCCTTGAACAAATCTTAGGTGGTCACAGACGATTGCTGATGATTAACGGACTGTGGTGCATCCAACAATAACTCTTTTTAAGTTTCTATTCTATGTTAATTATGCTTTAGTTAAGAAACGAAGTAAATTTTGTGAACGGACCTGAAGCTTGTTGTTTCCTGTCAAAATAGGGAAAACAAGGTCCGATTTTCATCATCATATCATCATCATTTCAATCCATTAGAATAGATACTAGACCATCTCATCCACTTATTCATATCAAAAGAACTCATGTTATGTATGTTTATATTTTGAGCAATATAATGGAGTAGATACATTATAACTCGTAATCCATTTTCAGTGTTCAATTGTTGTGTCAATTTTCATGCTTATTTATTGCTTTGTTATCTCCAAAGTGGTCTTTTCAAGTTGTTTAAATCTGTAAGATTTATCAAGGCACATTTGTTGTTACTATGTGAATGCTTTGATTGGTTTCTGGTTAGGTGTGAATTAAATTCCTTTCAAATAATTTACTTTAATTGGTTCGTATTAAGGATTAAAGTCCTCTTAGATATTGACACCCTCTTATGGTCTAAAAACCTACGTTTTTGAGACCCAACAAATTGCAAATAACTCTAAAAATTTAGAAGTCTATGAAATAGTGTATATATTTTATGAAACAATGTATATATTCTTATACTTGTAAATATTCTTGTATATGTATATTCTATGAAAAATTCCTTATTTTCTATGAAACAGTGTATATTTTTTTGTACTTGTAAATATTCTTTTACTGTTATGTCTATTAAAGAAAATCAAGTTTGAATAAAAAATGCTTCACCCTTTTTTGTAAGTGAGTATGTGAATTATTGTTTAAGGAAAAATCTTATAGTGTTTACATTTTCAGTTTACTAGTTTCAAATCTTCATTTTCTATGTATATAAAACTGTATGTGCTCTTTATCTCTAATGACATAAAACAATAATGTCATCAGAATCGAGATTTTCAATTTCAACACCATCATTGTCCACACTTTTCATATCCTGTTCAATTTTAAGTACAATCATCAAAATTTTATTTTTATGTCTTTTCCCAGTTAATCTTGATTCCTTTCAGCACAACACAGTAGGTTGCATGTTAAATTTCAACACTTTCTTTGCATTTTTTTGTATATATTATTTTCTCAGTGCATCATTATGTAACAACAATTTCATTTTTGAGATATATAGTAAAAATAAATGAAAGCACATATTTTCTTTGTCAAATGAAATGTATGGTGAATACCCTATGTCTTTCAGATATGTGTGCAAGCGAAATAAGACATAACTGATTGAATCTAATTTTCTACTGTACAATTGTTTTCTTATGTGGTTTTTACTTTTTGCATGTGGATTACCCTTAGAAAGAGACTACTTATCTTTTCTTAAATGAAGCCTTTACATTTCCTTTCTACGAAAGGAATTTACTGCTTGACAATAGGTTCATGAAATTCATACAAATTAAGATTGGTGTAAAAGGCCATTCCCACAAATGTTGTTTGGTCTAGAATTATAATGGGAAATAAAAAAGCTTGCTAGGAGAATAAAACAGGTTTTCAATTTTCCAAGTACAACATAATATTACTTAAGCATTTCAAAGTTTAGGCCATAAGAATCATCATTTTTTAAACATGGATTGTAAACAATTCTGAAAATTTAGAATTCTTGGTCATTAACATTATTGTCTGCTACAATGTCATCCAATGTATCATTGTCAATGTTCATATGTTCTTCCAAGTATTTAGTATTATCATCATCCTCATCTTGACCTGCATCATCTTCATCATCATTGAAATTTGATTATAGACCATCTATATTGTTACCAGATGTACTTGGATCATCATTTTCTATACCATCCATATTGTTGTCTTCCATAACATCATCTAACTCTGGATTGTTGTCTTCTTGTGCCTGAACATAACCATCTTCAACATCATCATGTATGTCAATTTATTTGATGTTCGCTAATCCCTCTCTCTCATTTTTTTGGCCATCATTATTTTGCTCACTATCCACTAATACATCGTCAAATACATGCCTTAATCTTGGATCATAATGTATGACAAATATCCATTTCCGGTCCAAAATATCTTCATAGAAAAATACCTGCACATGAACAACATACATATATTAGACGTATGTTATAAATTTTTTATTGATTAATAAACACATGTATATATTCATAATAAGCTATGAATTAATAGATTAATGATCACTACCGCTTCTTGTTTGAGTTAAAGAAATACCTGCTCAAAATGAATTGGTAGAACATAAGGCTCCTTATCCTCTGGTAGGAACGATGAGGAATCTATAGAAAACAATCCACTATGGGTATCATGTCTTCGTGTCCTCTCAAATGCTTCATACCATCTACACTTAAAAATACAACATTTAAAGGAGTGGCAATCCAACTCAATTTCTTGTATTTTCCCAACATATTGTAGATTCCCTTCAATTATATTCTTATCTTTTGAGGTTGATCGATTGGATTGCTTGAAGTCAACAATGATGCCACAATTGAAGGATTGTCTCTTTACGTCTACACTTTCTACACGATAATGTCGACCATATGCCCACATTGCTGGATATTTCTTTGCCTACAAAAGACCATTTATTTCAATGAAAACAAATATAATGACGAATATTAAAATAGATAATACTGTCATAAGTGTAAGGAAACAATATTTTGTAAAATTCCAACTGTACCTTTCTTTCACATCCTCTAGACATGTTTATTTCATCTTCTGTTATGTTTGAATCTGTACCTACATCTTCTATTTGATTTTGAATTTGTTCGTTAACCCATTCTAGTGTGCAATATTTTCCCCATTCCCCAATAAAATGAGTGGGAAGTGGAGTATTCCTTGGGTTTGATCTCTTAAACTGTCTCCTTGCTTCTAACACTTCTTCTCTCTTTTTATCATACAAATCAATCCATTTGTTCATAAAGTCAATGTGGTACATAATGAACTTGTCGAGTATAGAAATTTTATCTACACCTATTACATGTCAACATGTTTATTTCAAACTCCAAATTTCATGCTGTTAATTTGACAAATAAATTATAGAGTAAATGAATGATTGCAAGAAAAACAACCGCACTTATCGTGAATTTACCTACTAATTTATACTTCAACACCATTAGATTCTAGTTTTTCTCCATCAATAATATTTGATGCTTGCTTTTCATCCTAGATGCATGGGCCATATTCAAAATCCTTACCAAGGAATTCACACAAGAAGAAAAATGCTTCATTCAATACATACCCTTCATCCATGCAACCCTCTAGATGTGCCTTTTGTCGGACATATCTTTTAAGAGTTTTCATATACCTCTCAAAGAAAAACATTCACCTTGTTGATACGACACCCACCAATTCAATGTCATCGACTACCTATCTAAGTAAATGGACTTTTAGGTCCATGAAACTTGTAGGGAGCTCCTTCTCAAATACACATACAATTTTTGCAATTTCCTTCTTCCACTTTGGCACTTCAGATTCATGGATCTCCTTGGAGGTCAACAACCTAATATAAGAATAGTTAATTAGTATGAACCTTTAGTCATAAATTAAAATTTAATATAATATCTCTATGTCTCTCACACATGAACATTTCATAGAACCACATACCTTGTAAATGCTGACAATCGAATTATGGCATTCCTTAAGTCAACTATAAGACAAGAATCCCCCCTAATTGCCAATGGCATGATATGCTATCAAACACATTTATGAAAAGGTCATTAGTAATTTTTTCTCACACAACAAAATATCAAAATAAATTTAGTGCTTAATCAATGTTACTAGTAAATGTTAAATGCTGATATATAATACCTTCATTAAATTATGAAAATCATATGTTTTAAATCCTGTGATATGTCCATCAACTGTAAAAATCTTTAGCCAATGATGACCCATAGCCAGTAGGTTTCCTTATTGAACGGATGACATTTTTTAGTTGGTCTAGCTCTTTTTTTTTAAAAATCCATGGAGCTTCTGCATATGTTTCATTTTCCCTGTTTGGCCACAAATATTTTCTATGAAATTTGGTACGCAAAAGAGCAATATCTCTCCTCGAAGCCAAGGTGTCATTCTCTTTGCCTGATATATGTCGAAATATAGAATCTGGGACATTTTTGAAGATGTGCATAGGATCTAATAGGTGAGATATTAATATATCCTTCTAGTAAGAGAGCTCATAAAATATGGATTTCCTTTTCATTCCTTCTGGCATATTAACTACAACTTGTTTTGGTTCTGCAATTGAATCACCCCAATCAAAAAAATCCTCCCAAGCTTTCAATTCAACATCTTCATACTTCTTAAGCCAATCACCTGGACCCATAATCATGGGAGGGCCTCTATTTTCAAATTTTCCATCAAATTGATTCTTCAAGTGATTTCTAAACCTATGATCTAGTGGTAGAAAAACCTTGTTTGCATAAATAAATTTATGTAGATATTTATAATACCGCCCTTGAAATTGTTCTGCACATCTTGGACATGCAAATATCCCCTTTGTTTGAAGCCCTACAATTCAATAAGTAATGTTAATAACATTAAAAAAAATAGTATGAAAGTTGGGATGAGAATAAATTATGAGTGTAAATACGTAAATATTTTATCTTACCAGAACAAACACAAAGTCTTGGGAAATCACAAATAGTCCAACATGGCACACCATACAACATGAAGGACCTATTTGATGGAGGACGTGATATGCCATACATTCTTATGCCTTTCCATAGCAGTTGCATCTCATCAATATAAGGTGCAAGATAAACATCCATGTTTTTAACTTGATGTTTTCCTGGAACAATGAGAGTCAGCATAAGGTTCTCATTTCTAACACTCATCCATGGAGAAATATTGTATACTATCAATCCGACTGGCCAAACACTATACTTTGAGCTCAGGAAAGAGAATGGGCACACTCCATCAATTGCAATACCAAACCTGATACTATGGGGTTCATCTTTGAATTTTCTTGGTCATTTTCCCTCTGTGTTTCATTGATTTGGAGTTGGTCGAAATTCGCATGAATCCATCTTTACTCATGTTCTTTGCATGCCAGTCCATCAATTGTGCTAGTGAATTGCAATGAAACATTCGTTGAAGTCTAGGTATAATTGGCATGTGAAGTAAAACCTTCTTTGGAACTGTAGGACCTTGTACATCTGTATGATATCTCTTCTCTTTGCATACATGGAATTCTACCTTGTTTTGATATTCATCTCTGTATAAAACGCAATCATTTTTACATAAATTAATTTTCTTATATTCAATCCCCAACTCAACCAACAACAAATGTGCCTCTCTGCAAGTTGATGGCAACATATTGTCTTCAGGGAATATTTTAGTTTTTAGTGCCTTATAAGATTGCCAGAGATTAAATGAATTGAATATTTGAATTATGATGAACATGTTTGATATGTCAATCTATACTAGGAATATTTATATACAATGTATGGTTTTAAATCCCCTTAAAAAAATATAAATGAAGTTGATGAATGTTTACGATTTATGTACACCAATTGACAATGAAAATTAAGAAATAGATTTCAACTCACTTCAATAGGGTAGTGAATCCTTTGTCTAACCAACCAAATAGTGACTTGATTTCTAATAATATTAATGTGCATGCCAGTTTTGAGGTTCTACTTGCACACGATTTGAACACGGGTGTCTTCGCTGCTTGCTTGATGGAGTCTTTGATGTTGTTATCATCAACATTACGTTGGTGGTAATTACCCCTACTATTATCGTTACTGTCAACCATATCATCATTATTGTCATCATTGTTTCCATCCCCAAAGAAACTTGTAAGCATTTCATTCAATCCTTCTTCATGCACTGCATTTTCACTATCATGATCATCATCATTAAGGCTAGGTGGCATGTCATCAGTGTATGCGACTCTCATCAGCTCTTCAAATTTCTTAGGTGGTAGTGTTCTCTTCAATCTTTCTCTTGTCGCCCTAGTGTGGTTTAAAGGATGGTTTGGATCATCTCATCCAAATCTTAATAACACAGTTGGATCCTGGGTATTAGTATGTGTTTCATCAAAATCTTCTACCTATCAACAAACACACGCATTATTTAATGTTTGGCAACAATTGGATAAATCATAAATGTATCAATTTCAAAAAAATATAATCAAATATGGCTTAAAAAATAAAAATAAAAATTGTATGAACATACATACATCAATTGAATAATGGAACATTATTTTATAGACTACCTTTTTTTATACAATAATTTAAATAAAACACAATTTTGACAACATAGTTTATAAAACATCAGTCCACACTCATTTATTATTCTTTGGTTTTAATTGATTGTATGAGGCATACTATTGATTGGAAGCTCATCATATATGTAATGTATTTGTACAATCGCTCATTTGAATTGTTTCTTTCCACGACATACAAAACATCCACAAACAAATTTTTTCTCGAAGTATTCATCCCATATACTATAGTCCCGACCTACCTCTTCTTCAGTGCAATAATTTGTTGTGTCTGTAGTATCTGTTGTCATATCCTCTTCCACCCATTGTCGTCTACGTGATTTAATAGTTTTAGGTCCACGTCCGCGTACATATCTTCTTCTTTTGCTAGTTGAACGCTCAAGCTTTGCATTTGCTCCAATCTCCATCTAAAATGATCAACAACATGCATTAATTTATGTCAAGATTGGATAATACATTATAAATTTCAATAATACTGTGAAAAAATATGGACGTATCACAAAATGCCATCAAATCATTTTTTCCTAAGTTAAGTCAAAATTTGAGTCCCTGATGTCTCGCTTCATCTGTTGTTTCCTCATTTGATATGACACGATTTGTTGCCATGGCCTCATCTCACCCCTATAATACACAACATAGTAAATAATGTTTAGTACACCAATTATATCATTTCAACGAGTATGCTATGCAACACAAAACCTCATTTTAGTCATATATTTGACATATTGATATCTCCTCTATGTTGTAGTATTTGTGAATTCATAAACACCTTGCTCTGTTGGTTGACGTTTCTTTGTCTTCTTACCTCTATTGTATCTGCAGATTCTGTTGTCTCATCTATTTCCACCCACTTTCCTCTCAACAATTTAGTATTTATTCGTCGTGCACATCCTCTCTCCATGGCCTCCTTTGTGAATATAATTTTTGCCACAAAAGCTTTCACCACACTACCATTGAGAAGGAAGAAGCAACTTGTGTGACCACTGTAAAAAATGCTCTACCGCATTGAGTTGATGAAGGAGTCGCGGGATAGCGGTGGTCACCGCACTACCGCACGCCTTTGGTAGAAGACCTACGAGAGTCACCACAACACCACTAGGAATAGAAGGAAGACTCACATGCCGCCACAAAAGCTTTCACCACACTACCGTTGAGAAGGATAAAGCACCTTGCGGGACTGTGGTAAAAACTGCTCTACCGCACCAAGCTGATGAGGGAGCCACGAGACAACGGTGGTCACAAAAACAAGGCAGAAGTTGGAATTATTTCCAACACTCTAGATCCTGTAATACACAACAATGAAAATAGTCACTATACAACAATGATAGGCGCTTAATTAGGCACACTTGGCGCAGCCTTAGGCATCCCAAACATATTACATTAACGGCCAAAAGTCGACGCTAAAGTTGGTGTTAATTAACACCGACTAAAGCGTTGACTACTGAATGAAATTCCAAAATTAAAAAATTTCTCGCGTGAAGGAAGAAATCAAACGACAAAAAAGGGAAAAACGTCGTGCGAAGGAAGAGAGCGGGGCGCTACAAGCAACTGATGAGAAATTCGATTTAGTTTGCAACACCATAGGTAAGGTTACAATTTTTTTTCTTGGTTGAATTCATGATTGTTTACTACCCTTTGTATTGCATTTGAATTCGTGATTGTTTACTGGTTTGTGGCCTAACCTCTAAATTGTCCCATTATTATAAATTGTAAAACCTTTGAGAAACCAACAAAAAAATTTACCCTACCCATTTGAACTTTGGCTCAAAATATTATAGCACGAAGCCAGGATGCCTCTATATTCTTTCCCTAACATGGGTATCAAGGAAATAGTGAACTGCTTGGAAAATTTGGGAATTGGGTCGGTCACTGCTGAGCAACTGCTGAAAATAAATGCAGAAACCGCTTGGTTTTGCCTAGTCATGCCATAGTCACCAATGCCATGAATTTTTTTTGCAAGATTGCATTATGAAAGAGTTTTCATGATAAGGTTATCAACACTAAGAAAACCTAACGAACATATTTGCCCTAGGTTATCAACACTAAGCAACCCAACAAACATATTTCCCACAAAACAAAACTTTCATACCAAAAAATGGACTAAAAATTTCATACCTGATAGTGTGTACTTCGTTTGCCTCCATAGACTGGACGAAAATAATTTGCCTTAGGTCGCCTTAAAATTTCAAGCAATAGAAGGAAGCAAGCATTGTCAGTAGACTCTAGCCACAATGAGGTAATTCATTGTCAAATTATAGATTTGTAAATGTTTCCATTGTTTCCTTAAATTTTGGTTTTTATATTTTTATTTCTAAATTTAAAAGAAGAAATATAATTTAAATATATATATATATATATATATATATATATATATATATAGGGACATGAGACTGAAAAAGATAAAGAGGAATTGTAGTTTTTAGTATTTTATTTCTAAATTTAAAAGAAGAAATATAATTAAAAATAAATAATATATATAGGGACATGAGATTGACAAAGATAAAGAGGAATTGGCTTCCATATTGGGGGTAGAGGCAGTGAACAAATGTTTTAATGTGGACTGGAAAATGCTTGCCAGATACATAGAAAAAAAATCTGGTAACACCTCTCAAACATTGCAAAAAAATAAATGGTGTGAAAGGGAATCAATTGATTCCCCAACCGGTCCTAGATCGAGCAAAAGATCTAGGAGGAAATAAGTGACACTAAACTCTAAGAATGTGGAACAGGGAAGAGAGACTTCCAATATCCCAGCCACTCCCGGGACACAGACTTCTTCCACCACACCATGTTATCAATCTTGCATTGATAGCTACAATACGAAGATAAAATACGAGGTGGTTTCAGGGGAAGTCCAAATGATGGATGCTGGGAAAATGTTTGTGAATAGGTTGAAGGAATCACGCCTTCAACGGTTCAAAGACCATCTACATTTTCCATTCTCACAAATACCCATGCAACTGAAAAAAGCAGTTATCCATGACATGGAGATTGAATTTGGAATAGGTTGGTCTATAAAGAAGATAAAGCTACAAATGTCTCAAAACTGAAAGAGATTTCGGTGCAACCAAACAAAGAAGATAAAAAAATCCCCTCCCGAGCTAAGGCAGAAAAGAAGGCCAATTGATGTAAGTGTGAAAGTATGGAAAGATCTTGTAAAATCATATGAGAAGTCCGATGCACGAAGGAAGACCGGTGAGGAGAGTACGCCGGTATTTGAATTTTCTCATAAGATTATATCAAATTTATTAGACGATATTTAAATTTTATTTGTGCATAGTTATATTGAATGAGTATATGTTTCAGGACAAGGCCTCCAAGGCTAGGCTTGAGAAACTTTGTGCCATGCATCACAGTGGCCAAAAAGGTTTATAGGTCTTGATCTATACATTTGTCAGTATATTTAATATGTTAAATGATATATTTTTTTATTTCCTTGGAAAAAGTAAATTATTGCATATTAATTAGTTTAACCAGTCCATGTGCCATGTTTTGAAATGAAGAGAAATATGGCCTCCATCCAAAGAAATTTGAAAAGAATATGTTACAAAAAAAAAGTGGAATGATTTTGCAATCTGGATGGAGAATGAGGTATCAATAGTTGATTTTCAATAACTTAGCTGGATATTGTTGTGTTAATATGTCAATTTACATCTCTTGTGTTGAGTTGTTTATTGATGCGTAGGATGAGTAAATAGAGCTCAAATCTTATGATTACAAGATGACCGTTTATGTGCATGAATAAATAGTAGAAGGATGTAGATGAACTCAATTCATCTGACTTTATGCCTCTTGGCAGGAATTCCTCTTGAATCTCTAATATCAGGTGCCCAAGACTTCCCTGTAGTTTTTACCTTTCGTTGTCGCCTTTCCTGATCTTCACTGCAGACTCGTCTCCTTTTTCCTTATCTGCATTTCTGGCTTTGGCTTCTAATTCATCCCATGTTTTACCTTCCTCCTCTTCAAAATATTCTTCTTCTTCTTCTTCGTCCTCCTCTGACTCCACAAGAGATTCATCTTCTGAACCTTCCTCATCTGATTCTAATTCCCCTTCTACATCAGAGGGTTTGTATCCTTGATCTAACTCTTCTGAATTATCAGAATAAGAATCACTAGCTTCCATATTCAAAAATTCCCAACCACCATATTCAATAAATTTATCTAGATCATCAGTAATAGTCTTCAAAATTGGCCACTATTTCAAGTTCATTATGCTTTCATAATACTTTATATCCATGTAGTTCATCCATTCCTTGATGCCATCAAATAAAGATTGAGGAATGGCGTACATGCGGAGTACATCCCGCTTGAAGTCTTTGAAAACAATAGCCATATCAAATGCCTTTTGCCCAAGTCCTACTCTCTCAAGGTTAACAATTCTCAATCTCACTAATAGCGATTACTAAGAAAGGTAATTCCACCAACTCCACCAAAGAATTTACCATAGCAATAATAAAAGTAGAGGCTTTGAAAGGAACTCCATGAAAACTAAGCTCTCTAAATGGTATATCAAACTCTAGTTCAAAATATTTTAGATGAGGCTGCTCCCATAGCTCTCTTACTCGCTTGAAAAATCCTTAAAACTCTGAATTCTTAACATTCAAAAGATAAATGGAATGTCCTCAACACCCAGTAGAGTTATCCAAAAAAGATAACTAAAAGCACAAATGTGCTCCTGCACACAATGGCCTAATGGTTGGTTGTCATAGAAGTCAAACTATTGAAGTAACCACACTGATTGAGTTAACATATATGCATCATTTTCATAAACAACCGAAATGCGTAACAAATGCTAATCAATACATTGAATTTTGAGATGCCTTGAAATAAATAAAGAAAACATGTTTTGGGGAAAATATCAACAACGTGGGGGAAGAAAGCATTAACCCTAATAAAATCATTTTCTATTGTTCTTGATACACCATCTGTAAGTTTTCCTTGGATGACAGTACTGAATTTCTATATCTTGTACCCCTTAAATGTCCTACATGTTACAAATATGGAATAACAATGCACAAATTTGTATCGAGTCCAAAGACCTAGGCATTCTGAATAAGGGTAGCCAAACTTGATAAGGATGCATTCACTATTACACGTATTGACAATCTAGAATAGTCATGTAAACACAATTGCCTGTGAAAACCATAATCAATCAAATTATGCACATTCAAATCTAAGTTTGAAAGCTTGCATTTCAGTCCATGAATCTAAGTCCTTTTTGAAGATTGAGGGTGTCAACAACAAAGCTAGAATAGATCTCCTTAAACCATAACTAGTTTTAAAGTGCGGTATTTCCAAATTCAAATCCACTTCTCAGCTAAGGAAAGGAGGTAGGATTGTCAGGTGCAACCTCAAACAGAGAATGCCATAGAAAACATTGAAATAAAAGATCCAATAAGTGAGATGACATAGCTGTAGACCATAGATAATCATAATTCTTGCAATGCACATATGCTTGTGATACAAACAAAAGGTGCTTACACATTGGCTGAATATATCCTCATCAAAATGCCCAGATAGAAATTTCAAATTTGTAAGTAAACTTTGACAGTCAAGAAAAATAGTCATAAAAATTGGAAGTAAATGAAGGCAAAAATGTAGGTGAACTTAATTCATCTGAATTTATGCCTCTTGGAAAGCATCAAGATCTCCCCTTCTAAAGTTTGGAACACATCCATTACCTCCACATAAAATTGGACATCCTTGGTCTTCTTGGTTCCCATGCCATGATATGGTTATGCAAATGAAAATGAAGCAAAGTAATCATCTCCTTCTCCGCTGGCTGGAAGAATGCATGCTTAATGTTTTGATACATGATATCAACTCTCTCTTCTACTCTCATGGTTGAATACCGAAATAAATTATGGTGGGCCTCCAGAGTTCCAATCATCTTTCGTCCTCTTCCACCAAATGTTGGCTTGATCCACACGTTTGCCAGCCTAATTGGCTTTGTTTTTGAAAGCTGAAGTTTCTCCTCACTCACCAGTGTAGCTCTCTCTTCCTTTTCAGACTCTTTCATTGCTGCAAATCGTATCTAGGATTTAATCATTTGTACCACATGGTTGATGTGCTTTGAATCCTTGCATCTAAAGGAAATTTCCTTAACATAAATACTGCTAGGGAATTTCAATGCTTCCATTGTAGTTGGCATTAAAGCCGATACCTGCAACATTGAAAATTATCCTTATATAAGAATTCCCTCCATCTTGTTGGCTTGTAACACTCTTGATGGTGGCTACATGAAATCTGATTTTGATTCCTCTTCTACATTAGAGGGTTCATATCCTTGATCCAACTCTTCTAAATTATCAAAATCAGAATCACTAGCTTCCATATTCAAAAATTCCCAACCACCATCTTCAATAAATTTATCTGGATCATCAGTAAATACTCTTCAAAATTGGCCACCTGTTCAAGTTCATTCTGCCTTCATAATACTTTATATCCATGGAGTTCAACCATTCCTTGATGTCATCAAGTGAAGATTGAGGAATGGTGTCAATGCAGAGTACATCCCACTTGAAGTCTTTGAAAACAATAGCCATTATATCAAATGCATTTTTCCCAAGTCCTACTCTCTCAAGGTTAACAATCTCAATCTCACTAATAGTGATTACTAAGAAAGGTAATTCCACCAACTCTACCAAACAGTTTACCGTAGGAATAATAAAAGTAGAGGCTTTGAAAGAAACTCCATGAAAACCAAGCTCTCTAAATGGAATATCAAACTCTAGTTCAAAATATTTTAGATGAGGCTAATCCCATAGCTCTCTTACTCGCTTGAAAAATCCTTGAAACTTTGTATTGATTTTATTTTCTTGTCCCTCTCTTGTTGTTCTTCCTCAATTTCAACAGGATCATACATTGACCTTCTTTCCCCTCCCTCCTAAAGTTTGGACCACATCCATTACCTCAACATAAAACTGGACATCCTTGGTCTTCTTGGTTCCCACATCATGATATGGTTATGCAAATGAAAATGAAGCAAAGTAATCATCTCCTTCTCCGTTGGCTGGAAGAATGCATGCTTAATGTTTTGATACATGATATCAACTCTCTTCTGCTCTCATGGTTGAATACTGAAATCCATTATGGTGGGAATCAAGAGTTTTGGTCATCTTTCTTCCTCTTCCACCAAATGTTGGCCCGATCCACAAGTTTGCCAGCCTAATTGGCTTTGTTTTTGAAAGCTGAAGTTTCTCCTCACTCACCAATATTAGCTGTAACTTTTTTGAAATTTTATTATGGTATGTGCACTTTGATATGATGAAATATGATTATGGTTTCGTCTCATATGTTGTAATATTAGATATCTAACAGAAAAATAAATTATTGCATGAGATAAATAATAAATTTTCATTTTAAATGTTTTGTTTTTGTAGAACACGGGTCTTCCAAAAGATCAAGATGATCCTCAACATGATATAGATCCACAAAATATTGGTTCTTCCGGTACAAATCACATGGCAAACGATGATGATGACGCAAATATGGAAGACACCGAGGCCGATGACAATGATGACACATATACGATGATGATGATGATCACGATGGTGATGGCGATGATGAGACGGTTGGTGATAGTAACCAGTGACATTCATGATCATATAGACTACATCATGGATCATTGCTGATATGTCATTAAGATGGCTCTTTTCATGGTTACTATCATATGTATCATTTTCACGGCCTACAATACTATATTGTTGAGTTGTATCATATTGACATGTATCATTTTCACTATATCGTTTGGACATGTATCATCTTGACTTGTATCAATTTGAGTTACATAATTTATCAATTTTATTTATATCATTTGTACATGTATCATTTTCACTTATGTCGACTGTTGGACATGTATCATTTTGAAATGTTTTTGATGTACTAGCATATTTGACTTTCACTTGTTTTAGTTATATATGATGATGATCTTATCAGTATTGACTTGTCAATTTATATATATTAAAATTGGTCGATGATTTTTGGATGGATATTTATTAAGTATGATGATTTTAATTTACTGTTGAGGATGGATGTTGTCAAATTCAATTAAATTATAGATATTTGACTCACTTGTTTTAATTATAGATGATGATCATGTTACAATAATTATATTGTTATTTAATCATATGAGTTAAATAATTAAATTACTTACTCTATAATCATATGAGTTATTTAAGAGGCATGATATATTTAACTAATTAAATTGAAAAAAAAACATATTAAATTAATAAATGCAAGCAAAACAAGAAGCATTTTTAGAAGCAACAATGGTAGCCAAACTAGAATCAAATGAAAAGCATTCTTGACAGAAAAATTGGAAGCAAAACCGAAAGAAAACCTCGAAGCAAACCTGGAAGAAAATCTGGAAGCAAACCTGGAAGAAAATCTGGAAGCAAACCTAGAAGAAAATCTGGAAGCAAAACTGGAAGGAAAATCGGAAGCAAACCTGGAAGCAAATCTGGAAGCAAAATTGGAAGCAAAACTAGAAGCAAATTTGGAAGCAAAACTGGAAGCAAAACTGAAAGAAAACTTGGAAGAAAAACTAGAAGCAAAACCAGAAGCAAACCTGAAAGAAAAATTGAAAGAAAAACCAGAAGCAAAATTGGAAGCAAAACCAAAAGCAAAACTAGAAGCAAAACCGGAAGAAAAATTGGAAGCAAAACCAGAAGCAAAACCAGAAGCAAAACCGGAAGAAAAAATGGAAGGAAAACTAGAAGCAAAACTCAAAGCAAACCTAGAATCAAAATTGGAAGCAAACTTGGAAGCAAACTTGGAGGCAAAACTGGAAGCAAAATTGGACGCAAATTGGAAACAAAACTAGAAGCAAAAATGGGAGTAGACATGGAAGAAAAACTGAAAGACAAATTGGACGCCCATTGCTGTGCAATTTTCGACGTTACTTCCCGATGCTATTTTAGGCGCTAACAGAGGCACTTTGATTTTTCGGCGCTAGATCCGATGGAAACATCAGCACAAAATTCGACGTTGAACTGACAATGCATGTTTGCGCTGGGTTGAACACCAACCAAATTGTTCAATTCATGTACTCAAAACACACTAAAAACCGACACACAAGTCGACGCTAATTGCCTGTTGTGCTGTTGTGGTTTCAGGTACTTCATGTTGCTTATTGATGATTACTCTAGGATGATGTGGGTTACTTTCTTAAGGGAGAAATCCGAAGCTCTGGAAAAGTTCAAGATCTTTAAGGCTAAGGTTGGGAAAGAGAGTGGTATGAAAATTAAGTGTCTGAGATCAGATAGAGGTGGTGAATTTACTTCTGGTGAGTTTAATTCTTTTTGTGAAGAACATGGGATAAGGAGACAATTATCTACACCACAGACCCCTCAACAAAATGGAGTTCTGGAAAGGAAGAACATGAAAGTTCAAGATGTTGCTAGAATTATGATGTTGGAAGAAAATGTCTCTCATATCCATTGGAGAGAAGAAGTGAGTATTGTTGTCTATATCCTTAATCGGGTACAAATCAAAGGTAACTATGGTTTGGTCATAAGCCTATTGTTAGATATTTTAAAATCTTTGGGAGTAAATGCTATATCAGGAGAGATGAAGACCTAGGAAAGTTTGATGCTAGAAGTGATGAAGGAATCTTTCTTGGTTATTCTACTAATAGTAAGGCCTACCGGTGCTACAACAAGAGATTGAAGAAAATGGTTGAAATTGCAAATGTTAAGGTTGATGAAGACATTTTTAGACCCTCGAGAACCTGTGGATATGATTCTAATGATTAAAATGATAATACAAACGAGATTCAGACTTCAAATCAAGTTCAGATCATTCTGGTGAATCAAGAAGAACAAGAAGAAGCAAAGACTGGTGAAAGTACATAAGAGAGACCTCAAGAGCCTAAAATTCAAGAACACTCTAAGACTCCAAGGTATGCGAGATTGAATCATTCAGAAAATTAGATTATAGGAGATAAGAACAAAGGTGTCCAAACTAGGAGAAGAATTGTAGAAGAATATTGTTTAATTTCAAAGGCTACACCAAGTAATGTAAATGGGCATGTAAAGATGAACATTGGATTGAAGCAGTGAAAGAAGAACTACAAAAAATTGAGAAGAATAATACATGGATTCTTGTTCCTAGACCTAAAGACAAAAATACAATTAGAACTAAATAGGTTTTTAGAAACAAGTTGAATGAACAAGGTGAAGTTATAAAAAACAAAGCAACACTGGTATGTAAAGGATAATCTTAGATGGAAGGTATTGACTTTGAAGAAACTTTTGCTCCTGTTTCCAGAATTGAAACTGTGAGATTGTTTATTGCTTATGCTACTTACAAAAACTACAAAGTTTATCAGATGGATGTCAAGTCAACATTTCTAAATGATGAATTAGAAGAAGAGGTATATATTGAGCAACCTGATGGATTTCAATTGACTGATCACAAAGATATGGTCTTTCGGTTGAAGAAAGCATTGCATGGACTCAAGCAAGCCCCTAGAGCTTGGTATGCCAGATTGGATAAGTATTTGTTGAAGCTTGGATTTAACAAAGGTATTGCTGATAGTAATTTGTATTTCAAGATTGATGATGATAAAGATGGAAGTCTTTGTTGATGATATATTTTTTGGAGGAGATGATGGTTTGTGCATGAAGTTTGCTAATGAGATGCAAAATGAGTTTGAGATGTCAATGATTGAAGAGTTGAAATAATTTTTGGGATTATAAATCACTCAGGTAGATAAAGGGATCTTTATATCTCAGTCCAAGTATGTGAAAGAACTGCTAAATAAGTTTGGTATGGAAGATTAAAAACTAGTCGGTACACCCATGGTGACCAGATGTAAGTTGACACAAGATGATGATTCTTCGAAGGCAAATCAAACTAGATACAAATCAATGATTGGTGGATTGTTGTATTTGACTCAAACAAGACCTGATATCATGAATGGTGTGTATATTTTTTCTAGGTTTCAAGCTGTTCCTAAGGAATCTCATGTGACTGTTGTGAAGATAATTTTTAGATACTTGAAGGGAATAGTTGATTTAGGCCTGTGGTATCCTAAAGATGATTATCTTACTTTAAGTTCCTTTACTGATGATGATTGGGTAGGAGATGTGAATGACAGGAAAAGTACTAGTGGTGGTGCATTTTTCTTGGGAAATAAGTTGATTTCATGGTTAAGAAAAAAGTAGAATGTCGTTTTCTTGTCTACTGTAGAGGCAAAATATATTGTTGTTGCTAACAATTGTACTCAAGTATTGTGGATGATACAGATGTTGAAAGATATCAGAGTTGTGTATGATGAATCCATTGCCATATTCTGTGATAACTCAAGTGCTATAAAAAATTCTAAGAATGCAATGTTGCATTCAAAGACAAAGCATATATCTATCAAGTACCACTTTTTGAGAGATAAAGTGAGTGATAAGGAAGTCAGACTCGAGTATATTCCTACTAAAGAAAAAATTGCAAACATCTTTACGAAGCCTTTGCCTAAGGATACTTTTGAGTGTCTCAGAGGGAAGTTAGGGATAATTACCCCTCCTAATCAAAACTAAGATGCATAGTCTTTGCATCACTCTCTGCATTCATAGTCATATCTTGATCCAAATTGATGTTGTGGTGGTTGCTAATCAGGGGGAGTAGTTAGATGATTCAGATATGTGGTTCATAGCTTGTGCACCTTTTCCATTGATGTCAAAGGGGGAGAAGAAAAATATGAGAAGTGCAATGTGTAAAGGGGAGATTGTTGGAAGAAGAGTTGGTTGCGTTGATGGTGTATTTTTTCATATCATGTGTTTCCATCAATGCCAAAGGGGGAGATTGTTGGATGTTGTGTTTGTATTTATGATATGTAGTTGTCATTGATGTCAACACTATTAGCATTAATGTCTTTAAGATTGTATATTTTGAGAATATTGAGAAAATTGTAATAAATATGTTATAGGTTGTTTGTGAAGCAGTGAAGATTCGTATGGAGGAAAGTTCAGTATGTTGTAAACTAGATGTTGTGGATTAAAGGGTTTGTTCTCAAGCCTATCTAGTTTCTACTCCATAAGTTTCAGAGGTGTGCGTGAATATTTGAGGAAGTTATAAGTTTTTGTGTTCTGACAACTATTGTGTTACTGCAAATGGTGTTCATGGAAGAAGACAATGTGATTCTGGTAATCTGAGTTGTTGTGTATGTTCTTGAAGTGTTCGTGGACGTTTGTAGATCATGTTCTATCTGTGTTGCACGTCTGCATCATTCATTGTGCTCACGATCTGAGTTTTTCTCCTGCATATTCATGGCCGACAAGGCGTTTGAAGCGTGTTATGGATCTTCGAGGAAGAATATTTGAAGGTGTTTTGTATTTGAGGATATTATTTTAGGTCTCTACTATGTTGTGGCTGACTTTGGTTGATGCACATTGATAATATTTATTGTTTTGGGCTGAAAGTTTGCATTCATTCTATTATTGTGTTGAAGCAGATATAATGTAATGCAAATTCTTGTTGCAGATATATATAAACGATTTTTTTATCTCATTTGGGATATGTAAGAATCAAAGTATGTGAGTGCTATGTGCAAAAAAGGTTCAGATTGTTCGAAGGTAGATCAAAGTGTGAAGAAGAGTGAAAGAAAGTGAAGAAGTGTTCATGTGCTTAACTGAAACTATACTCAGGCATTAACAAATGCTACTTTCTTAGTTCAAATTCTTCAGATGGTTTTAATCTGAATATTTCTGTAAGACAATGAGTCTTCCTTTGAGCAATGAGATCTAGGCAATGCATCTGAATGCATGTGCATTCCTCTTATATTTTTCTTATACTTTTAACAAGGTATAACTTGTGGATTAACCTCCATTGTGGTTTTTCCCCTAATAGGGTTTCCACGCAAAAAATCTTGGTGTTGTTTGTTTCTGATGTGTTGTTGATTCATGCTTTCACTGTTATTAATTAGATATGAGATTAAAGGTTAATAAGTTGAATAAGTTTGAAAATCTGTGACAACTGATTCACCCCCCCCCTCTCATTTGTATGTCCTGTTGCCAACATGCTTAATAAAATTTGATAACACACTTGTAGAAGAATTGTTAATAAAATATTAAAAACATAAATGAATCAAGAAGATGTGAATTATTTGTTAATATAATGAAGAATCTTAGTCTAAGAACATCCAATATTGATGGTGAAAAACTATTATAAAAGTATAATTAATATATACTAATTAGTAGACACAACCTCGTGCACCAAAGATAGTAATGCCACTCAATGTGTTTTTACATCAATGAAAGTAAGCCATGGAACGAAAAAATCACTTTATTAACAAAATAAGTTGATTGCTATTAACAAATAAAAAAACATTAATTAAAGCCATTAGGAGATGTCAAAGAGTCGATGATCCCAAAACAATGAACCATGGGCATTGTCAATTAGGCTATTATGAAAATATGAGGTCACAATTGATGCCTTAAGAAAATCAATTAAATATTTTTTTAAAATAACACAAGAGTTTCGCCTAATCAAAGAGATGTAAGGAGAAAAATTGGTTCTTAAAATTGTGAATTACATTCTAAATATTTTTGGATACGAATCAAATAGAATTTTACAATAAGTTTCTAAAGAGCTATTCTCAAATAAAAATTAGTCAAAGGTATTTTGGGATAACAAAATATTTTTATTTAAAATAAATCACTCACACAATATTAGATTTTGTAGACTGCATATGAGATTTTTTATATATTATGATATTTTTATCATATATGCGATATTTTACATAAATGTATTGTAGAAGTTCCAGTTAGAAAACAAGAGATTTTATTTTAATTTTTCTTTTACAAAAGACTAAATGAATAATTTTATGAGAAACCATGTTTGGAGGGAACTTGCGTTAGTTCTAGTGGTTATGCAATGTTTAGAGTAATTTTATGAGAAACCATGTTTGGAGGGAACTTGCATTAGTTCTAGTGGTTATGCAATGTTTAGAGGGAAGCATTAGAAAACAAGAGATTTTATTTTAATTTTTCTTTTACAAAAGACTAAATGAATAATTTTATGAGAAACCATGTTTGGAGGGAACTTGCGTTAGTTCTAGTGGTTATGCAATGTTTAGAGAGAGAGAGAGAGAGAGAGAGAGAGAGAGAGAGAGAGAGAGAGAGAGAGAGAGAGAGAGAGAGAGAGAGAGAGATTTGGTGAGTAAAGATATAAATATAGTATAATCTATGAGAATATTTTAGGAGAAGAGAGTGTATGAGTATGTAAGATAAACACACATACCTAAATAGTTAGATGAGAAATTTAAGTTAAGCAAGGAGATATTTCATTTCGGTACCCTTGTGTCTATTATAGATTTTAAGACTCTACAACCACATAATGAAGTGCAATCTTAATACTAAAACTCTATCTATGTTGCCATTTTTGTGCATATAACATTCATTTATGTATCCAAAAAAATTGAGAAAAATATAAAGATATTGATGGAGTATCACTTCTACATCAACGATGATTGTACTCCTTTTATTGAGTTCATACAAGTCTACTTTTAAATATTTTATGATAATTTAAGTGATAAAAATGTCATATTTGGTCAACAACATCATATGGTTAGATATTTGTACATCATAATTTAAGAATTTATGATGCCTCAATAAAAGCATCATCTATCATCCAAAAGTGTATAAAGATAGGTGAAACACAAGATTTTTTGAATCAATGTGGAATAATATTAGGAAAGATGTATGTAAAGGTAGAAGACCTAAGAAAGCTTGATTTTCATTTGGATTTGACACATCAAATAGGTTCATTACAAGTAATAATTTTAAAAGGAAGATGGAGGATAGAATGAAGTAGGATAAGAACGTATTTTTGAGAAGCTAGATGAAGCAATTTTTTGGGTTCATTAAAACATTAATGACCTTGAAAGTAAGTTTGGATGATACATTAAAGGAAAAATGCACACTTAATGATGAATTGTAAATAGATTTATTAGTCACTTCTATGATTTATAACAAATTGAACTTTCAATAGATGAATAATAGAATATGCTATAGAAAATAATATGCCACCTATAAAAATGTATATTATAATTCAATAAATAATATATTTTTTTTAAATGTTCTTTTATAATTAAGAAAGAATATTATAGCTTTGTGTTGGGACAATTTGACAAAGAATTGTTCCAAAAAATATTAATTCAACATATGTTGTAGAAGTGGGTAAAAAATATAATAATGCACATGAAAATAGTGTGATAGTTTTTTTTTGAAATTCCAACTAAGCATTGTGTAGAGTTATTTTTGAAGATATTGCATTATTTTGTGTATTCCTTCTTTTAAAAATTAATATGATTGAATTCTATTTGCAAGTTTAAATTATCATCATTATTTGATTTCTAGAATCTAGATATGTATTTGTTGTAAATGCTACTAATGTTGATTAATTAGTATACAATTTAATTGAATGTCTTTAAATTTTTTCGCATAGTATGCAAGGTATTCAATATAAATGAGGGATTAATAATAATGATTTGGTTTATTGAAGATGGCCATGAGATGGTATTTGATGGTTTAAGCATAATGATTAAAATCAAATTTGAAAATAATATCTAAAATTTAGATTCTAAAAGAACATTGAAAAATAATATGTTAAAAGTTGTTACTCTTAAATATAATTAAAAAATATGTGGTAGTATGCCTATTGTTACCAAATAAGCACTATAAATACAACTAAAATCAAAATTAAAATAAATGTTTAAAATTTAGATTCTAAAATGGAACATAAAACAAATAATAATGTATTTATTTTTTAATTCTTAAATAGAAACTAAAAAATGCTTATTGTTGATAGACAAAAGAATACCCTCAACAACTATTTGGAGTATAAACAACTACTAAGTACTAAATATCCTTCAATTTCCAAACCATCTACTCACTCTAACCGTGAGAGCCATTGTGATCTAAATCTTTGCTTTCTTTTGTCTACATACTTCCACTTAATTTCATCTCATTAGTGCCACTCAATGTGTTATTTGTTGTATTGGATGTGTTAGTATTGTTCAAGTTATTGCACAACCCTCTAGTTTTGAACATATGGACCTCTAGATTCCTAGTGCCTTTTCAAAGTGAAGACTTTGGATATCATATCTAGTTGTATACATCCTCAAGAAAATTTCTAAATTCTTATCAAGTTTGTTTCTTATCTTTGATTTGAAGAATTCTAATGCATTGAAAAATCTTTCATCCTCCACTAACCTCATAATCATGGTTTGACATAGTCATATATATATACATGTACATACATATATGTATGTATGAATGTATTTATAGTCGTCAGAAAATTGGTTCTGATGCCCATGTTTTAGCATTGAGAAATTTTTTATTTACTATTGTTTAATAGAAAATTCTATGTACATGTATCTATGTATATGTATGTATGTATGTATTTATTTATAGTCATCTGAAACTTGGTTTTGATGCCCACGTTTTAGCATTGAGACATTTTTTATTTACTATTGTTTAATAGCAAATTTTAACATCCGAAGTCAACATTGTAAGCAAATTTCGACGGGGCATAACTTTCACCCCCCTTATCAATTTTTTGGAAACTTTTTTTTATTTCTATCAAAATTTTGCAAGAAATCTAATTTTGTGTGTAAAATTAAGATTTGGATAGCCCATTTTGTAAAACTCATCATGCGTTACAAATGATCGATTTGGTATTTGATCTTCACAACTTGTAATTTTTTTTGCACATTGTTCTAGGGGGGATCTAATCAACACTAATCATTTTGGGGGGGTTCTCTGAATCAAGGGGGACAATCTAGGTGTTTCTTCTTTTTAGTTTGTTGGTTCATGTGATCATGTCTCTCACACTAAATCCCATCCATTTGATTATTCTTCATAATGCTCCTAATAAATAGAAAACCAAATGTGTATATTGTGGAAAGAAAAGACATACAACACAAGAATGTTGATTTTGTCAAACTGATAAATTGGAGAAAATTATTCTTAGTCATGGTATTCCTTACTTGATCCTCTAGTTCCAACACATGCAAAATCATCATCTAGTCTCACTCAGACATCTTGTGAGACATCATCATTTGGAGATGAACAATGTAGTTTGATGACTTGCATTGATATCTCATCTCCCATATCACTTGAACATTGCTTCATTTGAAAATTGTGTTGACTCATTCCTGAGTTCTAATGATTCTCTGCATTAGGTTATTATTATCGTCATTTCAGATCCACCACATTGAAATGTATATCTACCAGATATCATTCTTTGATTGTAGAATCCCGAATTTTAGATTTGGATGACACTATTGAAGACATTCGTCTTCTATTTGATGGCAAATTTTATGAAGTTGCATCATCATTTCCATCTTTAGATATTGCTCTTTCCTCGCCCATATCAACTTCTATCATGACAAATTGTACAAATATTCATGAATTGACCTATCCAACATCGATTAGAATATAACCATACATCCATGTCCGTGTTCCAAAATCTTCTATAGTACCTGATTCATCTTATCAGCATCCGTCACACATCTAACATTGGCTTGGCCAGCTTAGCGTGGCAAGTATGAAAGAAATGTAGGTCGTTGAAGCTATTGTTACCCAAAATAGCAATTGGTCACTTCTGTGAAATAAAGAGATTAGGATAAAGCAAATTATGAAATGTTGCAGGCCGTTGGAGAAATACTTATTACAATTGTATAACTCAAACTTTTCTGTCGTGTCTTTTGAGTCAGCACGTGCCTTGCAAGTTGAGGTTGTGTTTGTGAGTAAGGGTGGTGATGTTGGAAGATTCCACACGACTCCCACAAGAAAGCCAACAATCAGCTTTCAAAGAACTCGCTGGAGAAAATGAATGAATCAGAAAATGACAAGTAAGAATTAGGTGCATCAAAGAGGCATCGTCTTGTAGTTTTCTACACAAGCAAACACAAGCAAAGGTCGATGTAAAAGGTAGCTGGTATGGTGAGGCCGGCCAAGAAAAAGGTTGAAAGCCTCTTTAGATGTCTGCAACCAAGCCATTGGTATGGAAGGAAGGTGTGTAGAGTCACCTTATCTTGCAAATGCTAAACCCATAGAAACTTCAGCGCCAAAATTCCATCAGAATCCTTTGTTGATCATGCATCTATTACAGATTAATGACCAACACAAGCATTGAGACTGCAAACAACAATGGAGTCCTCCAAACAAACATGCCAATTTGACCTAATAATTATCTTCAGCACAAAAAATGCCATGAAATGAAACCTGTAACAATAAATCCATAGGAATTTTGACCAAATAGGCTGAGGAAAGCCACAAAATTATCTGCAAATAATAACTTCACGAGCGCACAAAAGATGCCCCAATATGCCAAAATGGCCAAAAATTGTTTGAAGAATGCAAATATCTCCCCTAATGAGTAGATGGGCAAAGGGAAGATTGGGTCTTTGTTTTAAAAAAATAAAAATTACAATTTTTCGTAAAATAGGCACAAAGGTCAAAAAAGTGCAAAATGAAAATGATCAAAATTGATGAAATGAAAGGTATTTTTTCATTTCCCGAACCTTTTGAATGCAATGGTGCTATTTGTTTGGCTCTATGATTCTCCATTGATAGGGCTATATGCAGGAGTCACCTCAATACGAGAAGAAACTTGTTCTCATGGCTCTGATACCATGTTTGAGAATGCCAAGATCAGAGAGCTCGAATTTGATAACCTTCCACAAGTGAAACTATGAACATAATAGTATGTCTATCAATATAAAATGAAGAGGATATAATATAATGATCAAGCCTTATATATAGGCAAGGATGAGAAGGTGAGAAGGTAGGAGTGAAACTCTGACTACCCTCCCAAAGGTGGGACACTTGTGAGCTCACTTGACAAGTATGTGTCAAGTGAGCTCACAAGTGTTAATAGGTGTCTCAATTCATGAGGACACATGTCTCAATGCTATGAAGTGAGACAAAAGAAAAAGAAACCTAAGTAAACTTAAGCTAGGTGTGAATAGGTCAATCCTAGAAAGGTGATTAGCTAACTAGGTAGATAAAGACAATATTTACACTAACATTATCAACATCATCAATAGACCAAGGGCCAAATGAAAGATAAGAAGGAATATTGAGGAGATGTGAAGGTGAAGCAAATATATCATTAGGATACTCAAGGCAAGATGAAGCAAAAGGCACAAATATGAAAACCCATATGTGAACCAAGGAAATTTAGCACCGTCACATGGAGGAAGATCCCTTGACTCCTCACAAGATATATCATCAAAGAAAAAGAATATAAGGAAATATAAATATCATGAAAAGTAGAAAGAATAGCATTACAAGACTCAACATCATGAATGGATATGAAAGGTGCAACCACATTGCATAAAGTTTGACCCCAAGATGCATCACTAGAAGTTGGGATTAACTCATCAATATCCATCACACATGGTATATCAATATCATAATCTATAGTCTCATTAGGTGCATGCACATCACTATCACATGTCATAGGAGAGGTAGGATCAACATGAATCTCATGACAAGTGAAATGGATATATTTATAAGATTTAAGGATAAACATTGATTAAGTTTATGAAAGAGTAAAAACCATATTCATGATAAAAAACACCTTTACACAAAATACATCCTAATCCATATCATAAAAAGATGAGTGCATCAAAGATGGGAAAAAAAAAAGCCACACAATATAAGAAAATAGTCATAATCAACAAGGAGTGCATGGATAGGAATTAAAGACTATGGTCTATGAGAATTTGTGATGTATGGTGTATTAGTGAAAGTTCATAAGGGAAGGTGGATGGGGTAGGGATCAAATAGAGATCAAACAATACATGCCAAAACCCTAACAAAGACAAGTTAATGATACAAAAGTAGGGGTGGATCCAAAACCTAATAAAATCTAATATGAAATGAATGCAATTAGAAAATTCAAATCCAAAAACCTTAAGAAAGAGAGATAAAACTTAGGTCATATAGGAATATTAAGTCCACTATTTTATATAAAGGAAAGTAACACCTCACATAAATATCCTAGGTCCAAATTAATTAAATAATAATAAATAAGGAACCCTAGGATAAAGAATCGGGATTAATAACTAGTAAATGCAATAATTATTAAAATTAATATAGAAATTAAATAAATATACCGAGTTTTAGATTGTGTTGGGTGTGAATAAATTAGATTAACATGAAGATTGATTGAACTATATAGTTTACTTGGATGCAAGCACAAAAGTGATTTCTATGAATGAGGAGCTAAACTTGTGTTTCGATCTAAACCTAGGTCATAGATATGAACTTCTCTAATCATGTCATCCTAACCTTTTCGTCTA
The DNA here is from genome assembly GCA_007115665.2 of Sequoiadendron giganteum. Classification (NCBI taxonomy): domain Eukaryota; kingdom Viridiplantae; phylum Streptophyta; class Pinopsida; order Cupressales; family Cupressaceae; genus Sequoiadendron; species Sequoiadendron giganteum. Next base: position 569,823,375 of record CM021109.1, on the reverse strand, counting down.
TATGTCTATGAATTGTAACAACTAATTGATAATGTTTGGAAATACTATCAAGGAGTTTGGTAGGCAGGGGGATTCTCCCTTGGTCAAATCCCTAAGTGGATGGATTCAACCATGATGAAGAAAGATCAAAGACAACATGCAAGCATCTAGTGTGCCTAGGATGATGTAATCTTGATACTCTAGATATTCTCTATGTGGATGTCTTATGAATTCTTTTGGATTGAGATGATAATAATGAATTAGGTTATGTCCTTAAATACACTAGCTTATCATATACTTTGAAATAATTTTCATTTTAGTCATCTCGTAGCAACTACTGGGAAAGGGGAAGCATAGCCCCAATTTTAAAATTTAAATTCAAAAGTTTAGGATTCAAATAAGCATGTGTAGAAGTGACCTAGTTCAATTCCACATTCACAAATTTGAACTAGGGTAGTAAATGAATAGATGTCTAGAGTTCAATTTGGATACTAAGGATGAGTTATGATGGTACATGGCTAGGATAATGTGATTTGGAAACTTCCATGCGAAACAATGCCAACTTACATTCAAGTCAATGCATAAATAAAAACCTTATCGAAGTGAACCCAAAACATAAAAGTAAGGGGCACTTGTATGTGATTTTCACCATTATAACTTATAATAAAATGGATGGCCATTATTTGCTAACTAAAAACATGAAACATCTCATTTATAAGCCAGTTCTATTTAAAGGGGTAGCTCTAGTTCATTTTAGAGATCACCTAAAATCAAGGACCTAGAAAGGAATTTAATAAGAGCTTTTAAGTCAAATTTATTAGTATTAAATTCAAAGAATTTTATTGCACTTATGCTTGCATCATCATCTAGAGCATTTTCCATATGTTTACATGTTGTCTTCTATCTTTTTTACAATTTTCTAAGTTGTTGATTCAATATCCTTATGATGTTTGACAAAACGAGTACTATCCCTCTCACATGAAAATTCTTGGTCACACGGCCAAGTTTTTGTGTGGAGACACACATGTTAATTTATTATAGACTAAAATTGAACATTTAGAGGTTTACAAAGATTAGATATACATGGATACACATGAAATTTAGACTTGGGTAGGTTGGATTTGTAAATGGTTGATTGAGCATGTAGTTGCATATTAATGACCCATAATGACAAAGAATGACTACAAATGTCAAAACATTGTTTAAGCATCACATATTTTCCTATGCCTTAACAAATCATTCACAAATATTTATGGTCTCATTAGCAACTACCATGAAAGAATAAAGAAGATGGACATTGCTCTGGGAAGACTTGTTTTTGTTATAGATGAGATAATGAGGAGGGTTGTAATGGGAACTGTTTCTGGACATTCTAATATTTAGAAAGAAAAAATATGAAGTTGGGAAACAACAAGGATACACAGGATTCGGGAGACACAAAGAAGAAAGAGAAGTGCACTTAGGAGAAGGAACCTTCGGAGGAGTCTCTTGAAACTCTATTTAAGGATTAGAACTTAATACATGCTAAGTTATTATTTGCTTGTAGGAGTTTCTTTGTGTTTTAGTTAGTTGTCTTTTGTTGTTTTCTTAGTGTTACTGGTTTTAGTAGGTGTATAGGATCGAATTTGCACCCCTAACGCAAATTCCCCTTTTACCCCTTTACACTTTAGAAAACCAAACTCTGAGGCTTAATTACACATAAGCTCACTGTTCACATCACACTTGGTGCCCTGTTTGTGTGTCGGTGGAGGCGTTTTCTGTCGGGGACGCCCGCACAATGTGCAGACGTCTGTGTGGCGTGCTTACATCCCTGGCATATTCATGCGGCTGGAGTCTACAGAAATGTTACACTTCCTATTGGGAGTCAAAGTGTAACTCCTTTCTTTGGTTGGCCGACCCGAATATGGCTGTTTCTTGACCTCCTTTCTTCATATTCTCAATTCATTCATTTTATTTCCAAGTTTTTACGAGAACTTTTGGCCATCTCTTCACAATTTCTCCACACTTTGAGCATTCACTCCAAGGTTTGTAGCAACACTTCACACCTCATAGCAACAATCTACCATTCCATCACTTTGATAGTGCAAGCGTAGGACAAATTCATTGCAGTAGAGACTTGAGTTCCTCTCATCTTTCTCCTCCACTAGCCTTGAGCACTTTGGATGGAGGTGGTAAGCTCCTCACATCTTCTCTATCATTTGGTTGAATAAGCACGTACTGTTTTGTAGTGTCTTTTGCATGATTTTCTTTTATTGTCTTCTTTATCACATTATTTCTATCATTGCAATCTTGGCTGTCTGTGGAGGTGGAAACACCAAAATGGGGGTTTGATTGAGGCAGACCCCTATACAACCCCCCAACATTTTCCCCCTTTTCTGTGTGTAGGTAGAGAGATATTGGAGCAAGCTGGCGAAAAGAGTAGTGTGTGAGAACATCTTCGTCACCCTTGTGGTGATCTACTTTCCTTATCACGTCCATCTTTGCATTTCCTATTTCATTGTCTTACTCTATACCTTCCGAAGTTCTTAAACTAGGATGTTAGTCCGTCTTTTAGAATTTAAGTCTTGCCTCTTTGGTTTTCTGGTTGTACGGACGCCAACACGCCGCGCTATCATCCCAAAATCGTGCTTTTGTCCTCGGATAGAGAGCTATCTAAGACACAAAACCAATTCTAAAGACCAACTCGCTTAGTCTCCTTTCAACTCTCGGGTTTGCAGAGTGGTCGAAGGACCTTATAGTCCTCATCAATCTCATCTCGTCTATCCTAACGTCCTTGCAAACTAAGGTAAGTTAGGATAGCCATACTACTCTCGGCCTTTCATGACTTGGGGCCTTGTAGCGGTTGGTCCCCCTCTCTTACATTTTTGGTAAATTTGACGTGAACCAACATCTCCTTGTTCGTCGTTGTTCTGGGATTTTTCTCTTATACCCCTTAGATTGTTGCCCACCTGTGTGTTGTGAAGCTTTATGAGTGTCACAACCTAGTCTACGATCTTTGGGCATATTGTTAGGAGAAGTCTGTGACACCTTCCGATGGATAAGATGAAGGTCTCTTCTAGTTTCACTACCGATCTCTTCTCTGGTTATGTGGTTGGCCTGTCCACACAGGAGCATGTGTCACGGGGCGAGTCTAGATTCCTTGATGAAACTGATCGCATCCCTACCTCTCTTGTGTCTCTGACCTCATCATCTGTAGATGAGCATGAAGCCATCCACATCCCTTCCGAATATGTCACTAGTCTAAGCAAGGGGTTGGGTGCATTAGAAAATCACTTGGAAAAAAACTCGAAGCTGGCTAGGGCTGCTAAGGTTATTAGTGAAATAAAGTACATGGTGGGAAAAGACCGAACATGCGTGGAACTCTTGGCTAGTCTCGTTGGTTTGGCTGAAGCGTGTGCTCCTTTGAATCATGGTAGCATGGTATGAGGTAGCCTCTTTAAAGAACACAAGAGACAACTGGAGGTATCAATGCCCCCTAGGTTTGTATACATGGCCGACATGATCCCTGTTGCTTTCGAAAGTTCTAAAACCATCAAGGTAAACAAGAACCCTTTGGGTTTTCACTTCACCCCTCCCGTTGCCTCCGGTGGTGGAGGATTTGGTGGGATGATTGGTGGAGGCTTTGGTGGTGGAAACTTCAGTGGCAGAGGTGGTTTAGACGGAGGCCATGGAAGTGGCGGTGGCTTTGGCGGAGGCCACACCGGTGGCGGTGGACTTGGTAGTGGTTTCACTGGTCCTACTAATGACCTAATTCTGAATACCCTTCTTTAGAATATGGGGAAGATGCAGAACCAACAGGCGAGCCTTTCCCAGGCTTTTGGCTAACCTATTTTCCAACCCTTCTTCCAACATAGCCCATTGTCGGTAGCTATTCTGAATACTCCTTTCCTGTAAGGGATGGAGATTCCTAAATTCAAGAAATACGGTGGCAAAGGGGACCCGCAAACACATGTCTGCCTTTAACACCTTATGTACAAACTTCTTCCATCACGATGCGTTGATGGAAAAATTGTTCCCTTAATCCCTCAAGGATACAACCCTCGAGTGGTAGTGTTCCTTGCCCGACAACTCCATCTTTTCGTTCGATCAGCTTGTGAACCAGTTCTTAAGACAATTCCAAGCCAACATTGAGCCTAAGATGACCTTCTCTGACCTTGTTCGATGTAAAGAAGGGGATAATGAGAAGATTACTGATTTTATATATAGTGCGATACCAAGCACTCTTTTCACAAATATCATACCCATTACTGAACTCCGATGTGCATAAGGTGTTTATAGGGAACTTACAAAGGTCTTAGCAAGAAAAATTTCCCTTGTGAAATACCCTTCTTTCACACATCTGTGTGCGACCCTACGGGAATACCAAAAGACGGTAGTTCAGTTTGGGGGATCTTTCTCGCGCTCCCGTCCTGAAGGGAAGTCTATCATATCAATCTTTGGAAAAGGAAAGGTTTTTGCGAATGTAGTAGCCGTTGTGGATAACAATGGCCTCAAACGTGACCGAAAGTTCATGAAGTTATCATAATCCTATTCTTCCATCTTACAAAAGTTATTGAAGGATAAGATCGTTAACTTGCCAACTCCAAAACTAGTTAGGGAACCATATCCTAACTGGTATGAATAAAATACCTATTGTCAATACTATCGAGTTAATGGACACGATACCGAACACTGCATCCACCTGCATCATGAGATACATGATCACATCAAGGACAGTACTATTCGTATTGATGGAAGTAAACAAAACACAAACAAATAAGTGGTGAAAGCTAATAGTGAATTGCAGATATACACGAACCCGTTTCTGTTGCATTCTGCTAACATGATTATTGATCCCTCTGATTCTATTTCTTACCCTGAAGCATACGTTAACATGGTTAATGTTACACCTTCTCCTTGTCTTGAGACTGACTCACCGGATATAACATTCGCTTCGCAAGACGTACTAGCAAATGACAAACCTTCTCCACTCTACATTCCCGCTCGCCTCAACGAAAACATTGTGATAGGAGTCCTAGTCGACCCCATGAGTAGAGTGAATGTTATCACGGAGGAGACTTTATTTTTAAACTCCCTACAAAGGGAGGAATATGAAAAAATGAAATCCATCATCTGTATGCATGATGGCCTTGCTTTAAAGCCCTATGGATTGATAACGTTGTCTATCTTGGTTGGACCTAGAACTGTAGACACAGTCTTCGACGTCATTCCCAAGTCGGACCTATTAAGGGTGAAGCTAGGGATACCGTGGTTGGCTTCTATGAATGGAATCACCTCTGTAATTCATAAATGTCTTAGGTTTTCCCCTGAAGGTGTTGTGCACGTGGTGCACGATACTGGATACTAGCCTCTGGTGTCCCATAGAGGATATTTGTTGGATCACTTTTGGCTCGCTCCATTTGGTGCGTTCCCCCCAAGGACGGACCTACTTTATAAGAACTATGTGAAGTATAAGATTGGAGGCAAGGGATAGTCGAAGTTGACCCTCTCTGTAGTAGAGCAGCTAGTTGCCTCCTCCTCCTGAAAGGGAAAGGAGAATCTTGCTCCTTCTCAGGCTGCCTTGTCTACTCCCCTTTCTTGGGAGGAATATTGGATGAGTAAGCCTGGTTTCTACCCTTTGAGTTTGATGGTGCCTGCTTGGCTTAGACCCAAGATCAGGATATCGGAACTCACTAATGGGTCCCTTGGACCTTGGTACTATTTATATGGTAGGAAAAAGGGCTCGTGAAGAGAATTCGCCTTGCGACCTCTTCCCGCAAACGAGAAGAGGCTCACCACCGAGGTGCTAGAGTCGATTCCCCTTATCCTTTCCGAACCTATTCCTCCTGCTCCCATCCAGGAGTTTGTCCCTCCGCTGAAAACAACTGTGGAAGACACTCCCATGGCTGAGTAGGAGCCTCCTGTTCCTTCGCAAACCCCAGCTTCTGGTTTGAAGAGTCGTAGAAATTGCCTTGCGCGTGAGCGCAAGCGCCGACGAAAGGCTCTTCTAGCCTAGCAAGCCGCCTTACAGAAGAAATAAGAGAAGACGACCGCTCCTGTATTAGGACTTCCTGTCGTGTCCTCCTCTCTCCTCTCTTC